>LR898468.1:323176-1523176 GCA_905067625.1 Blumeria graminis f. sp. triticale
GTCAAGCTACTTGACTCGTAACTTGTTGTGTGGCTCATAGCGGGTAAGAGTATTGCTTTGTTCGCAAATGATTGTGCGTATTGCATTTTCGTCAAGGTAAGAAACGATCTCCTCCAAAATGATCGGGGGCACATATGGCGTCTCTGCAAAGCTTTGATACGAGGGATACGGTACAATGTCAGTCGACCTCCGTGGTTTTCGATATTGTCGCTGGGTAAAGCATGCTAGACTGAAATTTCTGTCCTCCAAGTAAATGCAGGTGTTGAAAAAATGGGGAGTAAATTTCATTGGTCTTGAAAATTCGATGAAATAAACCGTTTGATTAGCTATTTGTATACGTAGAAATATGCTTGACTAATTGCTCTGTCGGCGCTCCTGTGGGATGTTGAGAACAAGTGGGGCCAGGTTGGATCAGATTAACTCTTCAAGTTTAAGAGACTCGTCCCATTTCAACGACCGGACACCCTAGACTTCGTCCACACCTTGAATCATATCAAGTCCGCCCATCCGTTGAGTCCGATGGTTACGCACTAAAGCTCTGATTCTTCATCGCTCTCGGCCACGACGAGCTTGACCCTATGACTTATTTAACCTAGTTGTTCTGGCGATAGCGAAGACTACGGTGTACAAGGGTAAAAATTACTGGCTATCAAATGAAAACTTTTTGGCTGATTCCATGAAGAGAAGACAAATAATGGAGAGCGGTATGGGGAGTGTTTCTAGATTTAACGACCAGATTGAGGTCAATAGAATGTACCGAGAGTTTTTGATTATGATTCCTTCAGATGGATAGAAGAGTGTGGCTGGAAGTAGATTTGATAAAGTATAGGGTTAAATAAACGTGTATATTTGCACAGTCTCGACATTCCCTGAGAATGCTGCAGCCTAGCTCGTATCAACGTTCAACTACTAGGCTCATCTACATGCGAATATGGAACTAATAGTACAGAGTATACAGTATCTCCAAACGCCTTACCCATTTTATTCCAGAGTAATTAATAATCACGAGTGCAGACGACGCTATGTGTGTTTTCTTGTTGTTGTTTTATTAAAGTCCTGAGCTAAAGCTCCAAATTCACTGAGTACAGGACCGGTGTTCGCAGGCAGGACTACATCTAAGACATACCCAGCTTGATTCCACCGCACGAATCACCACAAAACCAGCAGTCAGTTAAAAATGTGTGCCGCAGCGAGCTCCTTCTCCCAAAACCGACAAAGGAAAAATATAGCTATGTTTGCTTGTTTTTTTGCATTTAACGCCAAGTAGGCCCGCGGGTATGACCCGGCCTCTGTGCCCAAGAATGGGCGTTTGGCGTGTCCGCATAGCATATTGCTATCGGACAATTCTATCGTCTAAAGGCTACAATATCCTCTTTTTTCGCAATTAATGCTCGATATTAATGCAAAGTAGAGCCCTAGCCCACTCTATTCATGTCAATTCCTCAATGCCCAACTCCTTGCTACTTTCCCCCTTCTTTATTTAAAAAGATTACTATGATTAAATCACAAATTTATGCAGTTCTTTCAAGGTAATCCTATCAATGTCACCACTAATCTTGCCCTATACTGTGACACCTTCTTATTATTTGTATGGATGAGCTTTGATGCACCGTTTCCGAATTCTTTCGCCGCTGTTGTTGTGCCGAGGACCAACATGATGTCCCCTCCTTACCGCGAGATGGACATGGCCTAGAAGTTTTACTTTTGTCAAGTTTCCTACCTACGAAGAGATTTTCTGGAGCCTTCTCTTCTCCACAGATACACAATAGCTGAGCGTCTTGGTGCCGGAGGCATCTGTGATACGTGGCGTAGTCTCCATGAGCGGAGCGGGCCGCAAGGAGTAATGCGAGATTTTTCCGAGAGAAATTCTGTAATTCCTCAGGCATTTGTCTTATCATAGGTATCTTCAAACCCCTATTATATTTGGAGCGTGTTCCTTCTAATATTGGGTGATGCTACTCTCGTGCCTCCTTTATGAGGCTTTTGGCTCGGTATATCGAAGCTTTTGTCGTGTATTTTTTTTTGTTTTGTTCATTAACGTGCTAGGTTACATGGCTACGTTGCACTCCTATTGGAGCTTAAGCACGTGTGGGGTTGGGCCGGATCAGGTTAACAACCGTGAAGTACAGATAAACCTAGTCCCACTTTAATGACCGGACCACCTCAGACTTCACCCATGTGTTGAATCATACCAAGCCTAACCGTCCAGAAACCTGCTGTACACACGCCGTAGCGCGATTTCCTCCTCAGCCTCGGCCACCACGCGCCCGAGCCTTTGACATCCTCATTGACTCCGAAATATAAATGCCGTCTAAGATCTCATCGTTGCTCTAGCCTTGCACCTCATATCGTACCGTTAGGTTGTTTTTCGTCATTGGGGATTGTGTAATCCCCTCGGTGTGTCTTCCCTCTTATTCCTCCTTTGTACACGTCCCGTTTCCATCATGACTTTCCTCATTAGAGCGTGTGTGGGTAGGTGATTGGACGGGTATGGAGGTAGGTCGTAGGTGTAGGATCGATTGAGACATGCTTCATCGCAAGTATAAAAGGAGTTTAAGAGATGTCGGATGTTTGAATACGACCCCCAGATAGACTTAGGCCCATTCGTAAATCGTATGTTGGTGGTGATGACTTTTTGTTCGACGTTGTTCCGGCTGTAAAATCTCTGCCGACTGATTTTTCGACCAACATATCGAGTGCAACTCCTTCAAGTCGAAAATCCATCAATTAAAATTCATCCCACCCTTTTTCGTGACTGAATCTCGGCTCTAGGAGAATATTTCACTCCCAGGCTCGTAGAGGACACCACTGACAGGTGTTCAGCCTTCGTCCTCCATTTTATACGTGGTAGTTGTTCGCTGCAGGCCTCCTTAGATAATACGTCTGCACGCTCATTTCCTTTGATCCCTGCGTGACCGCAGGCCACATTGTGAACACCGCCATGGCTGGATGGTGCGGTGGTACAATCGTCTTGGCCGGTCTACCAAGTAGAGTCTGGATAGCTTTGACACGTATCCCACTCGAGACACTAGATCCCTGGTTCAAATCCAGCAAAACACAACCACTTTCATGCGGCGCTGCTGTGCATTGATGACGAAGGTATTGAAACTTCTCTTTGGTGACTACTTACGGAGGAGGGCCGACTGTTAGTGTAAGCAGCCATTGCTCATAGTGGTATTTACAAATAAATCCAGAGTATGAGTGTCTAGCGTAAAAAGAGTCATCCCACATGTTTCATAGCTCTATAGCTAAATACACATTAAATGATTTGAAAAATAATAAAAATAATAATCACAGCCATAAACTCCATTATATTAAGGTGCAGGGATAATTATGTTTGACCAACGTTCTTATAATTCAACCGAGAGACACTTCGGTAAATAAGATGAGATTCTAGCAACCTGTCAATAAAACAGACTCAGTCAGGATGTTTGAGAAAAGAAGATCTCGTGCGTGTCCCTCAAGCTATGTCTCATCTCTATGTATATACATCACATCCCCCAAACTCCGATCTTACCCTTTGTCCTTAGTCTAGACTACTTGACTTTTGGATGCTTTGACAATGCCGACCCCATGTCAGGAACTGATGATGTTAAATCTCTTGCATCGGAATTCTCAAAGCTAACTCGGTCTCCGCCAATACCGTCTCCTATCCCGGCTTTCCACTAACTTCGATACATAACTCAAGTGAATATTACCTTATAAATTTACCAGAATAAATAATCATAATTCATTAACATGTAGCCCAAACAAAAGGAAATTCTGCTCAACACGACCTCAGATGTGTGTTTATTAATTCTTTGCTTCTTCCAAGACCTATATAGTGCTGAATATCAAAACATCAGCAGTTCACGTTGATCTTTCATCAATTATCACGAAGCCTTGAGGCAAGAATTCCTCCGCCATCTCTTGCCTTACAGCATTCCTCTGTTTGAACACTTCTATTTGCCTGAATTTCTTTTCAATAGTTCTATTCGATTATGTTGTGCCTTTAAGCACGTTCACCATGCATAACACACCTTGCGCTAGGTATATCATGCTAGCACTGCATTAGGAAATATTTGATGGGTTTGTTTCTGTAATCTAAGCTGGGCTGTAGTATAAATAGGGGGTCGGGGCTCTCCATGTTATAGTGTAGATCAATCAACATCTTCCATACTTTATTCCAATGAAGCTATCGCAATAGTTAAAGGTCAGCATCATGGTGATACATCCTAACCCATAAATGCAACAATTATCTATTAGTAGAACGTTGAAGAGGGTACGCTGCTTTAGGAAAAATACTAAAAGACCTGATGCGCGAATTATTTAGTTGGAACAGGTATACTACGTAACGATGGTTGAATATACCTGGCCAATCTCTAAAGATTGGACGGGGAGCTTAACCCCGACGCTGTCAGCGGTTTTCCTATCAGACCTCCGGCCATTACTGTAGGGTCTGTAGAAATGAGATTGAGTAACATCTTTGTTCTCACTTCTATCAGGATTCCCATTCGCTTTCACGGTTTGTATCGTTGTTTGATTTAGTTATGTATCTGTGATAGAAACCAAGTTGGTGATGAAAAAATTGATTTAATAAGCTCTATGAAGAAGAGAAATCTAGATACAGCTTTAAGGTATTTATAACATTCAGTCCACTCTATGAGTCTCGTTGCTTATACCTTCTCCTTAGGTCGAATTATTACCGCACGGCTACGCATTGCTCATATTCACTGTGCTATGACATTGCTTCGATCCCAACAGTCTTGTCCTTGTTTTACTTGGTATATCAAATGGGGGACGTACGCTTGCGGTGACGGCTAAGATAGATTGGATTGCAGAAGATGAGATTGATCAGATTATGTGTGAAAATGTATATAGAATATGTGACTATCTACATAGGAAAGATTAATGCTTTTATGTGTGGCCAAGTCGCTTACTAGCCAATCACTTGGACCACTCTGTTCATCCATGCTATTTCCCACTCCGAGGCAAATGCGCCAAACACATCATGTGAGTTGTCTTCCCCGCAGGAAGAACTCCATAACGTACCCTCTTCACGAGCACCACGTGCCTTATCTACTTTAGCTAAGCACAACAATCCTCAGAGTCCTCAACAATGCGCTTAGGTATTCACCTAAGCTTAAACAACGGGTGAACCGTAACAGTATTGTATGATGACGAAGATGACATTTGTTTTTTAAGTCGTGTAAAAGATATGACTTATATAAGTAAATGTATTTGAGTTTTTATATAGAACAAGGTACAAATTATCTAGAAGATGATCGAGTAAAACTGGTTGTGAGATGTTCTCCGTGTGATGCCCTCTTTCCCAATCATCCAGATCATGTCCACATATAACTATTACCATAACCGTTCCTTAGTCATTTAACCATATTTCTAGCAGCTCTAGTTTCCCTATACAGGTTTAGATCAAATTATACATGAAACTAGAAAGTTACATATAATAATAATAATAATAATTATTCATTATCCTGATTTGGCGCCTTGAGGCCCATGCAGGTTTTTTTATCGGAAGATATGTACTTTAAGTAGGATGACTCAATTTGACGTTTAGAACACTCACACTCAGATTTCATTTGCAGATACCACTCGAGGTTAACCCTTACGGCGTATAACCTCTTCTGTGCATACCCACCACAGGGAAAAGCGTGAAAAGCCTGTGGCTATCCAAGTGTGCTTTCATCATCTCACAAGTACAATATCACCGCGAGAGAGGGTGATGGGTGGGTCTGACTGGATTCGAACCAGCTTTCTCCTGTCTCGAATGGGGCAGGTGTTCAAGCTACCCAGTATCTACTTGGGAGAACGGCCCGGATGGTGTACCACTGCACCATCCATCCCGAAAGTTACATATATCCCCTTAATTACAGTGTTCGTATGACTAGATGCCCTGTACGCGTTTCTTCCCTTTACAGTTGCATATTCGCGAGACACAGCACTAGTCATGACCTGACACAACATTACCCTGTGTGTGTGTGTGTTTATTGTACTAGTTGAGTATATGAATATCTAGCACATTGGGCTCCTCTCTGACCCAGGCCACACCTTGTACAGTGCTCCTATTCTCTTTTGTTACTTGAAAGATCATTGATATATTCCCCTTGATGAATATCCATTTAGCTCAGTATTTACCCGTGGAATTCGGCCAAAATTTCCACGGAACCTTCTACCTAAAAAAATAAAGATGGTAGCAATGGAAACTGCGTGCGCGGGAAAAGGTCTCAAAAAACCTGCAGCCCCAGCCAGGCGAGGCCTGGACACCTGGACCACATGAAGTGCGCATATTCATCTATATCTCCCTTCTTTGTAACAGTCGAGGCCGACTTGATCCAATCCACCATCTCCGTATCGGGTGCTGGGTACGCTCCGGAAACTCATCGGGTGGCTTTTCCTCAGTGATCTGTTGGAAATACAGTTTCCTGCTTTTCTTTCTATCGACCAATGTGGTTGCATGCATCTTGCCTGAACTATATTTCTGAGTTCGGGCAGGATCCCACATTTCTGATCCAATCGGACTCAACGTTAGAGTCTGCTTGAATCCCATTCTTCCCGAACAAATCCAGTCATTGGTTTGTTCGTACTTCTATTGCGTGACCCAGTATTCTCAGTCAGTGGATAATTATTTTCTGGTACGGGGTCCCACTTATTTATGCAGTCGAGTCGGTTCCGGGTAACCTCTATTTCTTATAATTCCACTGTATATATCATAATACCTGTAGTCTATTAGTAAATTAAGCAAACTGAACTTCTTCTCCGTTCTCAGGCAATTCTTACTCCGAAGTCTTCTCTATACTCTAACAGATTATGAGACCAAGTTAGCTCAACTTTGGACTTAATACTTCTCTCTTCGCCTGGCTGCTTCAACTTCTACAACTTTCTCTTCCTCACACTCACCTCTACTACATCTTCTCAACCTTCTACAACCAAAATGGCATTTAACCAGATCATCAAATCGGTTCGTTCTCTTCCTACTTTGGACAAGTCTACCTACACCCGTTGGCTAGTCTATTTCGAATGATTCTCGTACAATTTAATGCGGAGTCCGTTATATGCGACCCTTCCGAAGCCGTCGCCGATACTAAGAAAGGCGAAAATAAAGATGTGGACTTGGACGAAATGACCATTGTGTCAGATTTGCTCTTCTTTCGGCCGTACCAGATGATACTTACCATTTGGTTGAAAATAAAAATACTTCCAGAGAAATGTGGATTGCTCTTGAGGATTTCTTCAAACCTGAATGTGAGGTTACTCCTACTTCCTTGCTCAAGGATTTCTTTCGATTCACTATGCCTGATGGTACTAGTGTGGATCAATTTTCTGAAGAGCTTACAAAACGTCAACGTAGAATTGCTGCTGCAGATCCTTCTTTCTTCCCCTCTGATACTCATATGAGGGATTACTTACTTGACTACTTTGATTTTTGTAGCAATGGTCAATTCTCTGGATCAGTCACTTCTTTGAGACGAGACAAGTCCTGTACGTTTTCTCAGGCAGTCAACTCTCTGAGGTCGACAGAAACTACGATAAATAGTCGACAGTCTGGTCCATCTGCAGTATTCTTAACTAGTTCTACGAAACAAAATTCTCACCCTGATCCTAATTCTTCCTCTTCCAATTCTTCCAATAAGGACAAAACATGCGCGCACTGTCACCGTAAGGGTCACACCAGGGACACTTGTTTCCTCTGGATTTCTACGCCTGACGGCACAAAGTGGGCCGCTAAGCATCCAGAGAAAGCCGCTATAGTGCGAGCTATGTTCCAAAGATTCGGGAATAACGGCTCTTCCAAGGATAAAAAGGGAAAGTCTATTAAACTTGACGGTGCCTGGATGATGGAGGAACATATTTTTACTTCTGATGGATCAGGGAAGTGTAACGACGTTGTTCTTGATACTGGTGCAACGCACCATATCTTTCATGACAAAAGCTTGTTCTCTTCTATTTCTCCAATTGATAAGCGTGTCCAAACTGCTTCTGGTCAATTGCTTTCTGTTTCTGGAATCGGCTCTGTGGAAATTTCTTTGGGAAATTATCTCGATTCATCTTGTTCTCGTACTATGAAGCTAGAAAACGTCTGGTATCTTCCTTCTTGTACAAAAAATCTTGTTTCTGGCTCTCAAATTCTTTCTGCAGGTTACAAAATGCGGTTTTCTAACAGTGGGATTGGCATATTTGAAGCTAAAGGTCGTCTCACTGCAACCGCTCGTTTAAGGAATGGCTTATTTCATTTCAATGTAATTTTTCCTCCTGCTGTTCTTAGTTCTTCTCGTCCTACATTTTCTTGTCCTCTTTCTTCTCAACCCGAGGACCTCACGCTCTCTTCGGATCTTTCTCTGGGATTACTAACAGCAGCATCTAACATGGACAATAACCGCATTTAACATTATCATTTTGGCCAATGTTCATTTTCTTGAGGACACTTTCTGGGATTGAGGCCAAACTTCGTCTGAGCAATTTAGCGAGATCGAAGTGCCCCTCGATGACAATCCTACTTTTTCTCATCCCGATAATTCTTACGACAGCTCTGACTCAGACTCGGGCGTGTCACCCTTTCATGATCCTTCTATTTAAATTTATTCTTCTCGTCCCTTGAATATTCAAGAGACTACTGATCAGGAAAATTCTTCTTCTGGAGTCATCATTTCTAATGCAACTTTGGAGCAAAATTCTTCTTATGTTGACTCACCTTCTCTTCGGGATACTCTTTCTCAGGATCAATTACTTTCTCGCCAGACTACTTGTCATCATTCTACATATGAGCCGGATTCTTCTACTTCTTCGTCTGTGCAACTTGATCCTACTACTTTGTCTCCAAATTCTCTTTCTACTGCAGATATTTCTCGGGGTGTTAATCAAATCCAGACTACCCCTAGTTCTATTACTTCTAACCTTCCTCCGCTCAGGAGAAGCAATAGGATTTCTAAACCTATTGAGCCACGATCTGCATGGCAACCCAAGTCTCCTATTCTTTACGTTGGTGGAGATACTTCGATCCCATTATCTTACTCTGAAGCCATCAACGGACCTGATAAGGCCATGTGGGAGATGGCAATTCAGGAGGAGCTTGATTCTCTCTCCCAAAAGGGAGTATTTACTTCAGTAACCCATGTTCCTCATAAGAGGAGAGCTATTGGCTCGCGATGGGTTTTCACCGTCAAATCTGATGGTAGGTTCAAGGCCCGACTAGTTGCTCAAGGCTTTAACCAAATTCCTGGTGTCGATTATTTCGATACCTATTCACCAACTCTGCGTTTAGATTCTCTCCGAATACTACTCGCAATTTCTACTTACCGTGATTGGGAAATTCACCAAATTGACATCAAAACAGCCTATCTCGAGGGCGATATTCAAGAGCCTATATACATGAAATCGCCTCAGGGATGGAACGTGAGCGGTTTTCTTAAAATCAACAAGGCCCCATATGGATTAAAACAGTCTGGAAAAGCGTGGTATGATAAATTAGACTCTAAACTTCTTTCTCTTGAGTTCGAAAAGTCTACCTGCAATCACTGTGTTTACATCCACAAAATATACCAAATGGTTATAGGTGTATATGTTGACAACTTGGTAATTTGCGGCAAGCAACTTTATCATGTTAAAATTGTCAAGGCCAAACTTTCTTCTTTCTTTCCTGTCAAAGATCTTGGTGAGATCGACAGTATCATTGGGTGGAAAATTCTTCGCGAGCGCCCAACTCGTACTCTTCATGTATCACAGTCCTGCTACTTACTAGACAAGATTAATTCTCTTGGGCTTAGTGATTCAAAATCTTATTCTTCTCCCCTCGATGGGTATGGTGGCATTCTTCCGCAGGCAGAGGGAGAACATCTGGCGGACGATTCCGCCTATGCTAGCGCAGTAGGCAGCCTTGGATACGCATCTATTGGAACTCGGCCAGATATTTCTTTTGCCACCTCCCAACTTGGCGCATACAACTCAAATCCAGTACAGCGCCACTGGAACAGTGTTTGTAGAGTATTTCGATATCTTAAAGGCTCTTCAAACTACTGTATTACTTACAGCTTCGGTCCCTCATCACCAATTCTTACCACCAACCAAGCTGCATGCTTATTTTCCGACTCGGATTATGCTTCTGATGTTACAACTTGTCGGTCAGTAAGCGGTTTTCTTCTCATGCTTGGTGGCGGTCCTGTGTGTTGGCAATTGCGAAAACAAAAATCGGTATCAACCTCAACCACTGAAGCTGAATATGTAGCCTTGTCTGAAGCTGCTAAGCAGGCGATTTGGTTTTCTAGGTTTCTAAAGGAGCTACATGTTAGCGAGCTCATACACGATGATGGTATTCTCACCTTTTCTGATAACCAGGGTGCACTTGCGATTGCGAAAGGGACCAATTCTTCTAAAACTAAGCACATTGATGTTGCTTATCACTTCGTTAGGGAATGTATTCTTAATGGAAACATAAAGGTGTCTTACATACCTACAACTTCTATGCTGGCGGATATTCTAACTAAACCTCTTCCGCAGCAAAAAGCTAAACCACTAATTGAAAGGATTTTTCAGATGGTATAGCATTCTCGCATTCACCGCATTGATCAGGAGGAGTGTTGGAAATACAGTTTCCTGCTTTTCTTTCTATCGACCAATGTGGTTGCATGCATCTTGCCTGAACTATATTTCTGAGTTCGGGCAGGATCCCACATTTCTGATCCAATCGGACTCAACGTTAGAGTCTGCTTGAATCCCATTCTTCCCGAACAAATCCAGTCATTGGTTTGTTCGTACTTCTATTGCGTGACCCAGTATTCTCAGTCAGTGGATAATTATTTTCTGGTACGGGGTCCCACTTATTTATGCAGTCGAGTCGGTTCCGGGTAACCTCTATTTCTTATAATTCCACTGTATATATCATAATACCTGTAGTCTATTAGTAAATTAAGCAAACTGAACTTCTTCTCCGTTCTCAGGCAATTCTTACTCCGAAGTCTTCTCTATACTCTAACATGATCAAGGTTTGGTGATGAGTAGAGCTCTGACCCTACCATCTGATCTGATCGTGGTTAGCTTCATGATAATGGTGATAGGAGAATAGGTTGAGAGATGAGGACGATACAGATGGCGAAAGCGATTGGGAATACTCGTCGAAGTGAGGACTTTGTTACTGAATCTCGGCTCTGCAGACTCTACAGTGAGAGCTGGAGGTTCGAAGGGGACACCACTAACAGGTGTTGAGAATAGTCCCCCACATTACCCTGTAACAATAGTTATTATTCATTATCCTGATTTGGCGCCTTGAGGCCTATGCAGGTTTTATCAGAAGATATGTACTTTAATTAGGATGACTCAATTTGACGTTTAGAACACTCACACTCAGATTTTATTTGCAGGTAGCATTCGAGGTTAACCCTTACGGCGTATGACCTCTTCCGTGCTTAACCACCACAGGGAAAAGCGTGGAAGCTTTGTGGCTATCCGAGTGTGCTTATATCATCCTAGAAGTACAATATCAATGCTGGAGAGAGTAGTATGACGGTTTTACTGGATTCGAACCAGCCTTCTCCTGTCTCGAATGGGGTGGGTGTTCAAGCTACCCAGTATCTACTTCGGAGAACGGCCCGAATGGTGTACCGCTGCACCATCCAACCCTTGACCCTGTAATAATTATTGACTTAGAGCCTCTTCGGGTGTCTCAGTGCAAGCATCAGATATTCCTTAGGACCGAAACAGTAGCCTGGAATATACCCATATTTCCTTACGCTTGATTTGTCGAAGTGTAACCGAAACAACCGTCCTCATCCCTTAACACTTCCCCATATCACCATTATCGTGAAGCTAACCACGATCATATCCGATGATAGGGTCGAAGCCCTATTTGTCGGTAAAAGGATTATATTTGGGCGTTATGAATTGTTCTATGTAATTGCGGTGTTCAGGATGTCGTTAGGACTGTGACAGGTACCTGATTTAGCTCATCAGCGAGGCACTTGGAGTATAGGAAGAAAGGGCAGAGGGAGAGAAGAGAGAGAAGGAGACAACGTTTTATGTATTTTGAGATACCAGTGAATTGAATATATTCACCGACTTCGTGACGGCACCAAATTTGTATTACTTCGTGTTTTACCAACACTACTCTTCACCCACCCTTGATCATGGACGAAGTGCTTTTCTTTCAAAATAATTCGTCTATTCTGTACTTCTTCACTGATATTGTGTCATAGCTATCTAGCTGCATACGCAATTCAAAACTGATGCGAAAAAAAAAGATCATGGAGCAAAAGCCATCCGATGATTTTTACAGAGTCCACCAAGCACCCAATATCGCGCTGGTCGATTGGATCAAGTTAGCCTCTATTGTTACAAAGAATGGAGATATATATGTGTCGAATAATAGGACACAAGTGTTATTTGGATGTGCATAAAATAAGGATTCTGGAGTTTAGGCGGTAATAATGATTATGATAATGTGACAACAATTGAGTAATTATTAGTAGTAGTTACACAATCAGATAGGGTTGGATGGTGCGGTGGTACACCATTCGGGCCGTTCCTCCAAGTCAATACTGGGTAGCCTGATAACCCACCCCATTCGAGACAGGAGAAAGCTGATTGGAAATCAGTAAAACCTACGCACCGTACCCTCATGCTATGATTTTATACTTGAGGGAAGATGAAAGCACATTCTAGCAGCCACAAGTTGTAAACGCTCCACCCTGTGGTGGGTATGCGCGGAAGAGGTCATACGCCGTAAAGTTTAACCTCGAGTGGTATCTGCCAATGAAATCTGAGTGTGAGTGTTCTAAACGTCAAATTGAGTCATTCTAGTTAAAGTACGTATCTTCCGATAACACCTGCATGCGCCTCAAGGCGCCAAATCAGGATGATGAATAAAATAAATATGAACAAATTTCATGTAAGCAGTTTTCAAGGTGATTAAGATCCTTGCGCTCCCTCATAAATGGACATAGATACGAATGAATGAGATTATCGTGGTTGAGTTGCTTCAAACAAAGAAATCATAGGAAATATTTCGACAATATAGATATGCGCACGTCGTCTGTTGCTGGAGTACAGGCCTCGCCTAAGTGGGGCCGATGGCTTCCCGCGCGCGCATTTTCATTTGCATTCATCTTTAATTTCATTTTTAGCGGGTAAGAGGGTCTTGAGAAAATAAGGCTGAATTCTTCGTTTAATTTCTCAATCAAATTGGAGTATAAGGACTGAACCCCCGTTCGCCACGGGTTCTACGAACCAGGGTGTCGAATATTTTCCCAAACCCAGGTCCGGCCAGGTTACTTAATTGCAAAGAAGTTGGCATATGAGGCAATGAGTCAAGACTCTCTTTCGGCCCAATCATTTCCTCCCAACAAGGTAAATACCAATCAAAAACCATGACAATTTTTCTACTGCGATACAGAACATCTTTATTCCTATGACCACGTCTCTCATCGAATATCCTCTAGCCAAGCCTGGCCACGCTATATATGCCAGCGCCGAGATTTACACTCGCCGGAGGAAGTAGAGCGCGGCGCACAAATCTCAGGGGCAGTTTTTTGGGATGGACGTGAGAGAGATCAGGATAAGTGGACAAGATGATATAGAATCTTGGCACCATCCCGACGGGGGTTTAATTTGGTGGTTTAGCAAGGGATTTTACAAGCTGAGCTTTGTGCGCGCCAAGACTTTGAATGCAAGAGCGCAGCTGACAATTAAAATTCAAGCCAACGATGAAATGTATTACCGGTCCTAAATGAGTTGGGCCAAGCTACCATACAGCAATCACGCTCTGTCAAGACTTTACTGAAATTTCAATACGACCTTCGGGAAGGAGGTTAGAAAGGTAGAGGATGAATTTCCCGGGGTACCCACAAGTCTGCAGCGCCCAGCTGGCCGGCCTTTTCAAACGCTTCAGAAGGGTCACCATGTCTTCAGATGTAGTCCTAATGTCGGTATTAGAACAGCCCCGCACCCAGCGCTTTTTGCGATACTTCTCGGCTGCCATACTCCCGCAAATGGCCATCGGTTCGTTGGCTGGAGAGGGGAGATAATGAAGGGCAAAGGGATCCTCGAAGTGTATGATTCACTGAGGACTTGTGAGGGATGGTACTGCTTGAGTGGAGCTATATGGGAGGCATAAGAGGGGATATACTACTGGCATAGATATCCTTGACCTGTAGGCAGAAAGGATAATAAAATGAATTAATAAATGGAAGGTATAATGGTCCGCCTGCTAGTAGTGTTCTCCTGTTTAGTTTGAATAGTCTGGACACTTTCTGTGCTTGGGAAAAAAACGGCCTAGACCACATTTCGCGCAGATTTATGTCTGCATAACCCAGGGGTTTTGGGAAATTTTCCTGGGCGGATGTTCACTAATGAGGACTGGTTTGGGGTGGATAAAAATCTGGCGTAACTTCGAAGTGGTACTTACAAATGAAATTCGAGGCATGGATGCCCTAATTTTAGATTGAATTATTTATTCTATATTTAAGTCTGATATTTGGTCATAGCTAGATAGCTCCACGCACAACTAAAATCTTATTCAATAGGATCCCTCTCGGAAACTTCGTCTTCCTGGAAATTGATTCGACCCCTTCAGCTATTAAGTTTGGTCAAATCCTCCTCCAAGCGACTCTGTAACACAAGTACCAAACCTAATCCAAGCTTTACTAAAAAAAATATCCCATGACAAGTTCTGAACCAACAAGATTAATTTTCATTTGAATCTAATTAATTGGAGATGTCTAAAAATTGCTCGAATGAGGCATTTTCAAAGATACTGTCTTTTCTCAACGGCTACCATTTATATTCAGGTTTAAGTCTTGATCATTTGACTCAATAATATCCCGTTCGTTGATTGTGGGCTTTATAATATTAGCTGCAATGAAATTCTTAACAGGCGTAGCCTTGGAAGTAATCCAAATTATTGCGATTTTATCCTCTGTTTCTGAAGGACGAGATTTTCAGTGCAAGTCAACCACAATTTCCGATGAAGACCTTGAATCTATCCGTGTACTCGCATGTAACAGCTTGCAAACAACCATGGAAACGTCAAAAATCGACATTAAATCCAAGGGCAAGGAAGAACTTAGCTACGATTGGGACCTTTCCGAGCCGTTGGTGTTGGCACAAATGAAAGGTAAACCCTTACTCTATGGAAAGCATGATTTTTCAATGTAGATTTTGACGAAAATCATTTCCAGATGAAAGCATTTCACAAGTGCAGCTCAATAGCAATTGCGAAATCACATCAATCAGAGTGTCCAGTAAAGAGAATGATGACGAAATTTGCACAAAAGAAAAGTCTATCATAAAGCGTCAAGATCAACATGTGATTTGCAATGGTGTTACATTCTGGAAGGAAAGAGTCGAAAGAATAGCTGCTTCAGGTTGTGAAAATGGGGTAATCGATGATAGACAACCGCTTGAGATGTATACTCACCAACCGCCCACCTTCAGTCTTACAAATCACTATTCGAAATTTATTCAGACGTTTGGTAAACCCTATCGGAAGGGTAAGTTGCCCCTTATTTTAAAGATTAAATTCAGTCTAAAGTTTTGTAAAGATTATAGTTATCCATCACGTGCCGTTTTTGATAGTAATTGTCACGTTTTAGGAGTGATGGTTAAGATCAATGGTGTATTTCTTCCTTGCCCCTGGTAAAAATGACAGAGTTATTTGGGAATTGCGATAAGAGTTGCTAGACTTTTGCGATATAACACTACAAAGGGGTAAGGACTGGAGCTATAGATCAATAAGTGAGGGGCAAAATCGGATGTTGTTATTAGCAAGACAAAGTGGTACATCACAGTGTGTGAGTAACACTGAGTTCTCTTACTTTTATGTGACTAAGCAGATACTTTTCATACTAATCGTGATCCCTTCCCGGATATTACCAGGCGTGTACGTCTCATTCTAATTGAGCCCCTCACTTGATACTGATTTAGAGATGAAATAATCCTACACTTCTAGAGATCTCGATTACTGGTGTGGATCGAGATACGTGTATGATGCTAGCCACTGTTTTTGAATTTGAGATCTTTAACGTGACAGGCCGAACCTAACATCTATTTAGACGTGACACGGGTAGACGGGCTTTGAAAGCTTATCGCTACCTACATGACTGGCAGTGAAGCCAGAAGCAATAAAAGAAAAGAATGAAACAAAAGGAACAGTATATGTCTGAGTTACGGTGCCCTGTTCCGAATCTCTATCTTCCACACCCATTTTCTCTCGGGTCAGAAACAATCTCAGCGTGGTCACCTCCCACCCTGTTAATTCTTCGGCAGACTGTAACATCTGCTTTTAGTTAAGAGCCGAATAAACTTCTGCCATCACTTTTCCCCTATCATTTCCCTGGCCTCAGGCAGGGCCATTTTCTCATAGCTTCTCCAACGTTGCAAAGCAGGTCGGCACTTTAAAAATTGCCAGGGCCTTTTCTCTTGGCTGCAAACGCATTTTAGATCTTCATGTTGTTGGACATATTGCGCAATGAAATGGGCATAATGTATGTGGAATGTCACGGTTCGATTGTTGATGCTGGAGCAATCAGATATACAAAGGTAATTTATAATTTTCTTTATGGCTAACTATCAGAGTATTACTTCAACTATTTATACATCTATGAAGAACTCTAGAATACTCGTTCTTGACTGATATCTGCTTCTCGTATATTCCAGTCATAGTAGTTCCCAGTCTTGCTACCAATTACTAGAATATTCCAGTCACAGCTGTAACGGCGGGTGAACCGACGGTAAACCCTGTAGCCTGCATTGGCCAATGCAGGCACCTTTACCACCCGCTGGGACATGAGGTATTGGAAAACTCACTCTACGGCTCGGACTACTAGCAAACACTCGGACAGTTGCGGGGAGGATTGCCTCGAGCGCGGGGAGTGACATAATTAGAGGACTATGCGGTGGACCGTGTGCCGGAACATCTATTGAGAAAGTTGACAGCACTTGGATGCGCTCAGAGAGGATTGTTTCGGGCATGGCGAAACTGATTGAAAGGTAGCCGAGTGGTAGGGCGAGCGTCGGGAGTTAATACCCATGCAGAAACCTTAAACTCCCCATAGGTACATCTGTCCGCTCTTAGGAATAGATGCGGGCCACGTATTGGAGGAGAGCGCAGATATAAATAAGCCCTTCTTGTACACACATATTTTCTCTTTAGAAGAATCGTAAACTATTGATTGTGCATCTCAAGCCAGCTTGAGAACTTCCCCGACTGTCACAACAGCTGAACTGATCTGGAATAAAGGTAGACTACTGTAGAAATATAGAAGCCCGTGAATACAATCACGTGCCACACAACAATCGGCTCACAAGCTTTTATGTGGAACAAAAGTAGAAGTTGACTAAAAGTGTGAGAAATGTGCGCTACTGTCACGGTTTTGGTACAACATGCTTGGGCGATCTTGTAGGTACAGTATATTGATTATGATTCTCTCTAGAGAATTCCGATAGCTAGACTACAAATATATATACACTCTAAGATACTCCCCTCCTATAAGGTTCCCCCTAAGACTAGAACAATATGGAATCTTCGAAGATTCCCTAGAAGACTCTCGATATGTCTGTCATCCTCATGAACCTTCAGTATACTTCCAGAAGGTTCATTAAGAATCTTCTAAGCTCCGTGTATCCCGAGATCCTTCCCGAAAATCCCCGAAGATTCCCTTGATGTCATTGCCTGCGCTAGCCAGCGTAGGCTACAGGAATTCTTAGGCTTAGCAGCCGTTACAGCTACAAGTACAAGTGTAAGCGACACATAGCCTAAGCCACAGTATAAACAAGTATGGCGACATTTAGGTATTGAAAACCCCAAATAAACTCCCTGCGCCCACGCCATATAACCGCTCATATATCCAATAGGTAGCCTGAAGCGCTACCATATTACCCATTCAAACCTCTTGAATACATACAAGATTGTGTCGGGAACCTAGACCAAATGGAGGGCCCGTATGTCCACAACACTCTGTATCTCCATTTCCAACACATTTTCGAGGTTGAAACATAGATGGTAGTGTTGTGATTGATGACATAGCCACCCCTGCATCTGGTTATTGTGGATCACAGAGATGTAGAATCTAATGGTTAAAACAGAACAGACCAGAGTCAGATAGAATAGAACAGGATGGAATAGAATGTGATGACTCAGAGCTGAATGGAACTGAGCGACTGGGGATATGGAAAGCCATAGAATGTGGTATATTTATATAAAAGTAGTGATTCTCTAAACTTGAATGAAAGTAAGCAAGTCTATTAAATCATTACAATCTACCTCTACCTTCAAGTCTCAGTGAACGTGCAGTTATTTACTGGTAACCATTCCACCTCCCATAACCTTGCACTCATAACAGGTAGTTGGCGTAGTGTTTTACTTGGTCTATGAAATGGGGAACGTACACTTGCAGTGACTGCTGCAATATTGGAAGTGGAAGTGTGAGTGTGATGAATAGATATGTGTGAGGGTCCGGATAGAGCACGAGCTAGGAGATGAAAAAGTCGAATCAAATAGATATTCAAATCAGGATTATAATATATAGGATTCTAAACTAAGGAAGAGAAGGGAAAGAAAGCATCTGCAGATCTATAGCTGTACATAATTTACACCTGGCCCGTGCGTTCCATACCAGGTAACTCCTTATACTACAGACTAATCATTATGTCATTGCACCCCTATTCATTACTATGATGCAGGGCTGTCACAATATGAATATGCTTAATTAATTGTTTACTGTAGAAATGTCTATGATTTTATACCCTGTAAGCTTGTTTACTGACCAATCACAAGGATTGCTAAGCTTCCTTATTGTCACAGTTCGAGGTATAGATGCTGGGGCAATCAAATATACGAAGGTTGTTTATTATTTTCTATACCACAATATGTGTGTCTCTCAAGGAGCAGTGTTATTAGTATTCCGTAGGGTACGAATTTGGTACAAGTAGGTTACAGGTGTGGAGTATGGTGGTGATTCCTAAGAGTAGGAGGTATAAATTCAGCGTTAGGTATAGGGTTCACGTAAGAAGTAAAGGTAAAATAAGTAGTAGGTGAGAAGGGTACAATAACGGCGGTCTTCTTTAGAGAAGAGATAAGTAAGTGAACAATAGGTATGAGTATAAACAGAAGACGTTGCGTGAAGAAGAATACTCCTTCACGCTGGGTATATATGTACATCAGATAATAGGACAGCCCTAAGCTCTGTCTCGAACAGTATTACTACGCAATCTCTATGAAACGACCCTGTGTTCCTGAGCCTGTCCTAATTGTTTGAGAACTTGATCTAACCCCGAGTTGTGTTTTAGAATGGAACTCCCCATGAGACACCATCATAGTTTCCGCCACGTTTATCCATGAAAGTAGATCCCCCTTTAAGACGTGAGCTCCTGCGAGCCTGGTTATTTGAGCTATTTTTTAGTGGGCCAGGTTTAGTGGGATAGCGCTGGTGAAAGGTTCCAACAGCAGTGGTGTCGTCAAGGTTAATGGCTGGTTCCCAAGTCGGATCGTTTTCGCCTACCCATTTGACTAGATATTGTAATCCATTACACTTTGTAGTCCGCGAGTCATAAACCTCTTCAACCTCAAACTCCTCTTCTTCGTTGACAATTATTGGTGGAGGAGGTGGGTGGAACTGACCAGGAACGGGATCATGTGGAGCGGGTTCCAATAGGGAGACATGAAAAACTGGGTGTATTTTCATTGATTTTGGGAGATCTAAGCGATATGCATATGGGGATATTATTTTATTAACCTGAAAGGGGCCAAGTTTTTTCCAGTCGAGCTTTTGGGAATTCCGCGTGGTCCTTATATTTTTGCAGAGAGAAATACGTAGTCACCAACCTGGTGATTGGGTGCATGTTTTCTCGTCTTGTTTGCGGCTTGCTCCTGTAAGTCTTGTGCTGATCTGATGTTAGTTCGCAGGAAATCATGTATGTCTTTCATTTGAAGGGCAAATTCTTTGGAATCGTGGCTTTGTGGCGTTTTTGGGTAGGGTTTCATGGTAATTGTAAAGCGAGGATGAAACCCGTAGTTGCTCATAAATGGTGTTGCCTTAGTGGAGGCAGACACGTGGTTATTTGCAGAGAATTCTGCCATTGGTAGCCACTTGGCCCAATTGTCTTGCTGGTATGATACGTAACACCTTAGGTACTGTTTCATTACAGCGTTAAACCTTTCGGTTTGGCCATCGGTTTCTGGGTGGAAGGCAGTGGACATTCTTGCCTTAATACATAAATGCTTGCATAGTTCTCTCCAGAATTTGGCTGTAAATTGGGTCCCGCGATCCGAAGTAACATGCGTTGGTAGACCGTGAAGTTTCCAAATATTACACAGGTATAGTCGAGCGACATCTTGAGCACTGGTTGTGGTATTGCAGGGTATTAAATGACGCATTTTCGTCAGTCTATCAACTACTACCATAACTGCGTCAAATCCATCACTTACGGGTCATCCAGTAACAAAGTCCATAGACACTTCTTGCCATGGTTGTTGAGCTATGGGTAGTGGTCGAAGGATTCCAAATTTTGTGTGGTTACTGGGCTTACTTCTTTGGCAAATATGGCAATTACGAACGTAACGCGCTATGTATTTTCGCATCAATGGCCAGTGGTAGTCCCGGCTGATAAGTTCAAAGGTTTTTTCGCGACCGGGGTGCCCAGCGGAGGGATCGTCGTGGTAGCGTTTGAGAATGTGAAGTTTGATTGGGTCGTAGTGTGGCACGTACCACTTATTCCTGTAGACTAATTTATTTTCAAACTGAGTACATTCAGCAAGCGATATTTCCTTTGAGTGCTTAGTGTTATTCCTCAGTAGACCTAATATTTTATTCGGGAACGGATCGTTTTGGTATCCTATCTCAAACAAATCTTTCCATTCTGGAGAATTTTTCTGCGCAGTGAGTGTCAATGAGATTGCGGAAACATCTAACTGTTTCTCCAAATTTTCTTTTTTGAGAACAATTTGACTCTGTTGGAGCCTTCTTTCATCGTTCTCCGCAGGGTAATCCTGTGATCTTCTAGTAAGTGCATCCGGTTTTCCTCCTCGATTTCCAGGTCGGTATTTAATAATGAAATTGAAGCGTGAGAGATATTCGGCCCAACGTGCTTGTCTACGATTAAGTTGCTTAGAGCTCATAAAGTATTCCAAATTCTTATGATCCGATATTACCGCAATTTGATGAGCAGCACCCTCAAGCTCTGGTCGCCATTCCTCGAACGAACGGATTATTGCCAGAAGTTCTTTGTCATAAATCTCATAATTACATTCAGCCGGTGAATGTTTTTTCGACAAATAAGCTATTGGACGAAGGATACCTTTATCATGGCGTTGAGAGAGAATTCCCGCAGAGACATAGTCAGAAGCATCTGTCTCAACTGTGATTTCCCTTTCCGGGTCAAAGTGGGCTAAGACAGGTGCTGTGGTAAAGGCGTTTATCAAGGCTTTAAATGCACCTTCCGTCTCAGCATCCCAGACAAAGGGGGTATTTTTACGCGTAAGGCGGGTCAGTGGGAGTGCCAATGTTGAAAATCCGTGGACAAAACGTCGATAGAAATGGGCAAACCCTAGGAACGCCTGAATGTCTTTTACTGATTTTGGAACTTCCCATTTTCTTACGGCATCTACCTTACTTGGGTCCATTTTGATGCCCTCCGGCTCGATGATCAGGCCTAGATATGTTGTGCTTTGAGAATGAAATTTGCACTTTTCTGGCTTTAGGAGGACTCCTTTTTGCTGCAAAGCTTCCATCACTTTATTGACATGCGTCATATGCTCGTCTAGGGTATCGCTATATATGAGTATATCGTCTAGGTATGCTGTACAAAATACGTCTAAATATTCACGAAGGCAGTCGTTAATAAAGTGCTGGAAGGTTGCAGGGGCATTGGTTAATCCAAAAGGCATAACTGTATACTCAAAATGTCTATATCTAGTACGGAAAGCAGTTTTCCACTCCTCTCCCTCGGCCATTCTTATCTGGTTGTAACCTTGCCTA
The DNA here is from genome assembly GCA_905067625.1 of Blumeria graminis f. sp. triticale. NCBI lineage: Eukaryota > Fungi > Ascomycota > Leotiomycetes > Helotiales > Erysiphaceae > Blumeria > Blumeria graminis. The sequence goes on from LR898468.1 coordinate 345,133, forward strand.
AGATCTAATTTTGTATACCACTTTGCCCTAGAGAGCCGGTCAAGTGTTTCCCTTATTAGTGGGAGTGGATACCGATTTTTGATTGTGAGTTCATTCAGCCCTCGGTAGTCAACACAAAGACGAAGTGTCCCGTCATTTTTTTTAACAAAAAGAACAGGAGCGCCAGCCGGTGAAGAACTAGCTCGAATGAACCCTTTTTTAAGATTTTCCTGGATATAAGTCTTCAATGCCATCAACTCTTCCTGGGACATGCCATAAAGAGGTCCGAATGGAGGCTCTTTCCCCTCTTTTACAGGGATTTTGTGGTCATATATACGGCGTGGTGGGAGTGAGTCTGCAAGCCTTTCGTCTATCATTCCACGGAATTTATGATATTGTGGTGGTAACATAGTTTTCCAATTCTTTGAAGCTGCTAACTCAACTGTTTTATCGGCTGCTTTAAACTTCATGCCCTGAATTAGAATTTTGTTTTTGTGTTTGCATTCGAAAGTTGCCTTGGGGCTATTATGTTTACATAGAGTTTTTAGGCTAATCCCCTTGACTGGGATAGGGACTACGGAGCTGTTACATTTCTGCTTGCAGTAGTTGGAATTGAAAAGTAATGTGTTATATTTAAACTGTAGCTCGGGGTCGTGTTGCTGAAGCCATGGGATTCCAAGCACTAGGGGATACGAGCCTAGCTTGGTGATAAAGAAGGTAGCGGTTTCGTGGTGAGAATCAATTGTTAGTGGTAAACGACAAACGTGAGTAACATTACCCGAAGATATGGGTCTTCCGTCAATTACTTTGAGTGTGCGAGGGGTTTTTAAGGCAATAAATGAGAATTGGTGACAGCGCGCGAAATTTTCGTCAATGAAAGCAAAACCAGAGCATCCGGTATCAATAAGTGCGTGAGTTTGAATGGATTTTTTAGATGTTACTAATGTACAGGCAGCAACTAAATGTTCACCATCTAACTTGTCCTCTGCATGTGACACTGAAAAGCTCGATATGGAAAATGCAGACATTAAGGAAGTATCAGTGGGCCCCGGATTAGGGCTATCTTTCGAATCCGGGACTAATGAAAACCCAGCTCCTGTCCATTGAGGGGTGGTGACTCTATATTGTTATTAGGTAATATTGGCGCCAAAAGAGCACCTGTCATTGTTACTTGCGAGTTTCTTTTACGGTTCGCAACAGGGCAGTTACTGAATACATGTCCAGATCCTGCACAATACATGCATAGGTTATTGTCCTTGCGCCAATGTTTTTCAGCTGCTGATGTCTTTTGCATACCATTTACGAAGGTGTAACGTTGGTCCAAAGGTGGACGCGCAACAGGCTGACTTCGGAGAGCTGAAAGGTCCATGGGAGTGAGGCCGCCTGGGACATGTGAAGGGTGACCATTGGTAGGATATGAAGGCTGAGTACTTGAATTCCGTGCGTATTTTTGCTCTGCTTTCCGGCCACGAATTTTATTGTCAGTATTCATAAGCATAGTTGCATATTTTTCCAGGGTATTTGGCTGGCCTTCATGATAAACTAAGGAGTCTTTTAGGTCCTCTGATATGCCCGTGACAAGCGCATCAATCTTAGCTGATTTGTTATAGTCCAGGTAAGCAATAATACGGAGAAATTGAGAATAGTACTCTGCAAAATCACCATTCCCTTGTTTTAGGGTTTTAAGTTCGCGACGTGCGGTACCTCGCGGGTCAGGGTCCCCAAATGATGCATTAAGATGGGCGATGAAAGCGTCGACGGAAGAAAAAGGTGCTGACTGATTAGCGTTGACGAGTGGTACAACTTGGTCCAGCGCTCGTCCCTCCAATCGGCTTATTGAGTAGATAACTTTGGCCGACTCGTTTCGGAATCGGTCATTGTTAACTTCCAATTTCATTCGAAGTTGGGTAAGGAATCCGGGTAGCTCGGCCCGAGCTCCATTAAACTTCTGCAGGTCGGGGAATTTCTCGGATCGGAAATTATGATTCGGTGGATTTTCGGTATTTTCTGTGTTGGGGATATTTGAAAGATATCCTGCACGAGCAATGTTGAGCTCAAGGTTAAGTTTTGTGGACTGTTCCTCAAGTTGGTCGATGGATTGGTGGGCCAGACTTAACTGCGCAATGGCTCTATCTCTTTCTTCATAGGCAGATACAAGTTTCCTTTTTTCTTCATCTCGTTCCGAATTAGATTTCTCGAGCCTGGTAGTGGCATGAGATCTCTCGTTCCGAAGTCGTTGTATCAGCGTTACTATGTGGCCGTAAAGAGTCGAGGAGTCATTTTCGAATTGCTGGCGAAATTCGGTAACGTTGTTTGGTGAGTCCCACGGGGGTGTCTGGGAGGAGGTTGGTACGGACATATTTGCGTACGGTACGGATAAGGACGCAACGTAATCTCAAGGAGCAGTGTTATTAGTATTCCGTAGGGTACGAATTTGGTACAAGTAGGTTACAGGTGTGGAGTATGGTGGTGATTCCTAAGAGTAGGAGGTATAAATTCAGCGTTAGGTATAGGGTTCACGTAAGAAGTAAAGGTAAAATAAGTAGTAGGTGAGAAGGGTACAATAACGGCGGTCTTCTTTAGAGAAGAGATAAGTAAGTGAACAATAGGTATGAGTATAAACAGAAGACGTTGCGTGAAGAAGAATACTCCTTCACGCTGGGTATATATGTACATCAGATAATAGGACAGCCCTAAGCTCTGTCTCGAACAGTATTACTACGCAATCTCTATGAAACGACCCTGTGTTCCTGAGCCTGTCCTAATTGTTTGAGAACTTGATCTAACCCCGAGTTGTGTTTTAGAATGGAACTCCCCATGAGACACCATCATAGTTTCCGCCACTTTTATCCATGAAAGTGTCCTAACTCAACTATTTATACACTTATTAGGCTATCTAGAATATTCCTTCCTGTCTGATACTAGCCTCTGTTATGTTTCCCTGATACCAGTTCACAGTCTCAATGCCAGTTGCTAGAATCCTCTAGTCATGTTCAGAATAAACTAGAGTGAAGTTTTGCCTTTCACAGAATTGTTGAGGCACGTGATTAACATCACGTGATACAGGACAATTATCGGCTCACTAGCTGTCACACTTATGTTATCTATCCCAGCTAAGCAAACCCACCAAACCACTTCATATGACCTGTCCAGCCTTGCGCCTCATCTGACAACAGCCTTGCTACCCAAGCGTCACGTGTCATGATTTGCGTCAATTATGGCAGAGCACAACACGTAGTCCCCATGGCCTGTTCTTGCCGCAATAAGACAATGGTACGCCCATCTTGGTAAAGCAAGTTCCGGTGGTCTTTTGCAAGGCATGGATAGGTCCAGATCTTAGTATTGTTGCGGTCAATACTTCTGCCACCACTCTTCCACGAGCTCTTGGCTGCGCTGTTTAACCCACCTCCCTAATGTTGCAAAGGTTAGATCTTGATCTTCTCCACTGGGCACAGCTGAGGTTAGTGACCAGTTACTAGGAACCCCCAAGGCTGATTTGGCCAGCTTATCGGCCTCTTCATTGCCTTGAATCCCCACATGCCCGGGTATCCAGCGTATTTCCACACGCTTATTGTGTCTCAGTGATGAAAACTTGTCCACCACTGACTGCGAGGAGTTAGATCTTCCTCTTTCGAGCGCCTCGGTGGCCGCTAGGTTTTCTAGATAAATGGAAATTGGTAAGTTTTCACCTACTGTTGTGAATACCACGGATCAGCTCCGATCGAGTCTTATTGAGCTTCCACTATGGTGTTGTGCTGGCTCGGTTGAGTTGTTAGGAGACAGGGGAGCGGAGGATGGGCTGCTGGATTAGGAAAGGGTGGAAAATACAAGCTGGTGCACAGACGCTGTTCATGTACTCTACAATCTCTTCACCTGCCGAGTTTAGTGAATCAATCTATCCAAAATAATATCATACTTCACATCATCCATTAGATGATATTATCAATCGTCGGGATGCACATCTAGCATCACCTTCATAGATCACCATTGTCAGTAAGAGTTCACATTTGATACCTACTGACACCCATTTGGCCACAGTGATACGCACTCAGTGTCCATCGTGCCATCACCCAGCGTGAGTGCGCCATCTCCGCGACTCACCATTGCACATGAGCCCGTGTAAATCCACCGACAGACAGCAGAGTCATAATTGCCAAACACCTCACAGCTCATAACCACAACATATTGCGGCACTTGGACACTCGGGCGCGGAAAGCTAGGTGATATCAGGGCACTGACAGCACAGCTGAGGACCTAATCACTCTGGCAACATCCCTACGTCCGAGCGTTGCCTGGTAGAATAATGCGTCTAGAATGAGGTACACATCACTCTGATGGCTACCGAGGGGCAACAGCATATAATGTGACGATGGTATGTAGCTCTGTAATCCCAGAAGGTCTACACTAGCAACCAGTATCAATGGTATGTTATGTCAGGAGATATTGGTAGTGGCTATGGAAGTGGTTACTGTGACAGGAGTAGGAAGCACCTGCAATGAGTGCGTGATCAGGACTGGGGTTTGAACGTGTATATAAGGAAGCAATACTTCCGCACATAGATAGATAACCATCTTACCACTGTAAATTCCAACGTATCTTCGCACTACAGCCACATCAATTATATCCGCATATCCATAGTCATCTGCATCCATTTCAGGTATTCCTCTGTCTTCTCATGTCCTCGTTTTTATAACACCTAACTCTATTGCAGCCTTCAAGGCTTTTACAGCGCCCACAACATCTGCGTCAAATATCTCTGCTCTGGGAAGTGGACCGGAACCACTTCCAATTGTTGTAATTAAGGGAGTAACATGACTGCATTACAATAAACTGTTCACATTAGAATAATGTGCACATGCGCCATGGGATATGATTGACCTAAATCATCACTCATTGGTATGACATAGTATTTCCCAATAGATTCCTAATGGTATCTATTGGCACTAGGATCTCTCACATCCTTCCTTTCTCGGTTAGACAAGGACAGATGTTGGAACATCCACTAGTGTGCAGAACCCCCTTATTCATGTATACAGAAGAAGGTCCTGTCACGTAGATAAATAAAGCAACTCATACAATAGGAAATTAAAACAATCTCCATATTATTTACACACTTGAGAATACCAGGGAATATCCTCAAGTTCGTCCATTGATCCAAGTCCTGAGAGTATAACTCACAAACTTTACTTCTCTTAAAGCCATAGCTACCTCCTTCCATACCTTCATCCTAACGGTACGTCATTCCAGCTCAGCATAGCCTTTCAATACCAACTAGCTTGCCTCCGTGGTATGCTAAATACTCCAAGGCTGATTTTCTGGGACCTGATAATGATCCATCAGAGAAAGCGCAGACTGTGTTAGCTGGACGGGAAGCCAACCATCGCTTTGAACTTCCAGACCTAGCTTCATTTTCTCATCTGCACGGAATCAATGTTGGGGTGCCACGTGGGAAGTATAGCTTTCCAGTGCCTTTGGCTGTTGGAACTCGTTGCACACTCATTTGTAAGCATTTTATCTACTGTTCTGGTTGTCTGAACAAGCGATTTCTTCATCCCGATCTAAGAACTAAGCGTCTTATTGTCCCTTTCGGATCCTCGGCCACTCGAAGGGCTAGAGGGTACCAGATATCCATTGTTTGCATACGAGCTGTAGACCGCAGCATTTTTTGCTGAAGAATTATTGATACCGGGGTTATTCCCGCTTCACAATGAAGAGCGACACTGGGAGTGCTACTTGGATAGCTTTTATTATTATTTGTCCAGTAGAGATATATGCAAGTGTCAGGAATGCCTACTGTATAATCTATATATGTGGAGATAACCAGAATCTAGCGTTCTATGATTCTGGTCTGGCCTTTTGGCCGAGTGTTTATGCACCTATCTCATGCATAATGTAGGACAGCAACCTCTTGCCTGGCATTCTTGTCTTGAATCTTGTCTTTGCTCTGCTGTCTACATGCCGCTTCTGACAGCCAGCCTACTCCAGTGACGACTTCTTTATCTCGTAGTGAGGCTATTCGGGTGAGACCCGGCCACCACGCTTCTGCCCCATATAGAGCTGTGCTCAGAACGCATGTATGTACCGCACAGATTAGAGGTCCGGGTGCTGCTCTGCGTTGAGCTCCGTTTATTTATTGTAAGAAGTGGACTAGACAATTAGCTTTTCCAGTCCATTCCTGAACATGCTACCTGAAGTTCAGCTTAGTATCGAGCCAGACTCTTAGCCACCGGATATGAGGTGACAGTTCGATCCGGCAGTCTTTCACCAATATGGAAAGATCAGCTGCGTTGATTTTCTTTCTAGGCCCTCCTCCAATCACTGGAAGTTCTGACTTTGCTGGGTCAAAATCGATCCTGTGTTCTCTTGCGAGAAGGATAAGGCTGTCGAGGTTGTCTTGAGCTGCGGAGATAGCATCCGCCGCGGTGTTTCCAATTCTGACAATAGCTACATTGTCAGCATAACCAAACCTGCTCGTAAGACCATGATACTCAAAAAGCACAGCGATGTAGAGCATGAAAAGAAGTGGCGATAGTGGCGAGCCCTGAGATACTCCACATTCCAGTATCTTCTCTTCTGTGATTCCACTACAGTATTTGACCTGAACCTTTTGTTGGCAAAGAAATGTCTGAATAAATCGGCACAGGGATCGTGGCCAGCCTTGTTCTCGGAGACGTTTGAGCAGTCGGTTGTGAAGGACTGCTTCAAATTCAACTTGAATGTCGAGTGTGACCATAGCCGCACACTTGCCACTTCTCATGGCCGCCTCAGCATCATGGATTACACAGGATGAAAGGTCGACTGCAGATCGTCCTGGTACGGATCCGAATAGTTGTGGGTGAACAACTTGGTGACTTATCATCAGCCATGCCATTCTCTTACCAACTAGACGCTCAAGTCCTTTGCCTAAACTCGACAACAGCGAGATTGGTCGCCAACCCTTGGCAGTTGACAGATTTCTACCCGGCTTTGGAAGAAGCACAAATTTTGCCACCCTAAAGGTCGTGGGAAAGTAGCCGATTTTCAGACAAGCCTGGTGCAGATCTTTCACGAGAGGTCCTAGATGGGACCAACAAGCTGTCAGTAACCGTACCGATATTTTGTCCGCTCTTGGTGCCGTATTGTTGACAGAGACAGTGGCGCTTGTCACATCATCCAGTGATATTTCCGTGTCCCATAGAATACGCTCCTCCTGTCCATTCTCCCGGGTACAAATTTCATTCTCGCCGCTAAACCTAGCTAAGAGAATGTCTCGTAGAGCACTAGCTTGCTCTCGCGGGTCAGATAGCCACCGGTTTTCTTCAATCTGCAGATGGGGCTCAGCAGCTGGTCGAGGCTTAGCCCATCTCATGAGCTTGAATACCTGTGCGTTAGTAGTCACTGCCTCTACTTGCCTCTTCCATTACTCTCGCTTGGTTTTTCGCACCACGGCTCTTAAGCTCTTGCGGGCCTCTTTCGCGAATTCAGGGTTGTCTCTCGCTGCCTTGTACTCTTGCCATTTTGTGCGACATTCATTGGTCCACCATGGCCCAGTGTTTCCGCTTTCAATGGCGAGGAATTTCCCTGCAATCTTGACCACATCTCTAAGTGCTTGTAGGGGATCATTCGTGAAATTTTCGATGTTGATGACACTGTCAAGAGGGCCAGATTTGGTTCATTGGCTAACGCATTGGCTAAATTCCTTCAAGTTGGCGTTGCTGACACAAATGTTCTTTACAATTCCAGAGAGATGTGACACAGAATTGAAATCGCCTCCAAAAACTACTAGTCCTCTAACTTCCCACCGGAGTAAGAGCTTCAAGGTTCCACTAGTGCCTGGGGCACGGTATACGTTGACAAAGGTCAGGCCGCGCATCTTTACAAAACACTAGTCAGATGTTGGGCCTGACAACAGTGGAATTAGTTGAGTCGCATGACTACCTTTGCGCGTGAAAGTAATCGCGCGGGGCCGGATGTCTGTTCCTCCGAATGGTATATGGCTATTGTAGCCAGGGTGACTTTTTGTTGTAAAGCCCCCCTCTTTCTTTCTTGTCCACAATTCCTGTACGATGACTCCATGTGCACCGGCATCCCATGCCTGCTGCAATGCTATATCCGTGTTTTCCCCACTCCTTCCAACATTCACTTGGTGAAAGTTGAAGGTGTTATATTTATCTTTTGGTGCTTTTGTTGAGGGGTTTCCTAGCATTAACACATCATTGTTGAGTCCTGGGCAGTGACGGTTTCAACCGCCTTACCCTTCCTTTCAGAGTACGCTAGAGCAGCGTGATAATCACCATGTACGCGTTCTCTGATGATTTGAAGTTCTGCAGGAGAACAGGGCAGAATTATTCCGTTTTGTTGTATTGGCAGGGCTATACAACTGCCCTCATTTGAGTGGTGAGGTCCCGCGCAATTAGAGCACTTTGACACCTTTGCCTGGCACTCTGATGTCTCATGGGTTCCCCCACATTGTCTACATTATTGGCTCCGGGTGCTGGAACGAGTTTTGTGGAATCCCCAACATTGTTGGCATTGCTCGACCGGTTTTTGGCGTTAAAAGGGGATTGCCGGCCCGCTCTTGTCAAAGAGACGAAACTTTTTGTTTGCTGATTTCTGTTGGAAATGTATAATCCAGCTTGTTGAGTATTTGCCAATTTTTGTTTCTGTGGGCAGTACCTGGATTTCTGTGGCACCACATGCCGCTTGACACTCGCTTTTCACCATTTTGTTGGTCACAGAGATGCTACCTTCGAGCGTCCTGATTTACAATGGCACATGAAGTACGATCAATGATGTCCATTTGGACGCTTCCTCAATCACAGTGTTGTCTTCCTGTATGGAAGGTGCAATCCTCATGATTGTATCTCTCAATGCATCTGATGCGTATTGGAGAGCGATCTCCGACCTGACAGGGCATATCGAGGTGATAGCTGAGGCTGCTATTTCAGCCTTGTCGGTTATGATTTTCTTGGTCGTAACTGGCAATAGCTTGTGCCAGTGGTGATCTTTCCTCAGTCGAAGGAACAGGCGTTTATCTTCCTTTGTGGTTGTCTGTGCCTTAGGGCGGCTTGTTGGAGCTGGTCTTCTCGGAACTTGCGCACTAGGCAGATATGGTAGCTTGGCCACTTTGCTGACAACTGTCGCCCAGTGTAACAGCTTGTTATTATGATTGGTATATGATTTGGGAATGTACACTTGCGCTGGAACAGCTGAGACAATATGTGGAGAGATGCCTTCATTAATGTCCAGAAGTGAAGTTTCTATGATAATTATCATGTTACAGGTTAGGGGGAGCTCGTCCCTTATCCCCTAGCTTGTTCGCTTGTAGACCGATCACGTTACCAGTATGCAGCTCACCAAAGTGTGCAACCAATTCAGCAGTCATGCCATTTGTCCTATATCAACAACCCATCTCTCGTACTGCACACATTACTACATGTAATGTCGTTATGTAGAGACTAGATCTCCTCCATATGCCATAATACCATGCTGCCACAATAACTACCTATGCACCAGCTACTGGATCTACCATACTACATAGCTGAGCATAACACTTGTGAGCTGATTGTTGTGTGACACGTGCTTCTGTAATTCTACAGTAGTCTAGCTTTTTATAAGATCCATTCAGCTGTAATTGTTGTTACAGATCAACTATAGAAAGCAAAGAGCATTCGTATGGATGATGTTATTTTATAATTCAACTATGGATGTCGCCGGATCATTTGGTGTTGGTATATGTTGCGAAACCAACCTAGACACTCCCCGTGCTTGTGGTTTCAGTATGTATCCATCAAGATTTTCGGATTTCGCCTATCTGCTTCTAGTTACACCATCATCTTTTGTTACGTCTGATATTTGAGACTGCGACAAGAATATGCAAAACTGGTATCAGATCTGTAGTTTGTTCCGTTGTATCCCGTAATGAGGCATTACACTCTAGCCCATGTCATTGCCAGAAATCAATGTACAAAGACCGTCTCATATCCTTTAGTAAAGATCAAGAGTTTCGATCAAGCCTTTACTATAAACATAATTCACATCTACAGATACCCTTTGAAGTATATACTCCATTATTTCTCCGTGATCACTCAAAGAGTTTTGCATATTCTAAGTTTAATTTTATTAAAACCTTAGTCCTTATATTGTGTAATGATCTCTTTAAGGAGTTCTAATATAAAACATGGAAAGTAGACTTGTCTATGAAATCAACTTGTTTGGAGTCTATATAAAATTGTGTAATGAAAACAGATCCAACACTCAAGATTTACATCTTGAGTGCGGGTCCGTGCAAGCTAACAAAACAAACCAATAACCACGTGATAAACAAGCTAATTGTACAGGGTATCTTGCTCTCCTGTTCTCCTAACTCCTGGCTAATGATGACAACTCAGACCCATAACAAGAGTCATGAGGATCCTGGAATTGCAATGCATTAGACTTATTTCTCAACGAATTTCAACATTATACAGCAGAGAAAGTCCAGAATAAATCAGTTTATTAACGAAATCTAGAGACAGAAAGTCTCCTACATCTTGCTATTTACATAAGGGATTTTAATTATCAGCGCCAATCATAAAAATCTATGTTGCTAAGCAACCACATCCAGACCGCAATATTGGTAGCTCCCGTAGCTGACTAGACTCTAGATTCTATCCCTACTGTACTGGCGCAGATAGTACTGTCAAATTTGAGTGTAGGCATTTGATCTGAAGCGGAATAGGACGGCGAGAAGAGGTCGGATGGATTGCAAGAGATGACTGAAGGTCTACTGGAGATAACTAGAACGAACTAAAGGTTTGAAAGGTGGCTAATATAAATAGCTAAAAGGTCTAAATGTGATGGTCTTAAAGTGGCGTTTTATTCAAACTGAACTCAGAGCTAGATACAAATGAAAATCTTAAAGTAACAAGCAGAGACATGACTGAAAGCCTCCTATTTATTTACAAGACTATGATCTCGTTCCCTCATTTCATACCATTCTCAAAATAGATCATGACCTGTCCTCCGACAAACACCAGCATCTCCGTCTATTTTAATTCAGCTTCATTTTAATGTTAGTAATTTTAGTTATTAAAATAGTTATGATGCATGTGGCTTAGATGACTCACGACTGGTGTCCGAGTCGTCCTGTCTGCAATCTAAATTTGTCATTTAAGAATAGATTTGCATGAACTGGGCCAAGGCCTATACTTGGGTCTAATGAGTCGTGGAGGGGTTCATGACATGTATGATGTTTAATATGGTTGGAAGAGTTCAAGCCTTATTTGTTAGGCAGCAGCCTAATGATAACCAGGTATGAGCCTGTGACACTGCTAGCTACTTTCTTGGTGTTTGTATCACAAGGGCTCGCTCTCGAAAAAGACTTTACCTCACTCAAGACGCCTATGTGCGCCAAATTCTTGAGAGATTTGGCCTCGAAAATTGCTGACTGTCACAGGCTCATACCTGGTTATCATTAGGCTGCTGCCTAATAAATAAGGCTTGAACTCTTCCAACCATATTAAACATCATACATGTCATGAACCCCTCCACGACTCATTAGACCCAAGTATAGGCCTTGGCCCAGTTCATGCAAATCTATTCTTAAATGACAAATTTAGATTGCAGACAGGACGACTCGGACACCAGTCGTGAGTCATCTAAGCCACATGCATCATAACTATTTTAATAACTAAAATTACTAACATTAAAATGAAGCTGAATTAAAATAGACGGAGATGCTGGTGTTTGTCGGAGGACAGGTCATGATCTATTTTGAGAATGGTATGAAATGAGGGAACGAGATCATAGTCTTGTAAATAAATAGGAGGCTTTCAGTCATGTCTCTGCTTGTTACTTTAAGATTTTCATTTGTATCTAGCTCTGAGTTCAGTTTGAATAAAACGCCACTTTAAGACCGTCACAAGCAGGTCCAAGATCTTCAAGCTGAAATTTTTCTGCAAGCCCTTTTTTAAGTCGATTAATCTGATCAATATCTCTTCCAATGATCAGGAAATCATCAACGTAGGTAACAATAAGAATTCCTGTTGACTCACTAAGATACAGACAGTTGTCTGAAGCTAGTGGTTTAAATCCTATATCAGCCAGACAACTTTGAAGGTGCTTTTGCCACAGTCTGGGAGCTTGCTTCAAACCGTATAAAGCTTTTTCAAGCTTAAATACAAACGGACGAGTTGAAGTAGTGCTCGGCTCTATCCATCCTGGTGGTACTTCGACATAAATATTGTCATCTGTATCACTATTAAGAAAAGCTGTGACGGCATCCATCTGCTCAATCTCTAAGTCAAACTTGGCTGCTAAGGCAATGGCAATTTTCCAGGTCGTATTACGGCAAACACCTGCCTATGTTTGTGTATAATCACGTCCGTACTCCTGCTCAAATCCTCTAACAACCCAGCGTGCCTTGTACTTCAGGATTTCACCCTCTTTTCCACGTTTCGTCTTCAGAACTAGCTTACCTGATAGTACTTTTGTTCCCGTTGGTAGGCTAGATTGTCGAACAAGTAACCATGTATTTTTCTTTGCAAGTGATCTGTATTTGCAGTCAATTGCCTTCTTCCATTTCCAAGAATCTTTGCAACTCATTGCCTCTATAGGGGTCTTTGGATCGGATGTATTGTCAACGGTAAGAAGAGACTGTGACGCAGCCACAAAACTAAGAAAGGCTGCTCCTTGATCTGGCACGAAGCTTTCAGCTGTGCTGCGAGTAACTCAATTTACTTTCTGGTACACCTTATTCTTACTTCTGGGCGGTCTACCTCGTGACACGGCTGTCGTTGATACTGGCAGATCATCGAAATGTTCCATAAGTAAATTTTCATCCTGTCAAGTTTCTCCATCCTCTTCATCTTCAGCCTCAATAACCTCATTTTCCACTCTTTCAAGTTCTTTATCCTCTTGATGTCTATCAAAACTTAGGTGCTCAAAAGGGGTGAGTATATTTGGGGAGAACTCATGTTGATTAGAAGTACTTGTTTCTTTGCCACTACTTTCAACAACATTAATTTTAGGGAGATAAGATATGGGTTCCCAGAGTTCTTCAACAGGAGGTGTAGAAGTTAGACTGCTATTCTCGTCAAACCACACAGTCGAAGACCGAATCACCCTTCTTCGTGAGGGGATAAATATACGGTAAATGTGCTGTCCTTCATAATCGGCCAAGATGCCGATTTCCGCTCGGTTGTCTAGCTTTTGGGATAGAACCCTTTTTTCAACCGGAATCCGGATGTAGACTTTGCACCCCAAAACTCTCAGATGAGATAAGTCGGGTTTTTCATCAACTCCCGTGAAATGACGGTTAAACGCTTGAATGGGTGTTTCTCTGTTCATTACTGAGGTGGCGGTTCGATTGGCTATGTGAAGTTGGGATCTCACTAACTCAGGCCAGAGGAACTTTGGAATATTCTTTTCGATGGAGACTGTGCAAGCTCTGGAGATTATGATGCCAATAGATCGCTCAGCTCGTCCATCCTGCTCCAGAAAATAAGGAGTTGTGATTTCGATGATTTGGCCCAAGTCAGCAGCCAATTCCCCTAACATCTTAGGTGAGTATTCCTTCCCACAGTCTAATCTCCGGCATTTAATTACAGAATCATACTGAGTTTTCATTAAGGAATTGAAATATTTTATGGCCTCTGTTTCGCCATTCTTTTCCTTATGAAAATATCCCCATTGCAAAGACGTTGCCGCATCTGTAAACATCGTACAGTATTGTACGGCGACCCAAGAATCATCGATCAAGGTCTTCCTGACTGGATTTATAATTACAACATCTACTGAAACTGAGTCTAAAGGATTCCGAGGTCGGGATGAAACACTTTTTCTTACATGTCTGAGAGGTTTGGATAGCTCACACGATTCGCAAATACTTGAAGGAATTGTTGAGGTATCAGCATCAAAAGATATTCCAGTGGTTATTTTTGCGGTTTTTTTGACATTTCTTAGACCTAGATGACCAAGTCAATGGTGCCATAGGTCGATGCTAGGTTTTGAATGATGAGCTATTATCGGAAGTGCTACAGTGACAAATGATTCATTGATGTAAAGAGAGTTATTGTAAGTGGCAAACTCAATTCCATTGGGGCCGAACATTTTACCATCTCTCATATATCCTCCTACTTTTAGTAGTTTATCGCCACTGAAAAGATTTATCGGACACTCTGGTAGGTACAAGACGTTCTTTAATTCAAAGGGGTTGTCTTCCCCATTTGATAATTTACAGTGAAGAGTGACTGTACCAAGGCCCCGCGGCTGAGCAGGTCCATTTGCTGTCGTTATCAAAGGTAGATTAGGAACTTCCTCATAGTAGTCAAACTCATCCAGGGAATTTGCAATATGTGACAAGGCACCAGTATCAGGAAGCCAACAATCAAAGTTGTTTGCAACAAAGACAGACATATTAATACAGGCGAGGCCTCCGAATCGTGGAGTGTCATTATTGGTATCATCGTCTTTTGCTTTGCTTTTACCACCGGAACTATGATAACTTTGATCCTTAAACTTTCTCCATTTTTTCTTGTGTTTATCCTCCCACTGCTTGAGAAGGTCTTTATTTTTGGGATCTTCAAGACACTTTCCTTTTGCGTGCCGAGCTTTTGAGTTTCCACAGATCTTACATTCTATAGGCTTTGGTCTAGATTTGCTCTTATCATTATTCTTCACATAGAGAGGCATTTGGCTTCCACTAGATTTGCTATCGGCTCGTGCTTCGTCCTTAATGTCATGTATTAGTTTGTTGAGAGATATTGACCTTTTTTCCCTGTAGGCCGCTCTTTGCTGTTCTGCCCAGACTGGATATGAATCCTTCAATGCTTCTAGAAAGACTAGCGGGTGCCATGATTCAGGAGGAGGGATATTTAGGCGATTTAAGTTATCAATAGCGTTTTGGAAAGCTATGATAAATTCGTCTCTTGAGGGGTAATCTGTATGCCTAAGATTTATATACTTAGCAATGGCCTGCTGATTCATAACTATTCCAGAACTTTTGCATTGGTTAGCAAGCATATCCCACATTTCTCTAGCAGTATTGAGGTTATTCAGCTGAGATGAGATTGATGACAAGACATTGTTTGAAATGCACAGCTTCATTTTGGCATCTCCCTTAGCCCATTCATTGTACTTCTTGTACTCCTCTTCCGACACACCTTGTTCAAACTCGTCTATAAATTTTGGAGGAGCTGGTGCTTTTGGATGGTAGAACCTTCGCAATTTGTGAAGGCGAGCGACATTTTCGATGTTAAACTTCCATTGTTGGTAGTTTTCTTCACCTCTAAGTTTTAGGTTAGAGGCGAGCGACAAACTGGCGCCGGATTCTTGAGACATTGTGGTCTGGGTCAATGGTCGGGAAATTTTAATAATATAATCTCTATATAGATAATATCAATAAGTTGTAAATAATTGATGATTATATTTCCACCTTCTGCCACAGGTCGTAGACTTCTTATGGTTCAGGAAAGATGGTGGTACTGTAAGCTAGGATATTTATTAACACAAAGCAGTTATGATTTCTATGAGCTATTTGGTCTCATAATCTATTGAAGAAGATATGGTTAGAAGACTGTACTGCTGATAAATGCCTGAAGCTTATAATGTATATTGTTGTGCTACAAAGTTCTACACCTACGATACACTCTATAGACCCTAGTTTAGACCAGCTTACAAATCAAGTCACATGTATTCTAGGGCTCAGTGACTGATACTTCAACAATAACCACTCGGCCAAAAGGCCAGATTAGAATCATTGAACCCTAAATTCTGGTTATTTCCAGATTTATAGATTAAACAGTAGGCATTTTTCAGGAATACCTACTGTATAGTCTATAGATGTGGCCAAACTATGCAGGCTCATCTGTTAATTGCTTGCTTAGCCAGAACTGAATACACACAAGTGGATGAGCAAGTGCCAGAGATAGACAAATGGTTGTTCTAAGATTGTGTCAGAAGCAGCATATAGACAGCAGAGCAGAGACAAGAATTGAGACAAGAGTGCCAGGCAAGAGGTTGCTGTCCTACATTATTCATGAGATAGAGCATTACCACTAGGCCAAAAGGCCAGACAAGAATCATAGAACACTAGTTTCTGGTTATCTCCACATATATAGATTATACAGTGGGCATTCCTGACAGCATTCCTGACATTGAGAATCTTCTAAGCTCCTTGTATCACGATATTCTTCCCGAAGATTCCCTTGCATTCATTGCCTGCGCTAGCCAGCGTATGCTACAGGAATGCCTAGACTTAACAGCCGTTTCAGTGGGGGGCTTCTCACTTGGAAAGTTGGATGCTTCTGCCTGATCTACTACAAAGGCAGTGATAACAGGCGTGATCTTTTTCAACATAGTTGCAACAACTGCTGCTTGTTGCCGGATCAATAGGTGTTGATATACAGCAGAGCAAGTCCAGAATAAATCAGTTAATTAATGAAATCTAGAGAAAGAAGATTTCTCACTTCTTGCTGTATACATAGGGAATTCTAATTATCAGCACCAATCATAACAATCTATGTTGCTAAGCAACCACATCCAGACCCCAATACTGGTAGCCCCTGTAGCTGACTAGATCCTATATTCCATCCCGGCCGTACAGGCGCAGAAAGTACAAATACAAGAGATTAATCCCGTAACACTGCTGCTTGCTTCTCTCCCTTGCTCTTAGCCTGGGAGTTGATTATTTCAAGAAATTCCTGGACTATACCCAATCTTTCTTTTCTTTGTTGTTCTGCTTTTTGCATTGTATTTGCAATGTCAAGCAAGCTTGGGTGAAGTTTCCCTCCTGAATTGGAGGGCGTTGTCAATGACAATGCAATAGCTGGGGCCATTACACATATTGGAGATCCTTGTAAAAAAAGAGTAATGAGTGGTGCAGTGTGGGATTGCCACTGTTCTTGAATGAATGAATGATTGTAAGTAACAGGCACAAGCCCTGCCCTCAAAGAGCATGACACAGAAAAAGTGAGTCCTTCCCTAACAACTATATACAATAATAACTGTCAAGACGTAGAATAAGCAGGAATGAAAGTACAACTTATATACCTATATGTAAACGTTATTGGCTCAATCTCGTGTTACAACTACATCACTAAGGTTCTCTACTTCGAGTACAAACAAGAGCGCCATCCCTAGGTATATATGCGCTCGCATCATCTGCAATACCTGCATAACTCCCAGACCCAAACCCCTGACTCTGTAATCTTCATATGTTACATGACTGTATAACTAGAGCTGACTATGCTCAGATATGCATCTGCTCACACTATATATTCAATCTATTGAGTGAATACTAAGACAAGGAAGAAATGAAGATTATCAAATGACATAAGAATCTGCGGCCTTTTGTGTGTGTCCTCTCGCTTCCAGGGATTGCGTGACTTTATCTTATCTCCTTGCGCACATTAACTCCTTACCCAGCATACTTTCTTGCTCACCTGATATATGTAATGTGTTATGATAGGTCTATGATTCGGGTGTACATACAATTTGTGGGAGTTTGCTGCTAGTGATCACAGATGTGCTGCTAGGCCGGATAGGTCAAGAAGAGGAGTGGAGAATGATCTCTGTAGAATGAGGAAAGACTGAATTGCTTGCTCTATCTACTGTGGAGGAAAGCTCTCTACTTATAGTCCCTAGACTATTGCTTACTAATTATACTAACTCAACAAAGCAGGAGCAAACAGAGCAAATGCATGCAGTCACGTGACCATCATAACTGGAGCTGTGCACTGTAGCTATGTGGGTCTAGGCACAATATAATGACATGGCAGAATGCTGTGCTGTTACAATTGCCCAGCTTGACATTTGGACTACTCATGTAGTGGTTGCATTTGCTGATACCACTCGAGACCTTGGTGCTAGGGACTTTCACTCTTCCCTCAACTATCAATATTCACTAAAGGGAAAACTGGAAAAACCTCTGGTTACCCTAACATGCTTTTGTCATCTTATATATAGCCGCCGCGCGAGATATGACCTCTGTCACGGACGAGGACGGAGATTAGGACGAAGACGAGGACAATGACAGAGGTTGATAATGAAGACAAAATATTCAGATTAATAATTAGATTCTAAAATATGAGTAGTTTACAAGACAAAAAGCTACAGTATAAATCTAGTCCTAAAGCTTCATTAAGTTCACGAGCATCAATACTATAACCAAGGGTGTAGTAGTCCACAGCCATAGCACAGCAACTAACTAGTACTCTGAATGGCAACTGTTGCTATCACAGCACTGTAATCATTACAATTCCTAAATTATGTTATTGTATGCACATCATGACTCGGTTGCCTGGGCGCAACGCGGCATCCCAGAGATGGTTTGTGACAGCCTTGAGGATCTAAGTGTTGAAATGTGATATATCTTGGAATGCCAAGAATAACTTATTAGTAAGTCTGGCTAATTTGACTATCAAATTCCCCATTCTATATCACTGCTATCAATACATCATTCACCGAAAGTTTAATGCGCATTAGCGTTTATTTCACACTAGCATTCCAGCAGATGACTATGTCTTAAATGCAGGTTATAGTTTTCTCGTATCTATTACCAACACACATGTATTTAGCTTTATATTCCTGGCCCATATATGTGTATGTACATAGATCTACATCTACATGGATCATAACTTACGATTCATGGAGATTGATAAATACTGGTCAAAAACCACAGTTGATAAGATATGCAAACACGCAATCTCACTCTTATCATCTCGGTTTTTACTCTGAACCATACATCTAAATACAATTGTTTCCACTCGGATCTTCCTCTCACAACCTCATACAAGACTTACTGCATCGGTCTAACCGCCAATACTGATTCCGCTACAACCTCCATCTTCGCTCAAGCTCATAACTTTAACACCAAGATTGACAGACCTTTAGATTAGTACGAGGCTCTCATAAATTGTAATGCTTATGTAATGTTGTTCATGTTGGGGTCCGGGCGCAAGATAAGGAATACTGTACTTATATAGACAATATCCTGTATTAATAGAAAACCAAGTTACATCTAGTCTTAAGCTCTACTATACATATTAGTAGTTTGGAGCCACGAGACACCCGTAACCTACGCTATCTTAAAGCTAAGCTTATCTCACTTTTCATACATACAAATCCATCAGGAACCTCAGCCTCACAGTCCTCCCTCTCTCGAGTGACGAAGGTGTCCAGGCTACCCAGACTTTAATTCGAGGAGATGACAACTAGGAGGCGGACCAAAACACTTTCCATTTTTGCCTATTTTTAGAGTGTCAGTTGCACTATCCGAAATCGTTGCTTCTGCGCCAATAGACACCCTTAAGTCGAAAACACCCGAAAAATGGGCGTCTCAGTGTCACGGTTTCAGTGCAACATGCTTGGGCAATCCTGTAGGTACAGTATATTAATTATAATTCTCTAGATAGAGAATTCCTATAGCTAGACTACAAATATATATACACTCTAAGATACTACCCTCCTATAAGGTTCCCCCTTAGACTAGAATAATATGGAATCTTCGAAGATTCCCTAGAAGACTCTCGATATGTCTGTCATCCTCATGAACCTTCAGTATACTTCCAGAAGGTTCATTAAGAATCTTCTAAGCTCCGTGTATCCCGAGATCCTTCCCGAAGATCCCCGAAGATTCCCTTGATGTCATTGCCTGCGCTAGCCAGCGTAGGCTACAGGAATTCTTAGGCTTAGCAGCCGTTACACTCAGTATGCCCATTCGAGACCTCTTCACTCGTTCGTCCCAAGTCTTAGCTGCCTGTTCTCCCTCAAGATGTGAGGCCTCATTAGAGCAACGGTCCCCCATAGACTAAGACTCGAGCTTTATAGGTTATGATTTAATTTACTCCTCGCGGGTATAAATAGCATCGTAAATTTGTAGTGGGAGATGGCCGATTCTTGATGAGGCAAATTCCCGATTACAATTGGAGCAACTCCTTTATCGGTCGTTGATACGAGGTAATTTTTAGTTAGATCGAGGCAGGGGACTCGCGTGAGAATGACAATTCCGACATTGACGAGAAGTAATCGATTTCGGATATGCTTGATTTTGACTTCTATTTAGATGAGATTCTTCTTGGTTATCCAAGATATGCAGGGTATACTAAGAAATTATGCTAGCATCACTGGAAGGTGAAGAATTCGTCTTTGCCGGCGGGAGTGAAATATTCTCCTAGAGCCAAGTTCAGCCAAATTTCGTGTTACAGTTTGACCGTTGTTTTAGCTTGGGAGGAAACCTAAGCGTTTAATTAGGAATAATTACGATAAGACTGAAAGAGGAAGGATCGGCAAATACAGATGAAATGGCACTATTAGCCAGGAGGTCGGAGCAACATCATAGCGTAATGGTTCCTGATAATACTTGGCTCGGTAGCAAGTATTAGGCCTAGGTGGAAGTTATCAGTTAGCAGATTCACGTAGCGGACCAAACGTTAAAAGTAATTGTTAGTAGTAGCTAGAGATTTCTTTTCTCTTCATATAGTTTAATAAATCGATTTATTCATCACCAACTTGGTTTCTGTCACATTTCGCAATACCGAACATGTTGGCCTAGGAGACAATGATTCAAATTACTCCACCACATCAAATTTTCACTCCCAAAGAGATCCAATCCTACTTAAGTCTCATCAAGTCTACGAGTACGATCAAGTACATCCTCATTCCAATGACCACACCTCTTGTCGACTTTCTCTGGCCTCAGCCGGTCACCAAATACACGCCTACGCCGATATTTATACCCGACGGAGGAAGCAAAGCGTGGCGCACAAATCTGGGATACAGTTCTTAGGGATTGGCGTGAGAGGGATCAGGACAAATTGACAAGATGATGCAAAAGAAGGATATAACCTCGAAGGGCGTGTCATCTTGAATTTTTGTAAGGAGTTTTTCGAATTGGGCTTTGTGCGCGCCAAGACTTCGCTTGCGAGAGTGCAGCTGACACTATAAAAACAAGCAAAAGATGGAAGGTGCCGTGGTCCGCCTCCTGGTGATGTTCTCTGGTATAGTTTGAGTAGCCTGGGCACCTACTCCACTTGGAAAGGAGACATCTCAGATCATATATCGCGCGGAGAAAAGTTGAAAGATGATAGAGGCATGTCCGGATAACTCAGGGTTTTTGAGACGTTCCCCTGGGTGGGTATTCACGGATGAGGGTTGACTTGGGGTGAAGAAAAAGCCGCTATAACTTTGCAGTGGTGCTCGTAAATGAAATCCGAGACATGAGTGCTCTTCTCGTAAATTGAGTCATCTTTTCTGTACTTTTCTTTGATATTGTGTCATAGCTAGATAGCTGCATACGCAATTAAAATCTGATCCAAAAAGTAAATCAAGCATCTTAGCGACCATCGTATTAGAGAGGAGACAATGGACTAGTCGGAGATTCAGGGGCCTCTGATTCAACAAGATGGCTATTTGTCCAAACAAGGAGAGCGATTTATTCTTCTAAATTTGTGTCACAGTAGGGAGTGAGGTGAATGGGGACCGAAGATGTCTGATCTGGTGAATTAGATTGTCCACAAAGAGAAAAGAATCTAGTACTATGAAAATAATAATTATTTACAGACGCGTTAGCGTGCATTTAGACATGTCCATTTATCATGTGACTGCTTTGCCTGAACGCCTTGTTTCCTTGACAATTTGCAGATATTTTTCCCAGAATACCAGAGGACAACTAGAGCCGGCGAGGACGAATTTTTCACCTTCCAATGATGCCAGTGTAATCGCTTAGTATGCCCTGCATATTGGGTTGGATGGTGCAGTGGTACACCATCCCGGTCGTTCTCCCAAGTAGATACTGGGTAGCTTGAACATCCTCCCCATTCGAGACAGGAGAAAGCTGGCTCGAGTCCAGTCAGACCCACACACCACTTTCTCTCGCTGTGGTATTGAACTTGTGGGATGATGAAAGTATACTCGGATAGCCACAGGTTTTTCACGCTTTTCCCTGTGGTGGATTTGCACGGAAGAGGTAATACGCCGTAAAGTTTAACCTCGAGTGGTATCTGCAAATGAAATCTGAGTGTGAGTGTTCTAAACGTCAAATTGAGTCATCCTAAATAAAGTATATATCTTTCGATAAAACCTGCATTGGCCTCAAGGCGCCAAATCAGGATAATGAAAAAAAAAAATATATATATATATATGGCCTGCATATCTCGGATAGCCAAGAAGAATCTCATCTAAATAGAAGTCCAAAGCAATCTCAAACTTATCTAAAATCGATTACTTCTCGTCAATGTCAGACTTGTCATTCTCCCGCGAGTCTCCTGCCTCGATCTACCTACACACTACCTCGTATCACCGACCGATAAATGAATTGTTCCAATTGTAAGCGGGGGCTTGCCTCATTAATTACGAGCTATCTCTCACTACAAAATCATAACGCAAAGTATAACCTCATGGGGAAGAATAATTTGTGAGATACAAACCTTGGGTTTAGGCTTTCAGAGGACTGTCTCTTAATTGGAGCTCTACTACATGAAGATAGACAGGCGACTCGGTCATGGAATGAGAGAGGGAAAAGACCTCTCGTTGTAATGATGGTACTGAAATTTTCAAGGTATTTTCTATTTTGGAACGTTTGTGGGCACCAAGATCAAGGGTTGAGATAACTAGCTAGGAGAACTTCTATTGAGGATTAGTATATGTTACTCACAATGCCCAAGTACACTCTAAGAAGAAGTGCTGAGCTATTCGACACCGCACGCCTCCTGACAGTACTTTTCAAGAGTCTCTCAGTCGGATTAATTATTCATATATGAATAATAAGACCAGGTAAAAACAATGGTTTATTGTTACTTGGCCCAATTTCTAAAAATTACTTCCTTTTTGGTAGACTGGATTACAGCTCTTTAACAACCAAAGTCACACTAGGTACGTTTGTTTTGTTTGTTCATTAACGTGCTAGGTGAAGTAACTACCGTCGCACTCCTACTGGAGCTTGAGCACGAGTGGGGTCGGGCCGGATCAGATTAACTACCGTACAGTACAAATGCCCCGTCCCACCTAAATGACCGGAACTATGCCAAAATGCATCTATGTGTTGAATCATGACGAATTCGGCAGCCCAGAATTGAAACCAAACAAAAACTTTCACGCGAAATCCCGCATTGCAAAAGAAAAACTTAAACAATCTCTCCTCCGTCATTCTGCCTCAGCCACCACGCGCCTGAGCCTCAAATTCAATCTCTCTGTCCATGCCAAACCACCTAGGCTTCCGTTCTATCACCTCCGAGTCACAGGTATCCCTGCCATCCCCCGACTAGCCTCCGCGTATATTCCGCTCTCCTGGATGTAGTCCCTAAACAGCTGCCATCCCCTTGATCCAAGAATTATTTCCAGAGCCGGCGTCCTACGCTTTCCGCTTTTCAGCCGCCATATTGCCAGTGCTTTTCCTCACACTAGGTATATACTCTGTGTTATGTTACAACTAACACTACATGTACATAATTAAGTGATAACAATATCCTCCGAATCCTTCGATTTTTCTGTAGGCACTAGCGAGACAAGGAGTTGAAAAGGGCTGAGATGGCAGAGGGTGACCCCTATAGAGACAATTAAGTTTACATCGTTTACGCCTAGCTAATGCCTTGAAACCCTCCAAAATGGTAGTAACATGCTCGAATTTAACCTGGCTGTTATACCTTCAACAATGGCAATCGTTTCGCTCGTAGGAGGGAGGAGATAAGCAAGAGCAAAGATCCTTCAAAGTTCATGGGCCTATGGGGTGTTTGGAGGGGAGATATTGTCGGATTGGAACTTAAAAAGACGAATAGAGAATACACTACTTCAGAGATGACTGTCATTGAAAAATAGCTAGAGAAAATCCACACGCTATGGATAGTCATGAAACCAGAAATGGTAAATGTTAAAATGTTTCATGCGGTATGTCGATTATCGTTCTTCAATGGAAAATTCTACATAGGCGAACTTAGATCGCCAGATAAATCATGAAGAATTAGAATGCAGTTCA
The DNA here is from genome assembly GCA_905067625.1 of Blumeria graminis f. sp. triticale. Taxonomy (NCBI): domain Eukaryota; kingdom Fungi; phylum Ascomycota; class Leotiomycetes; order Helotiales; family Erysiphaceae; genus Blumeria; species Blumeria graminis. Next base: position 369,041 of record LR898468.1, read on the forward strand.
CCTACCGTGATGAATGACGACCGAGCGAGTGTTAATTGTTCCATGCCAACTCGCCGAGCACAAGCCTACACCTTCAGATACTCAAGATATATACTTTTAGCAGACTATACGAGATGACCCAATGCCTGTTCAACTGCTTGCAATTTTTGTTTCTTTCTATTAACTTATGTTTTGAAATGAAATTTTCGGTGTTTAGCTGGATCCATAGTGAGTGTAAGAACAAATATTTCAATTTTCCTTGAAAAAAAATGAAGAGACTATGAGCGCAAACTTTTTGCGATAAACCGAGGCATAATTATTTTGATGAGACTATTTCTGTGTCGAATGTTTAGAATTCATCATACTCTAGGGAGCAGAAGTGTCGCTCCAGGTAACCAATTTATAGAAGCCCAACTTGATGCTTAAGGTACATGGCTCATCATAGGTATTAATCCCAGTCATCTTCGTCATCAAATTCATTCTCTTTCTCTTTCCTTGGTAGAAGTTGTTTTAAGGTTGTATTACTGGTTGCAGCCGATGTCTGCTGGATTACTCCTGATTCTAGGAGCCTTTTCTCCAATTTCTGGGCCGTGATCTCGCTTTGCGTATCCCCTAAGCCCTCAAAACCTACGAGTTTATCGACGCTTATACCGTCTATCCAACAGGAGACGCAGGGTAATACTTTGATACTTAACTTTGTCACCAAAAATGGTACATCTTCAACATTTGCCTTTAGAAATCGGGTTCGTATGTGAGCTTTGGCTAGAATTTCTAGATGAACATCCATAGTTGCGCAGCGTGAGAAATCATCTTTGGCGAAGTGCAAAACAGTATATTTACAGCATGTAATCGTGTCCATGAGTTCTTTTTCGTCCCGAATCTTGGAATAAATGCCGTAGCCAGATTCCATGTACGCTTTTGCGCGTGCATATTCATTGTGAAGTTGTTGTATGCGTTCCTCTCGATACGCAACAAGTGATGATGAATCGTCGTTTTCGAGAGATGCAATGAGTGAATCTTCGTCATCGGTTAAAACATTGCAAGATTCTATAAGCTCGGAAACTTGAGTTTCGGTGATAGCCATGGGATCTATTTCTACGAGAACGCTGTTGTTATGCTAGGATAGGGAGAAATGTGGTACACGATTTTAGACTCGCTTCTTGCTTTCACCGTCTATCGAGCCTACTTGTACCATGTAAGCAATGAAGAGCCACCAGAATATTTCTCTCACAACTATGAATTTCTAAAAACGTTACTTCGTTTATCTGCGCCCAAATTTACATGTAACTATGTGGGTTGAAAGAGGATCCGTTGAAAAATTTGCACTTTTTGTATTGTCAACAATTTTCATGTTTTCATGACTAAAGTTATACCAAGAATTTGGAGTAGAAAGCTAAAGATGCAAGGGGTCAGCTTATTCTTCGTAAGTCACAATCGTCCCTTTCTTTAATGACAGAGACGCGTATTTCGCTTGGGATCTCAGGTAGTGCTGTTGCGATAAGGAGCACACACAATGGCTATTTAAATAACTTGCAGGGGCGGAAGCAAGCCCCCATGTCGGCCCCTTATCGCTCTAGTTGCTAGCTGAATAAACGCTAAAGTAAATTCCAATTAGCGACTCCCACGGCAATCCGAACAAAGTCAAGACCTTTAAACCTAGGTTTAAGACGACCATCCTAATACTGAAGGCTGCACAACAGTCTCAGATCATACGCCATCTATCTTGGATTTTAATGCCATTAGTCTAGCAAGCCTACAGAAGAATCCTATCCGATTCTCTCTACCCGCTCAATCCACATCATCATGGACGACAAAAAGAACGAGGATTACACTATAAAGATGCCTGAAGTTGAGATGCGCAACTTCAACCGGCGTAACTCTGAAGCACAGAGAGAACCATTTCTCCCGCCTAAAGCCAGGGCTCCGGCATCACCTCCCACTCTCAATAGTATCACCAATTCTCCACCAATATCCATTCTAGCGTACTGTTTAGCAAGCATTTCCATGACTGTCACAAATAAATACTGCGTCAGCGGGAAAGGATGGAATTTGAATTTCTTTTATTTAGCGATCCAGGTATGTAATTTTAGGAAGTTAGGAAAATGCCAGGACTGATGGATCTGATAGAGCCTAGTTTGCATTATTACTATTACAGTATGTAAACAAATTGGCTTGATCAAGAATCTAGCACCCTTTGACTCTAAAAGGGCGAAGACCTGTTAGCATAATATTCTCAGCTTGATATCAGTTAAAGCTGATTCAGATAGGGTTTCCTATATCACTCCTTCTAGTCGGGATGATATATACGAGCACGAAAGCGTTACAATTCTTATCGGTTCCTGTATACACAATTTTTAAAAATCTTACTATCATCGTCATTGCATACGGGGAAGTTCTATGGTTTGGAGGCAACGTCACGGCATCAGCTCTATTTTCCTTTGGACTCATGGTCTTGAGTTCTATTGTCGCCGCTTGGGCAGATATTCAGCACGCTTTACACGGAGAAGTTGCTCAAGCTGGCGCTGGTGCTGAAGCACTATCTATATTAAATGCCGGATACGCCTGGATGGGTATGAACGTATTTTGCACTGCTGCTTACGTCCTCTCAATGCGCAAAGTCATAAAGAAGATGAACTTTAAGGACTGGGATAGTTGGTGCACCCAAAACTTCAGCTTGTATTTTGCTAATCAATTTCAGCTATGTTCTACAATAACTTGTTAACTATACCGGTACTTTTTCTATGCTCTCTTATATTTGAACAATGGACATCAGAAAATATCAATAACAACTTTCCCATCGAAACACGGAACAGCCTAATTCTGAGCATGATATATTCCGGACTGGCCACTATATTTATTTCTTATTGCTCAGCTTGGTGTATTCGTGTCACATCTTCGACTACCTATTCTATGGTGGGCGCCCTCAATAAGCTTCCAATCGCCATTTCCGGACTTATATTTTTTGCCGCTCCCGTCACATTCGGTAGCGTGTCCGCCATATTTATTGGGTTCATTTCGGGTATTGTCTATGCTTGGGCTAAGGTTCGCCAAAGCCAAACGAGTAAAATGCAACTTCCAATTACGCAGCCTGTCATGAGCGCTAGCTCGCAGAGTAACCGAGATGCATCTAGTTCTCCATAGATGTATCAAGCTTACAGCAGGCTATCGTCCTAGGTTTGCATTCTGTAAATTTATCTTCTATCGTTGTAATTAAAACATGGTTTAGTAACGTGGGTTTGATGGCGTCTAATTTTTAAAACCCAGAAATGCATATGGGTCATGGAGCTTGTAGAATAAAGGCGTCGTTTTAACGGGTAAATCCTTGGTCGGATTAAGATATTAGGATACCGATGAATGTGGTACGACTTTTCAAATCGTCTCATATTAGCCAGTTCAAAAGTGCCTCAATTTCTCAGCATAATAAATGTAGAACTTATCAGGACCTCTTTTTCAATTGTTAGATAAAGGGATGAATGCTCAGTTGGCAATCCGGATTCCGAACGCATTGATAAATTATATCTGACCACGATAAAATGCGCTTTCCTGTGATAGAAGTTTAGTTGAACCGTGCCCGGACCTAGTCAAGGCTTGGCTGGGTTTCAGTCATGAGATTCTTCAGCTAGTAAGAGACGTAAAGTTGCAATTTGAATACTATCGTGTTTCGGTATCATTGCAGACCAACTCATATAATATACCCGAACACCCGTCATGCCGGATCTACCGAGCAAAGTTAATGAATCTAGTTTGTGAGCCCCTCAAAACTCGGTAATCTGCTCGTATTTAATTCCCTATAGGATACCATTTATTCTTGGGCTTATCCTCGGTCAACTTTCTGTCTTCATATTCTTACTTCTCGTATTCAAATTTTTCATATTTGGGAACTCTCCATCTCCAGACATCATTGCCCATCAGCGGACCACTGAACGCCAGTCATCTACCCAAGCCCAAAAGCGCTCCCTACTCTCAAATCGCACCACGGCACTTAATACCAATACGATTTTGCCAAAAAAAACACGAAACAGTTTACTCAGAAGCCCACCTTTACTTTCCACACGCGTTATTCTTAATAAGACCTCGTACGACGTCAATTCTCACCGGCCTGAAAGTTTAGACTGGTTCAATGTCCTAATTGCCCAAACCATCGCGCAATTCCGTGCAGACGCTCAAGACGATGATGCCATATTGACATCGTTAACAGAGGTCATGAATGGAGGCTCACGTCCGGACTTTATAGATGAGATAAGGATTACAGAAATTTCCTTGGGCGAAGAGTTTCCCATCTTGAGCAACTGTCGAATAATTCCGGTAGATGAAGATGGTCTGGAACTGGAGCAAGAGGTAGACTACGGTAAAAATGCTACTCGGGATTCGGGTCGTTTGCAAGCAAGGATGGATGTTGAGTTGAATGATGTTATCACTCTTGCGTTAGAGACCAAACTCCTGCTTAACTTTCCGAAGCCTCTTTTTGCTGTGTTGCCTGTCGCCTTATCCGTGAGTGTAGTGCGCTTTTCGGGTACCTTAAGCGTTTCTTTCATTCCGGGGAGTCCTCAGTCAGCTACACTGTTAGCTTTCAGTTTTCTGGACAACTATCGCCTTGACCTAAGCATCCGTTCGTTGGTAGGTAGCAGATGTCGACTACAAGATTTGCCAAAAATATCGCAGTTAGTAGAGAATAGGCTTCATGTGTGGTTCGATGAGAGAGCTGTGGAACCTAGATTTCAACAAATTGAATTGCCAAGTCTATGGCCACGCAAAAAGAACACACGTGGTGGCGAAGATGAACAGGATAGATGTATCGATGGGCTAATGCAGAGGAGTAATACGGTAAAAGAAATGAGGAGCAAAGAGATGGATAACAGTTTGAATGAGGAGATATTAAGGGACTTGCCCGTAAATTGTAGGGTCACAAACTCAAATGTAAACATTGGGAACGATGAAGGAGGCCTTAAATGCAGGAAACCAACGCACGGAAACTATTCATCGATAAATAGCCCGCCCAGCCTGAGTATAGCCTGAGTTGACCTTGGCATCAACCCAAAGTCGCTTGACTCTCTTGTGAGCTCATTTAATATTTTAGTTTGAAGCTGGCTTCTTTTTCTAACAAAGATTATACTAAAGAAGCTGAACGTCTACTTAATACTAAAACTGTACGAACCAATATCTCAATAGAGATAATCTCAATCATACAACTTATCATGCTCCCTTCAAACACAATCAGGCATCTAAAAATTCCGAGTTTATCATCTACAGTAACTGGTATTTATAGAAAGAACACCATCTTAAAGAGCCAATGCTTTGAAGCAACGATCTCATTCTTTCAAACTCATCCTTGATCTATTTTTGATTAATAAAATTTCCCCTGGAGAAATAATTGCGCATGATTCAAGAAATAATTTCTACCATCCACTTTTGGGGCGACAAGGAATGTAAAGGAAAAAACTGACGATAGAAGAGAACATACTCATAGACAAAAGTTACTAATAAATATCTGAAAAGGCCGATATTCCCTCTGAAGGCGAAACCAGACTTTGGGCTTCGTTGTTTCTCTATTCAGTAAAGGAATAGGTCCAATATTCTTGTTTACGCTCCCTTATTTTGGACCGAAATAAAAATACGTAAGAGAAATGAGCACGAATTCTCCCATCAGCCACATGGTGTGGTGACAGTAATCTTATGAAGACTTGATTAATTCCGACTACGATGTCTATAACTGGGATTATAAACTATAGCTGGACTTGGAATTCTTTTAATGATATTTTTTATGAAATTTTTGATGCGCCTTAAAGATAAAAGAAAAATTATGGCTCTCTCGTTAGCATTGACCCTAAAAGTACTGGCACCCATCTCATATGCATATGGAATTCGAAAAGCTTAAAACAAATTCAAGTCCTTAGATAGTGAAATGCTCGGAACTTCTAAGTTGTGAACTTTAAAGAATGATAACCAAACCCTAGTATTCTCCGTTTCTATTCTGACCTCTCATCAAAGTGGTCATGCAACTGCCTCATGCACAATGTTGGATGGTAACCCTTGGCCTGAATACCTCGCTCTTGACTCTTGTCTCTGTCCGGCTATCTGCATGCTACTGTTGTAAACAAAGCTTATCCAAACATCCGAAATAATCACCACAGGAACCATTATAGTGTGGAAGGAGAGTATCTGTGAGGGAAATATTACACAGAGGTGTGACTTAATGGGCTCTGAGATCAATATTACGTATTTATTATTTTTTTGAAATTGATTTTATTTAACTGGATTGGCGCCCCGTGGACCCATATAGACAGCCATGAACCATTCTTTACATTTTAATGAGTGGAAACCCATTACATAAGAAACCCCTCCCTCTATCAAACTTTTTATATATCTGTAGTCCTTCGTCACCTACAGCAAGTGCAGTTGGCCTTCAGTCCGAGACAGAACTGGCTAGAGTATGCCTCATCATCTTTTCATTGCCCTCGCGTGCCGAAGGGTGATGACTGTGGTCTTTAATTTGAGCCTGATGGCGCAAATTAATTTGGTATTTGGGCTGGGATCAGGACTTATTTACACGAGCATCCTGGCCATCTCTTGAAGCCCTATGGCTTTTGGTTGGACGCAAATGTGAACCTTTGGTCGTCTGTTTTGCCGCTGTTGTTGATGTAGCTGCCGTTTGCGTATCATATTCCCTTCTTAATTCCGCCGTTTCTCCATTAGTCCATACCGTGCCCGCTAGACGCTGGCCTCGGATTCCGCGAAACTTGGACACCTCCCTTTCTGCCACGATAAATGGGCCTCTGGAAGGACATAATGACTTGATCTTTTATGGATTATCTTGGGAATGATGGCTGATAAGGTTGATGAATAATGAGCCAGTTATTTAGGAAGGGCATTAGAAATGAGGGATAAGTGCCGTATTTACATGTTTCCCTTGCAAGAGACAAGAATCAACATACATGTTAACCACAATCGTTATTACTGCAACAGAAAGCCTGGGATACAAATATCGCCCGATTATCCGATAGGGTCTTACTACAGTTGCAGCAGAGCTCTGATTTCTTCGGGCAGTCTCTGGCCTGATGGGTGCTATTTATATTACTTAATGTGTATGCAGTTCTGTAGCTATGACACATGACCCGTGCTATTTATGCATGTGGGATGACTCTTTTGACCTTAGAGACACTCAAACTCTGCATTTCATTTGCAAATACCACTATGAGGTATGCTTGCTTACACAAACAGTCGACCCTCCTCTGTAAGTAGCCATCAAAGGGAATTTAAAAAGCTTTAATTATGCAAGCATGCCTCCGTCCTCTATGCAAACTTGCACCGCGAGAAATGTGGTTTTGCTTGGCCGGATTTGAACCAGCGATCTACCGTCTCGAGTGGGATATGTATCAAAGCTATCCAGAATCTACTTGGGAGACCGTCCCACATGATGTACCACCACGCCATGAAGCCATCATGGTGTCAATCGTGTGGCCTGCGCTCCGGCAATCGAGGGCTCGGCGCAAACAATCCTCTTCACGATGTGAAATCCGTAGCCAAACATTAGAATACCATCGCCTTGGAGATTTCTCCTATTCTTTTCATCGGTTTATCTACTTGAGCAGGTCTCTCTCATGCTCATTCCAGAGAAATATCTGCTGGAATAGTGCGCAACACTTCATTTCCTCTGTCGGGTGTGAATATCAGCCTGGGCGTGTATTTGGAGGTTAGCTGAGGCCAGAGAAGGCCTAAGAGAGATGTAGTCATTTGAAGGGTTTACTATGTCGTAGCTGTCTACTTCATGAGATCTTAGTAGGTATCAATCTCGTTGGGTGAGAGAAATTGATTTGGAGAGTATTTAATAATCGCCTCCCGATCCAACTTGTTTGGTTTGACGAAATTTGACTGAAATTGGCTGCGAGAGAATATCTCACTTCCAGATTTGTAGAGGACACCGCGCACACGTGTTCAGTCATTGCCCACCCCAATATTACATATGAGCTGCATTCAGTAAATGGAAGGAGTTTGTGCACAAAATCCCATGACGAGTAGATGCCACCGATGATCATGATCGCTCATTGGCATATAGAAGCATCCGTCTGCTAAATGAAAGAGCAATCATTTGAATTTAATTGCAGCCCAAATGAAGAAATAGTAGATAAAAGAAGCTATGCTAAGTCTACTGAATAAAGTCTGATATATAAAAGCAAACTACTTGATAGTTATGCTTGCGTGAGGTAGTCATAGCATGCTCCCAGTTCTCAGCACAGCCCTAGCGAAGTCTCGAGACTGTGAAACTTGAGATGATTTGATAAGAGAGCGGAGTCAGGGTGGTCTATTTTATCAGATAAAATAAGGCTCGATTTACTGGAAATGGTGCTTAATTCCATCTGGTCCAGTCTCTCTCGTGGCCAAGTGCCAATAGAATGCAAAGGGGGCCAATTACCTCACATGTTTAATTGCAGCCCAAAAATATTTATCAAAATCACTTATTCGCTACCTTGATAGACCACATTAGTTTCCAGGATTATGTGATAGTAGCTTAGAAGTACTAAGCTATGAACTCAACGTTGACGGTACGTCGAAGTGTTGACCAATTTCACCCGTTACACTAGATGACACGAGTTGTCTTGTTTTGATCAGGGCAAATCTCACGGCCAAAAAAATGCGGGCCTCTTTGTGAAGTTCATAGTTTTGAAAGAATTGCGGATCATTCAGATCTAGACAACCAATCATATCTTTGTATTTTTTCATAAACCTGAGGTAATGCTTAAGGGTACCACTCTCTTCCAACCATTTGGTAATTTCGTCGGCGTTTCTTTCCTCGCGACCAAGTGTCGTGATCGGACGCCATAAATTTCCACTCAAACTTCGTACAAAGACATGCAGGTGTCCTTGGTACCAAGCAAGGGCTGAAAGCTGAGGCGAAGTTTTCTCGGGTAGGAAGAATTGATCGTCGGAAATCAGATTTCTCATTTGAAAAGCCGAATCTGCATCCACACGAATACAGGACTCGCAAAAATACTGCGGGGCAAATTTATTATGATGCCCAACCACTGAAATCTTATTCTGAAAAGCTAGACTTGCGATGATTCCCTCCGAACAATCATGCCAGGCAATGAGTTCTGAAGTAGAGACTAGAGTAGCTCTCTTTTCCTGAGATAATCTAGTGATGTATGCCAAACATCTCGTTTCCGATTCTATGTTATCTCTTGAGCGGTGCGGATTCGTGGGAGTGATCGGTAGCGATCTATGCACAATTTTCGTCTCCATCTCCTGCCGAGATAGTTCGAGAGAGCAGTACTGTTGTGCTGGCTCGGTTGAGTTGTTAGGAGACAGGGGAACGGAGGATGGGCTGCTGGATTAGGAAAGGGTGGAAAATACAGGCTGGTGCACAGACGCTGTTCATGTAGTCTACAATCTCTTCACCTGCCTAGTTTAGTGAATCAATCTATCCAAAATAATATCATACTTCACATCATCCATTAGATGATATTATCAATCGTCGGGATGCACATCTAGCATCACCTTCATAGATCACCATCATCAGTAAGAGTTCACATTTGATACCTACTGACACACATTTGGCCACAGTGATACGCACTCAGTGTCCATCGTGCCATCACCCAGCGTGAGCGCGCCATCTCCGCGACTCACCATTGCACATGAGCCCGTGTAAATCCACCGACGGACAGCAGAGACATAATTGCTATATACCTCACAGCTCATAACCACAACAAGTACACTGCTACGTATGTGTTTGGACTGACTTGGTAATCATGCGTCATGAATATTGAAGATTCTCCACCTACCACTGGGAAATGCGGGAAGAGATAATTAGATTCGGATGCGGATTTAGGGACGTGAAGGATTTTTGGAGCTTGGTAAAGGGTATATCTTGAATATGGATAACTTGAACCCGTGCTCACGATAGCTAGTCGATTCATAAACTGCGAAGCCTGCGACGCATACAGACCAATTGCATAGACGCATTCCATGTTGAAAACTTAGCTCCGAAGGCGGCTATCGACAGCCAGCATTTGGTGTAGCGTCCCTGATGTATTGATAACCGGCCAAGAGATGATATTTTACAGAGACTTATCGGAATGCCAAATCAGGCACTAAGCTGACGATTCGAGAATGTTTTTTTAACTTTGGACAAACGGTATCAGAGAAAGCAGACGGGTTTTATCTGCACTTCATTTGTCGTAAGTGGACTCTGATAAGGAAATCTTTTCTTTATCAAGGGTTAATACCTGGAGTTCTGCCTGCCCACACCCTCCGACTCGCGCAGAGTGGATTCACCCTGGCATTCCACAGACGAGGGAAATGAACAATAATTTATCGACTGGAAGGGCGTAAATGAGAATGTCATAGGATAAGATGGTAGGATTAGAGAAATTAATCTCAACATTGTCGATAGGAAATTAGGCTTGACCAACCCAGTTTGGTTGAACCAATATATGCCAGGATGGTGTGGTTTACCACCTTACAAGTGAAATTATTCCCCATGCACCGTCCGCCTCTCCTGATATGGTAAACCTTTACATGCAACACAATTAACACCGCCGCGGTTGAATGGTGCGGTGGTCAGTCAGCATGGTCGGTCTCCCAAGTGAAGTCTGGATAGCTTGAACACATGTCTCACTTGAGACAGAGAGCCGCTGTCTCGAATGCGCCAGAGCAGTACCATATTGCTCGCGGTTCATTTGAGCAATGGTGATAAATATTTTTGAGTTTCCCTTTGATGAGTACTCACTGAGGGCCAACTACTTTGCGCGAGCAGCCATACCCCATAGTGGTATTTGCAAATGAAGTCTAGAGTATGAGCGTCTCTAAGTTTAGACAATAGTCCAACGGAAACACACAGCACCGGTCATACTTTGCACTTTTTTAGTTGTATACACATAAAGTTATATACTATTAAAAACTTAGTCCTTGTATTGTGTAATGATCACTTTAAGGAGTTCTAATATAAAACATGGAAGGTAGACTTGTCTATGAAATCAACTCGTTAGAGGTATAAAATAATTATCCATCAAAACGGATCCAACACTCGAGATTTACATCTTGAGTGAGGGTCCGTGCATGCTAACAAAACAACCCAATAACCACGTGATAAACAAGCTAATTGTACAGGGTATCTTGCTCTCCGGTTCTCCTAACTCCTGGCTAATGATGACAACTCAGACCCATAATAAGGGTCATGAGGATCCTGGAATTGCAATGCATTAGACTTATTTCTCAACACTCCCCCTCAAGGCAATTTCCATTACTCATATCCTCCCACTAGTCCAAGCTGGTTTTTGAATCTTTCGAATGCCACTCTTTGAAGAGGTTTTGTCAGTCCATCTGCTATCATCTCGCTTGTGGGTACATAGTCAATTACGAGCTTCCTTTTTTCGGCCAGGTCACGAATGAAATGGAAACAGATGTCGATATGCTTTGATCTCTCGTGCAGGTGAGGGTTCTTGACTAGTGCTAGGGCTCCTTGGTTATCTCCATACATTTGTACTGTCATTTCGTTTACGTTGATAACTTGGGGCATTCCTAAATCGCGGAGGATCTGTGCGGCCCACTGGCCTTGTTTGGCGTACATAGCTTGTGAAATATATTCGGCTTCGGCGCTTGACGTTGCAACAGAGTTTTGTTTTTTGAGGACCAAGAAATGGGTCCACCATAGTACATGCAGACTCCCCCGGAGATACTCTTCCGGTCCATCTTATCTGTCGCCCAATCCGCGTCAGTGTAAACGGCAAATTGCTGTGAATATGCTCCCCCTGGTCCGAATCGGAGTCTCTGTTTGACTGTTGAACGTAGGTATCGCATGAGGCTCTTGAGAGCTATTCCGTGGTGCACTGCGGGGTCTTTCATGAATTGGGATAGTCGACCAACAACAAAAGCGATATCAGGTCTAGTTAATACCATTGCGTACATTAATTTCCCAATTCCTCTCTGATATTCAGTTGCGTTGATTCGTTCATCTGATCCGTTTGCTGGGCGAAGGTTTTCGTAGTCTGCTGCAGGGATCTTCTTGCTCATGTGTTTTGCATGCGTTATGCCGAATTGATCAAGAGCTGCGGACAGGTACTGTTCTTGGTCAAGGTAAATGGTGCGATTTTTTTTGGTCTCTTGTAATTCTTATGCCAAGAATCTTCTCAATCTCCCCCAGATTTTTGGCATTAAATCGTTGAGAGAGCGCTTTGAAAAACCAATTAAGTTTACTGTCATCATTTGCTGCTGCGGCGATGTCATCAACGTACACGAGAATCCAAATATTTCTTTTGTGATGGACGTAGAGACATGGGTCCGCAAGACTTTGTGTGAACCCAATTGATACGAGGAAGCTTTTCAGGAGTAGATTCCAGTCTCTACCGGCTTGTTTAAGTCCGTAAAGGCTGCGAAGGGCTTTAAGTACTTTTCCTTTTGAGACTTCTACTCCTTCTGGTGGCTTAAGATATATTTCTTCTTGCAATGTGGATTCCGTGAAGGCGTTTTTTATGTCGTAATGGTGGCACTTCAAGTCGTATCTAGCCACCATTGCTAGAAATAGGCGAAAAGTGTCCATCCTAACAGTAGGTGCAAACGTCTCGGTGTAGTCGACTCCATATTGTTGACTAAAGCCTCTTGCTACTAAGCGGGCCTTGTAGCGTTCTACAGACCCATCCTTCTTTAATTTGATTGTAAAAACCCATTTTGTCGAGACTGTGTTTGCCCCGTCCGGCAGAATATGTTCTTCCCATGTTCCATTTGAAACTAGTGCATCGATTTCATCTAGTATAGCTCTTTTCCACGATGGGCCGTGAATCTTGTCATTTGTGGCCTCCTTATACGTACGTGGTATCGGAATACCGTTTATAACTTTCGTGGGGAGTGCATATTCCTTATTCACATCTGATTGATTGGTGAAAATCGCGTAGAAAGCCTGTATGATGGAAGCTTTAAGCTTGCGGTCGTTAGGAGTAGCTGAAAAGGTATGTCTCGCTGAGAATGAACTTTCGGTTGCTCTTTCAATATTTTCATGTTCTTCCATATCAGAGAATATTTTTGCTAATAACGCTCTTCGTATTCTTTTAATTTGTTTGTCCTCGTCGTAATAATCTGTATTACTTTTACGCCTTTTCCGAAAGAAATATCTAGGCTCAGGGACTGATGGTAAATTCATTGATTCGAAATTTCGCTCTGGGGTCTGGGATGGTTCTGAATCTTGGATTGCTTCGATGGTACTGTTCCTATTCGAATCAATTTTGATCTGGTCGTCTTTATCGCCTTGGATGGCGTTGTTGGTCTCGCTTAAGATTGGACCAGTGTCACCATGATTATCTTCTTCAACTATGGTTCCTGATGGTGGTACTGACAATTTATTTTCTTTTCTCTTCTGGGATTTCTTTCGTTTCCGTTTTTCTTTATTGGACGTTCCGGTAGGTTCTGAAGTATGTGTCGTAGGAGAAGGTGAAGGAGATGCCGTAGTAAGTGCTGGCTTTGGATTGGATACTGGGGCTGCTTCCGTTGCCGGGTCCGGTATTGGAGACGGTATTGGAGATGGAATTGTAGCTGGTGACGGAGCTGGTGGTGGAGTTAATACTGGAGAAGGTGGCACATCGATCATCACATCTTCGAATATTTTAGCCCCCGATTTATCGTTATCTTTGCTGGGGCGACCTCTATTATTTCTCAGAGGTAATTGGTTAGTGGTTCCTTGAGATGTGACGATGCCCTCTCTTAGCCTCAAGTTGATCATTCCTCCCTTTACTTTTTCGTCTATTAATACAGCATTTACTCGCTCTACTCGACCTAGGTCTGGGGCGTAGATTTTTGTGTGTTTTTCGGTGTTCTCGGAAAAACCCATGAAGACACCCTCTCTTCCCCGTACAACCAATTTGTCGTGTCTTCCTTTAGCTTCTAGTGTTTTTGGATTGACGTACCCATAAGCTTTGTAGCCCCAAGGTCGTATGTGCTCGACGTTTGGCCTTACTCCCGTATAGGCTTCAAGTGGAGATGAAGGGCTTCCATCAATAATAGGTCCAAGGGGAAGTCTGTTTCGGATGTATGAGTCGTATTCAACTGCTTCGTCCCAAAATTCTATAGGTAATTCTGCATCATCAATCATTGTCCTGATGGTCATCTCAGCAGTTTGAATACTACGTTCAGCGGGGCCATTTTGATGCGATGACGCGATGGCTGTAAAGTTTGCAACAACTCCATCTTCTCGTTCCCATTGCAACATTACGTGTTTGAGTTCTGGTGCGTTATCGGATCTGGTCGATTTCAGTTTCCTTCCCGTCTGTCGTTCTTCTCTAACCCTTAATTTTCTTAATTCAGATATGGCTTGGTCTTTTGTCTTCATAGGGATAGACCAAGTTCTACGAGTCCAGTTGTCAATGACCTGCAGGAAGTATCTATTTCCGCGAAGAGACTTAGGGAATGGGCCAGCTACATCAAAAGAAATGAGTTCCAATGGTTCTGTCTTATGCTGAGCAAGAGTGTTGCTAATTTTATTTCTCATTTTTCCAATCTTACAAGACTTACAAATTCTCTTTTCGGGGATAGGTATTTTAACACGATCAATATTCGAAGTTTTGTGAAGTTTACTAATAATATTTGGGCCGTAATGACCAAATCGACGATGCATTAATCGGTAACGTGCTCTTTCTTCTTTAGTCTCGGCTGGGTCATCATCAGATTGGTCAGGGTCTTTGTCTGAGAAATCAGGGTTATCTCTGCATTTTATAGAGGTATCACGGTAGTAATTCAAGCTGGTTTTACGGTGTGTGGCTGGGAGGTTATTGTCAGGCGCTTTATGGGTCGCGGGGCATGCTACTTGTTTTATTACCCTTGTGTCCAAGGACTTTCCTCTGAGTTCAGTTGCGATATGTTTCACAATGTAGAGACCGTCAGTTTGGACTGCATGAATCATTGTTTTATTTTCATCCTTGATCCAAACATTCTTTTCGTCAAAGTGGCCTTCCATTCCAGTTCTACAGAGCCGTTTTGCTGAGAGAAGATTTACGCCAAGATTAGGTACGTAGAAGACATTTTTTGCTATCCCCCATGAACCATCGGCACATTTGACTACTACAGTTCCCCGATGACTCGATGTTAATGTACCTCCCCCGACTTGTATAGTGGTAGGAAGTATATTTTTCAGTTTTCCCCTAAATAAATGGATTTGATCAGTCATTGGAGACGTAGCGCCTGTGTCAAGTACCCAAGCAGCTGGGGTGCTCTTACTAATAAGTTCTTTTGTAAGCATCACTTTCTGTGGCTTATGGAAATCTGAGTCGGATTCAGATTCTTCTTCGGGCGAGTCCTCGCTTGTGGAATCGTGAGAAGTTGAATCCGAAGTTTCTTCATAAGCGGCGTAGCCATGCCTTCCCTTGGGTGTCGATCTGGTTATCTTGTGGGTAGTCTTCTTTTTTTCTGGTTTGGATGCCTTTTTTGACCTTAGCTTTGTTGTCCCCTTTTTATCGGCCCTCTTTTCATCCTTCTCTCGAAGTGTGATGGCGTATTCCAAGGCCGCTTTTGCATAAGGGCAATTGCGCGATATATGGTTGGACCCGTGACACTTGTAGCAACGCATTTCAACGAAAGCATCTGGGGTATTTTCCATGGTGATGTCAGAGTTTCGGCGCTGCCGCTGGTGATGCCTTCTATCAAAAGCCGGGTGTGCAATCTCATGGTCTCTGCTGTCTTCCTCCTTTTCTATGAGAATATTTAATTTTTCTTCGACAGTCCATTTATTACCGCGAAAACTATCAAGAATTGAGGAGTATTTAGATGGCAGGGTCTTCCCTAGAATAAGAAAGAGTGTTTTGTCTGGGTAGGCGAACCTGAAGGACTCATCTGCGGCGATGAGTTTCCTTCTGTAACCTTTCAAAGTTTCCCAAGCGCTGTGAATACCTTTCTCTTCCACCTCAAACTGGTTGGGGAAGCTTTGGATTTTAGACATGAAATTTTAGGCGGTAGATTCACTGATCTTGTTGTATTTGTCCTTTAAAAAATTCCAGACATCAATCGCGTTGTCAAACTCGTCAAAAACAGATTGATCGTCGTCGCTGAGGAGATCTGAGATATAAGAAAAGAACTTTGCGGTGTCTTGTTCGAATATCTTTAATTTTTCACTGTTCCAAGATCCCCCTAATCTCTCAAATTTTGACGTCATTTGCTCCAATGGATCTCTTTTCTCATTTTCTTTTCTTTTTGATGACGTGGTACTAGAACATTCGGCTTCATCTTTGGGCTGAATGGAAGAGCCTCCCTCTCGCTTTATCCAAGCAAAGTTTGCTTTAGTCGTGTGGGTCACGTAGAAGTAACCTTTTGACTTTGACTTAAATTCTACCTTGCGGAACCATTTATCATGATTTTGACGAGAGAGTATGAGTGCCTCACGTTTCTCGTAGTCTGAACCCATTGTCAGTGGTAATTTATTTCCTCCTCTTTTTCTTCGTTTAATAAAATTACTTTCTTTCGTAGTCTTTAGCGCTCTCGTCCGTTGGCGCTCTTTCGTTTGTAAACGTTCGTGTCTTGCGCGTCTTTCGCGTTCTCGTTCGTTTGCGCTACTCCAATCGTTGATTTCTTTAGCACCCTCGTTCGTTGGAGCTACTTGAGAAAAGTCTGGGCACCGGTGGTCATAACCTATTAAAAACTTAGTCCTTGTATTGTGTAATGATCACTTTAAGGAGTTCTAATATAAAACATGGAAGGTAGACTTGTCTATGAAATCAACTCGTTAGAGGTATAAAATAATTATCCATCAAAACGGATCCAACACTCGAGATTTACATCTTGAGTGAGGGTCCGTGCATGCTAACAAAACAACCCAATAACCACGTGATAAACAAGCTAATTGTACAGGGTATCTTGCTCTCCGGTTCTCCTAACTCCTGGCTAATGATGACAACTCAGACCCATAATAAGGGTCATGAGGATCCTGGAATTGCAATGCATTAGACTTATTTCTCAACATATACAAAATAAACCATAGAGGCAAGTACGTGGGGCTCAAATCTTACTTCTACAGAAGACAAGTACTGAGAACCTGTAGCTTAAACTATACAGACGGATAGCTATCATAGAGGCCTAGGCAAACGATAATTGTTAGAAACTGTCAAGGATTTCTAGGAGGAATATCTCGAGGAACAAGTGTACAATTTCGGACAAGAATCTGTTGATAGTTGTATAGGATATCGAACTCTCTTCCTAATATGAATTAATAATATTTAAGATTCAGTTAACTTAATTTAACATATACAAATAAGTCTATCCTCAAATACAGAACCCCGAGGCTTTAGTGATCCCGAACTCCCAGTGATCTAGCAACAACCAGCCACTCAATTATCGCAAGGTAGCAATTCCTAGCCACTGAACCTCACGTCGCCAAGCTAAATTTAACCATATGCATTCAATTCAATTGATCTTGATGATTATACCTAGAAATCTAAACCTTCGTACATGCTAAGTCTAGATTTCCAGCAGTCATATCCTACCCTCGACGGAAATTTGCTGAGAAAATCCAGAAAGGCCCGAGATTAGCCTCTTGAAGTCATGAATAAAACCCCAAGTGTCGTGGGATCAATTGACGATGGTAGTTAGCAGAGCAAGTCTTGGTGACAAGGGCGCTCGAAATGCTGCAGAGGGGAAACTAGAGGAACAAAAGTTGGGTCATGAGAGGAGATTTGACTTGCATAGATAGCCCTACTTAAAACTGCACTTCAGCGAGGAAAAGCAAAAAGGATATCAAAAAAGCGTCAGCGACGTTTCAACCAAGAGATTTCCTCCTTTGTAGGCATGTAGACCGAGCTAGTAAACACCTGGATAGTCCCGCAAAGGGCCAGATCGAGATTCATGTTATCAAAACAAACCATTGAGATGCTCCATGGGCTGAAGTCACTCGCAATATCGTCATCACAACTACTTCGCCATCGCACACTATGACAAGTCGAAGTACGTCAAGTTTTCTCTTGATACATATGTTGGCCTACATGCTCTAGCTCAACCCCAATATCATCAAGCGCTCGAAGAGTCCAGACGCGGCCAATGGCCCAGCATATAGAATGACAAAATTAGAAACATCCTCAAGAATCGAAGAACAGCTTCCCCTGCATTTCCACCTTCTCGAAGCATATATCCACCGTCATCCATACGCTTAATTGTGCACGGTTTCACAAGTGTGTCTAGGCGGTCCACTTTCTCTATTCAGGGAATAAAGAAATGATTTGAACGCGCAACTGCTGTCGTAGCTGACATACGGTATGAATCTGCCAGCTGGTTTGGGTTAGCAAGCGAGAACCTTGTAAAGAGACGGCCACGGAAGTTTGTTGAGCTCGCTATATCCCTTTTATCACGAGGTAGTTCCGGGAAAAAAGAGTATTGTAAAGCATTTTCGAATCTCCAGCCGCGATTTCGCTCGGTAGGAGAGACGACTTGCACGAGCGACTCAAACAGTGGTAGCTAGTCACGTGACTGTCCGACGGTGCATGGGTCAGAGATTCTCTTACCTATTTGCTCCCTGTAATTCAGAGTGTTGATAGGATAACTATATTCCCTGCTCTGCCTGTTGTATTTCATCACTCTAGGGCCGGTCAACGAAGCTTCTTGTGAATGCTGCAATTCATAACAGCCTTCATTGAGCGCGGCATCTATTAAATCTGCTGAAAATTCAACATCCATGCAGGTTGATTTAGCGATATTAAGCGCTGCAACGCTGGAGGCTGCAAATTGAAGTCCGACATATATGAGCAGGAAAATTCGGTTCATGTTGACGAGTGATGATTGGAATGATCTTGGGTTGCTTTAGTGGATTAAAAAGTCGACGGATCTGTAAATCTTTGCTTACCCGACGACACTTATATCCACCAAATCTCACGCTCTGGTGGGGTGTAGATGAGCGTGCGAGTCATCGGCTGATTTTTGATAGCTCGCGCTCTCATTCCGTTTGATGGATGGTATGATAAATTACAGTTACGTTTTAATATGTGTGCGGTAAATTTGAAGTCTAGGCGCTGCCAGAAGGATCTGATAATTAACATCTCGTTTAGCATTCTCACACAACGTGACGCCTGTTCACTTCTAATTTAGTTCAGATTGAGACTGGTATCTCCACCTGAGGAAATTAAAGAAGACAAAGACCAAACTCCCGCCAGCGATATCCCCTACAATTCCCCCGCTCTCGTCGTAGGCTTTGCAAAGCCAAGAGTGCGTCCGGCATCAGCCACGAGGCCTTGAATCGACCATGAGTCTGCGACATTCCAAATACCGAAGTCAGTACCCAGGAGTTTCGCTAGATTACTCTACTTTATGCGCACTTGGACAAGACTTCTTCTGGAATTACACCACATCCTCCGATTTTACCTGAGGCTCCTGTGAAGGATGGAATTAAAAGAATCTGAGATGCTCGAAGATTTCCACTCCTTGATCCACACAAGTTTGTATCGTGCGTGCCTATCCAGCGCCCCGAAACGTTCGGGAGGGCTAGCTATATCCTTGGATTTAGCCTTAGTGTCCATAATTGGGAGCTCGCTGGCAGTGCAGAGTGCAAGTTTAGTCTAGCTATCAGACACTCACAAGCGGCAATCGTTTTGTTGATAGGATGTCGGTATGACAAAGGTCATACACTAAAAGTCTATTAGTTCACTCAAAGTTATGGGAGTACTTGTGTAAGTATTTCGAACTAGAGTTCAGAAGAAATGCGCATTCATGGTTCATTCGTTATCGAGTTTACAATGATGCTACAAGATATTAACTATGTTGCGTTCGGATAAAGTATTATCCGAATGACGGAATCCACAACACGAAGGAAATCGTTTGCATGTAAACCAAGAACCACCAACTCCAAGTAAACCAAGCTAGAGATGCTATTCCAACATAGGAGATTGGAGATAACAAGGGGCGAAGGCTCTTCAATGACCATGACCAAATGGAGAGTTTTGGGAGTCACATTTGTTGAAATCTAGACATACCAGGCCGAAATGCACGCAGTGCGGAGTAGACGAAGACTACGCATTTTCGATCGCTACCAGCTTTGGCGAGGTCTCGGTGGTGGGAATGTTACTCCATCACGTTATCAGAACATAGATGATTAGATGTAAATTAAAACCTAATAACCTTAACCCAAAAAAATAAGTTCGGTAAAACCAAAAACCTCACTGATCCTAACCTTTTATCTCTGATCCTTAAATCCCCAAATCTTACGATTCATACAGTATTGACTTGACGGTCAACGTTCACTTCTATCATTCCAGGTACCCCCAAGAACTTTAATCACATTGTTGGATGGAAACTGAAAAAGCGCCATAGGTAAGGATCTACTTCTTGAGAGATGGCTATTTTATAAAATGGCTGAGAGAACCCACACGTTTGACATATGTTCAATGCTGGGGTGAGATAATGAGAGGAACAATTAGGGATTCGAATTAGAGGACGGGCCACCTTCTGTGTAATAGGACGAGAATCACGGACGCTGCACGCAAAGGCTGCCACAAAATAATCTATATTTTCTATGAAGAGAACACCTCAGTGGGATAGAGCCAACGTAAGGTGTGTGCTGATGACACCTTATATAAGCACTTACTAAGCGTCTAACCTGTTGCAATAGACAGGCCTATTTGCCACATCCCACTTACATGCAAGGCTGGGCCCGTAAGTCAGCTCAGCCAACTAACACCGGGTACAACCCGTAACATTCTGATTGTCTGGAAGTGACTAGAGATTGTTTGAAAACGCGCTGTAGGCAATTGTAGTGATTATAATCCCGTCACAGATATTGCTACTTAAGGATCAAAGCTGGAAGATTGGGAGATTAGACGCATAGACTTTCGTAGCACCGTCTGATTTGCTTCTTGAATGAAGATATTTCGTCGTACTTTGCGCATTAGGCTATTTCCGATGCGGCTTGCGTCTGAAAATTCTGTAAGGTTCTGAGGAGGCGTGGGTTATTCATTTGGGAGCTGCGCAACAATTCTCGACGTGGGCCCGAGGATAGTTGATGAGGGGGTCCCGTTTGTCAGGTCGAAAATTGAGATGGCGAGAGCTTCAGTCGAGTCGGACATCTGGTGGTGAAATGCTTGTTAACCGAAATAAAGTGGATACGTGTGATGTGCGAGGAACTATTATTACTGCTCTATCATAGGCTAGCATAACTTCTTGGGTGTAATTTAGATAATGAGATTTTGCATTTAATTGTTAATATAACATTCTAAGCACAAGCCCTGTATTTAGTTTGACATGACTCGCGCAGCTGATCCCTAACGATCTCAACTTCCAGAATGACCAATTCAAAACAGCTGGAAAAATTCTAAAAAATAAAGTGTAGTCAGTGGGTCGATTGATATCTAGAAAGCTTTTATTCAATCTGCATGTAATATGATCGAGCTGCACCAAAAAGGGAGAAAAGGTATTCGAGCAAATAATAGAAGAGCCGACCCTGCCTACCGGAGAGAGATTTGTGGAGACGAGCAATCTAAAGATTTGCAGAAAGAAGCGCTGGAGGTTGCAGCATACCTGGAACGGGCGAAATCTTGGTCTACCATAAAGCGAAGTCGACTGCCTCAAAAACTTGCTACGTCAGATCCTGAAAGTTGGGAAGCAGCCAAGTTCTATCAATGCCGACATTCCGGAGGTCAAAGAATAAGTTTCCAGGAATCCAAATTCGAAGCGATCACATTGAGCTTAATTCGTATTTTTTTTTAAACCATTTAAGTGTATTCAACCATCTAGCCATGACACATGACCCGTGCTATTTATGCATGTGGGATGACTCTTTTGACCTTAGAGACACTCAAACTCTGCATTTCATTTGCAAATACCACTATGAGGTATGCTTGCTTACACAAACAGTCGACCCTCCTCTGTAAGTAGCCATCAAAGGGAATTTAAAAAGCTTTAATTATGCAAGCATGCCTCCGTCCTCTATGCAAACTTGCACCGCGAGAAATGTGGTTTTGCTTGGCCGGATTTGAACCAGCGATCTACCGTCTCGAGTGGGATATGTATCAAAGCTATCCAGAATCTACTTGGGAGACCGTCCCACATGATGTACCACCACGCCATGAAGCCATCATGGTGTCAATCGTGTGGCCTGCGCTCCGGCAATCGAGGGCTCGGCGCAAACAATCCTCTTCACGATGTGAAATCCGTAGCCAAACATTAGAATACCATCGCCTTGGAGATTTCTCCTATTCTTTTCATCGGTTTATCTACTTGAGCAGGTCTCTCTCATGCTCATTCCAGAGAAATATCTGCTGGAATAGTGCGCAACACTTCATTTCCTCTGTCGGGTGTGAATATCAGCCTGGGCGTGTATTTGGAGGTTAGCTGAGGCCAGAGAAGGCCTAAGAGAGATGTAGTCATTTGAAGGGTTTACTATGTCGTAGCTGTCTACTTCATGAGATCTTAGTAGGTATCAATCTCGTTGGGTGAGAGAAATTGATTTGGAGAGTATTTAATAATCGCCTCCCGATCCAACTTGTTTGGTTTGACGAAATTTGACTGAAATTGGCTGCGAGAGAATATCTCACTTCCAGATTTGTAGAGGACACCGCGCACACGTGTTCAGTCATTGCCCACCCCAATATTACATATGAGCTGCATTCAGTAAATGGAAGGAGTTTGTGCACAAAATCCCATGACGAGTAGATGCCACCGATGATCATGATCGCTCATTGGCATATAGAAGCATCCGTCTGCTAAATGAAAGAGCAATCATTTGAATTTAATTGCAGCCCAAATGAAGAAATAGTAGATAAAAGAAGCTATGCTAAGTCTACTGAATAAAGTCTGATATATAAAAGCAAACTACTTGATAGTTATGCTTGCGTGAGGTAGTCATAGCATGCTCCCAGTTCTCAGCACAGCCCTAGCGAAGTCTCGAGACTGTGAAACTTGAGATGATTTGATAAGAGAGCGGAGTCAGGGTGGTCTATTTTATCAGATAAAATAAGGCTCGATTTACTGGAAATGGTGCTTAATTCCATCTGGTCCAGTCTCTCTCGTGGCCAAGTGCCAATAGAATGCAAAGGGGGCCAATTACCTCACATGTTTAATTGCAGCCCAAAAATATTTATCAAAATCACTTATTCGCTACCTTGATAGACCACATTAGTTTCCAGGATTATGTGATAGTAGCTTAGAAGTACTAAGCTATGAACTCAACGTTGACGGTACGTCGAAGTGTTGACCAATTTCACCCGTTACACTAGATGACACGAGTTGTCTTGTTTTGATCAGGGCAAATCTCACGGCCAAAAAAATGCGGGCCTCTTTGTGAAGTTCATAGTTTTGAAAGAATTGCGGATCATTCAGATCTAGACAACCAATCATATCTTTGTATTTTTTCATAAACCTGAGGTAATGCTTAAGGGTACCACTCTCTTCCAACCATTTGGTAATTTCGTCGGCGTTTCTTTCCTCGCGACCAAGTGTCGTGATCGGACGCCATAAATTTCCACTCAAACTTCGTACAAAGACATGCAGGTGTCCTTGGTACCAAGCAAGGGCTGAAAGCTGAGGCGAAGTTTTCTCGGGTAGGAAGAATTGATCGTCGGAAATCAGATTTCTCATTTGAAAAGCCGAATCTGCATCCACACGAATACAGGACTCGCAAAAATACTGCGGGGCAAATTTATTATGATGCCCAACCACTGAAATCTTATTCTGAAAAGCTAGACTTGCGATGATTCCCTCCGAACAATCATGCCAGGCAATGAGTTCTGAAGTAGAGACTAGAGTAGCTCTCTTTTCCTGAGATAATCTAGTGATGTATGCCAAACATCTCGTTTCCGATTCTATGTTATCTCTTGAGCGGTGCGGATTCGTGGGAGTGATCGGTAGCGATCTATGCACAATTTTCGTCTCCATCTCCTGCCGAGATAGTTCGAGAGAGCAGTACTGTTGTGCTGGCTCGGTTGAGTTGTTAGGAGACAGGGGAACGGAGGATGGGCTGCTGGATTAGGAAAGGGTGGAAAATACAGGCTGGTGCACAGACGCTGTTCATGTAGTCTACAATCTCTTCACCTGCCTAGTTTAGTGAATCAATCTATCCAAAATAATATCATACTTCACATCATCCATTAGATGATATTATCAATCGTCGGGATGCACATCTAGCATCACCTTCATAGATCACCATCATCAGTAAGAGTTCACATTTGATACCTACTGACACACATTTGGCCACAGTGATACGCACTCAGTGTCCATCGTGCCATCACCCAGCGTGAGCGCGCCATCTCCGCGACTCACCATTGCACATGAGCCCGTGTAAATCCACCGACGGACAGCAGAGACATAATTGCTATATACCTCACAGCTCATAACCACAACAAGTACACTGCTACGTATGTGTTTGGACTGACTTGGTAATCATGCGTCATGAATATTGAAGATTCTCCACCTACCACTGGGAAATGCGGGAAGAGATAATTAGATTCGGATGCGGATTTAGGGACGTGAAGGATTTTTGGAGCTTGGTAAAGGGTATATCTTGAATATGGATAACTTGAACCCGTGCTCACGATAGCTAGTCGATTCATAAACTGCGAAGCCTGCGACGCATACAGACCAATTGCATAGACGCATTCCATGTTGAAAACTTAGCTCCGAAGGCGGCTATCGACAGCCAGCATTTGGTGTAGCGTCCCTGATGTATTGATAACCGGCCAAGAGATGATATTTTACAGAGACTTATCGGAATGCCAAATCAGGCACTAAGCTGACGATTCGAGAATGTTTTTTTAACTTTGGACAAACGGTATCAGAGAAAGCAGACGGGTTTTATCTGCACTTCATTTGTCGTAAGTGGACTCTGATAAGGAAATCTTTTCTTTATCAAGGGTTAATACCTGGAGTTCTGCCTGCCCACACCCTCCGACTCGCGCAGAGTGGATTCACCCTGGCATTCCACAGACGAGGGAAATGAACAATAATTTATCGACTGGAAGGGCGTAAATGAGAATGTCATAGGATAAGATGGTAGGATTAGAGAAATTAATCTCAACATTGTCGATAGGAAATTAGGCTTGACCAACCCAGTTTGGTTGAACCAATATATGCCAGGATGGTGTGGTTTACCACCTTACAAGTGAAATTATTCCCCATGCACCGTCCGCCTCTCCTGATATGGTAAACCTTTACATGCAACACAATTAACACCGCCGCGGTTGAATGGTGCGGTGGTCAGTCAGCATGGTCGGTCTCCCAAGTGAAGTCTGGATAGCTTGAACACATGTCTCACTTGAGACAGAGAGCCGCTGTCTCGAATGCGCCAGAGCAGTACCATATTGCTCGCGGTTCATTTGAGCAATGGTGATAAATATTTTTGAGTTTCCCTTTGATGAGTACTCACTGAGGGCCAACTACTTTGCGCGAGCAGCCATACCCCATAGTGGTATTTGCAAATGAAGTCTAGAGTATGAGCGTCTCTAAGTTTAGACAATAGTCCAACGGAAACACACAGCACCGGTCATACTTTGCACTTTTTTAGTTGTATACACATAAAGTTATATACTATTAAAAACTTAGTCCTTGTATTGTGTAATGATCACTTTAAGGAGTTCTAATATAAAACATGGAAGGTAGACTTGTCTATGAAATCAACTCGTTAGAGGTATAAAATAATTATCCATCAAAACGGATCCAACACTCGAGATTTACATCTTGAGTGAGGGTCCGTGCATGCTAACAAAACAACCCAATAACCACGTGATAAACAAGCTAATTGTACAGGGTATCTTGCTCTCCGGTTCTCCTAACTCCTGGCTAATGATGACAACTCAGACCCATAATAAGGGTCATGAGGATCCTGGAATTGCAATGCATTAGACTTATTTCTCAACACTCCCCCTCAAGGCAATTTCCATTACTCATATCCTCCCACTAGTCCAAGCTGGTTTTTGAATCTTTCGAATGCCACTCTTTGAAGAGGTTTTGTCAGTCCATCTGCTATCATCTCGCTTGTGGGTACATAGTCAATTACGAGCTTCCTTTTTTCGGCCAGGTCACGAATGAAATGGAAACAGATGTCGATATGCTTTGATCTCTCGTGCAGGTGAGGGTTCTTGACTAGTGCTAGGGCTCCTTGGTTATCTCCATACATTTGTACTGTCATTTCGTTTACGTTGATAACTTGGGGCATTCCTAAATCGCGGAGGATCTGTGCGGCCCACTGGCCTTGTTTGGCGTACATAGCTTGTGAAATATATTCGGCTTCGGCGCTTGACGTTGCAACAGAGTTTTGTTTTTTGAGGACCAAGAAATGGGTCCACCATAGTACATGCAGACTCCCCCGGAGATACTCTTCCGGTCCATCTTATCTGTCGCCCAATCCGCGTCAGTGTAAACGGCAAATTGCTGTGAATATGCTCCCCCTGGTCCGAATCGGAGTCTCTGTTTGACTGTTGAACGTAGGTATCGCATGAGGCTCTTGAGAGCTATTCCGTGGTGCACTGCGGGGTCTTTCATGAATTGGGATAGTCGACCAACAACAAAAGCGATATCAGGTCTAGTTAATACCATTGCGTACATTAATTTCCCAATTCCTCTCTGATATTCAGTTGCGTTGATTCGTTCATCTGATCCGTTTGCTGGGCGAAGGTTTTCGTAGTCTGCTGCAGGGATCTTCTTGCTCATGTGTTTTGCATGCGTTATGCCGAATTGATCAAGAGCTGCGGACAGGTACTGTTCTTGGTCAAGGTAAATGGTGCGATTTTTTTTGGTCTCTTGTAATTCTTATGCCAAGAATCTTCTCAATCTCCCCCAGATTTTTGGCATTAAATCGTTGAGAGAGCGCTTTGAAAAACCAATTAAGTTTACTGTCATCATTTGCTGCTGCGGCGATGTCATCAACGTACACGAGAATCCAAATATTTCTTTTGTGATGGACGTAGAGACATGGGTCCGCAAGACTTTGTGTGAACCCAATTGATACGAGGAAGCTTTTCAGGAGTAGATTCCAGTCTCTACCGGCTTGTTTAAGTCCGTAAAGGCTGCGAAGGGCTTTAAGTACTTTTCCTTTTGAGACTTCTACTCCTTCTGGTGGCTTAAGATATATTTCTTCTTGCAATGTGGATTCCGTGAAGGCGTTTTTTATGTCGTAATGGTGGCACTTCAAGTCGTATCTAGCCACCATTGCTAGAAATAGGCGAAAAGTGTCCATCCTAACAGTAGGTGCAAACGTCTCGGTGTAGTCGACTCCATATTGTTGACTAAAGCCTCTTGCTACTAAGCGGGCCTTGTAGCGTTCTACAGACCCATCCTTCTTTAATTTGATTGTAAAAACCCATTTTGTCGAGACTGTGTTTGCCCCGTCCGGCAGAATATGTTCTTCCCATGTTCCATTTGAAACTAGTGCATCGATTTCATCTAGTATAGCTCTTTTCCACGATGGGCCGTGAATCTTGTCATTTGTGGCCTCCTTATACGTACGTGGTATCGGAATACCGTTTATAACTTTCGTGGGGAGTGCATATTCCTTATTCACATCTGATTGATTGGTGAAAATCGCGTAGAAAGCCTGTATGATGGAAGCTTTAAGCTTGCGGTCGTTAGGAGTAGCTGAAAAGGTATGTCTCGCTGAGAATGAACTTTCGGTTGCTCTTTCAATATTTTCATGTTCTTCCATATCAGAGAATATTTTTGCTAATAACGCTCTTCGTATTCTTTTAATTTGTTTGTCCTCGTCGTAATAATCTGTATTACTTTTACGCCTTTTCCGAAAGAAATATCTAGGCTCAGGGACTGATGGTAAATTCATTGATTCGAAATTTCGCTCTGGGGTCTGGGATGGTTCTGAATCTTGGATTGCTTCGATGGTACTGTTCCTATTCGAATCAATTTTGATCTGGTCGTCTTTATCGCCTTGGATGGCGTTGTTGGTCTCGCTTAAGATTGGACCAGTGTCACCATGATTATCTTCTTCAACTATGGTTCCTGATGGTGGTACTGACAATTTATTTTCTTTTCTCTTCTGGGATTTCTTTCGTTTCCGTTTTTCTTT
The DNA here is from genome assembly GCA_905067625.1 of Blumeria graminis f. sp. triticale. Classification (NCBI taxonomy): domain Eukaryota; kingdom Fungi; phylum Ascomycota; class Leotiomycetes; order Helotiales; family Erysiphaceae; genus Blumeria; species Blumeria graminis. The sequence goes on from LR898468.1 coordinate 396,972, forward strand.
ATTGGACGTTCCGGTAGGTTCTGAAGTATGTGTCGTAGGAGAAGGTGAAGGAGATGCCGTAGTAAGTGCTGGCTTTGGATTGGATACTGGGGCTGCTTCCGTTGCCGGGTCCGGTATTGGAGACGGTATTGGAGATGGAATTGTAGCTGGTGACGGAGCTGGTGGTGGAGTTAATACTGGAGAAGGTGGCACATCGATCATCACATCTTCGAATATTTTAGCCCCCGATTTATCGTTATCTTTGCTGGGGCGACCTCTATTATTTCTCAGAGGTAATTGGTTAGTGGTTCCTTGAGATGTGACGATGCCCTCTCTTAGCCTCAAGTTGATCATTCCTCCCTTTACTTTTTCGTCTATTAATACAGCATTTACTCGCTCTACTCGACCTAGGTCTGGGGCGTAGATTTTTGTGTGTTTTTCGGTGTTCTCGGAAAAACCCATGAAGACACCCTCTCTTCCCCGTACAACCAATTTGTCGTGTCTTCCTTTAGCTTCTAGTGTTTTTGGATTGACGTACCCATAAGCTTTGTAGCCCCAAGGTCGTATGTGCTCGACGTTTGGCCTTACTCCCGTATAGGCTTCAAGTGGAGATGAAGGGCTTCCATCAATAATAGGTCCAAGGGGAAGTCTGTTTCGGATGTATGAGTCGTATTCAACTGCTTCGTCCCAAAATTCTATAGGTAATTCTGCATCATCAATCATTGTCCTGATGGTCATCTCAGCAGTTTGAATACTACGTTCAGCGGGGCCATTTTGATGCGATGACGCGATGGCTGTAAAGTTTGCAACAACTCCATCTTCTCGTTCCCATTGCAACATTACGTGTTTGAGTTCTGGTGCGTTATCGGATCTGGTCGATTTCAGTTTCCTTCCCGTCTGTCGTTCTTCTCTAACCCTTAATTTTCTTAATTCAGATATGGCTTGGTCTTTTGTCTTCATAGGGATAGACCAAGTTCTACGAGTCCAGTTGTCAATGACCTGCAGGAAGTATCTATTTCCGCGAAGAGACTTAGGGAATGGGCCAGCTACATCAAAAGAAATGAGTTCCAATGGTTCTGTCTTATGCTGAGCAAGAGTGTTGCTAATTTTATTTCTCATTTTTCCAATCTTACAAGACTTACAAATTCTCTTTTCGGGGATAGGTATTTTAACACGATCAATATTCGAAGTTTTGTGAAGTTTACTAATAATATTTGGGCCGTAATGACCAAATCGACGATGCATTAATCGGTAACGTGCTCTTTCTTCTTTAGTCTCGGCTGGGTCATCATCAGATTGGTCAGGGTCTTTGTCTGAGAAATCAGGGTTATCTCTGCATTTTATAGAGGTATCACGGTAGTAATTCAAGCTGGTTTTACGGTGTGTGGCTGGGAGGTTATTGTCAGGCGCTTTATGGGTCGCGGGGCATGCTACTTGTTTTATTACCCTTGTGTCCAAGGACTTTCCTCTGAGTTCAGTTGCGATATGTTTCACAATGTAGAGACCGTCAGTTTGGACTGCATGAATCATTGTTTTATTTTCATCCTTGATCCAAACATTCTTTTCGTCAAAGTGGCCTTCCATTCCAGTTCTACAGAGCCGTTTTGCTGAGAGAAGATTTACGCCAAGATTAGGTACGTAGAAGACATTTTTTGCTATCCCCCATGAACCATCGGCACATTTGACTACTACAGTTCCCCGATGACTCGATGTTAATGTACCTCCCCCGACTTGTATAGTGGTAGGAAGTATATTTTTCAGTTTTCCCCTAAATAAATGGATTTGATCAGTCATTGGAGACGTAGCGCCTGTGTCAAGTACCCAAGCAGCTGGGGTGCTCTTACTAATAAGTTCTTTTGTAAGCATCACTTTCTGTGGCTTATGGAAATCTGAGTCGGATTCAGATTCTTCTTCGGGCGAGTCCTCGCTTGTGGAATCGTGAGAAGTTGAATCCGAAGTTTCTTCATAAGCGGCGTAGCCATGCCTTCCCTTGGGTGTCGATCTGGTTATCTTGTGGGTAGTCTTCTTTTTTTCTGGTTTGGATGCCTTTTTTGACCTTAGCTTTGTTGTCCCCTTTTTATCGGCCCTCTTTTCATCCTTCTCTCGAAGTGTGATGGCGTATTCCAAGGCCGCTTTTGCATAAGGGCAATTGCGCGATATATGGTTGGACCCGTGACACTTGTAGCAACGCATTTCAACGAAAGCATCTGGGGTATTTTCCATGGTGATGTCAGAGTTTCGGCGCTGCCGCTGGTGATGCCTTCTATCAAAAGCCGGGTGTGCAATCTCATGGTCTCTGCTGTCTTCCTCCTTTTCTATGAGAATATTTAATTTTTCTTCGACAGTCCATTTATTACCGCGAAAACTATCAAGAATTGAGGAGTATTTAGATGGCAGGGTCTTCCCTAGAATAAGAAAGAGTGTTTTGTCTGGGTAGGCGAACCTGAAGGACTCATCTGCGGCGATGAGTTTCCTTCTGTAACCTTTCAAAGTTTCCCAAGCGCTGTGAATACCTTTCTCTTCCACCTCAAACTGGTTGGGGAAGCTTTGGATTTTAGACATGAAATTTTAGGCGGTAGATTCACTGATCTTGTTGTATTTGTCCTTTAAAAAATTCCAGACATCAATCGCGTTGTCAAACTCGTCAAAAACAGATTGATCGTCGTCGCTGAGGAGATCTGAGATATAAGAAAAGAACTTTGCGGTGTCTTGTTCGAATATCTTTAATTTTTCACTGTTCCAAGATCCCCCTAATCTCTCAAATTTTGACGTCATTTGCTCCAATGGATCTCTTTTCTCATTTTCTTTTCTTTTTGATGACGTGGTACTAGAACATTCGGCTTCATCTTTGGGCTGAATGGAAGAGCCTCCCTCTCGCTTTATCCAAGCAAAGTTTGCTTTAGTCGTGTGGGTCACGTAGAAGTAACCTTTTGACTTTGACTTAAATTCTACCTTGCGGAACCATTTATCATGATTTTGACGAGAGAGTATGAGTGCCTCACGTTTCTCGTAGTCTGAACCCATTGTCAGTGGTAATTTATTTCCTCCTCTTTTTCTTCGTTTAATAAAATTACTTTCTTTCGTAGTCTTTAGCGCTCTCGTCCGTTGGCGCTCTTTCGTTTGTAAACGTTCGTGTCTTGCGCGTCTTTCGCGTTCTCGTTCGTTTGCGCTACTCCAATCGTTGATTTCTTTAGCACCCTCGTTCGTTGGAGCTACTTGAGAAAAGTCTGGGCACCGGTGGTCATAACCTATTAAAAACTTAGTCCTTGTATTGTGTAATGATCACTTTAAGGAGTTCTAATATAAAACATGGAAGGTAGACTTGTCTATGAAATCAACTCGTTAGAGGTATAAAATAATTATCCATCAAAACGGATCCAACACTCGAGATTTACATCTTGAGTGAGGGTCCGTGCATGCTAACAAAACAACCCAATAACCACGTGATAAACAAGCTAATTGTACAGGGTATCTTGCTCTCCGGTTCTCCTAACTCCTGGCTAATGATGACAACTCAGACCCATAATAAGGGTCATGAGGATCCTGGAATTGCAATGCATTAGACTTATTTCTCAACATATACAAAATAAACCATAGAGGCAAGTACGTGGGGCTCAAATCTTACTTCTACAGAAGACAAGTACTGAGAACCTGTAGCTTAAACTATACAGACGGATAGCTATCATAGAGGCCTAGGCAAACGATAATTGTTAGAAACTGTCAAGGATTTCTAGGAGGAATATCTCGAGGAACAAGTGTACAATTTCGGACAAGAATCTGTTGATAGTTGTATAGGATATCGAACTCTCTTCCTAATATGAATTAATAATATTTAAGATTCAGTTAACTTAATTTAACATATACAAATAAGTCTATCCTCAAATACAGAACCCCGAGGCTTTAGTGATCCCGAACTCCCAGTGATCTAGCAACAACCAGCCACTCAATTATCGCAAGGTAGCAATTCCTAGCCACTGAACCTCACGTCGCCAAGCTAAATTTAACCATATGCATTCAATTCAATTGATCTTGATGATTATACCTAGAAATCTAAACCTTCGTACATGCTAAGTCTAGATTTCCAGCAGTCATATCCTACCCTCGACGGAAATTTGCTGAGAAAATCCAGAAAGGCCCGAGATTAGCCTCTTGAAGTCATGAATAAAACCCCAAGTGTCGTGGGATCAATTGACGATGGTAGTTAGCAGAGCAAGTCTTGGTGACAAGGGCGCTCGAAATGCTGCAGAGGGGAAACTAGAGGAACAAAAGTTGGGTCATGAGAGGAGATTTGACTTGCATAGATAGCCCTACTTAAAACTGCACTTCAGCGAGGAAAAGCAAAAAGGATATCAAAAAAGCGTCAGCGACGTTTCAACCAAGAGATTTCCTCCTTTGTAGGCATGTAGACCGAGCTAGTAAACACCTGGATAGTCCCGCAAAGGGCCAGATCGAGATTCATGTTATCAAAACAAACCATTGAGATGCTCCATGGGCTGAAGTCACTCGCAATATCGTCATCACAACTACTTCGCCATCGCACACTATGACAAGTCGAAGTACGTCAAGTTTTCTCTTGATACATATGTTGGCCTACATGCTCTAGCTCAACCCCAATATCATCAAGCGCTCGAAGAGTCCAGACGCGGCCAATGGCCCAGCATATAGAATGACAAAATTAGAAACATCCTCAAGAATCGAAGAACAGCTTCCCCTGCATTTCCACCTTCTCGAAGCATATATCCACCGTCATCCATACGCTTAATTGTGCACGGTTTCACAAGTGTGTCTAGGCGGTCCACTTTCTCTATTCAGGGAATAAAGAAATGATTTGAACGCGCAACTGCTGTCGTAGCTGACATACGGTATGAATCTGCCAGCTGGTTTGGGTTAGCAAGCGAGAACCTTGTAAAGAGACGGCCACGGAAGTTTGTTGAGCTCGCTCTATCCCTTTTATCACGAGGTAGTTCCGGGAAAAAAGAGTATTGTAAAGCATTTTCGAATCTCCAGCCGCGATTTCGCTCGGTAGGAGAGACGACTTGCACGAGCGACTCAAACAGTGGTAGCTAGTCACGTGACTGTCCGACGGTGCATGGGTCAGAGATTCTCTTACCTATTTGCTCCCTGTAATTCAGAGTGTTGATAGGATAACTATATTCCCTGCTCTGCCTGTTGTATTTCATCACTCTAGGGCCGGTCAACGAAGCTTCTTGTGAATGCTGCAATTCATAACAGCCTTCATTGAGCGCGGCATCTATTAAATCTGCTGAAAATTCAACATCCATGCAGGTTGATTTAGCGATATTAAGCGCTGCAACGCTGGAGGCTGCAAATTGAAGTCCGACATATATGAGCAGGAAAATTCGGTTCATGTTGACGAGTGATGATTGGAATGATCTTGGGTTGCTTTAGTGGATTAAAAAGTCGACGGATCTGTAAATCTTTGCTTACCCGACGACACTTATATCCACCAAATCTCACGCTCTGGTGGGGTGTAGATGAGCGTGCGAGTCATCGGCTGATTTTTGATAGCTCGCGCTCTCATTCCGTTTGATGGATGGTATGATAAATTACAGTTACGTTTTAATATGTGTGCGGTAAATTTGAAGTCTAGGCGCTGCCAGAAGGATCTGATAATTAACATCTCGTTTAGCATTCTCACACAACGTGACGCCTGTTCACTTCTAATTTAGTTCAGATTGAGACTGGTATCTCCACCTGAGGAAATTAAAGAAGACAAAGACCAAACTCCCGCCAGCGATATCCCCTACAATTCCCCCGCTCTCGTCGTAGGCTTTGCAAAGCCAAGAGTGCGTCCGGCATCAGCCACGAGGCCTTGAATCGACCATGAGTCTGCGACATTCCAAATACCGAAGTCAGTACCCAGGAGTTTCGCTAGATTACTCTACTTTATGCGCACTTGGACAAGACTTCTTCTGGAATTACACCACATCCTCCGATTTTACCTGAGGCTCCTGTGAAGGATGGAATTAAAAGAATCTGAGATGCTCGAAGATTTCCACTCCTTGATCCACACAAGTTTGTATCGTGCGTGCCTATCCAGCGCCCCGAAACGTTCGGGAGGGCTAGCTATATCCTTGGATTTAGCCTTAGTGTCCATAATTGGGAGCTCGCTGGCAGTGCAGAGTGCAAGTTTAGTCTAGCTATCAGACACTCACAAGCGGCAATCGTTTTGTTGATAGGATGTCGGTATGACAAAGGTCATACACTAAAAGTCTATTAGTTCACTCAAAGTTATGGGAGTACTTGTGTAAGTATTTCGAACTAGAGTTCAGAAGAAATGCGCATTCATGGTTCATTCGTTATCGAGTTTACAATGATGCTACAAGATATTAACTATGTTGCGTTCGGATAAAGTATTATCCGAATGACGGAATCCACAACACGAAGGAAATCGTTTGCATGTAAACCAAGAACCACCAACTCCAAGTAAACCAAGCTAGAGATGCTATTCCAACATAGGAGATTGGAGATAACAAGGGGCGAAGGCTCTTCAATGACCATGACCAAATGGAGAGTTTTGGGAGTCACATTTGTTGAAATCTAGACATACCAGGCCGAAATGCACGCAGTGCGGAGTAGACGAAGACTACGCATTTTCGATCGCTACCAGCTTTGGCGAGGTCTCGGTGGTGGGAATGTTACTCCATCACGTTATCAGAACATAGATGATTAGATGTAAATTAAAACCTAATAACCTTAACCCAAAAAAATAAGTTCGGTAAAACCAAAAACCTCACTGATCCTAACCTTTTATCTCTGATCCTTAAATCCCCAAATCTTACGATTCATACAGTATTGACTTGACGGTCAACGTTCACTTCTATCATTCCAGGTACCCCCAAGAACTTTAATCACATTGTTGGATGGAAACTGAAAAAGCGCCATAGGTAAGGATCTACTTCTTGAGAGATGGCTATTTTATAAAATGGCTGAGAGAACCCACACGTTTGACATATGTTCAATGCTGGGGTGAGATAATGAGAGGAACAATTAGGGATTCGAATTAGAGGACGGGCCACCTTCTGTGTAATAGGACGAGAATCACGGACGCTGCACGCAAAGGCTGCCACAAAATAATCTATATTTTCTATGAAGAGAACACCTCAGTGGGATAGAGCCAACGTAAGGTGTGTGCTGATGACACCTTATATAAGCACTTACTAAGCGTCTAACCTGTTGCAATAGACAGGCCTATTTGCCACATCCCACTTACATGCAAGGCTGGGCCCGTAAGTCAGCTCAGCCAACTAACACCGGGTACAACCCGTAACATTCTGATTGTCTGGAAGTGACTAGAGATTGTTTGAAAACGCGCTGTAGGCAATTGTAGTGATTATAATCCCGTCACAGATATTGCTACTTAAGGATCAAAGCTGGAAGATTGGGAGATTAGACGCATAGACTTTCGTAGCACCGTCTGATTTGCTTCTTGAATGAAGATATTTCGTCGTACTTTGCGCATTAGGCTATTTCCGATGCGGCTTGCGTCTGAAAATTCTGTAAGGTTCTGAGGAGGCGTGGGTTATTCATTTGGGAGCTGCGCAACAATTCTCGACGTGGGCCCGAGGATAGTTGATGAGGGGGTCCCGTTTGTCAGGTCGAAAATTGAGATGGCGAGAGCTTCAGTCGAGTCGGACATCTGGTGGTGAAATGCTTGTTAACCGAAATAAAGTGGATACGTGTGATGTGCGAGGAACTATTATTACTGCTCTATCATAGGCTAGCATAACTTCTTGGGTGTAATTTAGATAATGAGATTTTGCATTTAATTGTTAATATAACATTCTAAGCACAAGCCCTGTATTTAGTTTGACATGACTCGCGCAGCTGATCCCTAACGATCTCAACTTCCAGAATGACCAATTCAAAACAGCTGGAAAAATTCTAAAAAATAAAGTGTAGTCAGTGGGTCGATTGATATCTAGAAAGCTTTTATTCAATCTGCATGTAATATGATCGAGCTGCACCAAAAAGGGAGAAAAGGTATTCGAGCAAATAATAGAAGAGCCGACCCTGCCTACCGGAGAGAGATTTGTGGAGACGAGCAATCTAAAGATTTGCAGAAAGAAGCGCTGGAGGTTGCAGCATACCTGGAACGGGCGAAATCTTGGTCTACCATAAAGCGAAGTCGACTGCCTCAAAAACTTGCTACGTCAGATCCTGAAAGTTGGGAAGCAGCCAAGTTCTATCAATGCCGACATTCCGGAGGTCAAAGAATAAGTTTCCAGGAATCCAAATTCGAAGCGATCACATTGAGCTTAATTCGTATTTTTTTTTAAACCATTTAAGTGTATTCAACCATCTAGCCATGACACATGACCCGTGCTATTTATGCATGTGGGATGACTCTTTTGACCTTAGAGACACTCAAACTCTGCATTTCATTTGCAAATACCACTATGAGGTATGCTTGCTTACACAAACAGTCGACCCTCCTCTGTAAGTAGCCATCAAAGGGAATTTAAAAAGCTTTAATTATGCAAGCATGCCTCCGTCCTCTATGCAAACTTGCACCGCGAGAAATGTGGTTTTGCTTGGCCGGATTTGAACCAGCGATCTACCGTCTCGAGTGGGATATGTATCAAAGCTATCCAGAATCTACTTGGGAGACCGTCCCACATGATGTACCACCACGCCATGAAGCCATCATGGTGTCAATCGTGTGGCCTGCGCTCCGGCAATCGAGGGCTCGGCGCAAACAATCCTCTTCACGATGTGAAATCCGTAGCCAAACATTAGAATACCATCGCCTTGGAGATTTCTCCTATTCTTTTCATCGGTTTATCTACTTGAGCAGGTCTCTCTCATGCTCATTCCAGAGAAATATCTGCTGGAATAGTGCGCAACACTTCATTTCCTCTGTCGGGTGTGAATATCAGCCTGGGCGTGTATTTGGAGGTTAGCTGAGGCCAGAGAAGGCCTAAGAGAGATGTAGTCATTTGAAGGGTTTACTATGTCGTAGCTGTCTACTTCATGAGATCTTAGTAGGTATCAATCTCGTTGGGTGAGAGAAATTGATTTGGAGAGTATTTAATAATCGCCTCCCGATCCAACTTGTTTGGTTTGACGAAATTTGACTGAAATTGGCTGCGAGAGAATATCTCACTTCCAGATTTGTAGAGGACACCGCGCACACGTGTTCAGTCATTGCCCACCCCAATATTACATATGAGCTGCATTCAGTAAATGGAAGGAGTTTGTGCACAAAATCCCATGACGAGTAGATGCCACCGATGATCATGATCGCTCATTGGCATATAGAAGCATCCGTCTGCTAAATGAAAGAGCAATCATTTGAATTTAATTGCAGCCCAAATGAAGAAATAGTAGATAAAAGAAGCTATGCTAAGTCTACTGAATAAAGTCTGATATATAAAAGCAAACTACTTGATAGTTATGCTTGCGTGAGGTAGTCATAGCATGCTCCCAGTTCTCAGCACAGCCCTAGCGAAGTCTCGAGACTGTGAAACTTGAGATGATTTGATAAGAGAGCGGAGTCAGGGTGGTCTATTTTATCAGATAAAATAAGGCTCGATTTACTGGAAATGGTGCTTAATTCCATCTGGTCCAGTCTCTCTCGTGGCCAAGTGCCAATAGAATGCAAAGGGGGCCAATTACCTCACATGTTTAATTGCAGCCCAAAAATATTTATCAAAATCACTTATTCGCTACCTTGATAGACCACATTAGTTTCCAGGATTATGTGATAGTAGCTTAGAAGTACTAAGCTATGAACTCAACGTTGACGGTACGTCGAAGTGTTGACCAATTTCACCCGTTACACTAGATGACACGAGTTGTCTTGTTTTGATCAGGGCAAATCTCACGGCCAAAAAAATGCGGGCCTCTTTGTGAAGTTCATAGTTTTGAAAGAATTGCGGATCATTCAGATCTAGACAACCAATCATATCTTTGTATTTTTTCATAAACCTGAGGTAATGCTTAAGGGTACCACTCTCTTCCAACCATTTGGTAATTTCGTCGGCGTTTCTTTCCTCGCGACCAAGTGTCGTGATCGGACGCCATAAATTTCCACTCAAACTTCGTACAAAGACATGCAGGTGTCCTTGGTACCAAGCAAGGGCTGAAAGCTGAGGCGAAGTTTTCTCGGGTAGGAAGAATTGATCGTCGGAAATCAGATTTCTCATTTGAAAAGCCGAATCTGCATCCACACGAATACAGGACTCGCAAAAATACTGCGGGGCAAATTTATTATGATGCCCAACCACTGAAATCTTATTCTGAAAAGCTAGACTTGCGATGATTCCCTCCGAACAATCATGCCAGGCAATGAGTTCTGAAGTAGAGACTAGAGTAGCTCTCTTTTCCTGAGATAATCTAGTGATGTATGCCAAACATCTCGTTTCCGATTCTATGTTATCTCTTGAGCGGTGCGGATTCGTGGGAGTGATCGGTAGCGATCTATGCACAATTTTCGTCTCCATCTCCTGCCGAGATAGTTCGAGAGAGCAGTACTGTTGTGCTGGCTCGGTTGAGTTGTTAGGAGACAGGGGAACGGAGGATGGGCTGCTGGATTAGGAAAGGGTGGAAAATACAGGCTGGTGCACAGACGCTGTTCATGTAGTCTACAATCTCTTCACCTGCCTAGTTTAGTGAATCAATCTATCCAAAATAATATCATACTTCACATCATCCATTAGATGATATTATCAATCGTCGGGATGCACATCTAGCATCACCTTCATAGATCACCATCATCAGTAAGAGTTCACATTTGATACCTACTGACACACATTTGGCCACAGTGATACGCACTCAGTGTCCATCGTGCCATCACCCAGCGTGAGCGCGCCATCTCCGCGACTCACCATTGCACATGAGCCCGTGTAAATCCACCGACGGACAGCAGAGACATAATTGCTATATACCTCACAGCTCATAACCACAACAAGTACACTGCTACGTATGTGTTTGGACTGACTTGGTAATCATGCGTCATGAATATTGAAGATTCTCCACCTACCACTGGGAAATGCGGGAAGAGATAATTAGATTCGGATGCGGATTTAGGGACGTGAAGGATTTTTGGAGCTTGGTAAAGGGTATATCTTGAATATGGATAACTTGAACCCGTGCTCACGATAGCTAGTCGATTCATAAACTGCGAAGCCTGCGACGCATACAGACCAATTGCATAGACGCATTCCATGTTGAAAACTTAGCTCCGAAGGCGGCTATCGACAGCCAGCATTTGGTGTAGCGTCCCTGATGTATTGATAACCGGCCAAGAGATGATATTTTACAGAGACTTATCGGAATGCCAAATCAGGCACTAAGCTGACGATTCGAGAATGTTTTTTTAACTTTGGACAAACGGTATCAGAGAAAGCAGACGGGTTTTATCTGCACTTCATTTGTCGTAAGTGGACTCTGATAAGGAAATCTTTTCTTTATCAAGGGTTAATACCTGGAGTTCTGCCTGCCCACACCCTCCGACTCGCGCAGAGTGGATTCACCCTGGCATTCCACAGACGAGGGAAATGAACAATAATTTATCGACTGGAAGGGCGTAAATGAGAATGTCATAGGATAAGATGGTAGGATTAGAGAAATTAATCTCAACATTGTCGATAGGAAATTAGGCTTGACCAACCCAGTTTGGTTGAACCAATATATGCCAGGATGGTGTGGTTTACCACCTTACAAGTGAAATTATTCCCCATGCACCGTCCGCCTCTCCTGATATGGTAAACCTTTACATGCAACACAATTAACACCGCCGCGGTTGAATGGTGCGGTGGTCAGTCAGCATGGTCGGTCTCCCAAGTGAAGTCTGGATAGCTTGAACACATGTCTCACTTGAGACAGAGAGCCGCTGTCTCGAATGCGCCAGAGCAGTACCATATTGCTCGCGGTTCATTTGAGCAATGGTGATAAATATTTTTGAGTTTCCCTTTGATGAGTACTCACTGAGGGCCAACTACTTTGCGCGAGCAGCCATACCCCATAGTGGTATTTGCAAATGAAGTCTAGAGTATGAGCGTCTCTAAGTTTAGACAATAGTCCAACGGAAACACACAGCACCGGTCATACTTTGCACTTTTTTAGTTGTATACACATAAAGTTATATACTATTAAAAACTTAGTCCTTGTATTGTGTAATGATCACTTTAAGGAGTTCTAATATAAAACATGGAAGGTAGACTTGTCTATGAAATCAACTCGTTAGAGGTATAAAATAATTATCCATCAAAACGGATCCAACACTCGAGATTTACATCTTGAGTGAGGGTCCGTGCATGCTAACAAAACAACCCAATAACCACGTGATAAACAAGCTAATTGTACAGGGTATCTTGCTCTCCGGTTCTCCTAACTCCTGGCTAATGATGACAACTCAGACCCATAATAAGGGTCATGAGGATCCTGGAATTGCAATGCATTAGACTTATTTCTCAACACTCCCCCTCAAGGCAATTTCCATTACTCATATCCTCCCACTAGTCCAAGCTGGTTTTTGAATCTTTCGAATGCCACTCTTTGAAGAGGTTTTGTCAGTCCATCTGCTATCATCTCGCTTGTGGGTACATAGTCAATTACGAGCTTCCTTTTTTCGGCCAGGTCACGAATGAAATGGAAACAGATGTCGATATGCTTTGATCTCTCGTGCAGGTGAGGGTTCTTGACTAGTGCTAGGGCTCCTTGGTTATCTCCATACATTTGTACTGTCATTTCGTTTACGTTGATAACTTGGGGCATTCCTAAATCGCGGAGGATCTGTGCGGCCCACTGGCCTTGTTTGGCGTACATAGCTTGTGAAATATATTCGGCTTCGGCGCTTGACGTTGCAACAGAGTTTTGTTTTTTGAGGACCAAGAAATGGGTCCACCATAGTACATGCAGACTCCCCCGGAGATACTCTTCCGGTCCATCTTATCTGTCGCCCAATCCGCGTCAGTGTAAACGGCAAATTGCTGTGAATATGCTCCCCCTGGTCCGAATCGGAGTCTCTGTTTGACTGTTGAACGTAGGTATCGCATGAGGCTCTTGAGAGCTATTCCGTGGTGCACTGCGGGGTCTTTCATGAATTGGGATAGTCGACCAACAACAAAAGCGATATCAGGTCTAGTTAATACCATTGCGTACATTAATTTCCCAATTCCTCTCTGATATTCAGTTGCGTTGATTCGTTCATCTGATCCGTTTGCTGGGCGAAGGTTTTCGTAGTCTGCTGCAGGGATCTTCTTGCTCATGTGTTTTGCATGCGTTATGCCGAATTGATCAAGAGCTGCGGACAGGTACTGTTCTTGGTCAAGGTAAATGGTGCGATTTTTTTTGGTCTCTTGTAATTCTTATGCCAAGAATCTTCTCAATCTCCCCCAGATTTTTGGCATTAAATCGTTGAGAGAGCGCTTTGAAAAACCAATTAAGTTTACTGTCATCATTTGCTGCTGCGGCGATGTCATCAACGTACACGAGAATCCAAATATTTCTTTTGTGATGGACGTAGAGACATGGGTCCGCAAGACTTTGTGTGAACCCAATTGATACGAGGAAGCTTTTCAGGAGTAGATTCCAGTCTCTACCGGCTTGTTTAAGTCCGTAAAGGCTGCGAAGGGCTTTAAGTACTTTTCCTTTTGAGACTTCTACTCCTTCTGGTGGCTTAAGATATATTTCTTCTTGCAATGTGGATTCCGTGAAGGCGTTTTTTATGTCGTAATGGTGGCACTTCAAGTCGTATCTAGCCACCATTGCTAGAAATAGGCGAAAAGTGTCCATCCTAACAGTAGGTGCAAACGTCTCGGTGTAGTCGACTCCATATTGTTGACTAAAGCCTCTTGCTACTAAGCGGGCCTTGTAGCGTTCTACAGACCCATCCTTCTTTAATTTGATTGTAAAAACCCATTTTGTCGAGACTGTGTTTGCCCCGTCCGGCAGAATATGTTCTTCCCATGTTCCATTTGAAACTAGTGCATCGATTTCATCTAGTATAGCTCTTTTCCACGATGGGCCGTGAATCTTGTCATTTGTGGCCTCCTTATACGTACGTGGTATCGGAATACCGTTTATAACTTTCGTGGGGAGTGCATATTCCTTATTCACATCTGATTGATTGGTGAAAATCGCGTAGAAAGCCTGTATGATGGAAGCTTTAAGCTTGCGGTCGTTAGGAGTAGCTGAAAAGGTATGTCTCGCTGAGAATGAACTTTCGGTTGCTCTTTCAATATTTTCATGTTCTTCCATATCAGAGAATATTTTTGCTAATAACGCTCTTCGTATTCTTTTAATTTGTTTGTCCTCGTCGTAATAATCTGTATTACTTTTACGCCTTTTCCGAAAGAAATATCTAGGCTCAGGGACTGATGGTAAATTCATTGATTCGAAATTTCGCTCTGGGGTCTGGGATGGTTCTGAATCTTGGATTGCTTCGATGGTACTGTTCCTATTCGAATCAATTTTGATCTGGTCGTCTTTATCGCCTTGGATGGCGTTGTTGGTCTCGCTTAAGATTGGACCAGTGTCACCATGATTATCTTCTTCAACTATGGTTCCTGATGGTGGTACTGACAATTTATTTTCTTTTCTCTTCTGGGATTTCTTTCGTTTCCGTTTTTCTTTATTGGACGTTCCGGTAGGTTCTGAAGTATGTGTCGTAGGAGAAGGTGAAGGAGATGCCGTAGTAAGTGCTGGCTTTGGATTGGATACTGGGGCTGCTTCCGTTGCCGGGTCCGGTATTGGAGACGGTATTGGAGATGGAATTGTAGCTGGTGACGGAGCTGGTGGTGGAGTTAATACTGGAGAAGGTGGCACATCGATCATCACATCTTCGAATATTTTAGCCCCCGATTTATCGTTATCTTTGCTGGGGCGACCTCTATTATTTCTCAGAGGTAATTGGTTAGTGGTTCCTTGAGATGTGACGATGCCCTCTCTTAGCCTCAAGTTGATCATTCCTCCCTTTACTTTTTCGTCTATTAATACAGCATTTACTCGCTCTACTCGACCTAGGTCTGGGGCGTAGATTTTTGTGTGTTTTTCGGTGTTCTCGGAAAAACCCATGAAGACACCCTCTCTTCCCCGTACAACCAATTTGTCGTGTCTTCCTTTAGCTTCTAGTGTTTTTGGATTGACGTACCCATAAGCTTTGTAGCCCCAAGGTCGTATGTGCTCGACGTTTGGCCTTACTCCCGTATAGGCTTCAAGTGGAGATGAAGGGCTTCCATCAATAATAGGTCCAAGGGGAAGTCTGTTTCGGATGTATGAGTCGTATTCAACTGCTTCGTCCCAAAATTCTATAGGTAATTCTGCATCATCAATCATTGTCCTGATGGTCATCTCAGCAGTTTGAATACTACGTTCAGCGGGGCCATTTTGATGCGATGACGCGATGGCTGTAAAGTTTGCAACAACTCCATCTTCTCGTTCCCATTGCAACATTACGTGTTTGAGTTCTGGTGCGTTATCGGATCTGGTCGATTTCAGTTTCCTTCCCGTCTGTCGTTCTTCTCTAACCCTTAATTTTCTTAATTCAGATATGGCTTGGTCTTTTGTCTTCATAGGGATAGACCAAGTTCTACGAGTCCAGTTGTCAATGACCTGCAGGAAGTATCTATTTCCGCGAAGAGACTTAGGGAATGGGCCAGCTACATCAAAAGAAATGAGTTCCAATGGTTCTGTCTTATGCTGAGCAAGAGTGTTGCTAATTTTATTTCTCATTTTTCCAATCTTACAAGACTTACAAATTCTCTTTTCGGGGATAGGTATTTTAACACGATCAATATTCGAAGTTTTGTGAAGTTTACTAATAATATTTGGGCCGTAATGACCAAATCGACGATGCATTAATCGGTAACGTGCTCTTTCTTCTTTAGTCTCGGCTGGGTCATCATCAGATTGGTCAGGGTCTTTGTCTGAGAAATCAGGGTTATCTCTGCATTTTATAGAGGTATCACGGTAGTAATTCAAGCTGGTTTTACGGTGTGTGGCTGGGAGGTTATTGTCAGGCGCTTTATGGGTCGCGGGGCATGCTACTTGTTTTATTACCCTTGTGTCCAAGGACTTTCCTCTGAGTTCAGTTGCGATATGTTTCACAATGTAGAGACCGTCAGTTTGGACTGCATGAATCATTGTTTTATTTTCATCCTTGATCCAAACATTCTTTTCGTCAAAGTGGCCTTCCATTCCAGTTCTACAGAGCCGTTTTGCTGAGAGAAGATTTACGCCAAGATTAGGTACGTAGAAGACATTTTTTGCTATCCCCCATGAACCATCGGCACATTTGACTACTACAGTTCCCCGATGACTCGATGTTAATGTACCTCCCCCGACTTGTATAGTGGTAGGAAGTATATTTTTCAGTTTTCCCCTAAATAAATGGATTTGATCAGTCATTGGAGACGTAGCGCCTGTGTCAAGTACCCAAGCAGCTGGGGTGCTCTTACTAATAAGTTCTTTTGTAAGCATCACTTTCTGTGGCTTATGGAAATCTGAGTCGGATTCAGATTCTTCTTCGGGCGAGTCCTCGCTTGTGGAATCGTGAGAAGTTGAATCCGAAGTTTCTTCATAAGCGGCGTAGCCATGCCTTCCCTTGGGTGTCGATCTGGTTATCTTGTGGGTAGTCTTCTTTTTTTCTGGTTTGGATGCCTTTTTTGACCTTAGCTTTGTTGTCCCCTTTTTATCGGCCCTCTTTTCATCCTTCTCTCGAAGTGTGATGGCGTATTCCAAGGCCGCTTTTGCATAAGGGCAATTGCGCGATATATGGTTGGACCCGTGACACTTGTAGCAACGCATTTCAACGAAAGCATCTGGGGTATTTTCCATGGTGATGTCAGAGTTTCGGCGCTGCCGCTGGTGATGCCTTCTATCAAAAGCCGGGTGTGCAATCTCATGGTCTCTGCTGTCTTCCTCCTTTTCTATGAGAATATTTAATTTTTCTTCGACAGTCCATTTATTACCGCGAAAACTATCAAGAATTGAGGAGTATTTAGATGGCAGGGTCTTCCCTAGAATAAGAAAGAGTGTTTTGTCTGGGTAGGCGAACCTGAAGGACTCATCTGCGGCGATGAGTTTCCTTCTGTAACCTTTCAAAGTTTCCCAAGCGCTGTGAATACCTTTCTCTTCCACCTCAAACTGGTTGGGGAAGCTTTGGATTTTAGACATGAAATTTTAGGCGGTAGATTCACTGATCTTGTTGTATTTGTCCTTTAAAAAATTCCAGACATCAATCGCGTTGTCAAACTCGTCAAAAACAGATTGATCGTCGTCGCTGAGGAGATCTGAGATATAAGAAAAGAACTTTGCGGTGTCTTGTTCGAATATCTTTAATTTTTCACTGTTCCAAGATCCCCCTAATCTCTCAAATTTTGACGTCATTTGCTCCAATGGATCTCTTTTCTCATTTTCTTTTCTTTTTGATGACGTGGTACTAGAACATTCGGCTTCATCTTTGGGCTGAATGGAAGAGCCTCCCTCTCGCTTTATCCAAGCAAAGTTTGCTTTAGTCGTGTGGGTCACGTAGAAGTAACCTTTTGACTTTGACTTAAATTCTACCTTGCGGAACCATTTATCATGATTTTGACGAGAGAGTATGAGTGCCTCACGTTTCTCGTAGTCTGAACCCATTGTCAGTGGTAATTTATTTCCTCCTCTTTTTCTTCGTTTAATAAAATTACTTTCTTTCGTAGTCTTTAGCGCTCTCGTCCGTTGGCGCTCTTTCGTTTGTAAACGTTCGTGTCTTGCGCGTCTTTCGCGTTCTCGTTCGTTTGCGCTACTCCAATCGTTGATTTCTTTAGCACCCTCGTTCGTTGGAGCTACTTGAGAAAAGTCTGGGCACCGGTGGTCATAACCTATTAAAAACTTAGTCCTTGTATTGTGTAATGATCACTTTAAGGAGTTCTAATATAAAACATGGAAGGTAGACTTGTCTATGAAATCAACTCGTTAGAGGTATAAAATAATTATCCATCAAAACGGATCCAACACTCGAGATTTACATCTTGAGTGAGGGTCCGTGCATGCTAACAAAACAACCCAATAACCACGTGATAAACAAGCTAATTGTACAGGGTATCTTGCTCTCCGGTTCTCCTAACTCCTGGCTAATGATGACAACTCAGACCCATAATAAGGGTCATGAGGATCCTGGAATTGCAATGCATTAGACTTATTTCTCAACATATACAAAATAAACCATAGAGGCAAGTACGTGGGGCTCAAATCTTACTTCTACAGAAGACAAGTACTGAGAACCTGTAGCTTAAACTATACAGACGGATAGCTATCATAGAGGCCTAGGCAAACGATAATTGTTAGAAACTGTCAAGGATTTCTAGGAGGAATATCTCGAGGAACAAGTGTACAATTTCGGACAAGAATCTGTTGATAGTTGTATAGGATATCGAACTCTCTTCCTAATATGAATTAATAATATTTAAGATTCAGTTAACTTAATTTAACATATACAAATAAGTCTATCCTCAAATACAGAACCCCGAGGCTTTAGTGATCCCGAACTCCCAGTGATCTAGCAACAACCAGCCACTCAATTATCGCAAGGTAGCAATTCCTAGCCACTGAACCTCACGTCGCCAAGCTAAATTTAACCATATGCATTCAATTCAATTGATCTTGATGATTATACCTAGAAATCTAAACCTTCGTACATGCTAAGTCTAGATTTCCAGCAGTCATATCCTACCCTCGACGGAAATTTGCTGAGAAAATCCAGAAAGGCCCGAGATTAGCCTCTTGAAGTCATGAATAAAACCCCAAGTGTCGTGGGATCAATTGACGATGGTAGTTAGCAGAGCAAGTCTTGGTGACAAGGGCGCTCGAAATGCTGCAGAGGGGAAACTAGAGGAACAAAAGTTGGGTCATGAGAGGAGATTTGACTTGCATAGATAGCCCTACTTAAAACTGCACTTCAGCGAGGAAAAGCAAAAAGGATATCAAAAAAGCGTCAGCGACGTTTCAACCAAGAGATTTCCTCCTTTGTAGGCATGTAGACCGAGCTAGTAAACACCTGGATAGTCCCGCAAAGGGCCAGATCGAGATTCATGTTATCAAAACAAACCATTGAGATGCTCCATGGGCTGAAGTCACTCGCAATATCGTCATCACAACTACTTCGCCATCGCACACTATGACAAGTCGAAGTACGTCAAGTTTTCTCTTGATACATATGTTGGCCTACATGCTCTAGCTCAACCCCAATATCATCAAGCGCTCGAAGAGTCCAGACGCGGCCAATGGCCCAGCATATAGAATGACAAAATTAGAAACATCCTCAAGAATCGAAGAACAGCTTCCCCTGCATTTCCACCTTCTCGAAGCATATATCCACCGTCATCCATACGCTTAATTGTGCACGGTTTCACAAGTGTGTCTAGGCGGTCCACTTTCTCTATTCAGGGAATAAAGAAATGATTTGAACGCGCAACTGCTGTCGTAGCTGACATACGGTATGAATCTGCCAGCTGGTTTGGGTTAGCAAGCGAGAACCTTGTAAAGAGACGGCCACGGAAGTTTGTTGAGCTCGCTATATCCCTTTTATCACGAGGTAGTTCCGGGAAAAAAGAGTATTGTAAAGCATTTTCGAATCTCCAGCCGCGATTTCGCTCGGTAGGAGAGACGACTTGCACGAGCGACTCAAACAGTGGTAGCTAGTCACGTGACTGTCCGACGGTGCATGGGTCAGAGATTCTCTTACCTATTTGCTCCCTGTAATTCAGAGTGTTGATAGGATAACTATATTCCCTGCTCTGCCTGTTGTATTTCATCACTCTAGGGCCGGTCAACGAAGCTTCTTGTGAATGCTGCAATTCATAACAGCCTTCATTGAGCGCGGCATCTATTAAATCTGCTGAAAATTCAACATCCATGCAGGTTGATTTAGCGATATTAAGCGCTGCAACGCTGGAGGCTGCAAATTGAAGTCCGACATATATGAGCAGGAAAATTCGGCTCATGTTGACGAGTGATGATTGGAATGATCTTGGGTTGCTTTAGTGGATTAAAAAGTCGACGGATCTGTAAATCTTTGCTTACCCGACGACACTTATATCCACCAAATCTCACGCTCTGGTGGGGTGTAGATGAGCGTGCGAGTCATCGGCTGATTTTTGATAGCTCGCGCTCTCATTCCGTTTGATGGATGGTATGATAAATTACAGTTACGTTTTAATATGTGTGCGGTAAATTTGAAGTCTAGGCGCTGCCAGAAGGATCTGATAATTAACATCTCGTTTAGCATTCTCACACAACGTGACGCCTGTTCACTTCTAATTTAGTTCAGATTGAGACTGGTATCTCCACCTGAGGAAATTAAAGAAGACAAAGACCAAACTCCCGCCAGCGATATCCCCTACAATTCCCCCGCTCTCGTCGTAGGCTTTGCAAAGCCAAGAGTGCGTCCGGCATCAGCCACGAGGCCTTGAATCGACCATGAGTCTGCGACATTCCAAATACCGAAGTCAGTACCCAGGAGTTTCGCTAGATTACTCTACTTTATGCGCACTTGGACAAGACTTCTTCTGGAATTACACCACATCCTCCGATTTTACCTGAGGCTCCTGTGAAGGATGGAATTAAAAGAATCTGAGATGCTCGAAGATTTCCACTCCTTGATCCACACAAGTTTGTATCGTGCGTGCCTATCCAGCGCCCCGAAACGTTCGGGAGGGCTAGCTATATCCTTGGATTTAGCCTTAGTGTCCATAATTGGGAGCTCGCTGGCAGTGCAGAGTGCAAGTTTAGTCTAGCTATCAGACACTCACAAGCGGCAATCGTTTTGTTGATAGGATGTCGGTATGACAAAGGTCATACACTAAAAGTCTATTAGTTCACTCAAAGTTATGGGAGTACTTGTGTAAGTATTTCGAACTAGAGTTCAGAAGAAATGCGCATTCATGGTTCATTCGTTATCGAGTTTACAATGATGCTACAAGATATTAACTATGTTGCGTTCGGATAAAGTATTATCCGAATGACGGAATCCACAACACGAAGGAAATCGTTTGCATGTAAACCAAGAACCACCAACTCCAAGTAAACCAAGCTAGAGATGCTATTCCAACATAGGAGATTGGAGATAACAAGGGGCGAAGGCTCTTCAATGACCATGACCAAATGGAGAGTTTTGGGAGTCACATTTGTTGAAATCTAGACATACCAGGCCGAAATGCACGCAGTGCGGAGTAGACGAAGACTACGCATTTTCGATCGCTACCAGCTTTGGCGAGGTCTCGGTGGTGGGAATGTTACTCCATCACGTTATCAGAACATAGATGATTAGATGTAAATTAAAACCTAATAACCTTAACCCAAAAAAATAAGTTCGGTAAAACCAAAAACCTCACTGATCCTAACCTTTTATCTCTGATCCTTAAATCCCCAAATCTTACGATTCATACAGTATTGACTTGACGGTCAACGTTCACTTCTATCATTCCAGGTACCCCCAAGAACTTTAATCACATTGTTGGATGGAAACTGAAAAAGCGCCATAGGTAAGGATCTACTTCTTGAGAGATGGCTATTTTATAAAATGGCTGAGAGAACCCACACGTTTGACATATGTTCAATGCTGGGGTGAGATAATGAGAGGAACAATTAGGGATTCGAATTAGAGGACGGGCCACCTTCTGTGTAATAGGACGAGAATCACGGACGCTGCACGCAAAGGCTGCCACAAAATAATCTATATTTTCTATGAAGAGAACACCTCAGTGGGATAGAGCCAACGTAAGGTGTGTGCTGATGACACCTTATATAAGCACTTACTAAGCGTCTAACCTGTTGCAATAGACAGGCCTATTTGCCACATCCCACTTACATGCAAGGCTGGGCCCGTAAGTCAGCTCAGCCAACTAACACCGGGTACAACCCGTAACATTCTGATTGTCTGGAAGTGACTAGAGATTGTTTGAAAACGCGCTGTAGGCAATTGTAGTGATTATAATCCCGTCACAGATATTGCTACTTAAGGATCAAAGCTGGAAGATTGGGAGATTAGACGCATAGACTTTCGTAGCACCGTCTGATTTGCTTCTTGAATGAAGATATTTCGTCGTACTTTGCGCATTAGGCTATTTCCGATGCGGCTTGCGTCTGAAAATTCTGTAAGGTTCTGAGGAGGCGTGGGTTATTCATTTGGGAGCTGCGCAACAATTCTCGACGTGGGCCCGAGGATAGTTGATGAGGGGGTCCCGTTTGTCAGGTCGAAAATTGAGATGGCGAGAGCTTCAGTCGAGTCGGACATCTGGTGGTGAAATGCTTGTTAACCGAAATAAAGTGGATACGTGTGATGTGCGAGGAACTATTATTACTGCTCTATCATAGGCTAGCATAACTTCTTGGGTGTAATTTAGATAATGAGATTTTGTATTTAATTGTTAATATAACATTCTAAGCACAAGCCCTGTATTTAGTTTGACATGACTCGCGCAGCTGATCCCTAACGATCTCAACTTCCAGAATGACCAATTCAAAACAGCTGGAAAAATTCTAAAAAATAAAGTGTAGTCAGTGGGTCGATTGATATCTAGAAAGCTTTTATTCAATCTGCATGTAATATGATCGAGCTGCACCAAAAAGGGAGAAAAGGTATTCGAGCAAATAATAGAAGAGCCGACCCTGCCTACCGGAGAGAGATTTGTGGAGACGAGCAATCTAAAGATTTGCAGAAAGAAGCGCTGGAGGTTGCAGCATACCTGGAACGGGCGAAATCTTGGTCTACCATAAAGCGAAGTCGACTGCCTCAAAAACTTGCTACGTCAGATCCTGAAAGTTGGGAAGCAGCCAAGTTCTATCAATGCCGACATTCCGGAGGTCAAAGAATAAGTTTCCAGGAATCCAAATTCGAAGCGATCACATTGAGCTTAATTCGTATTTTTTTTTAAACCATTTAAGTGTATTCAACCATCTAGCCATGACACATGACCCGTGCTATTTATGCATGTGGGATGACTCTTTTGACCTTAGAGACACTCAAACTCTGCATTTCATTTGCAAATACCACTATGAGGTATGCTTGCTTACACAAACAGTCGACCCTCCTCTGTAAGTAGCCATCAAAGGGAATTTAAAAAGCTTTAATTATGCAAGCATGCCTCCGTCCTCTATGCAAACTTGCACCGCGAGAAATGTGGTTTTGCTTGGCCGGATTTGAACCAGCGATCTACCGTCTCGAGTGGGATATGTATCAAAGCTATCCAGAATCTACTTGGGAGACCGTCCCACATGATGTACCACCACGCCATGAAGCCATCATGGTGTCAATCGTGTGGCCTGCGCTCCGGCAATCGAGGGCTCGGCGCAAACAATCCTCTTCACGATGTGAAATCCGTAGCCAAACATTAGAATACCATCGCCTTGGAGATTTCTCCTATTCTTTTCATCGGTTTATCTACTTGAGCAGGTCTCTCTCATGCTCATTCCAGAGAAATATCTGCTGGAATAGTGCGCAACACTTCATTTCCTCTGTCGGGTGTGAATATCAGCCTGGGCGTGTATTTGGAGGTTAGCTGAGGCCAGAGAAGGCCTAAGAGAGATGTAGTCATTTGAAGGGTTTACTATGTCGTAGCTGTCTACTTCATGAGATCTTAGTAGGTATCAATCTCGTTGGGTGAGAGAAATTGATTTGGAGAGTATTTAATAATCGCCTCCCGATCCAACTTGTTTGGTTTGACGAAATTTGACTGAAATTGGCTGCGAGAGAATATCTCACTTCCAGATTTGTAGAGGACACCGCGCACACGTGTTCAGTCATTGCCCACCCCAATATTACATATGAGCTGCATTCAGTAAATGGAAGGAGTTTGTGCACAAAATCCCATGACGAGTAGATGCCACCGATGATCATGATCGCTCATTGGCATATAGAAGCATCCGTCTGCTAAATGAAAGAGCAATCATTTGAATTTAATTGCAGCCCAAATGAAGAAATAGTAGATAAAAGAAGCTATGCTAAGTCTACTGAATAAAGTCTGATATATAAAAGCAAACTACTTGATAGTTATGCTTGCGTGAGGTAGTCATAGCATGCTCCCAGTTCTCAGCACAGCCCTAGCGAAGTCTCGAGACTGTGAAACTTGAGATGATTTGATAAGAGAGCGGAGTCAGGGTGGTCTATTTTATCAGATAAAATAAGGCTCGATTTACTGGAAATGGTGCTTAATTCCATCTGGTCCAGTCTCTCTCGTGGCCAAGTGCCAATAGAATGCAAAGGGGGCCAATTACCTCACATGTTTAATTGCAGCCCAAAAATATTTATCAAAATCACTTATTTGCTACCTTGATAGACCACATTAGTTTCCAGGATTATGTGATAGTAGCTTAGAAGTACTAAGCTATGAACTCAACGTTGACGGTACGTCGAAGTGTTGACCAATTTCACCCGTTACACTAGATGACACGAGTTGTCTTGTTTTGATCAGGGCAAATCTCACGGCCAAAAAAATGCGGGCCTCTTTGTGAAGTTCATAGTTTTGAAAGAATTGCGGATCATTCAGATCTAGACAACCAATCATATCTTTGTATTTTTTCATAAACCTGAGGTAATGCTTAAGGGTACCACTCTCTTCCAACCATTTGGTAATTTCGTCGGCGTTTCTTTCCTCGCGACCAAGTGTCGTGATCGGACGCCATAAATTTCCACTCAAACTTCGTACAAAGACATGCAGGTGTCCTTGGTACCAAGCAAGGGCTGAAAGCTGAGGCGAAGTTTTCTCGGGTAGGAAGAATTGATCGTCGGAAATCAGATTTCTCATTTGAAAAGCCGAATCTGCATCCACACGAATACAGGACTCGCAAAAATACTGCGGGGCAAATTTATTATGATGCCCAACCACTGAAATCTTATTCTGAAAAGCTAGACTTGCGATGATTCCCTCCGAACAATCATGCCAGGCAATGAGTTCTGAAGTAGAGACTAGAGTAGCTCTCTTTTCCTGAGATAATCTAGTGATGTATGCCAAACATCTCGTTTCCGATTCTATGTTATCTCTTGAGCGGTGCGGATTCGTGGGAGTGATCGGTAGCGATCTATGCACAATTTTCGTCTCCATCTCCTGCCGAGATAGTTCGAGAGAGCAGTACTGTTGTGCTGGCTCGGTTGAGTTGTTAGGAGACAGGGGAACGGAGGATGGGCTGCTGGATTAGGAAAGGGTGGAAAATACAGGCTGGTGCACAGACGCTGTTCATGTAGTCTACAATCTCTTCACCTGCCTAGTTTAGTGAATCAATCTATCCAAAATAATATCATACTTCACATCATCCATTAGATGATATTATCAATCGTCGGGATGCACATCTAGCATCACCTTCATAGATCACCATCATCAGTAAGAGTTCACATTTGATACCTACTGACACACATTTGGCCACAGTGATACGCACTCAGTGTCCATCGTGCCATCACCCAGCGTGAGCGCGCCATCTCCGCGACTCACCATTGCACATGAGCCCGTGTAAATCCACCGACGGACAGCAGAGACATAATTGCTATATACCTCACAGCTCATAACCACAACAAGTACACTGCTACGTATGTGTTTGGACTGACTTGGTAATCATGCGTCATGAATATTGAAGATTCTCCACCTACCACTGGGAAATGCGGGAAGAGATAATTAGATTCGGATGCGGATTTAGGGACGTGAAGGATTTTTGGAGCTTGGTAAAGGGTATATCTTGAATATGGATAACTTGAACCCGTGCTCACGATAGCTAGTCGATTCATAAACTGCGAAGCCTGCGACGCATACAGACCAATTGCATAGACGCATTCCATGTTGAAAACTTAGCTCCGAAGGCGGCTATCGACAGCCAGCATTTGGTGTAGCGTCCCTGATGTATTGATAACCGGCCAAGAGATGATATTTTACAGAGACTTATCGGAATGCCAAATCAGGCACTAAGCTGACGATTCGAGAATGTTTTTTTAACTTTGGACAAACGGTATCAGAGAAAGCAGACGGGTTTTATCTGCACTTCATTTGTCGTAAGTGGACTCTGATAAGGAAATCTTTTCTTTATCAAGGGTTAATACCTGGAGTTCTGCCTGCCCACACCCTCCGACTCGCGCAGAGTGGATTCACCCTGGCATTCCACAGACGAGGGAAATGAACAATAATTTATCGACTGGAAGGGCGTAAATGAGAATGTCATAGGATAAGATGGTAGGATTAGAGAAATTAATCTCAACATTGTCGATAGGAAATTAGGCTTGACCAACCCAGTTTGGTTGAACCAATATATGCCAGGATGGTGTGGTTTACCACCTTACAAGTGAAATTATTCCCCATGCACCGTCCGCCTCTCCTGATATGGTAAACCTTTACATGCAACACAATTAACACCGCCGCGGTTGAATGGTGCGGTGGTCAGTCAGCATGGTCGGTCTCCCAAGTGAAGTCTGGATAGCTTGAACACATGTCTCACTTGAGACAGAGAGCCGCTGTCTCGAATGCGCCAGAGCAGTACCATATTGCTCGCGGTTCATTTGAGCAATGGTGATAAATATTTTTGAGTTTCCCTTTGATGAGTACTCACTGAGGGCCAACTACTTTGCGCGAGCAGCCATACCCCATAGTGGTATTTGCAAATGAAGTCTAGAGTATGAGCGTCTCTAAGTTTAGACAATAGTCCAACGGAAACACACAGCACCGGTCATACTTTGCACTTTTTTAGTTGTATACACATAAAGTTATATACTATTAAAAACTTAGTCCTTGTATTGTGTAATGATCACTTTAAGGAGTTCTAATATAAAACATGGAAGGTAGACTTGTCTATGAAATCAACTCGTTAGAGGTATAAAATAATTATCCATCAAAACGGATCCAACACTCGAGATTTACATCTTGAGTGAGGGTCCGTGCATGCTAACAAAACAACCCAATAACCACGTGATAAACAAGCTAATTGTACAGGGTATCTTGCTCTCCGGTTCTCCTAACTCCTGGCTAATGATGACAACTCAGACCCATAATAAGGGTCATGAGGATCCTGGAATTGCAATGCATTAGACTTATTTCTCAACACTCCCCCTCAAGGCAATTTCCATTACTCATATCCTCCCACTAGTCCAAGCTGGTTTTTGAATCTTTCGAATGCCACTCTTTGAAGAGGTTTTGTCAGTCCATCTGCTATCATCTCGCTTGTGGGTACATAGTCAATTACGAGCTTCCTTTTTTCGGCCAGGTCACGAATGAAATGGAAACAGATGTCGATATGCTTTGATCTCTCGTGCAGGTGAGGGTTCTTGACTAGTGCTAGGGCTCCTTGGTTATCTCCATACATTTGTACTGTCATTTCGTTTACGTTGATAACTTGGGGCATTCCTAAATCGCGGAGGATCTGTGCGGCCCACTGGCCTTGTTTGGCGTACATAGCTTGTGAAATATATTCGGCTTCGGCGCTTGACGTTGCAACAGAGTTTTGTTTTTTGAGGACCAAGAAATGGGTCCACCATAGTACATGCAGACTCCCCCGGAGATACTCTTCCGGTCCATCTTATCTGTCGCCCAATCCGCGTCAGTGTAAACGGCAAATTGCTGTGAATATGCTCCCCCTGGTCCGAATCGGAGTCTCTGTTTGACTGTTGAACGTAGGTATCGCATGAGGCTCTTGAGAGCTATTCCGTGGTGCACTGCGGGGTCTTTCATGAATTGGGATAGTCGACCAACAACAAAAGCGATATCAGGTCTAGTTAATACCATTGCGTACATTAATTTCCCAATTCCTCTCTGATATTCAGTTGCGTTGATTCGTTCATCTGATCCGTTTGCTGGGCGAAGGTTTTCGTAGTCTGCTGCAGGGATCTTCTTGCTCATGTGTTTTGCATGCGTTATGCCGAATTGATCAAGAGCTGCGGACAGGTACTGTTCTTGGTCAAGGTAAATGGTGCGATTTTTTTTGGTCTCTTGTAATTCTTATGCCAAGAATCTTCTCAATCTCCCCCAGATTTTTGGCATTAAATCGTTGAGAGAGCGCTTTGAAAAACCAATTAAGTTTACTGTCATCATTTGCTGCTGCGGCGATGTCATCAACGTACACGAGAATCCAAATATTTCTTTTGTGATGGACGTAGAGACATGGGTCCGCAAGACTTTGTGTGAACCCAATTGATACGAGGAAGCTTTTCAGGAGTAGATTCCAGTCTCTACCGGCTTGTTTAAGTCCGTAAAGGCTGCGAAGGGCTTTAAGTACTTTTCCTTTTGAGACTTCTACTCCTTCTGGTGGCTTAAGATATATTTCTTCTTGCAATGTGGATTCCGTGAAGGCGTTTTTTATGTCGTAATGGTGGCACTTCAAGTCGTATCTAGCCACCATTGCTAGAAATAGGCGAAAAGTGTCCATCCTAACAGTAGGTGCAAACGTCTCGGTGTAGTCGACTCCATATTGTTGACTAAAGCCTCTTGCTACTAAGCGGGCCTTGTAGCGTTCTACAGACCCATCCTTCTTTAATTTGATTGTAAAAACCCATTTTGTCGAGACTGTGTTTGCCCCGTCCGGCAGAATATGTTCTTCCCATGTTCCATTTGAAACTAGTGCATCGATTTCATCTAGTATAGCTCTTTTCCACGATGGGCCGTGAATCTTGTCATTTGTGGCCTCCTTATACGTACGTGGTATCGGAATACCGTTTATAACTTTCGTGGGGAGTGCATATTCCTTATTCACATCTGATTGATTGGTGAAAATCGCGTAGAAAGCCTGTATGATGGAAGCTTTAAGCTTGCGGTCGTTAGGAGTAGCTGAAAAGGTATGTCTCGCTGAGAATGAACTTTCGGTTGCTCTTTCAATATTTTCATGTTCTTCCATATCAGAGAATATTTTTGCTAATAACGCTCTTCGTATTCTTTTAATTTGTTTGTCCTCGTCGTAATAATCTGTATTACTTTTACGCCTTTTCCGAAAGAAATATCTAGGCTCAGGGACTGATGGTAAATTCATTGATTCGAAATTTCGCTCTGGGGTCTGGGATGGTTCTGAATCTTGGATTGCTTCGATGGTACTGTTCCTATTCGAATCAATTTTGATCTGGTCGTCTTTATCGCCTTGGATGGCGTTGTTGGTCTCGCTTAAGATTGGACCAGTGTCACCATGATTATCTTCTTCAACTATGGTTCCTGATGGTGGTACTGACAATTTATTTTCTTTTCTCTTCTGGGATTTCTTTCGTTTCCGTTTTTCTTTATTGGACGTTCCGGTAGGTTCTGAAGTATGTGTCGTAGGAGAAGGTGAAGGAGATGCCGTAGTAAGTGCTGGCTTTGGATTGGATACTGGGGCTGCTTCCGTTGCCGGGTCCGGTATTGGAGACGGTATTGGAGATGGAATTGTAGCTGGTGACGGAGCTGGTGGTGGAGTTAATACTGGAGAAGGTGGCACATCGATCATCACATCTTCGAATATTTTAGCCCCCGATTTATCGTTATCTTTGCTGGGGCGACCTCTATTATTTCTCAGAGGTAATTGGTTAGTGGTTCCTTGAGATGTGACGATGCCCTCTCTTAGCCTCAAGTTGATCATTCCTCCCTTTACTTTTTCGTCTATTAATACAGCATTTACTCGCTCTACTCGACCTAGGTCTGGGGCGTAGATTTTTGTGTGTTTTTCGGTGTTCTCGGAAAAACCCATGAAGACACCCTCTCTTCCCCGTACAACCAATTTGTCGTGTCTTCCTTTAGCTTCTAGTGTTTTTGGATTGACGTACCCATAAGCTTTGTAGCCCCAAGGTCGTATGTGCTCGACGTTTGGCCTTACTCCCGTATAGGCTTCAAGTGGAGATGAAGGGCTTCCATCAATAATAGGTCCAAGGGGAAGTCTGTTTCGGATGTATGAGTCGTATTCAACTGCTTCGTCCCAAAATTCTATAGGTAATTCTGCATCATCAATCATTGTCCTGATGGTCATCTCAGCAGTTTGAATACTACGTTCAGCGGGGCCATTTTGATGCGATGACGCGATGGCTGTAAAGTTTGCAACAACTCCATCTTCTCGTTCCCATTGCAACATTACGTGTTTGAGTTCTGGTGCGTTATCGGATCTGGTCGATTTCAGTTTCCTTCCCGTCTGTCGTTCTTCTCTAACCCTTAATTTTCTTAATTCAGATATGGCTTGGTCTTTTGTCTTCATAGGGATAGACCAAGTTCTACGAGTCCAGTTGTCAATGACCTGCAGGAAGTATCTATTTCCGCGAAGAGACTTAGGGAATGGGCCAGCTACATCAAAAGAAATGAGTTCCAATGGTTCTGTCTTATGCTGAGCAAGAGTGTTGCTAATTTTATTTCTCATTTTTCCAATCTTACAAGACTTACAAATTCTCTTTTCGGGGATAGGTATTTTAACACGATCAATATTCGAAGTTTTGTGAAGTTTACTAATAATATTTGGGCCGTAATGACCAAATCGACGATGCATTAATCGGTAACGTGCTCTTTCTTCTTTAGTCTCGGCTGGGTCATCATCAGATTGGTCAGGGTCTTTGTCTGAGAAATCAGGGTTATCTCTGCATTTTATAGAGGTATCACGGTAGTAATTCAAGCTGGTTTTACGGTGTGTGGCTGGGAGGTTATTGTCAGGCGCTTTATGGGTCGCGGGGCATGCTACTTGTTTTATTACCCTTGTGTCCAAGGACTTTCCTCTGAGTTCAGTTGCGATATGTTTCACAATGTAGAGACCGTCAGTTTGGACTGCATGAATCATTGTTTTATTTTCATCCTTGATCCAAACATTCTTTTCGTCAAAGTGGCCTTCCATTCCAGTTCTACAGAGCCGTTTTGCTGAGAGAAGATTTACGCCAAGATTAGGTACGTAGAAGACATTTTTTGCTATCCCCCATGAACCATCGGCACATTTGACTACTACAGTTCCCCGATGACTCGATGTTAATGTACCTCCCCCGACTTGTATAGTGGTAGGAAGTATATTTTTCAGTTTTCCCCTAAATAAATGGATTTGATCAGTCATTGGAGACGTAGCGCCTGTGTCAAGTACCCAAGCAGCTGGGGTGCTCTTACTAATAAGTTCTTTTGTAAGCATCACTTTCTGTGGCTTATGGAAATCTGAGTCGGATTCAGATTCTTCTTCGGGCGAGTCCTCGCTTGTGGAATCGTGAGAAGTTGAATCCGAAGTTTCTTCATAAGCGGCGTAGCCATGCCTTCCCTTGGGTGTCGATCTGGTTATCTTGTGGGTAGTCTTCTTTTTTTCTGGTTTGGATGCCTTTTTTGACCTTAGCTTTGTTGTCCCCTTTTTATCGGCCCTCTTTTCATCCTTCTCTCGAAGTGTGATGGCGTATTCCAAGGCCGCTTTTGCATAAGGGCAATTGCGCGATATATGGTTGGACCCGTGACACTTGTAGCAACGCATTTCAACGAAAGCATCTGGGGTATTTTCCATGGTGATGTCAGAGTTTCGGCGCTGCCGCTGGTGATGCCTTCTATCAAAAGCCGGGTGTGCAATCTCATGGTCTCTGCTGTCTTCCTCCTTTTCTATGAGAATATTTAATTTTTCTTCGACAGTCCATTTATTACCGCGAAAACTATCAAGAATTGAGGAGTATTTAGATGGCAGGGTCTTCCCTAGAATAAGAAAGAGTGTTTTGTCTGGGTAGGCGAACCTGAAGGACTCATCTGCGGCGATGAGTTTCCTTCTGTAACCTTTCAAAGTTTCCCAAGCGCTGTGAATACCTTTCTCTTCCACCTCAAACTGGTTGGGGAAGCTTTGGATTTTAGACATGAAATTTTAGGCGGTAGATTCACTGATCTTGTTGTATTTGTCCTTTAAAAAATTCCAGACATCAATCGCGTTGTCAAACTCGTCAAAAACAGATTGATCGTCGTCGCTGAGGAGATCTGAGATATAAGAAAAGAACTTTGCGGTGTCTTGTTCGAATATCTTTAATTTTTCACTGTTCCAAGATCCCCCTAATCTCTCAAATTTTGACGTCATTTGCTCCAATGGATCTCTTTTCTCATTTTCTTTTCTTTTTGATGACGTGGTACTAGAACATTCGGCTTCATCTTTGGGCTGAATGGAAGAGCCTCCCTCTCGCTTTATCCAAGCAAAGTTTGCTTTAGTCGTGTGGGTCACGTAGAAGTAACCTTTTGACTTTGACTTAAATTCTACCTTGCGGAACCATTTATCATGATTTTGACGAGAGAGTATGAGTGCCTCACGTTTCTCGTAGTCTGAA
Source organism: Blumeria graminis f. sp. triticale (assembly GCA_905067625.1). Lineage (NCBI taxonomy): Eukaryota > Fungi > Ascomycota > Leotiomycetes > Helotiales > Erysiphaceae > Blumeria > Blumeria graminis. Next base: position 429,130 of record LR898468.1, read on the forward strand.
CCCATTGTCAGTGGTAATTTATTTCCTCCTCTTTTTCTTCGTTTAATAAAATTACTTTCTTTCGTAGTCTTTAGCGCTCTCGTCCGTTGGCGCTCTTTCGTTTGTAAACGTTCGTGTCTTGCGCGTCTTTCGCGTTCTCGTTCGTTTGCGCTACTCCAATCGTTGATTTCTTTAGCACCCTCGTTCGTTGGAGCTACTTGAGAAAAGTCTGGGCACCGGTGGTCATAACCTATTAAAAACTTAGTCCTTGTATTGTGTAATGATCACTTTAAGGAGTTCTAATATAAAACATGGAAGGTAGACTTGTCTATGAAATCAACTCGTTAGAGGTATAAAATAATTATCCATCAAAACGGATCCAACACTCGAGATTTACATCTTGAGTGAGGGTCCGTGCATGCTAACAAAACAACCCAATAACCACGTGATAAACAAGCTAATTGTACAGGGTATCTTGCTCTCCGGTTCTCCTAACTCCTGGCTAATGATGACAACTCAGACCCATAATAAGGGTCATGAGGATCCTGGAATTGCAATGCATTAGACTTATTTCTCAACATATACAAAATAAACCATAGAGGCAAGTACGTGGGGCTCAAATCTTACTTCTACAGAAGACAAGTACTGAGAACCTGTAGCTTAAACTATACAGACGGATAGCTATCATAGAGGCCTAGGCAAACGATAATTGTTAGAAACTGTCAAGGATTTCTAGGAGGAATATCTCGAGGAACAAGTGTACAATTTCGGACAAGAATCTGTTGATAGTTGTATAGGATATCGAACTCTCTTCCTAATATGAATTAATAATATTTAAGATTCAGTTAACTTAATTTAACATATACAAATAAGTCTATCCTCAAATACAGAACCCCGAGGCTTTAGTGATCCCGAACTCCCAGTGATCTAGCAACAACCAGCCACTCAATTATCGCAAGGTAGCAATTCCTAGCCACTGAACCTCACGTCGCCAAGCTAAATTTAACCATATGCATTCAATTCAATTGATCTTGATGATTATACCTAGAAATCTAAACCTTCGTACATGCTAAGTCTAGATTTCCAGCAGTCATATCCTACCCTCGACGGAAATTTGCTGAGAAAATCCAGAAAGGCCCGAGATTAGCCTCTTGAAGTCATGAATAAAACCCCAAGTGTCGTGGGATCAATTGACGATGGTAGTTAGCAGAGCAAGTCTTGGTGACAAGGGCGCTCGAAATGCTGCAGAGGGGAAACTAGAGGAACAAAAGTTGGGTCATGAGAGGAGATTTGACTTGCATAGATAGCCCTACTTAAAACTGCACTTCAGCGAGGAAAAGCAAAAAGGATATCAAAAAAGCGTCAGCGACGTTTCAACCAAGAGATTTCCTCCTTTGTAGGCATGTAGACCGAGCTAGTAAACACCTGGATAGTCCCGCAAAGGGCCAGATCGAGATTCATGTTATCAAAACAAACCATTGAGATGCTCCATGGGCTGAAGTCACTCGCAATATCGTCATCACAACTACTTCGCCATCGCACACTATGACAAGTCGAAGTACGTCAAGTTTTCTCTTGATACATATGTTGGCCTACATGCTCTAGCTCAACCCCAATATCATCAAGCGCTCGAAGAGTCCAGACGCGGCCAATGGCCCAGCATATAGAATGACAAAATTAGAAACATCCTCAAGAATCGAAGAACAGCTTCCCCTGCATTTCCACCTTCTCGAAGCATATATCCACCGTCATCCATACGCTTAATTGTGCACGGTTTCACAAGTGTGTCTAGGCGGTCCACTTTCTCTTTTCCGGGAATAAAGAACTGATTTGAACGCGCAACTGCTGTCGTAGCTGACATACGGTATGAATCTGCCAGCTGGTTTGGGTTAGCAAGCGAGAACCTTGTAAAGAGACGGCCACGGAAGTTTGTTGAGCTCGCTATATCCCTTTTATCACGAGGTAGTTCCGGGAAAAAAGAGTATTGTAAAGCATTTTCGAATCTCCAGCCGCGATTTCGCTCGGTAGGAGAGACGACTTGCACGAGCGACTCAAACAGTGGTAGCTAGTCACGTGACTGTCCGACGGTGCATGGGTCAGAGATTCTCTTACCTATTTGCTCCCTGTAATTCAGAGTGTTGATAGGATAACTATATTCCCTGCTCTGCCTGTTGTATTTCATCACTCTAAGGCCGGTAAACGAAGCTTCTTGTGAATGCTGCAATTCAAAACAGCCGTCAATGAGCGCGGCATCTATTAAATCTGCTGAAAATTCAACATCCATGCAGGTTGATTTAGCGATATTAAGCGCTGCAACGCTGGAGGCTGCAAATTGAAGTCCGACATATATGAGCAGGAAAATTCGGTTCATGTTGACGAGTGATGATTGGAATGATCTTGGGTTGCTTTAGTGGATTAAAAAGTCGACGGATCTGTAAATCTTTGCTTACCCGACGACACTTATATCCACCAAATCTCACGCTCTGGTGGGGTGTAGATGAGCGTGCGAGTCATCGGCTGATTTTTGATAGCTCGCGCTCTCATTCCGTTTGATGGATGGTATGATAAATTACAGTTACGTTTTAATATGTGTGCGGTAAATTTGAAGTCTAGGCGCTGCCAGAAGGATCTGATAATTAACATCTCGTTTAGCATTCTCACACAACGTGACGCCTGTTCACTTCTAATTTAGTTCAGATTGAGACTGGTATCTCCACCTGAGGAAATTAAAGAAGACAAAGACCAAACTCCCGCCAGCGATATCCCCTACAATTCCCCCGCTCTCGTCGTAGGCTTTGCAAAGCCAAGAGTGCGTCCGGCATCAGCCACGAGGCCTTGAATCGACCATGAGTCTGCGACATTCCAAATACCGAAGTCAGTACCCAGGAGTTTCGCTAGATTACTCTACTTTATGCGCACTTGGACAAGACTTCTTCTGGAATTACACCACATCCTCCGATTTTACCTGAGGCTCCTGTGAAGGATGGAATTAAAAGAATCTGAGATGCTCGAAGATTTCCACTCCTTGATCCACACAAGTTTGTATCGTGCGTGCCTATCCAGCGCCCCGAAACGTTCGGGAGGGCTAGCTATATCCTTGGATTTAGCCTTAGTGTCCATAATTGGGAGCTCGCTGGCAGTGCAGAGTGCAAGTTTAGTCTAGCTATCAGACACTCACAAGCGGCAATCGTTTTGTTGATAGGATGTCGGTATGACAAAGGTCATACACTAAAAGTCTATTAGTTCACTCAAAGTTATGGGAGTACTTGTGTAAGTATTTCGAACTAGAGTTCAGAAGAAATGCGCATTCATGGTTCATTCGTTATCGAGTTTACAATGATGCTACAAGATATTAACTATGTTGCGTTCGGATAAAGTATTATCCGAATGACGGAATCCACAACACGAAGGAAATCGTTTGCATGTAAACCAAGAACCACCAACTCCAAGTAAACCAAGCTAGAGATGCTATTCCAACATAGGAGATTGGAGATAACAAGGGGCGAAGGCTCTTCAATGACCATGACCAAATGGAGAGTTTTGGGAGTCACATTTGTTGAAATCTAGACATACCAGGCCGAAATGCACGCAGTGCGGAGTAGACGAAGACTACGCATTTTCGATCGCTACCAGCTTTGGCGAGGTCTCGGTGGTGGGAATGTTACTCCATCACGTTATCAGAACATAGATGATTAGATGTAAATTAAAACCTAATAACCTTAACCCAAAAAAATAAGTTCGGTAAAACCAAAAACCTCACTGATCCTAACCTTTTATCTCTGATCCTTAAATCCCCAAATCTTACGATTCATACAGTATTGACTTGACGGTCAACGTTCACTTCTATCATTCCAGGTACCCCCAAGAACTTTAATCACATTGTTGGATGGAAACTGAAAAAGCGCCATAGGTAAGGATCTACTTCTTGAGAGATGGCTATTTTATAAAATGGCTGAGAGAACCCACACGTTTGACATATGTTCAATGCTGGGGTGAGATAATGAGAGGAACAATTAGGGATTCGAATTAGAGGACGGGCCACCTTCTGTGTAATAGGACGAGAATCACGGACGCTGCACGCAAAGGCTGCCACAAAATAATCTATATTTTCTATGAAGAGAACACCTCAGTGGGATAGAGCCAACGTAAGGTGTGTGCTGATGACACCTTATATAAGCACTTACTAAGCGTCTAACCTGTTGCAATAGACAGGCCTATTTGCCACATCCCACTTACATGCAAGGCTGGGCCCGTAAGTCAGCTCAGCCAACTAACACCGGGTACAACCCGTAACATTCTGATTGTCTGGAAGTGACTAGAGATTGTTTGAAAACGCGCTGTAGGCAATTGTAGTGATTATAATCCCGTCACAGATATTGCTACTTAAGGATCAAAGCTGGAAGATTGGGAGATTAGACGCATAGACTTTCGTAGCACCGTCTGATTTGCTTCTTGAATGAAGATATTTCGTCGTACTTTGCGCATTAGGCTATTTCCGATGCGGCTTGCGTCTGAAAATTCTGTAAGGTTCTGAGGAGGCGTGGGTTATTCATTTGGGAGCTGCGCAACAATTCTCGACGTGGGCCCGAGGATAGTTGATGAGGGGGTCCCGTTTGTCAGGTCGAAAATTGAGATGGCGAGAGCTTCAGTCGAGTCGGACATCTGGTGGTGAAATGCTTGTTAACCGAAATAAAGTGGATACGTGTGATGTGCGAGGAACTATTATTACTGCTCTATCATAGGCTAGCATAACTTCTTGGGTGTAATTTAGATAATGAGATTTTGTATTTAATTGTTAATATAACATTCTAAGCACAAGCCCTGTATTTAGTTTGACATGACTCGCGCAGCTGATCCCTAACGATCTCAACTTCCAGAATGACCAATTCAAAACAGCTGGAAAAATTCTAAAAAATAAAGTGTAGTCAGTGGGTCGATTGATATCTAGAAAGCTTTTATTCAATCTGCATGTAATATGATCGAGCTGCACCAAAAAGGGAGAAAAGGTATTCGAGCAAATAATAGAAGAGCCGACCCTGCCTACCGGAGAGAGATTTGTGGAGACGAGCAATCTAAAGATTTGCAGAAAGAAGCGCTGGAGGTTGCAGCATACCTGGAACGGGCGAAATCTTGGTCTACCATAAAGCGAAGTCGACTGCCTCAAAAACTTGCTACGTCAGATCCTGAAAGTTGGGAAGCAGCCAAGTTCTATCAATGCCGACATTCCGGAGGTCAAAGAATAAGTTTCCAGGAATCCAAATTCGAAGCGATCACATTGAGCTTAATTCGTATTTTTTTTTAAACCATTTAAGTGTATTCAACCATCTAGCCATGACACATGACCCGTGCTATTTATGCATGTGGGATGACTCTTTTGACCTTAGAGACACTCAAACTCTGCATTTCATTTGCAAATACCACTATGAGGTATGCTTGCTTACACAAACAGTCGACCCTCCTCTGTAAGTAGCCATCAAAGGGAATTTAAAAAGCTTTAATTATGCAAGCATGCCTCCGTCCTCTATGCAAACTTGCACCGCGAGAAATGTGGTTTTGCTTGGCCGGATTTGAACCAGCGATCTACCGTCTCGAGTGGGATAAGTGTCCAAGCTATCCAGACTTTACTTGGCAGATTGGCCAAGACGATGTACCACGGCACCATCCAGCCATGGCGATATTCAGAATAGACTGCACTCTCGCGACCGAGGTCTTGGCACGCACAAAGTTCAAATTGTAAAAACTCCTTGCCAAAATTCAAAATTCCACGCCCGTAGAGACTGTATCTATCTTTTGCATCATTTTGTGAACTTGTTCTGATTTCTCTCACGCCCATCCCAAAGAACAGTCTATCAGATTTGTGCGCTACGCTTTGTTTCCTCCGTCGGGTGTGAATATCGGCGTGGGCGTGTATCTGGTAGTCATTTGAGACTAGAGAAGGTCGAGGAGAGGTGTGGCTATAGGGATGAAAATGAACCAATTCGTACTTGCAAACTTGATGAGGCATAGGTTTAAATCGATCTCGTTGAAAATGAAAAATTAACATTGTGGATTAACTTGTATCATTCCCTCGTAGCTCGAGTTCTTTGGTATTGCGAAGTTTGACTGAACTTGGCTCTGGGAGAATATTTCACTCCCAGATTCGTAGAGGACACCGCGTACAGGTGTTCAGTCTGGCCCTCTAGAAGGTAATGCTTGTATCACAGGGAATGATTGGATCCAATCAAATGGGGTCTTTGGTGGGTATCAGTGAATGATGACATTGTCTAGGAACATGTCGTTGATATGTCTTCATACTTATGTAATCAATATTAGAATTACACGTGATTACGCCATTTTTACAGTTGTTATTAAATTGGGAGGCCTTCTATAGCTGTATGACTGTAGAGAAGACAAGGGAATTAGGACAGTGGAAGGAGGTCAGATAGAATGAGAAGCGATAGAATTGTATTCACAAGGGTGAGATGGACTAAAACTACCAAGTACAAACTTTCTCCACGCGACTGACCTGCATGAGTAGCGTTGTTGACGCGACTCCTAAGTTTGACCTTGACTATCTCGGCTAGCTCTTACACCAACCAGACACACCTTGACTTTTAACAGATGTACCTATTGTAAAATTCGGATGACAACTATTTTCTCCTCTATGAACATGTCTACACATATATAACATTTAGACTCAATCTCTGTCATATCCTTCCAAATAACTATACGCATTCTCAATCAGAATTTTTGAGATTTGTTTTATCTCGACCTAGCGCGTACAACTTCATTGTTACATAGCGAACTAAGAGCAACACCATAAGGAATTCTCATTACATCATCTACTAATTCAACAGATATTATAATATCACAACAATACCCGAAACAAGTAAGGACAATGTAAGGTTTTGGTATGTAAAAGTTTTGGTACCGGCAATGATAAGTCAATGTGAAATGCTGATCCTCTTAAGTTGGTTACAGGTTGGTGGAATAACGGGTTTCCTATGTCACAGATCAATTATAGAAAGCATGGAGCACTTGTATGGATGATGGTATTTTATAATTCAACTATGAAGACCCAAGTTCTACATACTAATCCAGGTATATATACAGATTTATTACATTCTAAGTTCTTCCATGTTGTGGTTATGAGCTGTGAAGTATGTGGCGATTATGACTCTGCTGTCCGTCGGTGGAGTGGCACGGGCTCATGTGCAATGGTGAGTCGCGGAGATCGCGCGCTCACGCTGGGTGATGGCACGATGGACACTGAGTGCGTATCACTGTGGCCAAATGGGTGTTTAGGTATCAAATGTGAACTCTTACTGACGATGGTGATCTATGAAGGTGATGCTAGATGTGCATCCCGACGGTTGATAATATCATCTAATGGATGATGTGAAGTATGATATTATTTTGGATAGATTAGTTCACTAAACTCGGCAGGTGAAGAGATTGTAGAGTACATGAACAGCGTCTGTGCACCAGCTTGTATTTTCCACCCTTTCCTAATCCAGCAGCCCATCCTCCGTTCCCCTGTCTCCTAACAACTCAACCGAGCCAGCACAACATTCTCTTCATGGTTAGCTCATTTCTAGATGATTCCAGTTGCTACTCTAAGGGTATCATTTCTAGCAGCTTCTCCAAGGTTCAGTATCAGTCTTACTCACATGGAGACTTTTCTAGTCCCTTCTTAGGAGATCCTACTATCTTTTACGTGGCTTTTGCACCTGCCCGTTCTCCGGTGGTTGTATGCCAGTACTTGCCAGTACTGGCTACAGGAAATACCGGCTTTGCAGCCGTTACATCATACATACACATCTAAAATCGGTTGACTCTCGCCTCATATTCCCGAAATCGTATCACGGAATATACTAGTCTAATTCATCTGATAGTATAATCTAGAAATAATTTCCATACAGAGATCTATTTTCCGTATACTCATCATGGAATCATCTAGAAAGTTTCCAATATCACTGATTTTAACCCTTGCGTAATGTAATCTTGGGTATCACCTGCACGTCAGCCTACATCGACGAATAGCCGTTAATTGCAGATATGCTTACACTTGCCTTTAACTTCGACTCGAGCGCGATTCTGCTTGGCTATCTCAGACCCTAACGGTTTGCTGAATGATTACGCCGGCGCTGTCAGTGGGCAAAGAAATAGTTTTTTTTTGTGTATATATATGTGTTTATTATATTATTTGAGTCATAGACTATTTAGCACATTGGGCTCCTCTTTGACCTAGGCCAGACCTTGTACAGCGCACGCTCCTTCTTTTGTTACTTGAAAGATCATTGATATATTCCGCTTGATGAATAGCCATTCAGCTCAGTGTTTACCCGTGGAATTCGGCCACTTTCCACGGAATCATGTACCCAAAAAGAGATAAAATATGATGGCAATGGCATTACGTTTTCTTTTCCTGCATGTTTCGTTAAGGAGTTGATGGTACTGCAGGGGCTAGACTTGGAAGGTGCGGCGTTTGTGTCTTGCCATGTAGATATTCTAGTATGGAGGAAAAACGTAGGAGAGAGAAGTCGGAGAATTCAATCAGACGATTTTTACCGCTACCAATTTAATGCTTTTAAGTACACCACAATTAACTTAATAAATGAAGACTGCGTGCGCGGGAAAAAGTCTCCAAAAACCTGCAGCCCCATCCAGGCGAGGCCTGGATACCTGGACCAAATGAAGTGCGCATATTCATCTATATCTCCCTTCTTTGTGACATTCGAGGCCGACTTGATCCAATCCAGCATCTCCGTATCAGGTGCTGGGTAAACTCTGGAAACTCATCGGATGGCTTTTCCTCCATGATCAAGGGTTGGTGACGAGTAGGGCTTCGACCCCACCATGTGATCAGATCGTGGTTAGTTTCATGATAATGGTGATCGGGAGATGTGTTGTGGATGAAGACGATGGAGACCGGGAAAGCGACTGGGAATCCTCGTCGAAGTGAGGACTGTATTACTTAATCTCGGTACTGCAGACTCTACAGTGAGAGCTGGACGTTCGTAATGGACAACACTGACAGCTGTTGAGAATGGTCCCCCTCACATCTACCTTTTGTCATAACTAAATCTCGGCTGTGAGGGAACATTTCACCTTCATATCATTGAGGGCACCACTGGTAGTTATTTAGCCTTTAACTTGTGAAAATCAGCAGAGATATTTATACATTTTTAAAGCTGACCGGGCTTTAGGCAAAATTTAAACTTAGCGCCGAGGGACTAAGATTAAGCAGCAGATGTTTATTTAGAGTATTTGACGTCGTACTCCTCACGTACCGGTTAGCTCAGTCTTAAAAAAAACTACCCGACGTGTCGGCGCCCACACAGATCCATCAAAGCAAATAAAATCCCGGATCTTCTCATCCAGCGCTCGAAGAATATAGTACATGTGGATGTCGTCCTTCCGACTAATCTCATGATTCGTAGATAGTATTCGATGAAGTAAAAATTAAAAAAAATTAACTGAGAAAATTTGCCACATCAATTGGTGATTCTGTTCTAATCAAACTTGTAGTTGTGCCCTTTCGAGGAAATTTGTGGCAGGCAGCCAAGTATCAAATGCAAGAACTCCCTCCTCTGAATCTGAAGCTCAAGAGTCGATGCAAGAACTAGCAGAATTATACACATGTATGAAAGATCCGAGCAACAATAACAACGTGAGTATGCCTAATACGAAGAGCATAGATATCAAAAAACAACGTGATCTGACCATGTTATCTTTCAGCATCAACCTTGCTAGTGTTAGCTATCACCTGATTCTATTTTCCCTGTAGTCCACTAATGCGAGCATGTCCCTGATGATAACTGGTCCCCTAGCCTAGCGGATACTCACAGATACGACCTAGGACTCCAAGGCCGCAGTGTTTGACAGTAATGAGGGTCCAAGTGCATAACCCATACTGCATAGTTTACTCGCACGAAGGCTCGATGTAAGTGAATAAACCTGGCCCGTATAATGTGGTTATGATGAAACACGCCAAGATATTTTTAACGTTTGTACTTTGACTGCCGGGTTCAGAGGTAGCGCATGCACCATCACTCTGATAATACTGGGTAGCACGTATAGTTAGGAGGCTAGGCGGCTAACGTACACATACAACTGCAACGTAGCAAGAGCTGAATTTCCTATCCTGGTTAGAGATCACTACATACCACCCGTAGCCCATTGACTTCACAGAATTTATGCCGTCTTATCTGAGGATAGGCCTCTAGTGTGTGTGAGGTTGAAGCTGAAGCTGGGTGCTATGTTGTGTCAATCGTGAACAGCTGCATGTCCATCGGCTCTCATTCTGTCATCGCATGCACAACGATGTCCAGACCCTTTGATTCAAGGGGCCCAGTACATTTTTGTACCCTGCCCATGTCGTGCACGGCTATCTGATCCATATCAGTTAGATGTGGAGAATTGTCAGGGAGTAGGGCTTCGGGAGTACGGAGGTTGAGAACCAGATACTGCTAGGCGTTTAGGCGGTGTGTGTCCTGGTCGCGTGTTATTATGTTGGAAGTCATTATTATGTTATAGGTGCTATTATGTAATCTTAATTAGAGTTAGCGTCATTAGGAGTTTTCGGTTGGACACGAATCAATCAACTTACATCAGACTCAACGAACTTACCAGGCATTCTGTGATATAGATTACAGGCGTGCTTTTAGTTCAGAGTCTACCGTGAGTACATTTAATAACAGTAAATAGAACGCACAGCGGCCTTGATCTGTGCTGCGAGTGATGATTTGGCACGGCCCATTCTCGCCTTAAGCCCCAGTTTTGAAAAACTGTAATCTCAACTGGGATATAGCTGGGGAAAGCTTGCATGCATAGCCGTCTCATGTCGACAAAAGCTGGCCGGAGTTGCAGTGCACTGAAAGGACTGACCATGTACCTGGAGTAATCAAAAATTTCCAATAAACCTCATCTTGTATTACTTCTCTATCGTAATCTACACACCGATTGTTCAGAAGCTTTAGTTGGGGCAAGGCCAATTTACTTGTGGACATCATCGGCTATTAATGGAGTTAACTCACCTCCTTCTCCGACTGAGGTGACCTGAAGATAGGTTGCACATTAATGGCAAGTTTCGTATTTGTATGTCATTTTTGAAAGCTCAGACCGGGCGCCTCTGCGGACACTATCGCCCCTCACTTTTCCATCTGTTTCCGCCAAAGGAAAGTTCTAAAACTCGTGGAACTCCCTTACCGCATGTGTTGTTTTTTTCCTTAAAGATATGAAAAGTAAGGGAAGGGTGTCATAGCAAGTGAGCCAGCGATCTCCCGTCCCTGATAGAATAGATGACAGGGCCTCCCACAACCCATGAATGGAATACCTCGACAAGCATACCACTGCGCCATACGGCCCCATAAATTTGACTATTTATGGTAACTGTAATTTCTCAAACTCCCTGGACCGTCTACTGCCAACGTCCGCACAGCCTATGGAGACAACGAGATCCAAGTAAGAACTTTACTGGCCAGACGTGATCTTTGATTGAGCTATTACTATCCGTCAATTTAGGATTATAAAGGAATACAGCCTAGATGAATACGAAGGTGAAAGTCGACCCATTTGACATAAGAGACGTAGTTGGAATAGCTTTAGCCATCACCCAGAATAGGGCCAAAGTGTCTCTCTATCACTAAGTCATGGAGAATCAGTCATTATAACGTGTGCTTTAATGATTCGAGGTTGTTCGAAAGTATACTGAGCAGGTCGGACTACTGACGTTTTAAATCGAAGATTCAAACTATGACACAGTGTAGTTAGTCGATAGTCTATCTGGAAAGGGACTGCTGTTGAAAATTGGCTGTTGAAAAAAGATATGTTTACTCGTGACAATTTTTCCGGGCAAAGGGCATCAACTTATCTTACTCTACATCTAGAGACTGAGAGGTATACTATATTGTTTGAAGCGACGGAGGCCAAAATGCTAAAAGAGCGCTGGAGCAAAGTCACCTTTTTTCTCTCGGCCCCTTGAACAATCCCTCAGGTCTTAATGTCATGCTGCGCTCACGTGGGGCAAATATCTAGGCTGAGGAGTGTGTTCATGACTAGGCCTATTTGATAGGGGGACCCTAGGTGTAGGAGTGGTCCGAGAGCTAGTAGGGGTTGTCCTCCATTTCCGGCTGCATATGCCCGGCAGAAGGTACAGGCCATGGGATGGGAATGGATGGGCTGATATTACTGTCAGTATCATGTCAGATGCTTTTTGGATCAGGTCTAGTGTAGGCGTTACTGTTGTACTTGCGTCAGTGATTATTCCTGTAGCTTTTGAGAGGGCAAAATCCGTGCCCAGGAATGATTCTGGTTGCATGAGTGTTGTTGCTACGTAATTGGCGCTAGACGTGATCGGATACATACGGCTGATAATGGACTCCCTCCTCGACCGGCTAACATCTCTTCAAGCTTTGCCCTTTAGCCAAGGTATATCACATATTATCGTAGTTTATCTCCGCGAGAATCAGATGGTCGTTACCAGGAAAAATAACACCTGATTCAAATGAATGCACGACAAAAATGACATCGTTCACTGCAAGTTTGTTTGGGTCAGTTTGGCATCCAGTGCAATCAGTTGGGATGGAGGAGAAGCGTAAGTTGAAACATTTTTACTACCTTCCCCACCTCGTACCTCTTTGACATCAACAACCACGACAACTTCTAAAATACAACATATTGACGACAACGATCGAAAGATATGTTAGAATTCGGAACAGGTGTCATGGCAAGAAGACAAGCAACTATAAATCCGCAACAATTGTAGAGAAGGTCCAGGGATGCCCATACAAAAAACTGCATTAGTCATGAGTGAAAGAGGAAGGCTATACTCATGGCCCACTACAGAAATCTGGCGTCGAATATCCAGCTTATTGCCACAAGTCTACATTCACACACGTCTTTTCACTCGGGTCTACTTGTAGCCTTGGCAATCAAGAAGTTTCCTAACTACAACATCCTTCAAACTAGTATCAACGGACTCGCATGAGCTTAAGCGGCGGCTCTCATTCCACATGACTGTAATAGAATATCACCCCAGTGTTCGCGGAATTACAACAAGCAAGCTTATGATCCCATTGTAGTTCATTAACACGAAAACTACACGCACGAGTATTACAAGTGCTACAATGCTCCCCACATCTAGACCACAGTGCCTAGCAGGCAATCGCGGCACATCCTTCTGAAGTTTGAGGTCTTTTCTGGTGGTTTTTAGGTCATGATCACTTTTCGCTGACTCGTACCAGTTGTTGCATTAGGAACTACCTCGCTGGTACTGGCCTCCAAAGTCGCAGAAAATCCAGCTTCAATGATCTGGTACTTACTGTATCCATTTCGAGGGTATGTACATTACTCTATTTGAGCTATCTCGAGATCACTCTAACGACGCTGTAGGACTACCGATGCGCCAGTCCTTGATCACAGGCACCCTATCCGGCATGCCTTTACCCGCTACGGTCACAATACGGCGCATCACCCTATCATTACGCTTGTAACATCCATTGTCGCTGCTGCTATTTTAATATTTCCTTTCCCATTTCTGTACACAAACGACTTTACCAATGGATCCTCCAACTTACCGCATCATGTTTGGACATCTGCCCAACCGTTTGAAGGACCGGCAACGACCTCGGCTGATGTAGTTATGCGTTCGGTCTGGGTACATGGTACACAAATGCGGTCTTCCCCCATACCTATCGGATTTCTAATATCCAATTTTAGGCAGTTACATGAAAGCGCTCGAATCAAATGTGTTCCAAAGAGCTCTTGAAATTCAGGACTATTTACTAGGACCAACAGTCGATTTTGATCCCAGACGGCCCGTTGATAAAATCGATACAGAGTACCCAATGCTTGATCTCACAACCGAAGCACGCGACAAGCTCCACGCTATAAACGGTCTGAGTGATAAGTCATGGTTTTTTCACTCCCCTCTTCAATATTGGTCCTGTTCCATGGAGAAAATAAAAAGCGACAAGGATATTCTCACTACAATAAATCAGAGTGCACGACAGGCTACTTCACTAAATGTGACACTGCGACATTCCATTGTATTCAGCGGAAAGCGTTTTGAAGACCATCGAATTGTCGCCGCTGATGCTCTTGTCATAACTTTGATCCATATGCAGGATTCACCTGTCGGTAGACAATGGGAACGTAAAGCTGAGGAGCTTGCTCTAAAGAGGTCAAAAAAATGGCACCTCTATCCGGAAGATGGCAGATCTCTCTCGAACACACTTTATGAGTTCCGTTTCCAGCCTTTATCGCTACAAGATGACCTTTTTTTAGGAGCTGCTTACGGCCTTACTTTAATTTACTTCTTTCTTAGTCTATCAAAGCTCCGTGCCATCAGAACCGAACTTGGCTTGATTATTGCAATTATTGTACAAATTGCTATCTCAATAATGGCTAGCTTTACTGTCTGCGCGGTCTTTAAGGTTGATTTATCCAAGATACCTAGAGAGGCTTATCCACTAGTTGTACTCACTGTAGGGTTGGAAAATATGTTTAGGCTCATAAATGCTGTAATAACAACACGCTCTGAGGATTCAACTGCTGTTCGAATCGGCGAGGCTCTAGGCAAAACAAGCCATGTTGCTCTCGCCGGAGTCTGCCAGAATCTAGCTATTCTCTGGGTATTATCTCGTGGTGTTTATCCTCAAATTACAGCTTTCTGTACATTTGCAGCTGTTGCTTTGACATTTGATTTTTTTTTCCTGCTGACATTCTTTGCCGCAGTCCTTAGCATTGACTTGCGCCGCATGGAACTTGGAGACGCACTGAATAGAGCTGTCTCTCAACATCATCTGATAGCACCATCGAGACACCCAACTAGACAAGCCTGGACTGATGCAATCCTTAATGGCCAAGCTCCCTTCCCAACCCGAACAGCTGGGACGGTTGTCATGATAAGTTTCGTCTTGATGGCCCAGTGGCATTTCTTTGACAATGAAAGTCTTCTTCAGACGGCGTCTCGACTCTTCTGTCTCGTCAAATTAAATACAGAAATATCACCACTCGCCTCGTCTCTCCCTGCGGTTGATATTCATCAGGCACGTACACCGACAGCATGGCTCAGAATGCAAGATCACGAAACAGCTCACGAAGTCATTAAAGTCGTCAAGCCTCATGCAAACAGCTATATAGCGCGAGTATATGATCCACTTGTATTTGTTGTAAATGGATCAGATAGAACACCAAATGAACTTGGTGTCCGAACTTTTCTTCCGGCTGCCTACGACTTTGCAAAACATCAATTTGGCGTGTTTTTGTTCACTATTGTAATTACTGTGGTTGCAGTATCTCTATTGCTTAACTACCTCTTGTGGGATGAAATAATCGACAGCGACGACGAAAATCGACATGATGACGAACCGCTAATTTCAATTATCAATCTAAGTCGTGGCCATGCTCTAGATATAGCTCTACTTAAAACTTCTAAGGATGGGATACTAGCAACGGTAGGACTAGATCGGTGGGTGAGAATTTGGAATATCCGCAAAAAAATAACAAGCTATGTTATTAATGATGAAGAAGAACCTGTTGATCCCTTTCCTGTCTTAGCATTAGCTATTGATACTAACTCAAACTGGATCGCAATTTTATCAGCAAAGGATAAACTATTATTATGGAATATTCCAGAGCGAAGGTGGGGTCCATCAATGCATGTTCATCTATGCGAACACGCACCTGCGGGGTTTTATTTTGGGCATAACAAGGCTGCACTGATAAATCCCATTCTTCTGATCCGGAGAAATGGGCTAATGTCGGAGCTAAATGTGAGCGAGCGGGAAGAAAAGAAGATTCAAATCTCTCCTGGACCTCTTCTTAGTGTGCACCTACACGCCGAAAAGTACTTGGCTACGCCAAATCCACCGTTAAAGATATTTTCTATTTCTAAGAAGGGCAGTATCCACCAAACATCTCAAACCAAAACGGGATGGAGCTCATCATGCATCGAAGTTCCGGAGCCAAATATTGGGGAAAAGTTTATTTCCATCCTACCAGTCCAAAACTTATCACTTCTGTTCGGTGTCCGAATGTCTTCGGTAGAGTTAATCGACCTATCAAATCTTACAGTTGTCCGTACTTTTCCTACCAAAGCTATACAGCGAAATAGCCTTAGAGTTTTTCATTCTACACGACGAAGATCACAATGTGGGTCACCTGAATTGTGTAGCTTAGTAATTGCCTACACGTGTGTCGATACAGGATCATGTCTCATGCATATTTATCTTCCGCAAATAGAGGGCGACTCCATTTGCTCCAGCGAATATTGTCAGTCTAGAAAATGTAGCAACTTCGTCTGGCGTGAAACAAGGGAGCATCAATTTGAGATTGAAAATCCTGGTCAGTGGGAAGCACTTCAATCGGGCTATTTAATTGGTATTCGAAAGCGAGAAGCTCGATCTCAAGTGAAGGAGGATCTCCCACATACACTACATGCAGATCTTCGGCGTAGAGGTATTAGGTTTTCAAGAAAATTTAATGATAATGCACCGCATTCACCGCCTGAACAAGACCTCTGGGAAGTTTGGGCCATATCAGCTCGTGGCGAAAGATATGCACAACCACTATGTGGTCCAACCGAGCAGGACTACTTACTGATTGGTAGCCTTGGACCCATGCAAGTAATGGGAAGGTATAGCGTTGCAGTTGGCCTAGGAAACATGGTCAAGGTAATATCTGTTGGTAAGGCAAAGTTTGATTGTGACGAAAATTTGAGCGATGACGCGACATTTGCGGCGATGGCTGTGACGAGACGAAGACGTCCTAACCTCTCGAAGAGAAAAAGTCGTTAAACGCATGATTTTACAAGGGAGGTCAGCTGTGGCATTCAGCAGACAGATTCTCATGTGAGTCTAGTACAAATCTAGAGAAAATTTCGGCCACAAGTAGAACGAAAGAAAGTAATGATTTATCTTCGTCAAGTGTAAGGGTGGGAAGTGGTACAATTTTGGGTATGGTGTTGAGCTTTATGTTTACATGTTAAATATACCCTTTCGTGCTGGCTGGTGTTTGGGTGGGATGATGCGTCGGGACATATGCATCGGGACATATGCATCTACATTGAAATTCTGGCGTAGACATCTGAAAGGCCATCTTTTGGGGAAAATAGTGCGAAAATATCAAATTATATGAATTAGTTTTTAGATAGGCACAATAATTATTTGAGGAGCTAATTTATTACCTCGTCTATAAAATTTAGTACAAATTTGTGCAACATATATGACTACAAACTACTTATGTATGAAACTGTTATGGAGACATAACCTTGAATTATGGGAAGGTTCTAGGAAAGTTTAATGCGAAGTTACACGGGAAGGATCAATCTTCTTTGGGGTATACTTTTCTTCTTGATTATGCGCTAGTTTGACTTTCTCCTACTGTTGTCATGATTGGAGTCATGATTAGATCTTATTTTAGTTATGGTTTATCTATGTCGTATTTTGGCTGTACTTGGGATACTGGAGCTACGATATAGTAGCTATCTAGCTTCTCAACTAGTCATATTATCCATACTAGTTACAATAACTTTTTCTCTCCCTCGTGTCTCTTGTCTCAGCCGCCTATCGCCTCGCTAGATCAGTTCACGACGCATATCCGCCATAAATTACCCCTTTGTTGTACTAAGTGCATTAGTCATCGCTAGGGTACCTTCAGTGGATAGCGATCTTCCAATAATGCTGTGCTCGCCGTGACGGAAACTGTGGATTAATAAAGACAAGAGGATCCTGAGGGCGTAGGCCGCAATCATGGGGCAAAATTGGGCCAGACTTTTAGGGCTTGAGATAGCTCGATTGTTGGGTTTGAGCAATAGTGCGATGATGAATTTTCTGGGTGGCGGGATAATTTGCTGAATATGTTATTTGCGATCGGCGCCTTGAACTTGAAACATTATTTCTGTCGGTTTATCTAGTGTGACGAGAGCCAGTGACATAGAGAGAGAGTTGGAAAAGATCTGTTGGAGACGAGGCCCCTGGTATGTTTTGGCACCGGAGTGCGAGGCGTGGAATAGCCAGAGCTAGCGTGGCGCAGCCTGAGCTGGCCAAGACCGTGTCTCGAGTCTAGCCAGGCCCTAATTGTGGGCAGTCGAGGGATTAGGACTGCGGGAGATGAGCATCGGCCTGTTACTACCTAGCAGGAGATCTTGATTTGAATGAAGAGGTTGAAGAGGAGGCGCGGCCGGATCTTTGCGGCCTAGTAATGATCAGGGCTTGATGGTAGTGGTTTGGGGACGAGAAATGAGGCGTCGTATGGAAAGGTCGGTAATAATAGTTGTTTCGGATTGAGGTGGTGGGTCTCTGGGGTCGAACGAACAATCGTTATCCGCCAACAAGCTGTCAATAATCTGCGTCGACCAAATTCCAGGGCCAAGCGTAGTGACTGAATACTTGGCCCACATAACGTCCTTGCGAAGTTGGCCGATCTTCAGTCGCATAAGCTCGTCGCCTTTGCTGAGTTCGCGCAGGCCGTAGGAGCGACTGAGCATCAGTGTCCATTCTTCGATAGGGATTTCAGCCGTCTCGGCCATGCTTCGCACATTCTTGACAGCATTGATTAGGCTCCAGAAGAGGCAAGCCACGCGCTCATATCCCCCGCACACCGTCAGCCAGTCCTCTCTTTCATAAGCAAAGATGGCGGCGCCCGTGCCACAGAAGCGTTGCTTCATCCTCTCTAAACAGCTACTACAACCGCACCAACGGACCTTGCTCGGAGCTTGCACGTGATTGTGCTTGACGCATCGGAGGACGCACCAAACCCACCAACGACAGTGTACAAGGTCCCATTTCCATCGAGGAATACCGACATCTCGGAGTAGCTGGATGCATGCAGCGCGCGAGGGAATAAGAAGATCGTCTTTGGCTTGGCTCGAATGAGTCGGTAGTGGGAACAAATTGGTACTTCTTTGTCCATCAATACATGGCAGATGTTTTGGATGGCCTGGATCTTGGAGAAACCGTCGTTGATTCCACTCTACCCGTAGACTGTGCGAGAAATCTCTTCTTCTTAGCGTCCTGGTATTGGAGCGACCTTTTTTGGCTTTGGCGCTGTGCAACGGGAGCTCGACTGATATTTGAGCGGCTGGAGAGGTCCCGGACGAAGACTGGATCTCTTTCAGGGCCGCGGTAAACTGTTCTTCAAATGGGTTGGCTTCAGTCTCGATTTGGGCACTAACGTGCGGAGTGCAGGCATCATAACATAGAAGCCGATGAAGGGCTAATGGCGTATCAGAGCCACGGTTCGACTTGCGTAGACAGGCTACTGGCGACATACTAGTAGCTGAATCAGGTAGTCCACTGGAGATGAGAGACCATCATCTACATGAAAAGTCAAGATGAACAAGACGGAGGCTTGCTTCTTCTCTAGGATGCATAACGTATGGATATTCGAGCATAGAATCCACAAGAGTTAAAGAGGCTCATGCAAGCTGGTGATGCGGGGAAGGAGTTTCTAGGAGTCCATGAATCCCCTCTACCGGAAGATATGAGGAATAGACGGAATTGATATTGCGCAGCGGAGAGCAAAGTAAACCAGGGGTGAAGGAAGGATGGCATGAAAGATGGTCTTCTGGGATGAGTTAAAGAGAGAACAGGTTATTTACTCGTGATCCCGTCTCGATTGCCAAGCCGGAAGATGAAAGAGATGAAGAAAGACAGAGAGGAGTGAAGGGAGGCAGCAGACGGGAACATTTCGAGTAATTGAGGTGATAAAGTGGCAGATGGGGGTGCATGGGCTGATGACAAATTTAGGGCTAGAAGGGGGACTGTGAAAGGGGGCAAAGTGGGAGGAGTAGGACAAAGAGTGACATGATGCCGAGCGCATAGATTGATCACTTGATGCCTTGGCTGTTGATTCATGCTGGTGGGAGTGCGTAAGGGTTTGTTTGGTTTCTGGCAGCTTTAGTTGGAATTGGAATTGACTCTCTCGATGCGAGGAATTTATTCGGAGTCAAGTAATTCCTGCACGTTCGCAGAGAGAGTGCGGCTAGCCTGATCTAAAGTGACAGTAGCGAGCAAAACCGTGACGACTGCAGTGAGAGGGGTTGCATTAACCGAAATCGTAACAGTCATAGTGGTTTTATTATCCGCGGCTGTCGGGATGGCAATGAGTGTATGAGATTAGGCGCAGGAGTAGGACAGGGTCAAACATGATCCTTATGAGAGATTCTAGGCTAGGAAAGGACGGGCCTACTTTTGTCCCGCGAGCCTCTGTGTCGAAATTGGCCTCCTGAAGGATGGTTAAATCCAGAACCACAGACCTTCTGGCACTTAGGTGGTATGGTTCGCATTCCTAGAGAAGTGAGTGGTATTTGGAGGAAATAAAACTGGTGGTTTCTCTTTCTCTTTGCATCAAAATTCAGGTTCTGGATGTCAGTTACTCGAGCAATCTTGCCGCAGTGGAGAACAGCAAGTTTTAGTAGGTCCAAGCTGAGGACTCAACTCAGCCAACGAGATCTTCGCCTAGTCCTTTGAGTACTTGCGTGATTTCGGTTATATGTTTCCAGAGTGTCGGTTCTAGAAGGTGAAGGAGATTCGATCTGGGAATGTAAACCTGCATAAACTTGCGCCTTCAGGGGGATGAAGACTTGACACGTTTCAGCCATCTTTCCCTATGAGTCCGGGAATAAATTTATCCCGAAGCCGAGTCGATTCAAATTCGCCATGCCGAAGAAATTGGCCCACGATGCAGTAATTCATGGCTCCATACAGGGATACGAGTACTCAACACCTGTCAGCGGTGTCCCCTACGAACCTCTAGCTCTCACTGTGGAGTCGATAGAGCCGAGGTTGGGTGGAACTTTTGTGCTCAATCTATTGAGGATTCCCAAACAGGCTCGCGGTCCATATCGTCTTCTTCTCTCACCTCATCTCCTAGCGCCATTGTCATGAAGCTTACCACGATTAGATTAAGCGACGGAGCCGAAGCCCTACTTACGTTTAGTAAGTAGCTAGGGATGTGTTGCACAGACGTGGAGTCACTCTGTAATATTCGCGGGGATTTGGCATTATGGAAGCACTAACGACT
Source organism: Blumeria graminis f. sp. triticale (assembly GCA_905067625.1). NCBI lineage: Eukaryota > Fungi > Ascomycota > Leotiomycetes > Helotiales > Erysiphaceae > Blumeria > Blumeria graminis. The sequence goes on from LR898468.1 coordinate 450,118, forward strand.
GAGTCATTACTTCTCGCTTAGTCTCGCATAAGTGATACATGCAAATCGTCCAATGCCATTATTCAATACCATTTCTACCGCTGGCAAAGACGAATTCTCCACCTTCCAGTGGTGCTGGTGTAATCGCTCAGTCTGCTCTTCATATCAGGGATAGCCAAGAAGAATCGCATCCGGATCCAAGTCGAAAGCAAACACTTGCATATTTCCATTTGACGACTTCTCAATTATGCAGCACTCACCATTATCATCCGAGTCCTCAACCTCTTTCCAACCACATATCATCTTGCCTCGACAACCAAAAAAAGTATCACCCCATTTGCAAACAGGAGCTTGCCTCAATCATTACCGGCCATCACTCACTACATATTTACGACGCTATTAATACCCGCAAGGAGGAAATTAAATCACAATATACAAAGTTGGGGTCTTGGTGTATGGGGGATTGATGCTCTAGTGGGGCTATACACCTTGAGGAAGGACAGGCGGCTGAGATGTGGAGCGAGAGAGGGAACAAGTCTCTGAAGACTATGCTGGGACTGACATTTTCGAGGGTTTTTCAACTTTGGATTTTTTGTGGGCGCCAAGACTAAGATTTCGGCTAATTAGTGAGGAAGACTTCTTTTGTCGATGAGTCAACGGCACTCCCCAGCGCCCTGGACGGCACAAAAGAAGTTAGGCTAAGCTACCATACAGCAATCACGCACTGTCAAGACTTTTCTGACATTTCAGCACGACCTTCGGGAAGGAGTTGGAAGGAGGCTAGAAAGGCAGAGTTTGAATTCTCCGAGGTACCCACAAGTCTGCAGCGCCCAGGTGGCCGGCCTCTTCGAACGCATCAGAAGGACCACTATGTCTTCGGATTTAGTCCTAATGTCGGTAATAGAAGAGCTCTGTTCCCAGTGATTTGCAATTATTCCCAGCTGCCATACACCCGCAAATATCCATTGTTTAGCTGGCTGGACAGGGGAGATAATAAAGGGCAAAGGGCTTCTCTAAGTGTATGATCGAATGAGGACTTATGAGGGGTGGTACTGTTTGAGGGTGTTGAAGCTTTGTCGTGGAGTGATAGACATGAGAGTGAGGTTTATGGGTCACGGTGTATGAGATAACTGAGGTGCGGATGTATGAGTTCCTTACTATTGTTGTTGTACTAGTTAGGGTTGTATTGTCTATATACATAAAAGGATTTCTCCATCTACAAGTGGGCCAGATCGCTTAGATCTGGCTAGCGGCTTCCGCCATCTTCTTCCTTCTCCCCCGCATGGCATCACGTGCTATACAACTACTGCTCACCATGAAGTCCGAGGATGAAAAGCGTTAGATTACAACAGAGGGGAGCTGTATGGGAGATATAGGAGGGAATATACTGTTGGAAGTGGAGATACAGAGTGTTGTGGACGTACGGGCCCTCCATTTCGTCTAGGTTCCCGACACGATCTTGTGTGTGTTAAAGAGGTTGGAATTGGTAATATGGTAGCGCTTCAGGCTACCTATTGGATACATGAGCGGCTGTATGGCGTGGTCACAAGGAGGTTATTTGGGGGTTTTCTATGCCTAGTTGGCGCCACACTTGTTTATATTGTGGCTTAGGCTCTGTGTCGCTTACACTTGTACTTGTAGCTCACACTTCCCGCACTTCTAGCTGTGATCCTATCATGAAACTCTTTTAGTCAACTTCTATTTTCGTTCCATAGATATTGTGCCCATTTCATTGCGCGATATTTCCAACAATTTTTAATCAGAAGGGTATCTTTGACGGGGGGGGGATAACTCAGCTCAGAGTTGGAAAGTTGATACTCCATCTCGGCTCTGCAGACTCTACAGTGAGACCTGGAGGTTTGTAGGGGACCCCACTGACAGGTGATGAGAATAGCCCCCCTAACCTAGCCCTGTATTAAATTACCTATTCGGTATCACAATTGACTCATCCGCTGGTCTTAGAGAAGGCAGTCACGAAGAATCTCGGGGAGCCGTCGCGCAAGACGGCTACTTCGGCAGCACAAGGAATGGGAGGGCGACACACATACGCCTCAATCGTCGCACCGCCAGCTACTTAAGCGGCATTACGGACAAGAGTACAAGAAGCAGAAAATATGGAGCCGGCAGAGCTCCTAGATAAGGCAAAAATACAAATTGAGGGGGCATACGCATTAAGGAAGCTGCGGAGCAATGATACGGAGGTTTTTGTGCATTCGGTCTCCCAGCGAGACGCTGCCTTGATTATGACGCAACCAAAGGAGTTCAGCGTTACAAAGCAGGATTATTCTGTTGAGGTTTTTGGGATGCCCTTGGGGACATTTTCAAGAGGATTGAAAAATCCAAACTATGTCGAATTGTTATGATATGAGACAACGAGGTAGCCGAGGCTAGGGCATTGCGTGTGGCTCAAGGCCACAGCATACATCAATAGTGTACTGGTTAGGCGAGCATGTATATAGTTTCATAGATGTACCCACAATAAATGGACACAGGTTTAGTCTTACACTTTCTGTCCATATACCTACAGCATAGTATTGTATGAGGCTACTCACTGTCAACCACAAATTATAACATCATCCACTCCTCATCACTCCGCAATGTGACTTCCGCATAGCTCATAACCACAACACGAATTCATAAATCAAGTTGTGGCAGAAACAAAAGCTCGGATCCCCGAACTAAACATCAACAGGGTGAGATGGTTCTTTGACGGGAAGGAGCACCGATGGATGGGAAGAAACGGTCATACTCGAGGGTCAATCGTCGCGAGTTTGCGGACCGAGGCACTTCAACGCGAAGTGATAAGAAGTGGCATTGTATACAACTCAATGCTATACACGGCCCAGCTCCGGTCACCCCGAGCGCAAATCAAGCAGTGCTTTAACTGCTGTCAATGGGGGCATACCCAAGCCTCTTGCAATAGGGTAAGAGGATGTCGTGAGTGCGCGGGCACTCACTAGACCAGGGAATGCCCGAGAAAATCTGGACTTACATCACTAGTGTACTGCTTAGACGAGCATGTATATAGTTTCATAGATGTACCTACAATAAATGGATACAGGTTTAGTCTTATACTTTCTGTCCATATACCTACAGCATAGTATTGTATGAGGCTACTCACTGTCAACCACAAATTGCATCATCACTCCACAATGTGACTTCCGCATAGCTCATGACCACAACACACAGTCGTCTCTTTTCAGCACGCGAGGGCAGGGAATAGATAGCGAGGTCCAAAATAATTCTAGCTAGTTCTGTCTAGGACTCAAGGCCAATTGCGCTTCCTATAGGTAACGAAGGAATATAGATAAAAGTAAAAGTTTTGGAAATTCTGACTCTCGAATTTAGGACTCAACCATTACCTATTTCGTCTCAGGTTCCCGACAAGATCGACTTTCTCTATAAATGTCCCGAGTACGCTAATTGCGCCTACTGTCGCCTATACGTCTGGCTATTTACGTACTACAGTGTACCTTGGCTCATCATGGTAGATGAGAGGTGGCTGGTCATCACTAGGTTTGACAGGCACACGAGACTAGCGGGAATTTCTCCCTTAGATGTATAAGTCTAATGTTCCCATAATTGTACAATATGAAGTCTTCTTTACCTCATCAAATTTATCTATATAATATCGTACATAGTATATTTTCCAACAAAAAGTTAATAGGGGGAGGGGGATTTTATCGTAATAGTTTTCCCCTAATGTAAATATATAGATAGGTTCATAGCCGCCTGTATAGGCCAACAGGGCGCCAAATCGGGTCAAATGAATTCAAATTCAAATTGTACTCATCATATACACTGAAGCTGTTAAGGAAAAAATGACCCCTCAGTCATTGAGATTGTAAAGCGCATTGATACAAGTATCTACCGAAGTAAAACTAAGTACAGAATTTTCAGTCACGTGTAGATCAACAACGTGGCCCACTTGATAGCCCCAATTATTCTAAATTCTAACAAAAGCTACATTTTCAGGAGTCGCTCGAGCCAAAAGGCTCCAGGGCCATTACCTCCAGTAGGTCTCCTTCAAACGGAAGCTCATGTTGAAATATAAGTGAACGCAATACACTGGAGCTTTAGTATCAATCAACAAAGAGTGAGATAGATTACTTAATGATAGGATATTTTATAGGCTCTTGTATTAGCTGCTATCTAATCGTCTGGCACGAATGACTATTTCAGACCTAGAATAAAAATATCTATGTACAATCATATACCTTGACGTGTACATCGATATTAGGGTAACATGTTCACAGACCACGTTGTATACCTCTGGTAAATAATGTAGGCTCTCTAGCAGTGCTAGTTTAACCCGGACCCGTACTATGATTGAGATTACACGTATGTCTCGATAATTATATTAATAATTTGAACACCTTAATCTTCCTGGTCATCTGATAATTAGGCAGCAATCATTGCAGTCTGAAAATAAGTCGTTTGAGAGTTTCAGCACGAAGACGCCAGCCTTACCTGCCCATGCGGAGAAGTCCCCCGACCACTTTTTCTATTGCCGCCTCGGGCAGTAGCAGGTACAGCTCTACAGGGCTCAGATCTTCAATTCCGCCGTATCTTGGGCTCTTGCTCCAGCGGAGGGAGTTCATGCATTTAATAGCCGACCAGGTAATAAAAGCTAGAGAGCTTTAAAGTGATGTAACCAATTTCCCTCTTTACCAAATTAATTTTTTTGCTTTGTATTCTCCATTGACCAACATCTGTAAATCATGAGAGACAACGGGAGGCCGATATTCATATCAATTCAAACTTCGAGCACAGGATGATAAGATCCTGGTTTTCATTTGCTTTGTTGGGTCTATGTAGGCGCCAACCCGTCGGGTAGTTTTATTTGGACTGGGCTAACCGGTACGTAAGGAGCTCACGTGCTGTGCGCGGGCACGACGTTAGATATTATAAATAGGTCGTTTGAATGCCTCGGATTTCAAGTAGATAGGGATGTCGTATACAGATGGATAGTTGGATTGGGATGAGTACGGAGATCAGGGGCTTTGGAGGTGCTGATGACTCAGTTATTACTACTCGCTCAATATTGCATACACGATATATGAAATTTATATATAGAGCTTTAAACTTTAGCCCAATCACCTTTGAAACCTCGAGTTCTTTTTTGAACCATTTAGTCTCTTTTCAGCTATCCAGCTGCAATGTAAAGCCAGTGCCATGTATACATGTTGGATGACCCTTTCAACTTTAGAGATATTCATGCTCTGGATTTCATTCGCAAATACTACTTAAGTATGCTTGCTTACACAGACAGTCGACCCCTCGTGAGAACGCATCAATTAGAAGCTTCAAAACCTTTGTCAGCAATACTCATGAGCACCACGAGAAATATGGTGTCGTTTTGCCGGATACAAACCAGTGATCTCCTGTCTCAGGTGGGATATTTTTTTTGAATCATATTGTATTCAGCTATCTAGCTATGACAAAGTCAGACGGGATATGTGTCCGAGCTATCCAGCATCTACTTGGTAGACCGGCGTAGATGGTGTACCGCCGCACCATTCAGCCAAAGCGGTTTTAATGGTGTCATCAGCACTCTCGCTATCGAAGGCTTGGCACGCACAGAGCTTAATTTGAAAAGTTCCTTGCCGTAAGTCTCGGTTTCTCTACTTGAAACATTGTATCCATCCTCCGCATCCTCTTGTTGACTTGCACTAACCTCTCTCACGACCATCCCGGATTTGTGTAACAAGATTGTCTTCTCCGGTGGTTATCCACATTCTTGTGGACGTGCATTCGGTGGCAACCGATCTCGTTGTGAGTGGGAGGTTGATTTGATGGAGTATCTTGAATCATTGCCTCGTGGCCATCTTCTGTACGGCAAAATTGATTGAACCTGGGTCTGAAGAAGTACATCCATCCCAGGTTCGTATAGGATACCGCGGATAGGTGTTGAGTCCTTGTCCTCTGATATCTAGTATCGTGGTCAGAGAAGCTCATAGCTCATTTACAAATAGCTTGCCAAGAGGCTCATAAAGACGGTGCAGGCTTCGGCAACCTGACTCAATGAACACTTTAACCTGTACTTCCTTTGTGATTTACGTTACCAATGAGTATGCCATAAGTAGTGAGTTATCACGTAAACTTAGTTGAGCGTAGCAGCCAAAGCTGGCAGGGTATCAATCGAAGCGCATACCCAGCGCATTTTGTGCAACTTTAGGCTGATTTTAGATGCGTCTTGTTCTTGTCTTCTCCATAGATCCAGTATACACTAAGTCTCCACTTCACCCTGCTTCTTGTGTCCCAATAATTTCTAGAGTCTGGACTCCCAGACGACATACATAACCTCATAATCCTAACAGACCTACTGCTTTCAGGTAATCGCGAAAGAATTTCACAGCATTTGTAGCTCTCAATTCAGGAGACCATATCTCCTCAAGACATTGATCATGCGTCGTATCTAAACATCTGTATACACATCGGACCGTCAAGAAAATCTTTTTCGGCCCTCGAGCATTTGGTCAGCCTGCTACAAGTCGCCACTCAGTCTCTAAACTTCGACACTAAATCCCGTTGTTCTCTCCTTCGTCTTCCCCGCGCCCTTGTCCACTACAGAGTAAGCTTTCACATGGTTTCAGAGGAGCTCAAGCTTTATATGGTATCGGTATCTAAAAGTATAAGAGTCCTAAATCATGTAGATATAAGCTACCATGCACTCCCAGTTTATATTTCGTAAAAAAGCTTTATAATTTTCAAGTCATGACTAGATAGAAGAGTTGAAGCGGGATTCTCTTTCGTCTAAAGCTGGTGGGTTTTGTAGCTGTCTCATGTAGATGCACCCACTTCAGTGCTGTGCTCGATATGTAACAAGATACCCCCATGGAATTGACAAACTTTGCGGTTGGTTGCGAGGGATCATGAATTTCGTCTAGAGCATAGTATCTATTGTTCGGTCCATTGCATAACCTGACAATAATCCGCACAAGAAGGGAAGCGTTACCGTATTCCTACAAGCTGGACCGACAATGACTGGTCAACGGACCATCATTAGCGGGTTGGATGAGTCATCCACTCAATCTACCCCGCCGCCCGACACGCCTTTGTATGAAGTCCAATTAGTGGCCCATACAACTTACACATCCACATATTGTAAGCTAACAACGCTCGGATAGCTTTGTGTCTGTCCCACCTGATTAAATTTAATCTTTTATCTTGTCTCGAAATCAAAACTATAAAATTTCCTCGCTGGCCTCACCTGTATCTTTCTGTAACGTTGTACATCTGCAACATGACTGCAACACTTAACCAAAGGGAATCATCAGGTCGTCGAACATTTTCCAATTCAACCTCTTACGTTGAATACATTCTAGGGATACCCTTCATAACTTGAATGTGTAGACTTTAGCTATACTCCATATATTCTCAACGGGCCCGGCTGTGCTAACGCCCAACATTTTTGCACTTTACATTCATTTCTAACTCTTATTAAATCTTTATTCTATTTCAGACCCTATATTCTATTCAAAAATCAGGTCTAGATAATATCATTGCTAAAGTTCAAGTCATGCAAAATGTCAGACAGATTCTGGGCTTTGCAGTAGTAGTTTGGGCTGGTGTATCTTCTGCGCTGCCAGTTTTACCGCAAACATTTCCTCGGTCTTCCACTCTCGAAGCTAGACAGAATCCACAGACCGGACTACCGGACGGTCTGACAGATGTTGATATCCTAGAATTGTCGGTACCCCAGCCATGATGACCCATTATTGCTTACGGCTAACACATTAAAGTGCCCTAACTCTCGAAAATCTCGAGACGGCATTCTATGAACAAGGATTCGCAAAGTTTCCGGACTCCGATTTTGCAGCGTTGGGCCTCAAAGAAGATGATATCCTAAATCTCAAGTCGATTGCTAAAACTGAAGCAACACACGTTTCTACTCTATTGTCAGCTGTTGCAGCGACAGGAGCTGCGCCAGTACTACCATGCGTATATGACTTTAAGTTTACTAATGCTGCCGCGATGATAGCTACGGCTGGGGTTCTGGAGAACGTAGGCGTCTCGGCGTATGTATTATCTGTTCGGAATCATACAATTGAAGGAAATCTAATCTTTTGGTGATAGCTATCTTGCTGCAGCCCCGCTTGTGAAAAAGCCCGCTATTCTCACTGTTGCCGCTGAGATTCTAACCGTCGAGGCTCGCCATCAGACATTCATTCGTACAGCCTCAAAAGCAGCTGCTATACCTGGCGCCTTTGATACACCTCTAGGAATACGTGCAGTCTTTACAATTGCGGCAAACTTTATCAAGTCATGTCCAGCGGGCTCAAACCTAGCTATTACACCCTTTCCAGCCCTGACAACCATCGCCTCTCAGGGAATGGCGAAGGCCTTTGCTGGATCAGAAGTCAAGGTAGAAGCTCCAGCTGCCACAGCTGCAAGTGCGACTAGCTGTGCCTTTGTAAACGGTGGACAAACTGGCGGTAGTGCCTTCACACCCTTCCAAAACGGAGGATGTGTTGTTCCCATGGGATTAACCGGCATTACTTATGTTCACCTGACAAGTTCGACGCCCCCAGACGGTATTTTGACAGACTCTATAACAGTGGCAGGTCCATTAGTGATGACGATCAACTAATCAAAAGCAAAATACTAAAAAAAATTGAGGACGAATTGTCGCGGACAATATCCTAGTACGCTGGCCGTTTGCTCATGAACATTTCACTCAGACGACAAAAGCGTCCAATTCCGCCACAATTATGCTAATACCACCTTTTATCCAAGGACTCTAAGCGCAATCTACTTGCTAAAAAAGTTTTTAAGTTAAGCTATATCTCAGGCTAATAAGAACCCGAATAACTCGTATTGAGGTTTAAGTTAATTTTTATTTATAGTCTTAAGTATCCAAGATAGATTGCCAAGGAGTATTAAATGCACCCGTTGTATTCATGCTCCATTTATTTGAATCTGTAAGCAAACTTGTGCTTGCACAAGTATCGGCTCCAGTCATAAAATATGAGTGCGATTCGCATGCGCGGATACGGAACCATTGGCAATTGTCAGTGGCATGAATAGGTAGAGGCTTAGATATTGTATTGCTATGATAGACTCGCAGTGAAAATCATCTATCGTTCATCCATGTGTTTGTTCCTGCGCTTTTCTTGGTCACGTGATATTAAAGTAAGCCCTTTTGATGTTTTACATAATCACTTCGTATCTCCTGCGTTGGTGACAAGTCATTCACCCACCTAGTTCTCTTCCCTCTCGTTCGAGATGGGCTAGCCTCGGCTGGTTACCGAAGAAGCCTGGGCAGCTAAATTTGCTTCTTGGCTCCTCCCGTGGTGCAAAGCGTTTTTCTTTAATATGGAGAAAACAAAGTACCTCTCAAAATTTGCCCAATCCGTGCCAACTGACTCATGTCCATGTGAGAGTCCCGCAGTACAGCGCTCATAACACCTTAACAAATTCATTTTCGAGGCCTTCAGGCTCCCAATCTAGTGTTAGATGGTTTAGTATATAGTTGGCACCATGTCCCCAAAGGGATGGGGCCCTAGCCATAGCTGAAGCCCGGTAGACCTTTAAAAATAAATAAAATCTTTTTGTATCTTTTTCTTTCAGCTCCTGTACTATCGGTGGGCTCAGTATACCGGCTTACTCCTCTAGATAACCTTGATGAATCACTGTGAGAGGCTCAAACTTGGGTCGAAGAAAGCAAAAAATTACAGTTCTCTGCCTCACACAATCAACATCAGTAGACCTAGCCCTGAACGCTGGGTTGCCCTCGCCATTGGGAAATGAGACGGGCTTACGAAGATTTTTACGACAGGTTTAAATGAACCAACTTCAGCCTTAAGGAAACAATATTTCCATAGAATCGCTGTTGGATGGCAATACGGGTTTTATTTCCTTAAAAAGTGTGACCTTTTTTGAAATTTTCTCAAAGAAGATTGCTCTCTGTGGGAGGTGTCGCGGATCATGTATAAGAAGCAGTGAGCATTCTCATGGGAGATGGTTGTTCATATTTTGACTGATGGCGAACCATCTGTGGAACTGGTCAGGTATTCGTTCATTGCCTATCATGTCGTCTTCAGGCCTCATTCTCACGAATTATCACGGCTTATTGACCTAGATCCTTCTGGTAACCTCTCGTCTCGTCTCTGGAAGGTTCGCACTACCTTCCTGAAGGTTCTAGTGAGACTCTAGAGGGTTTATTCTTCAGTACTAGAAGTTTCCCACTCTATCTAGATGATTCCCATCATCTCCGCTATGGTCTCGAATATTCCACCAGAAAGATATGCAAAGTAGGCATATCTGAGTAGCTACGAGAATGCTTCTCCGAACTATGATGAGAAGTTGAGGGCTGTCTACGCTAGCTAGCATAGACTACAGGCATTATTCGGTTTACTGACCGTTACAGCGGGAACTTGATGCAACTTGCAGAAATATCTCTAACTTTTATCTTGGAGGGAGATATGCTACATTTCAATTGGAAATCAGACTGGTGGACAGCTGTTTTTTTTACATCAAATGATTTTTTTTTAAAAAAAAAGGTCCTTAGCTAAAGCGCCATGTCCACTATGGGTGCAGAACAGGTGGAGCCGGCAGAGCTCCCTGTACTTTTTCCTACAGCCTAACCAGTTCCAGTTTCGTTAACCGCTGCCAAAGTGCAGCTGATTAATCAGAAACGAATAAAAGCACCGAAAATCAAAACAACTCTGGAAGACAGAAGATTCCCCCACATTGGACCTCAGCCATACCCTCCCCACACATTCCCTCGCCCGTCACACCTTCCAAATGACAACATTACTCAACCCTCCGCTGAGAGCAAGAGATGGGTTAGCAGGCACTTTTGATACAGCCGACATCCTGCTATTGCTTTATACACGCCTGTGAGAGGCATCTTCGAGGCTGCTGTGCCTTCAAACTTCTTCAGACTACAGAACTCCGAAACCTGATCCCTCTGTTGGTAAATGCTGGAGTGATCACTTCTCTACTGTAGTAATGGAGTTGATCGTCAGTAAAAATATATGCGTATATCTTCCTCCTATCTAATTTTAAAAACTGCTTGTATCGGAGGTATGTTCACTAATCATAAAACCAAAACTAAGTGGCAGACTTTCCAGATACAAACGCCAGTAACCTAGCCCAATAAACACAACTACAGAACTATAATTCCGACACCCTCGGCCATCGAGACTTCCTTCGCTGAGGCGATGATTATCTCTTCCGCCATTTTGACTGCAGCTCGAGCACAAGATACCACTGCAAACCTCATTTGCTCGATGTGGCGAATGCACGCGGGCTGCTCTTTTGTCACCGTTCCAGACTTTCTGGGTCTGGATTGACAGCCCAGGGAATCTGATCGGTGAGATCCCCCGCCGTTGCGACATCTTGTGAGGGCCTTGCACCCGGCTTCCGAGTGCATATTTGATCCGCAGCTCCAGCAGGCTGTAATGCGGGAGCAGCCACGAGTAGTATGTAAGCCGAACAGCGTTTGCACCATTCTATTGTTCGACGATGCATCTAGAAGACCCTGTCTATTCTCTTCATAATTTGCCAAAAAGGCAAATCCAGACTTGACTCGACAAGTTGAGTCGATGTGATCGCCGTCGCGAATGTGTCCCTCGACACTAGCTTTAACAACCAGGGGAGATAGTTTCCGCCATGGGTGGTCACTTTCAAGGCAAAGAAATAGTCGTTTGTCGACTTTCGCCTTGGGAGCTTCTTTCTCTGTGGGCTTGGTCACAGGTTGCGGCACAGCCTTTTCAGTCGGGACTGCGTTTTGTCGCAGTCCGTTTTTGGCCACGGTGAGCCAGGTGCTTTTTGGAGGCTGAGCTGGGACGTTGTATATTGGTGTGCTCCTGGCGTCGGGAGCTCGTGGAGGAGAGTTGGCCAGGCGAGGAGAAAGGAAGGGTGTCGTGGAGGCCGGGCCCAAGGTCATTTATTGCGCAATGGCAGCGCATAGGTAGACTCTCATGGAGTCTACAAATTGTCTGCTTGACCCGTTGTTCAAAGGGAGGGGGGTTGCTTCGATGCCAGAGATGGCTGTGGTTCCGCAAAAGACTTACAGGGCTATGGGAAGTCGCACAATAATATTACATAATCATAATGATAGATCACTTCGGCATTGAGGGGTAAGGAGGGATTGATGTTTTTTTTTTGCATCAGATTTTAATTGCGTATGCAGCTATCTAGCTATGACACAATATCAAAGAAAAGTACAGGATAGATGATTCATCGTTAAGGAAGAGCACTCATGCCTCAGATTTCATTTGCAAGTACCACTGCGAAGTTATGGTGGCTTCTTCTTCACCCCAAGTCAACCCTCATCCGTGAATACCCACCCAGGGGAACGTCTCAAAAACCCTGAGTTATCCAGACATGCCTCATCACCTTTCAACTTTTCTCCGCGCGAAATATGGTCTGAGATATCTCCTTCCCAAGTGGAGTAGGTGCCCAGGCTACTCAAACCATACCAGAGAACATCACCAGGAAGCGGACCACAACACCTTCCATCGTTTGCTTGTGTTTATAGTGTTAGCTGCACTCTCGTAAGCGAAGTCTTGGCGCGCACAAAGCTGAATTCGTAAAACTCCTTGCCAAAATTCGGAATCTCATACCCTTTGAGGTTATATCCGTCCTTCGCATCATCTTGTAAACTTGTCCTGATCCCTCTCACGTCCATCCCAAAGATCTATCTCCCAGATTTGTGCACCACGCTTTGCTTCCTCCGTCGGGTGTAAATATCGGCGTGGGCGTGTATATGGTGGTCAACTGAGGCCAGAGAAAGTCGACGAGAGCTATGGTCATTGGGATGAGGATGTACTATGTCGTACTTGTAGACTTGATGAAGTTTAGTTGAGAATCGGACTCTTTGGGAGTGAAAGATTGACATGGTGGAGTAATTTGAATTCTTGCCTCGTGGGCCTACTTCTTTGATGAGGGATTGATGTATTTAGGCGTAGAGATATCCTACACTTAGAGAATAAAGAATTCACGTAATAGTCTCAAGCTCTACACAAGATCCGTTGTAATTAGGAGCCACGAGACACCACGTGATATCACCCCAATCTTACACCCACACCCATTGTATACTAAGTATACAACGCGCGCTCGGAACCTCATGGCGGCGGAACAGAGTGCCAGATTCGCCGCTGTGTCGGCGGCGCGTCGTTTTTCAGCTTCGATAATTGATCGAAGTTCCGGGAAGCATTCTGTTCATGCGGCAGCTTTAGGCTACGACTCTCTAGTTGAAGCTGCTTTTGGTGCAGCTATCTCCGACGGTTTTGATGTGGTTGAAGTAGGTTTGGATGGCCCTCCAATGCCGTGGGGAATAGAGGCTGGTTGAGGAATTTCCCCAACAATTTCAACTGACCCGATAATGTCAGTACCGGGCACAGCGACGACAGGGAGGGCTTATTCCGTCCCTATTATTGAGGTCTTACTCATCTCCACGCATTTAGAGACTAGGCAAGGCCAGGTAATTTTTCGAGAGCCCTCGGACGGACTCTTGCGTTGTCCAACGAGACATTTGGACGCATTTTTCGAACAGGTAGCGTGTTATGAATGCCAGAAGCTTGATCTCAACTTTCGAAGGTGAGCGACGAGCGCGAGAGAGGGGAAATGGGGTCTGGTTTAGTTTGTTCATTAACGGGCTAGGTAAAGTGACTACCGCCGGCAAAGACGAATTCTCCACCTTCCAGTGGTGCTGGTGTAATCGCTCAGTCTGCTCTGCATATCTGGGATAGCCAAGAAGAATCGCATCCGGATCCAAGTCGAAAGCAAACACTTGCATATCTCCATTTGACGACCTCTCAATTATGCAGCACTCACCATTATCATCCGAGTCCTCAACCTCTTTCCAACCACATATCATCTTGCCTCGACAACCAAAAAAAGTATCACCCCATTTGCAAACAGGAGCTTGCCTCAATCATTACCGGCCATCACTCACTACATATTTACGACGCTATTAATACCCGCAAGGAGGAAATTAAATCACAATATACAAAGTTGGGGTCTTGGTGTATGGGGGATTGATGCTCTAGTGGGGCTATACACCTTGAGGAAGGACAGGCGGCTGAGATGTGGAGCGAGAGAGGGAACAAGTCTCTGAAGACTATGCTGGGACTGACATTTTCGAGGGTTTTTCAACTTTGGATTTTTTGTGGGCGCCAAGACTAAGATTTCGGCTAATTAGTGAGGAAGACTTCTTTTGTCGATGAGTCAACGGCACTCCCCAGCGCCCTGGACGGCACAAAAGAAGTTAGGCTAAGCTACCATACAGCAATCACGCACTGTCAAGACTTTTCTGACATTTCAGCACGACCTTCGGGAAGGAGTTGGAAGGAGGCTAGAAAGGCAGAGTTTGAATTCTCCGAGGTACCCACAAGTCTGCAGCGCCCAGGTGGCCGGCCTCTCCGAACGCATCAGAAGGACCACTATGTCTTCGGATATAGTCCTAATGTCGGTAATAGAAGAGCTCTGTTCCCAGTGATTTGCAATTATTCCCAGCTGCCATACACCCGCAAATATCCATTGTTTAGCTGGCTGGACAGGGGAGATAATAAAGGGCAAAGGGCTTCTCTAAGTGTATGATCGAATGAGGACTTATGAGGGGTGGTACTGTTTGAGGGGAGCTGTATGGGAGGCATAGGAGGTGTTATTCTACTGGTATAGGTATCCTTGGCGGAGGGCAAGACTGAACTCTTGTACGCGGTGTCCTCTACGAACCTGGGAGTAAAATATTCTCCCAGAGCCAAGTTCAGTCAAATTTCGCAATATCAAAAAATTTGGCCCACTAGGCAAAAATCCATATTACTCCTCCACGTTGTTTTCTCCCACCCAAGGAAATTGACATCTACCTAAGTCTCATCAATTCTACAAATACGACCTAGTACATCCTCATTCCAATGATCACACCACTCCTCGACCTTCTCTGGTCTCAGTTGACCACCATATACACGCCCACGCCGATATTTACACCCGACGGAGGAAGCAAAGCGTGGCGCACAAATCTGGGAGATAGATCTTTGGGATGGACGTGAGAGGGATCAGAACAAGTTTACAAGATGATGCAGAAGAGGGATACGTTTTCGACGGGCGTGAAATTTCGAGTTCTGGTAAGGAGTTTTTCGAATTGGGCTTTGTGCGCGCCAAGACTTCGCTTACGAGAGTGCAGCTAACACTATAAACACAAGCAAACGATGGAAGGTGTTGTGATCCGCCTCCTGGTGATGTTCTCTGGTATAGTTTGAGTAGCCTGGGCACCTACTCCACTTGGGAAGGAGATATCTCAGACCATATTTCGCGCGGAGAAAAGTTGAAAGATGATGGAGGCATGTCTGGATAACTCAGGGTTTTTGAGACGTTCCCCTGGGTAGGTATTCACAGATGAGGGTTGACTTGGGGTGAAGAAAAAGCCACCAT
Organism: Blumeria graminis f. sp. triticale; assembly: GCA_905067625.1. Taxonomy (NCBI): domain Eukaryota; kingdom Fungi; phylum Ascomycota; class Leotiomycetes; order Helotiales; family Erysiphaceae; genus Blumeria; species Blumeria graminis. The sequence continues at coordinate 465,481 of LR898468.1, forward strand.
AACTTCGCAGTGGTACTTGCAAATGAAATCTGAGGCATGAGTGCTCTTCCTTAACAATGAATCATCTATTCTGTACTTTTCCTTTGATATTGTGTCATAGCTAGTAGCTGCATACGCAATTAAAATCTGATGCAAAAAAAAAAAGCGTATCCTTGGCCTGTAGGTAGAGAGGACCTGCATGTCCTACATAGTCATAGACTCAGATAGGACAATAAAATGAATAAATAATAAAAAAAGTGACTACCCTGATATTTCCATTTGATTTTTCATCCCACATCGAATTGCCCCTTACCCTTATTTACAAGAATCTTCAATCGGTGCAATGGCCTCAGCTGTTGCATCGTCATCGACAACGCCCTCCAATCCAGGAGGGCAAATTCACCCAAGCCTGCTTGGCATTGAGAATACAATGCAAAAAGCAGAATAAAAACGGAAAGAAAGACTGGATATAACCCAGGAATTTCTAGAACTAATCGACTCCTGGGCTAAGAGCAAAGGAGAGAAACAAGCAGCAGTAGTTGTTGCAACTTGTTATGAATGATGAGCACTGGAGATATTCTTGGGATAGACTTAGAGACAGTTGTGATGTAATGCTAGAGAACTGAGTTGTAGACTTTAGAAGGGATTATTATTTACTAAAGTAGAATGGATAAAGTATGTGATCTGTGTTGGACACTTTTGGGGGCAGTGCCTGACCACCTGTCTAAATATATGAGAAGCTGGTCCGTGCACTGCTATCACTTCTCAACATCCTGATCCTCAACAGATCTCTACAACCACTACGTAGCTTACCTCAATTGTGTAGGCACAGCGACTATATTAATCCATGACCTAGACCATGCACGTCTCTACGTTATGTTAGCACGGACTAGGATTACAACACAACTCTGCTGGAAAACATCACCGTCTTTGCAGTAGATCAGGCAGAAGCATCTAACTTTCCAATTAAGAAGCCCCCCACCATGGCAAGCACTCCAAAACCAGTCGCGCCTAGGAAAAATACAGCTGTTGAGGATCACAGCCACGCTCTACCCCAAAAGCCTCAAGACACCAGCTCGCCCTGGGTGACAGTAGCCCGCAGAGCGGCCAAGTTACCGACACCACCAAATGTGCAGGTTCCGCGAAGGCCTGCTCCATCATGCCACCCGAAACCACAGACAACCCAAAAGGAGGACAGACGCCTGTTTCTTCGGTTGGGGAGAGATCACCACTGGCACAAGCTCTCGCCAGTTACGATCAAGAAAATCATAACCGACAAGGCTGGGATAGCAGCCTCAGCCATCACCTCCATGTACCCAGTCAGGTCGGGGATCGCTCTCGAATGCGCATCAGATGCATTGAGAGATACAATCATGAGGATTGCACCTTTCCTATAGGAAGACAACACCGTGATTGAGGAAGCGTCCAAATGGACATCATTGATCGTACCTCATGTGCCATTGTACATTAGGACGCTTGAAGGCAGCATCCCAGTCTCCAACAAAATGGTGAAAAACGAGTGCCAAGCAGTATGTGGTGCCACACCAATCCAGGTAAGGCCCAGAGGAACAAAACTTGGCCAATACTCAACGAGCTGGATTGTTTATTTTCAACAAAAACCAGCAAACACAAATTTTCGTCTATTTGACGAGAGCGGGCCAGCAATGCCCTTCTCACGCCGACGATTGATCGAGCAATGCCAACGTTGCTGGGGATTCCACACAACGCGTTCCTGTACTCGGAGCCAACAATATGGGGGATGTGGGGGAACCCATGAGACATCAGAGTACCAGGCAAAGGCGTCAAAGTGCTTTAATTGCGTGGGACCTCACCACTCAAATGAGGGCAGCTGTATGGCCCGACCAAGACGACAAAACAGGATAATTCTGCCCCGCACCTCGGCAGAACTTCAAATCATCAGAGAACGCGGACATTGTGATTATCACGCTGCTCTAGCGTACTCTGAAAGGAAGGGTAAGGCGGTTGAAACTGTCATTGCCCAGGACTCAACAATGTCGTGTTAATGCTAGGATACCCCTCAACAAAAGCACCAAAAGACAAGTACAACACCGTCCACTTTCACCAAGTGAATGTCGGAAGAGGTGGGGAAAACACGGATATAGCATTGCAGCAGGCATGGGATGCCGGTGCACATGGAGTCATGGTACAGGAACCATGGGCAAGAAAGAAAGAGGGGGGTTTTATAACAAAAAGTCACCCTGGCTACAATAGCCATATACCATTCGGAGGAACAGACATCCGGCCCCGTGCGATTACTTTCACGCGCAAAGGTAGTCATGCGACTCAACTATTTCCACCGTTGTCAGGCCCGACATCTGACTACTGTTTTGTAAAGATGGGCGGCTTGACCTTTGTCAACGTATACCGTGCCCCAGGCACTAGTGGAACCTTGGAATCCCTACTCCGGTGGGAAGTTAGAGGTTTAGTGGTTGTTGGAGGCGATTTCAATTCTGTGTCACAGCATTGGTAGCCGCAAACAACAAATCAGTACGGCAATGGTAGCCAGATTATGGAATGGGCAACAGCCCATGACTTGGACCTATTCAGCATTGTTGGAGAGCCAACGCACAGGGATGGGAACGTCCTAGATCTAACGTGGAGCAACACGGCCGCTATAGCATCAGTGTCCAACCGCTACCACTGTACCTTAGATCCCTCGACCATCTAAGGTGCCGTGCTTAACCCTACATTGTCAAATCTCTCTGGAATTGTAAAGAAAATTCGTGTCTGCGACGCCAACTTGAAGGAATTTAGCCGATGCGTGAGCCAATGGACCAAATCTGGCCCTCTCGACAGTGTCATCAACATCGAAAATTTCACAAATGATATCCTACAAGCACTTGGAGATGCGCTCAAGATTGCAGGGAAAGTCCCAGCCATCGAAAGCGGAAACACTGGGCCATGGTGGACCAATGAATGTCGCACAAAATGGCAAGAGTACAGGGCAGCGAGAGACAACCCTGAATTCGCGAAAGAGGCCCGCAAGAGCTTAAGAGCCGTGGTGCGAAAAACCAAGCGAGAGTAATGGAAGAGGCAAGTAGAGGCAGTGACTACTGACGCACAGGTATTCAAGCTCATGAGATGGGCTAAGCCTCGACCAGCTGCTGAGCCCCATCTGCAGATTGAAGAAAACCGGTGGCTATCTGACCCGCGAGAGCAAGCTAGTGCTCTACGAGACATTCTCTTAGCTAGGTTTAGCGGCGAGAATGACATTTGTACCCGGGAGAATGGACAGGAGGAGCGTATTCTATGGGACACGGAAATATCACTGGACGATGTGACAAGCGCCACTGTCTCTGTCAACAATACGGCACCAAGAGCGGACAAAATAACGGTACGGTTACTGACAGCTTGTTGGTCCCATCTAGGACCTCTCGTTAAAGATCTGCACCAGGCTTGTCTGAAAATCGGCTACTTTCCCACGGCCTTTAGGGTGGCAAAATTTGTGCTTCTTCCAAAGCCGGGTAGAAATCTGTCAACTGCCAAGGGTTGGCGACCAATCTCGCTGTTGTCGAGTTTAGGCAAAGGACTTGAGCGTCTAGTTGGTAAGAGAATGGCATGGCTGATGATAAGTCACCAAGTTGTTCACCCACAACTATTCGGATCCGTACCAGGACGATCTGCAGTCGACCTTGCATCCTGTGTAATCCATGATGCTGAGGCGGCCATGAGAAGTGGCAAGTGTGCGGCTATGGTCACACTCGACATTCAAGTTGAATTTGAAGCAGTCCTTCACAACCGACTGCTCAAACGTCTCCGAGAACAAGGCTGGCCACGATCCCTGTGCCGGTTTATTCAGACATTTCTTTGCCAACAAAAGGTTCAGGTCAAATACCGTAGTGGAATCACAGAAGAGAAGATACTGGAATGTGGAGTATCTCAGGGCTCGCCACTATCGCCACTTCTTTTCATGCTCTACATCGCTGTGCTTTTTGAGTATCATGGTCTTACGAGCAGGTTTGGTTATGCTGACAATGTAGCAATTGTCAGATGTCACAGTCTAAGCATAGGCACTTGGGCAACCTTATGGTCAGAGGTAGTTTTAATTTCAATCTATGGTGAACTACAGATTGAAGAGGATAATAACAGTTACTTTATACATGATTATTATCCCAGCCAATGACACAGATTTGTATCCGTATATCCGTATTCCCTACTCATATCCCCTACTCGTATCACATTCTCGTGCCCCATCCCCGGACGTGTTACAGTATTATTATTGCCACTTATAAGGCCCTCCTTGTTTCATGCTAAGCCTGCGTTAGACAGCACAGGCTACAGGCAATTACCGGCTTACAAGCCGTCACATCAGAATTGGAAACACCGCGGCGGATGCTATCTCCGCAGCTCAAGACGACCTCGACAGCCTTATCCTTCTCGCAAGAGAACACAGGATCGATTTTGACCCAGCAAAGTCAGAACTTCCAGTGATTGGAGGAGGGCCTAGAAAGAAAATCAACGCAGCTGATCTTTCCATATTGGTGAAAGATTGCCGGATCGAACTGTCACCTCATATCCGGTGGCTAAGAGTCTGGCTTGATACTAAGCTGAACTTCAGGTAGCATGTTCAGGAATGGACTGGAAAAGCTAATTGTCTAGTCCACTTCTTACAATAAATAAACAGAGCTCAACGCAGAGCAGTACCCGGACCTCTGATTTGTGCGGTATATGCATGCGTTCTGAGCACAGCTCTATACGGGGCAGAAGCGTGGTGGCCAGGTCTCACTCGAATAATCACACTGCAAGATAAATAAGTCGGCACTGGAGTAGGCTGGCATATATCTCTACTGGAAAAACGATAATGAAAGCTATCAGAGTAGCACTCCCAGCGTGGCGTACCACTCCCAATGGCGCTCTTCATCGTGAAGCGGGAATACCCCCGGCATCGATAATTCTTCAGCAGAAGATGCTGCAGTCTGCAGCTCGTATGCGAAGAATGGATGCTTGGCACTGTCGAACCTTTTGAGCTGGTTCGGAAGCTGTAACAATTGAGTCTAGAGGTATCTGGAAGAATAGTTCGCACAGGAGCTTTCAATTGAAGTAAATAAAAAGATGTATCTGTCTATCTGTCTTCCTTCCTCTTCCTTTCAATTAAATATTGTCAGTACAGAATGTAGGCAGCAGGGCAGAGGCATAGGTCAAGGAAGTGGTGCTCTAGCTAAAGGGCACCATCCCGCGTTGTGCGCGTGATAGGTGCATAACCACTCGGCCAAAGGGCCAGACTAGAATCATAGAACACTAGTCCTCGGTTATCTCCACATATAAAGATTATGCAGAAGGCAATCCAGACATATATCTACACATATCTACTACCTGACATAAGATGATAATATCTAGAAATAGCTTCCTTACATCACAGGATACAATCCAAACATGTTGTAGCCAAGAAGTAATCCTAAACCGACTCAATACCAGTCCACCACGTCTGTTACACGGACGCCAAGTATTTTCTAGCTGAAAATTACCCAAAACGCCAAGGTTTTCCTGAGGCAATCACAAATTATGTCAGGTACCAGATTGGCATATTATTCTGACAATAATGTTACAATCATGTTAGAAGAACGGAATTTGCATGAATCACGAAACATTAATTCAGGAATACGAATTCCACCGGGCTCTGATACTAGTCTGACAGGCACCCTCTAGCCATTCGGGCGGCCGAGGATCCAAAAGAGACAATAAGACGCTTAGGTCTTAGATCGGGACAAAGAAATTGTTTGTTTATGTCACGGTTTCAGTACAACATGCTTGGGCGATCTTGTAGGTACAGTATATTAATTATAATTCTCTAGAGAGATAATTCCTATAGCTAGAATACAAATATATATACACTCTGAGATACTCCTCTTCTGTAAGGTTCTCCCTATATCTAGAATAACATGGAATCCTCGACAATACCCTAGAAGATTTTTGATACACCTGTTGTCCTCATGAACCTTCAGTATGCTTCCAGAAAGTTCATTGAGAATCTTCTAAGCTCCTTGTATTCCGAGATCCTTCTCGAAGATTCCCCTGCATTCATTGCCTGCGCTAGCCAGCGTAGGCTACAGGAGTCCCTAGGCTTATCAGCCGTTACAGTTTAGACAACCAGAACGGTATATAACACGCCTAAAAATGAGTGTGCGTCGAGTTCCGACAACCGAAGGCCCCGGAAAGCTATACTTCCCACGTGGCACCCCAGTATCAATTCCATGTAGTCGAGAAAATGAAGCTAGGTTTGGAAGCATAAAGCGGTGGTTAGCTTCCCGTCCAGCTAACACAGTCTTCGCTCTCTCTGATGGATCATCATCGGGTCCCGGAAAATCAGCCTGGGGGTATGTAGTATACTAAGGAGGCAAGCTAGTTGCAAGTGGCTCCGGTCCACTTCCTGGAGCAGAGGTATTCGACGCAGAAGATGTAGGTGCCATGAAAGCCTTGAAGGCTGCAATGGAGGTAGGAGAAGACTTACTGATCTGCATTCTTCTGGACAACCAAGCGGCCACCCACGCGCTCGAAAGGGGAAGATCTAACTCCTCGCACTCAGTGGTGGACAAGTTTTCATTACTGAGACACAATAAGCGTGTGGAAATACGCTGGATACCCGGGCATGTGGGGATTCAAGGCAATGAAGAGGCCGATAAGCTGGCCAAATCAGCCTTGGGGGCTCCCAATAACCGGTCACTAACCTCAGCTGCGCCCAGTGGAGAAGATCAAGATCTAACATTTGCGGCATTAGGGAGGTGGGTTAAACAGCGCAGCCAAGAGCTCGTGGAATAATGGTGGTAGAAGTATCGATCGAAACGATATAAAGATCTGGACCTATTCATGCGTTGCAAAAGACCACCGGAGCTAGCTTTACCAAGATGGGCGTACCATCGTTTTATTGCGGCATGAACAGGCCACGGGACTACGCCAACTACCATCGACGTTTCAACCCCGAACATGAAGATCTGAAATGCGTTTGCGGCCGAGAGAAAAGGCCCTGGCATTTTTCAGAGTGCCGACCTGCTTTGCTACGTTGGAGAATCTATGAGAAAATGGCGCCACCTGGGGCCAGGGAAATGATAGGGGAGAAGGGATGGCAGAAGTTCATTCAATTCTTAACTACAAGCAGATGTTATAGTCTGCTGAAGAATAAACAGGGTGGGAGGTGACCACGCTGAGATCGTTTCTGACCCGAGAGGAGATGGGTGTGGAAGATAGGGATGCGGCGCAGGGCACCGTAACTCAGACATATACTATTCATTTTTTTTTCATTCTTTTCTTTTGTCGCTTCTGGCTCCACTGCCAGTCATGTAGGTAGCAATGAGCTTTCAGAGCCCATCTACCCGTGTCACGTTAAATAGATGTTAGGTTCTTCCTGTCACGTAAAAGATTTTAAATTCAAAGTGACTACCCTTGCACTCCGACTGGAGCTTAAGCACGGGTGGGGCCGGGCTGGATCAGGTTAACTACCATGAAGTACATCTACCTCACCCCACCTAAATGACCGGACCACCTCAGACTTCACCCATGTGTTGAATCATGTCAAGCCCAACCGTCCAGAGAACCTCTTTTTGGCGCGCCGAAGCGCAAATTCCTCCTCAGCCCCGGTGTTGTGATGGGCATGTTATACAGGTAGGATACTTGCATGTACATAACGTGATTAGATGTTTACGCTGTTTGTGTAGTTCCTGTATCGTTTGGGATATCTGCAGGAGGAAGCTCATGTGGTCAGGAGCCGACTAGCGGCCGTACATGAGTACAAGTAGCGAGTGCTCGGCACACGTTTAGTATAGTACAATTAAAATACAGTGAACCTCAGATACACCTTCAACCACAACCTGAACTCATCAATCTACATACTCGTACAAGGTCAGCATGCATAGTGACACTAACCTAAGCTCATAACCACAATTCCCGGCCACCACGTGCCCGAGCCCTTGACACCTTCGCCATCTGTAACTTTTCCCTTCTATTCATTCCCAGCTTTAGCTCACCTCAGCATCTCCTCATCTCATCCAGGGGTCGTTTTCTTCATTGGAGACCTCCTCAGTTTGTGTTTCCATTTGTTCCTTCATGTAGCATCAGAGGGGAAATGGGGGTTCTTATTCATAATATCTAACGTCGTGCGCTCGCACAGCACGTGAGCTCCTCACGTACCGGTTGGCCCAGTCTATATAAAACTAGCCGACGGATTGGCGCCTACATAGACCCAACATAGCAAATGAAAGCAAGCATCTTATCATCCAGCGCTCGAAGATTACAGTAAACATGGAGGTCGTCCATCCAACGAATCTCATGCTATACAGTTGTCATTAAATGAGGAAAAGATTTCACGAAAAAAGAAGAAGAAATTGTTTACGTCAAATTGTGACTTCGTTCCGATCAGACTTGTCGTTGTACCCTTTCGAAGAATTTTGTAATACGCAACCAGCTATTGAATGAATTAACTCCCTCCGGCGAAGCAAGAGCCCAAGATACGCTTGGATTAGAATCCTGTGCCCTGTGGAGCTGAGCCTATTATTGCCCAGGGAAATAGGGTTGTTCGAAATTTGTCAGGAGTGGTAGGACTGGTCACGTGCCATGGCTAGATAGCTGAAGACACTTTAAATGATTCAAAAAGATATCCTTCATAGAAAAGCATAGATTATCTTGTGGCATTGCTTGCATACAGCGATCGTGGCCCTCGTCCTTTTACAGAGAGTAATTGTGTCTACGGATTTAATCTTGATGAAGGCATTAGGAGAGCCCTGCACCTAGTGATTTTTGCAATTTTTAACGGCTGCCATAGACCCGCAATAGGCCATCATTTTGTTGGCTGGGGAGGGGAGGTGGTTAAGGACAGAGGGCTCTGACGCGTGTGATCTAATAATGACTAATGAGGAGTGGTGCTGTATGAATGGAGCATTTTAGCAGGTATTGGGGGGGAAATACTCCTAGCATAAGTATCTTTGGCCTGTAGGCAGAGAGGACCTACATATCATACATATTTTTTTATGTTTTATTTCTTATTTACATCCTATGTAAGTCTGAGACTATGGCAGGATGTGCATCAAAGGATTTATCCTCAGGCTCTATCACCTTTCAACGCAAACCTCTAATGTACCCATTACAGTAATAAAGTAATATTCGTGTTTATGCATGCATGGGCCCATGGCAAACCATATCCGGCGATAGTAGTCAATTCAAAGCAATAAACTGTATCTATAAATTTTTCGTGTCACGTGTTGACATGGCTCGTGAATTTTACTGACAAATGCTCAACCACAAATCCAGTGTAAGGTGAAGCAATAGCATCGTCTTGAAAATCAAATCGCCAAAATGAGAGCCACCTGGAATCCCCTACATTGAACTTCCGTTTTTACAGTCCTTCTCGCATAATTATTCATTTCGGCCGTCAATAGGTAGCTGACTTCGACTTTTGCTAGCTCTGTCAGTTAGTTTACTGTCTATAAATTTGTCTCCAAGCTCTTTCTCAAATATACACGGAATAAGTGAGCTAGTTCTTCGAAAAAAATTATGATCACAATGGTTCTCCCGAGAATCGAGCATTGTGCAGTAGCTGGACTCACTATTAGTCTCGCGCTTGCTCTACTATGGCTTCGAGGATGCTTAGGCCATGACAGATTGGATGTCCGTGATAAAGCATGTAGTCATTCTGATGAATTACTCGGCCTGGACTAATCGCATTGAACAGACTATCCTTCTAACGGGTGCATCGGAAGGAATGGGTCTTAGTGTTGCGAGGCAGCTTTCGAAAAAAGGAGCTAATATCATTATTGTTGCACGAAAAAGATCGAAGCTCATTAAGGCCCTGGATCAAGTCAAGGTAATGCTATCTACTTAAAGCACATGCACCCGGTAGAGAGAACTAGCTGAACTGACCAGGGCGCCGCCATCCACACAGCACAAAGATTTCATTTTATTGAAGCCGACGTTTCGATAGCTCACGAATCAGAGCGAATCGTAGTGGAAGCATGCAGTTGGAATCATGGCCATCCACCTGATATAGTTTGGTGTTTAGCCGGCTCAGCCCACGCGGCATTTTTCCTAGAGACGCCAAGACAGGTTATGCAGCAGCAGATGGACACCAACTTCTGGTCGTGTGTTGATATGGCTCAGGCCATCCTGCCCAAGTGGATATCTGCTAAAAACACTAGTCGGGGTAAGCAACGGCATCTTGTGTTTACGTCTTCGGTCGTGGCGTTCTTCCCGGTCGCTGGATATGCACCGTACGCTCCCAGCAAAGCTGCCATCAAGAGCTTGAGCGATACATTGACGCAAGAACTATTACTCTATGGAGAAGATATCAAGGTACACACGGTATTCCCGGGCACTATTCAGAGTCCTGGACTGGAAAGAGAAAATATTAACAAACCTGAAATAACGTTTATCCTTGAAGAATCCGACCCAGTACAAACGCCTGACGTAGTCGCGGCTAAAGCCATAGCAGGACTAGAAAGGGGAGAATATCTAGTTACTATGGGCTGGCTTGGAACAGCCATGAGAGGCTGTGCGTGGGGAGGATCTCGACGGAACAACTTTGTGATTGACACTGCTATCACTTGGATAACGAGTATAATTTGGCCACTTATTAGTAATGATCTTGATGGAAAGGTCCGAAAGTACTGTAAAAAATATGGTTATCTAGACGATCGCACGGAAAAGTGATTAAGATGAGGCACACCACCACTTCTGAGCTTGAAAAAGCGTGAATCTATATCTCGGTAAATTTAGTTGCCGGTGTTGAATTAGAACCTCTACCCATCAACAGATTAATTAGAAAATTTTTCTTAACTCGGAGCCTAATAATTGTATGAACAGTTAATATACTATCCAAAATACCAAATGAATTATTTCAATACACATCCATTGAGAAGGAAGAGTTTTGTGTTGATGATAATAAGGCCTAAGAAAAATTAATAGCAAATTACATTCCATCTGACAGATCCATGTGACGGTAGATTGATAGATTTTTGGTCGTGATGGGCAGAAGCCCAGCACTCATAGAGCATGATACGGATAACGCTATCCCTTCCCCAACAACTTCACACGACGATAGCTCAATTTGACATTTGAACCACTCATGTAGTGGGTGCATTCGCTGACACCACTCGAGACCTTCGTGCTAGGGATTTTCATCCTTCCCTCAACCGTAATTATCCACCAAAGGGAAGGCAAATAAAAGCTTTGGCTACCCTGACATGCCGTTATCATCTTGTATATAGCCGCCGCGCAAGATATGGTGTCACAGTCCTCCCTTTATCGATTGAGGTATGCGTTCAGGCTACCTAGACTTTAGTTGGGGGAGATGACGGCCAGGATATAGTGTTAAAGATTTAATCTGTCCATAACTCTGAGCTTGATCATGGCCAGCAAGACGAAGAACATCATGACCTGTCATTTAAGATAAAAGCGCGGATAGGAATTAATTAGACGATAGGACCAATTTAGTGAGGGGGGATTAGCCCAGAATAGGTATGGGCATTGTGAATGTAGCAGGATGCATCATCTTATTAAACATGAATCAAGTGCGCCATATATGTATACACGTGTCATATCCCTGTCAACAACACCAAACCCCGAACTGCCATTAACACCATCAATCCCTGCTATCCGTCGCAATACTAGGTATCAATATGAGTCGCTATTATATGGTATGTTTGTACGGGTCGATATCAAGATAGAAATGTTAACATATTTATCGACTTTAAAATTGTTCGTCGACATTGTATATGTATGTCTGTTATCACAGACATTGGAAATAATTCATGAGATTGCTTAATGAGAGGCTAGTATTGATTCCGATATAATATTTGTAGAAGACTTGTTCCAACTATCAGAGGGCTACGTCCTTATCTATCAACAGGTAAATTCCCTATATTCCAACCACGCTAGCCATACAGGACGTAGCATGTAAAGCCTGATTCGTATCATCATTTTGGGGTTGAGGTTTACCGTGCATTTTGCAACTCGAGTTGCATGTCTGACTACTATGCAACACGCTCAGGTATCAATCTATTAACCCATACCAAACCTAAACTATCCACAACCCTGATGATGACCCCATGAATAATTGTAACAGTAGCCTGCAACATAGCACAATTAGGCTAGACATCCTTGACCAGGACCTAATCCTAACACATATAGAACACAACACCTTACATCGTTGCCTGTTATACGAGTGACGGTTGCACCATCCGAAATCGTTGCTTCTGCGCCCACAGACACCCTTAAGTCGGGGAACTATTCTCAACACCTGTCAGCGGTGTCCCCTACGAACCTCCAGCTCTCACTGTAGAGTCTGCAGAGCCGAGATTGAGTATCAAAGTCCTCACTTCGAAGAGGATTCCCAATCGCTTTCGCCGTCTGTATTGTCTTCATCTCTCAACACATTCCCCTATTACCATTATCATGAAGCCAACCACAATCAGATCAGATGGTAGGGTCGGAGCTCTACTCATCACCAAACCTTGATCACGGAGGAAAAGCCACCCGATGAGTTTCCGGAGCGTACCCAGCACCCGATACGGAGATGGCGGATTGGATCAAGTCGGCCTCGACTGTTACAAAGAAGGGAGATGTAGATGAATATGCGCACCTCATGTGGTCCCGGTGTCTAGGCCTCGCCTGGCTGGGGCTGCAGGTTTTTTGAGACTTTTTCCCGCGCACGCAGTTTCCATTGCTACCATTTTTATTTTTTTTGGGTAGAAGGTTCCGTGGAAAAGGTGGCTGAATTCCACGGGTAAATACTGAGCTGAATGGCTATTCATCAAGGGGAATATATCAATGATCTTTCAAGTAACAAAAGAGGATAGGAGCACTGTACAAGGTGTGGCCTGGGTCAGAGAGGAGCCCAATGTGCTAGATAGTCATAGACTCAAGTAGCACAATAAACACAAACACACACACCCTTAAGTCGAAAACACCCGAAAAATGTGCGTCCCAGCATGCCCATTGTCAAGGAAACAAGGCGTTCAGGCAAAGCAGTCACATGATATATGAACATATGTAAATGCACGCTAACGCGTCCGTAAATAATTATTAGTTTCATAGTACTACATTCTTTCCTCTTTGTAGACAATCTAATTCACCAGATCAGACATCGTCGGTCACCATCCACCTCACTCCCTACCGTGACATATTGTCTACCAGTTCATAAACAACTATTACTGCCATAGTGCGTAATATCAATCTCCTATTTTTAGAAATACTCCTCAGATTAGCTTATGAGAAAATTTATACCCAACTTGACCAATTTTAAATTTGAACTCAGAATCTTCAACGAAAATGGATCACAACCCTTAGAATCTTGAAGGAGGCGCCACATCACAATATCAGTCAGGAACACCTGCTTCCTCAAATGAGTTTCGAGATCATGATGCTACCTTTTGTTATGAATCTACTTATTGGCAGATTTTCGAAGCTGTTAAGCTGCAGATGTCGAGTCGATTTCGACGAAGGCAAATTATCGAAGGTTCGAGGTTTCAAAGTTACGAATGTCGAAGGTCGAAGTTACGAGGTTACGAAGGTGCGAATTGGTTACGAGGAGACATTTGGTGATCGAGGCTCGAATTATCAAAGTTACGAATTCATATGTTCAAATTATCATATTATCAAAATATCGAGTTCCCAATTAGCAAATTATTCAATAAACAGAAAAGGAGTTGTTAGAACTGAAGAACCAATTCAAATTTCCAGCCTGAACAAATCCAAATCCTGTTGCCTCAGACCTAACCGAATTAAGAAAGTACCCCTGCGCCACCACACCCAGATTATACCTAACAAATTCATAACACCTTTGTCCAGAATTATCCTCTGCTCTGTTCAGTCCCCAACAATCAGCTTTTTATTACCGCTATGCAAGGTGGTAATACAGAAATAAATATTACAGGACTAAGCAATGAAATCATGGCCTTAGCCAATTCTTATGTACTTGCCGAAAAACAATTATATTAATACAAAAATGATTACGACACACTACTTGAGAAGAACCAGGAGCTGACAGACACAGTGCAGAACTTTCAAGATTCAAAGAATTCAATAACCAATTCCAGTACCCAATTAGAACAGCAAAATCATTTGCTACAACAAAAACTCCAACATATAAAACAGCAGGTTGCTGCCAGCTCTGAAGCACTCAAGGAAAACTCACTTCTTAAACAAAAATATCAGGAATTAGAAACAAGAATTGCTGCTACCAGTATAGGTGCCCCATTAAGCCATCCCCGATCAGCTGAACACCCGGACCCAGATTTTTTTTCGGCAGACACACCTGAACTGCGCAAAGAACTCCCAATTTTTGTCCATAAAATAAACATGAAGTTCCTTGCTAATGGAGATTGGTACCAATCCGAGCAATCAAAGATGATATATTTGGTGTCTCGGCTCAGAGGGAAAGCATTCTCGACGATTTCACATGGTATCAATAGAGATGGCACGGTTAAGTTTCTCTCAAGTGATGCTATTTTGGCTTTGCTAGAGCAAACATTCGGCAATGTCGACGAATGTAATAACGCTCGTCGCCAGATTCTTACTATTAAACAGGGCCAAAAAGACACTTCCTCACACATCTCTGATTAGTTTGAAGTTACTCAGAAGAGCGGTCTATCCGACGACGCACTAATAAATCATTTTTACGACTCCCTCCACCCGCTAATTGTATCTTAGATTCAGAACCGCGTCATGTTACGTCAAAACTTGCCTACAGACCTCAATTCATACCTAGCTGAAGTTCGACATATAGATGCCGTGCTCCGATCTTCCAATCCAAATTATACCAAGAATAAACCAGCACCCGCTAATCACTCGTCCTTTCCACCGCCTACAAACTCTCTTCCTGTTCCCACTGGAGAAGACAAGATGGATTTGAGCGCTGCTAAAACTAGCCCCACCATTATTTGGACAGCAGCAGATGCCATCAAACATCGCGTATCTCGGAATGAAGCTGAAAAAAATGCAAAGCGAATATACTGTTTTGAAAATAAACTTTGTAGCTGGTGCAACAATCCAGGTCATCGTGCACGAGTGTGCGCTGAAGCTCGCTGGAATAAAGGTAAAAGAAAGTCCCCCGACAATAAGACTATCCTTGAGGAGGAAAAAGCTTAGTCTCTGATCATTTTCACAATCAAAGACATCATAGTAGTCAGTCGGATAAATTATCAGATTCTGCTATGGTAGAGGTGGAAGGCGCTGTAATCATTGAAAGCGAAGAACTACAAATTTCATCCCTTTCAACACCCTACACAGATCATCTTCTCCCGTGCACCATAGGGTCTAATAAAATAAGTTTTTCCACCCAAGCGTTCCTTGATTGTGGTGCAACTGATGATTTCTACGATATCGACTTCGCGCAAAAACGTAATCTCCCCGTTCATTTACTCCATTAACCACGTCAACTTTACCTTGTGGACGGCACACCAGCCGCACTTATTGCTCATACTACATCTGTACATATTGATGTGAATGGCCATGGGGAGACAATGGTATTTTTCCTCACAAAACTCGGCAAATATGAACTAATTTTGGGTTGCAAGTGGCTCAGACAACATAACCCTTCAGTAAATTGGTCTCAAGATACCGTCATTTTCGATTCAATCTTTTGTAAAAGAAATTGTTTTGATCGTGCTCTCAGACTTTCATGGATAAACGTGGCAGAAACTAGGATGGTGTCTCATGGGGAGTTCCATTCTAAAACACAACTCGGGGTTAGATCAAGTTCTCAAACAATTAGGACAGGCTCAGGAACATAGGGTCGTTTCATAGGGATTGCGTAGTAATACTGTTCGAGACAGAGCTTAGGGCTGTCCTATTATCTGATGTCCTTATATACCCAGCGTGAAGGAGTATTCTTCTTCACGCAACGTCTTCTCTTTATACTCATACCTATTGTTCACGTACTTATCTCTTCTCTAAAAAAGACCGCCGTTATTGTACCCTTCTCACCTACTACTTATTTTACCTTTACTTCTTACGTGAACCCTATACCTAACGCTGAATCTATACCTCCTACTCTTAGGAATCACCACCATACTCCACACCTGTAACCTACTTGTACCAAACTCGTACCCTACGGAATACTAATAACACGGCTCCTTGAGACAGACACACGCAGAAAACTTCCTACCCGAACTTCAAAAGTAGTACTAGTAGCCCAGATGCTGACAAAGAAAAAATTGGTAAGGGACGGCCAAGAACAATTGGTTCTGATGCGTTCTATAAGCTATCAAAGAAAAGTGACGTGGAAATATTTTCCCTTTCTCTAGACAAAGTGGATGCTAGAATCCATGAGCTGGGTGTCAATCTTAAAAATCTACCAACTAAACCAGGCTCCTCCCAATCCCCCACTGATCTGATAGATGCACAAAAATTACTGCGAGCACTACATCCTGTTAGTGGAGAAACCTCTGATAGACCAAAATTCGACCCCACAATTACAGACATGCAATTAGCTGGATTTTCACTTGAAGATATTCAAATTGCTCTCCAAACTTAAGATAGACCTAACCCGGCAAAAAGCTCCTGATACATTACCATCATGTCACAGTTCGAAAATAGAAAGCGAATGGGCATTTGTATGATGGAAAGGTAAAGCTATAATTCATCTATGTAGAAGCAAACTACCTACAAGTCTCCTCTACTACTTATACACATCCAGAGGTATCTAAATCTAGCCTACGTTTACAGTGGCAATGAAACTGACGTAAGGTTTGTTCTGCCACACGGGTAACGCTTCCGATACTCTTGGCACTATCCTTTACGTAGCCTCAGTAGCGATCTCATATCAGTTTTCGTCTGCTGATAATCCTCGGAGTGATAGATAATATAGGTTGCCTTCGATAGCCATCGAAGGCTACAGGGCTTATCGGCTCACAAGCCGTCACACATCATCATTTAAACGTTTTTGACTACAAAAGTGCAGACATATTACCCCCTCACAGGGATTGCGATCATAAAGTCGATCTTAAGCCTGGTACAACGCCTTCACATGGCCCTCTGTACAATATGTCTATCGATGAACTCCAAGTCTTACGGAAGTACCTCAACGAGCAATTGGAGAAGGGCTTCATTCGCACTAGCAAGTCACCAGCGGCAGCTCCAGTCCTATTTCCAAAAAAACCTGAAGGAGGCTTAAGATTCTGCGTTGACTATCGAGGTTTGAATGAAATCACCATCAAAAACCAATATTCATTTCCGCTGCTACAAGAAACTCTTGCTAAACTTGGTAGTGCCAAGTACTATACCAAGCTTGACATCATTGCTGCGTTTAACGATATCCGGATTGCTGAGGGTCAGGAATGGTTGACAGCACTTAACACCAGATATGGCTTATTCGAGTCACTTGTTATGCCATTTGGCTTGTCTAATGCTCCAGCAACTTTCCAAGCTCGTATTAATGAAGTCTTGCGGCCCTATCTCGACGTATTCTGTACTGCATACATTGATGACATATTGATCTACTCAGACTGTTAAAAGTTACCATTGTTGAATTACCATAGTTGAGGTGGTTATGATGAAAGAGGGCGATACGTGCAGCTACAGTAAAGTTTAATGACCCTGATCAGACTAGCAGTATATTCCGTTAAATATCTGTTTTGCCTCAGGCATGTAGCAAGAACATGTAGTATATAGATTAGTCGTTGTAGATAGACGGGTGGGTATTGAAGTGTTGGAAGCTGATTCGAGAGCCCATCCTTATTATTATATGACCTATACTTATGACTCAGACTGAGACTAATATATCCGTTCTCTGTTGATTACGGCCACGCTCAGAGATATCCGAGACGTCCATCTAAATTTATAACACAGAAAATATCCTTTCACATCGAGATCATGTAAATACTGCGCTGGACGCATTGTGATATAAAAAAATGTGAGTTCGAAGCTGAAGAAGTGACCTACCTTGGATTAGTGATCTCCACTAAGGGTGTAAAAATGGATCCACAGAAAGTTCAATGTATAGTCGACTGGAAACCACCATCTTGCCTCAAAGATGTACAAGGTTTTCTAGGGTTTTCAAACTTCTATTGCCAATTGATAAAGAATTTCTCCAAAATGGTTCGGCCCCTTATCGCGCTCACCCGGAAAGATGTTAAATTTATCTGGCCCAATGCCTGTCAAACAGCATTTGAATCACTCCAGAAGTCATTTATCACAGCGCCAGTCTTGCATCACTTTGACCCTCCGAGAGAAATTTTTGTCGAAGCCGACTCTTCCGATTTTGTTTCTGCCGGAATACTTTCTCAAAAAGATGAAAATAACGAACTTCATCCTATTGACATATGTCAAAAAAACCTTGAGAGCGCAGAATGTAACTATGAAATTTACGATAAGGAGCTCCTGACTATAGTTCGATGCTTCGAGGGATGGAGAGCTGAGCTTCAAGGCTCATATCATCCTATCACTGTTCTCACAGATCATCGTAATCTTGAGTATTTTATGACTACTAAAGAGCTATCTCGACGTCAATTTCGTTGGAGCGAATATTTATCCCAATTCAATTTTGTTATAAAGTCCCGTCCAGGAAGAGAGAACACCAAAGCTGACTCCTTAAGCCGACGCTCCCAAGATTGCCCTAGTGATAGATTCGACCCCGGGGTGCAATTTCAGAAACAAACATTACTTCCGTCAGACAAGCTTGACGAACCTATCATTGAAGAACTGAAAGATAGTAAAACCGTACCAGAGCTCAAACCTAATTCTTATTTGTCTCCAGTAATCCTCCAAAAAATTGTGGAAGAACTGCTCGACACAAAAATCGCCCGGTTACTTGAACAAGGCTACAGGGAAGGAAATGACAGATGGCTGACTTAAATAGTTTCTGAGATGACAAAGCCTGAAGGAATTCCACATTCAAAAGAAGTTTCCCTTTTGGAATGTGAAATCTGTAACAATCGCCTTTATTTCCGCGGCAGACTTTACATCCCAGATAATGAGTTGAGAATTCTGATTTTACAAACTTCCCACAATAGTTGCGAAAAAGGCCACCCAGGTAAGAACGCCTTGTATCAAGCTATATCCGACCATTACTGGTGGCCCCGCCTCTCCCAACAAGTCGAATAATTTGTCAAGAACTGTCATAATTGCATTCGAAACAAAGTCTCTCGCCTCAAATGTCAAGGTTCACTCAAG
This sequence comes from Blumeria graminis f. sp. triticale, assembly GCA_905067625.1. Taxonomy (NCBI): domain Eukaryota; kingdom Fungi; phylum Ascomycota; class Leotiomycetes; order Helotiales; family Erysiphaceae; genus Blumeria; species Blumeria graminis. The sequence goes on from LR898468.1 coordinate 484,573, forward strand.
CCCCTTCCCCTTCCAGCCCAACGCTGGCGCGATATATCGGTAGACTTTGTCGGTCCTTTGGCCGAATTTAACGGTTTCAATAGCATCATGGCCGTAGTAGATCGCCTCACCAAAGAACGACACTACACTCCTTGACATACGAAAATGACTTTGAAAGATCTTGCAAAGCTATTTGTCCGTGATATCTGGCGACTCCATGGTTTGTGTGACTCTATCGTATCTGACAGAGGACCATTATTTATCGCAGAATTTTGGAAAGCAGTTTGTCACTGCCTTCAAATCAATATATCACTCTCCACTGCCTATCACCCAGAGACAGATGGTCAGACAGAAAGCGCTAACTTATTTATGGAACAGTACCTAAGACACTATATCAACTATATTCAGGAAGATATTTACTAATGGCTACCCATGGCCGAGTTTGCTGCCAATAATTCTGTCAATACTTCAACCAAAATAACCCCGTTCTTTGCAAACAAAGGGTTTCATCCGTGCATGAGTTTTGGCCCCCCAAGACCACCAGATAGAACGTCTTCAAAAAGCCTCCGCCAGCAGACCAGTGCCGGGAATGACTTTGCTTCTAACATGGCAGATATCCTCGAAGTACTACGCTCAAATCTTACGTGTTCTAGAGAAAAGCAGGAGATTGCATCAGAAGCGAATCGCTCACCAGAACCTGCATACCGTGTTGGTGATGAAGTTTTCCTTGACGCTCGCAATATCACAACCACACGGCCAATTAAGAAATTAGACTGCAAATTTATCGGCCCATTTCGAGTGACAAAAATAATATATTCTCATGCCTATCAGTTACAGCTTCCTTACGAATATGATAGATTACACAATGTTTTCCACACTAGTTTGCTGAGGCCAGCCCCTACTAACCCTTTACCAGGCCAAACTAATCCACCATCCCAGCCTGTCACACTCGACAAATCAGGTGAAAAGTTGTATGCCATCAAGGCCATAATTGACTCCAAACGTAGTAAAAATAAGAAAAATCTCCAATATCAAATTCTGTGGAGGGGCCATAACTCTGAAGATAAGACTTGGGAACTTCTCAAAAATGTCGTATTTGCCAAGACATTCATTCAAGAATTTGAGAGACGCTTCCCTCAAATATTACAGCCCACCAAAGCGGAAATCGATAGAGCAAGGCTACAAGCAATTAAATCTGTAAAGAAGGTGTCTATGCAGAACTAAAAATCTCTTTTTTAGCGTACGCAAAATAGAGGGAAGCAGGAGTAAGGAGAGACCATGTGTCAAGGAAACAAGGCGTTCAGACAAAGCAGTCACATGATATATGGACATGTCTAAATGCACGCTAACGCGTCTGTAAATAATTATTAGTTTCATAGTACTAGATTCTTTCCTCTTTGTAGACAATCTAATTCACCAGATCAGACATCGTCGGTCACCATTCACCTCACTCCCTACTGTGACACCCATTTGTGACCTCATCACTCGTTTGTCCCCCGTCCTAGCTGCCTGTCCTCCCTCAAGATGTGAAGCCCCACTAGAGCAACGGTCCCCCATAGACCAAGATACGAGCTTTGTAGATTATGACTTAATTTCCTCCTCGCGTGTTTACATAGCATCGTAACTTTACAGTGGGGGATTGTGACACCCGAGAATGAATATATTAGCCACTGGTGTACATCACCTGAAAAAGGCATTTTACTAGAATGAAAGTTCTACTGTATCCGACTCTATGTGGCATACTGTGATGGAGATGGTCGATTTTTACTCGGAAATGGTTTAACTGTCCTTCGCAGCTATAGATGGTGACATAAATTACTATAATGATTGTGATGGAGATAGACTCCTATATCATTTATTGTACATAATATGCTCCGGTTCATGTACCTCGAGCCTAGCAACTAGATAACTTTCCTCCAGGTCTAGATTCATCAGAATAATTACTTTCTCGGTTAAAATTTTCTCGACTCAGTTGTGTGTTTAGTATCCTGGCTAGGCTTCTAGTACTAGTCCATGATGCTTCAGTTGGAAAATATACTCTGTGTCCCAACCATTAACACCATGGTAATTTGGTGAGAATTAGCTATAGGCATGTGATTATAATGGGGTGTATGATATGATAATTGTAAACTAGGCAAGAGCGAGTAAGGGTTTGTGGAGGCTCGTGCACATTCAATATATTTCTTAGCAATAGCTGCCACACAGAAAACTTCGGATAGATAGATACAATACAATACATTTTCTACTGATTACCTTTCCCTTCGGATTCGAATCCAAGAACCTGGTAGTTTTACCAACACTAATTAGTGGTGAACCAAATACTTGGCTCACTGCAAATAGCAAGGTTTACCTGTTAGAAGAGAGTTGTTTGTAGAGTCGTCTTTACCGCAAAGTCAGGACTGCAATCCAACTGCTACAGCAGAGCAATTGGTCACGATCAAGTCAGATAAGCTGAAGTCAACATCAAGAGTTCTGTACCGTCGTTGTATGAGGCATAGGCCGAATTGGCCGAGTCAACTACATTTGCACGGCGCGCCCCCATCGCGTTTTCCTAAACCTCCATTGATTATCGAATCTTTCAATCACCAAGCAATACCCCTTCAATTTTATACTTTACAGCGTTTAACAATTATCGACATTTAAGTAGTGCAATCAAGTTACATCGCATCGATTACTCTCTTTCTTTCTTTACTAATCATCTGTTCAATTGTACGCAATCACTATGGCATCGAGCTCAAGAGCCGGCGGAAAAGCACCCTCGCGCGATCTAGAAGATGATGACGCTGCTACAATAGAATACATTGCGTGGATCTGGGAAACCACCGGGGCTCATCCTAGCCGCCGCAGGCACATTGATCAAGACCAATTCGACAACCCCCTTTCTTCCGAGCCAACCGTTGCGCAGCGAGCTGCATTTCTTCTTGATCGAGTTGCCAACTACATGGCATACTTCTCTGGCACTTCAGAATCTATTTGGAGTAAATTTCGTCTGGACTTTGATGGATGGTTAGAAGAAGACTTTACACCATTGGCTAGTCCTACACTACGTTCCATCACCTTGTCTAAACTAAAAGACGTTCTCGTACGTCATGGCGTTTATTGTGGTGTCCGAAACGCAAAATACGCAGCTGTTTTTGCAAATATGGTCAAATGTGATCAGCTTCCCCTATGGCCTATCACTGAACTTAGCCATAGCTGGCACTATTTCACAGACAATGCATTAGGTGAGCTTCATGCTCGATACCCGACAGTCAAGTCTGAAGTAATTGAAACCCCACATATCAACACACTTCGTTCCGCCAAAACTCCCAAGTCTACCTTCCCCAACACTAGAGCGCCCTTAAAGAATAATGGCGACATTGCAATCCAAACCCATCATGACAACGACAATGATATTTTACGAACTCCTACTAACACATGTACCGCCCCAATCCCACAGGGGGAACCTCAATATCCCCCATGTTCACAGCGTCTCCAAAGGCCATCGCATTATCTCAGTGTTGCTCCGTCGTTTGTTGATCAAGTTCCTATTACTAGTCACCTACTAGATCCGCTTAACCCTAACCATCTGGTCATTCCAGAGGACAATAATGAGCCACTGGATTCTCGGAAGATTGAGACATTTAGCAAAATCTGGAATAAGGAATACAACTTCACGGTCGCAGCTTACAACATTTTAGACAACACTGTGCGCCAGTTTCAACTCACTTGTTCCCAAATTTACATAGCTCAATTGCAACTGCATGCTATATTTCGAATGACGTTATCGGGTGCGGTGCAGAAATGGTCATTGTATTCCCTTAGCAATTCTGCCAAGATTTGCAATATGTACCTGATACTGAAAAGTCATTTTGATACAAGCATTAATCACTCTCGCTACCACAATGACTAGACTTCAATCACTTTTCAGTCGGCTAGGAATGACAAAGAATGTTTGCAAAAAGATCTTCCTGGTGTCTTGGACTTCTTGCTCAATTGTTCGGAACTTTGTCAACGGGCTCTAGGTAGCTTGTACTTCGGTGAAAAACAGCTGATTGCTGCAACACTGCGTGCAGTGCAAGGCGTGGCTGAACTAAAGCCTGCAACATTCAAACCCACAATGCAATATGAGCAATTATGTAATGATCTACAAAATGCACTATTCCAGGCAATGCAACCCTCTGTAAGCCACTTTGTTGTTGATCAGACCAATGATGCACCGGATATAAATTATAACAATGGAAAGTATAATTCTAATTGCCTTCCTCGTGGTCAGAATAGAAACAACGACCACCGATTTCGCGATAATGATTACAAGCAAAGCTAAAAAAGTAGTTGTTGCCAGCACAGTAACAATGAGAAATGCTACATTTGTGGTAAGCAAGGTCACTTTGCCCGCAATCATCCTCAACACGAGCAGGCTGAACATTGCCGAAAATACAATGATGCCCACCGCTTCAGTCGAACAATGAAGCCCTACCGGCAATTTTTTGCTGGATTTTGAAGGATTACCCCTGGAGAGCTCGGATACTATAGCTCATAATACTGCTGTCGACGATTTCAGTGAAGATGAGAACAGCAAAAACAACTTATTTATGAGTGCTGCCTCTTTTCTCATCAACGAATCTGCGCGCTACCGTCTCACAGACTACATACCGCCATCACTTGAGTCCAATTCACCAGTTCCTACCGAACAATTTGTTCTTGATTGATACTCTAACAAACACTTTCAGGGAATAATGCCTGATACCGGCGCCGCACAGATATCAACAGCGGGATTTCCTCAGTTTCAGGCCTTGCAGCGAGAGCATCCAGAACTACAGCTGAAAAAGGAAGATAACAAGGTAAAAGTTTGTTTCGGTAATGGTGATGCAATTTCATCACTCGGGTCTGTCAAAACTATAGCACCAATTGGTACCGTAAAGTTCTACGTCATGCACACGCCAATGCCATTCCTGCTTAGCCTCAAGGACATGGACCGTCTTGACACCCATCTCGACAACACGCGCAATCTCCTCGTTCAGCGTAGTCCAAGCTATAAGGAGATCCCCATCGTGCGAAAGTGGGGCAATCCATGGTCCATGATCTCAGATCTTAAACATGCGTCATTATTCCTGACCGTCCCTGAGCTACAACGCCTTCATCGACAATTTGGCCATTCAACAGTGCAACAAATGTGCAATATTCTTAGCCGTGCTAGTGAGGAAGCTAAAACTGAAGCCCTTGAAATGATCGCCAAGTTTTGCCACTACTGCCAGATGAAGGGTGCCACACCCCGTCGCTTTTGATTCACTCTCTGCAATGACATTGCTTTCAACCACAAAATTATCGTTGATACTCTTGATTTGGACGGCAAAGCAGTATTACATACCGTTGACACGGCAACTGCTTTTCAATCTGGCCGTTTTCTGAAGAATATGACTGCCAAAGAAGCGTTGGAACGCCTCCGAGAATGTTGGATTGACACATATCTTGGTCCTCCTGACATTCTCGCCACAGATGCAGGCACGCAGTTTAGTGCAGAGGAGTTTCGTGCTGAGGCACGGCTCATGGGTATCACTGTTGTCGAAGTTCCCACCGAAGCACATCATTCAATTGGTAAGGTCGAGCAATACCATGGGCCCTTGCGCACAGTCTATTGCATCATCTGCGCCGAGTTGGGCACAGCCATTTCCCCAGAAACTGCATTTTAGATGTCCTTTAAATGTATAAATGACAGTGTTGGCCCGAATGGTTTGGTCCCAACTCTTCTTGTGTTTGGTGCTATGCCACGTCTAAAAATGGATTCCCCTCCGTCCGTACTAACAATGCAGCGGGCCGAAGCAAAAAGTAAAGCGATGAAGGAGCTAAATAAGATCAACTCCAAGCACCTAGTCAACCGTGCACTCAATACTCGCAATGCGCAGGACACATCTGACATACAACCACTTTCTATCCCAATTGGCAGCGAAGTTATTGTCTACTGTGGCGCTAAAAAGGGATGGGTTGGTCCCTACACCATGTTAAGCACAGATGGAATCAATATCACTGTCCAGCGAGGCACCAGTCGCTCTGAATTTCGCGTCAATTTCGTCAAGCCATACAATTGCCTTAACCCAGCTATCGCCATTTCATCCGGTCTAGAGCCATTCGAATACCCGCCTGTAGAACTTCCTCGCCCGCGTGGCCGACCCGCTAATATTCCAACACCCCCTACTATTCCTAATGATGTTGTGGCAAAATTTCACTAAAAACAGTCAACAGCCCGGCCAACCAATATTTCTTTAAGAAATGCAATTCATTGTACACGCAAAGTTACGTTAAATGATAAGCAACACTCCAAGGAACCCAAATTGCAGTCCGATCAGCCAATCGTCAAGCGTCTTCGTCCGCGCAGTCGTATCCAACAGCCCATTTATGACAGTGATTCTGATAATGATACTACTCCAGATACCGACTTATTCATCATAATTATAGTTGACGCTACGTCATTCAAGCAGCAAATCATAACCCACAAAGAGCATAGCAATAGAGAACTTGCTATCCGTCTCCGTGCTGATGGCAAGATCAATACTGCTGGGGCTCCATTCGAGCTCAGTGATATTGCTGAAATTGATAGCCTCCTAGCCTGCGGTGTATTAGTACCTACTCCCAGCAATAAAATCCCAAATGGCTGCCGAATTTTTGGGTTACATATAGTGCGCGAAATCAAGGATAAGACAACTACACATTTGTATGAAAAATCCCGTCTTGTTGTGCAGAGATACAACAATCATGAAAAACAATTTGTCCTAACCCAGTCTCCGACTATTCAGCGTTGCAGCCAAAGACTGATCCTTGCCATTGCTCCAACCCTGCTTAAAAGAGGTATGATTTTCGCTATTCGTGATATCACACAGGCGTACACTCAGTCTAAAACGCCCCTTGCCCGTGATATCTTTGCCCGCCTCCCTTCAGAGCTAAAAGAAAAGTACCCCGAAGGTACTATATTCCGCGTTGTCTGGCCTCTATATGGTATCCCAGAGTCTGGAGCCCACTGGTTTGTTACCTATCAGAACCATCACAAGGAAAAATTAGACATGTCAGCTTTGGTATTTGATCCTTGCCTTCTAGTCACCAATACCAATAAGAACTTTGGCATAGCTGGTATGCAGACAGACGAAACGCTGCTCGTTGGCATTGCCGAATTCATGGCTACAGAGGAGGAAGAACTCAAGAATGCAAAGCTCCTGGCCAAGCCAAAAACTTTCCTTGCCGACGGCTCTGTAGCTGACTTCAATGGCTGCCATCTACAAATTAAGGGCAAAACTATTGTGATGTCACAGAAAGGACAAGCCGATAAGCTCAAAGCTGTTGATATCAATACTACACATCGTCCACAAAAATATATCCAGCAGCGCGCCCGTGGCGCGTATATAGCCTCCATTTGCCAACCCGAAGCCGCATTCAACTATTCCTTTGCGGCCCAAGCTCAGGAGCCTACAGATGATGAGTATAGTGCTATCAACAAGCGCATAATTTGGCAGCTCATTAACAAGGACCGTGGCCTCAATTTTGTCCCGCTAGATCCGAGCAACTGGAAGATTATGGTTTTTGCTGATGGTTCATTTGCCAATTTAAGAGACCTCTCATCACAGGTGGGTTTTATAGTAACGCTGGTCAATGAAATTGCCAAGTCTGAAGAGCAGTTCACTATAACCGGAAATCTTATCCATTGGTCATCCCAGAAATGCAAGCGTGTCACTCGAAGCGTGCTCGCCTCGGAGGTTTATGGCACTGTTGCCGGTGTGGACACCGGCTATGTTGTTGCCAAGACAGTGCAGTTGATTTCAGAGCAGTTGAAATTGCCAACAGCGCCACTAATTCTTTGCACAGATAGCTACAGTCTCTATGAATGTCTCGTCAAACTAGGTACAACATCTGAGAAACAATTAATGGTTGATGTGCAGGCGCTGAGGCAGAGTTATGAACGCCGCGAAATCAGTGATGTTCGATGGATTAATGGTCACGACAACCCTGCAGATGCCATGAAAAAGCAAAATCCAAACAAAGCTCTAGAAAATTTTATCTCACTCAACAAGATTACAATACAACTTGAGGGCTGGGTCAATTGGGCAGACTCCACTATCAAAACTGTAGATAACAAATTACGGGGATAGAACACGCGAGAAAGACGCGGCGAGAATAAACCCATGCAGCACATATCACGACTATTTTCGATTTTTTAAATTGGTGCCAGTGTCCCAACCATTAACACCATGGTAATTTGGTGGGAATTAGCTATAGGCATGTGATTATAATGGGGTGTATGATATGATAATTGTAAACTAGGCAAGAGCGAGTAAGGGTTTGTGGAGGCTCGTGCACATTCAATATATTTCTTAGCAATAGCTGCCACACAGAAAACTTCGGATAGATAGATACAATACAATACATTTTCTACTGATTACCTTTCCCTTCGGATTCGAATCCAAGAACCTGGTAGTTTTACCAACACTCTGTACAATATTATATGGATATATATGATGAGGTAAAGAAGACTTGATATTTTACAACTATGGCATCATCGGACTTATATATACATCTAAGGGAAAAATTCCCACTTGTCTCTTTTTTTTTCTTTTTTTAAATCATTTAAGTGTATTCAGCTATAGAGCTATGGCACATGACCGGTGCTATGTATACATGTTGGATGACTCTTTTGACATTAGAGACACTCATACTCTGGATTTCATTCGCAAATACCACTATGAGGTATGCTTGCTTACACAAACAGTCGACCCTCCTCTGTAAGTACCCACCAAAGGGACGTTTCAAAACCTTTGGTTATTCAAGCATGCCTTCGTCATCCATGATACCAGCACCGCGAGAAATGTGATTGTGTTTTGCTGGATTTGAACCAGCGATCTACTGTCTCGAGTGGGATATGTGTCCAAGCTATCCAGACTCTACTTGGCAGACCGACCAAGGCAATGTACCACCGCAACATCCAACCATGGCGGTGTTTATAGTGTCGCTTACACTCTCGCAACCGAAGTCTTGGCACACACAAAGCTCAAATTGTGAAAACTCCTTGCCAAATTCCGCGCCCGTTGAGACTGTATCCAATCCTCTGCATCATCTTATCAACTTGTCCTAATACCTCTCACATCCATCCCAAAGAACAGTCTTCCAGATTTGTGTGCCACGCTTTGCTTCCTCCGTCGGGTGTAAATATCGGCGCGGGCGTGTATCTGGCGACCAGCTGAGGCCAGAGAAAGTTGATAGTAGGTGTGGTCATTAGAATGAAGATGTACTAGGTCGTACTTGTAAACTTGATGAGGCTTGGATAGGATTCGGACTCTTTAGGAGTGAAAATTTGATGTGGTGGAGTAATTTGAATCATTGCCTCGTGGGCCAACTTGTTTGATATTGCGAAATTTGACTGAACTTGGCTCTGGGAGAATGTTTCACTCCCAGGTTTGTAGAGGCCACCACTGACAGGTGTTCAGTCTTGCCCTCCTAGAGACTTCCATGTACATATTTAGATTTACTCTCCTTATCGCACAACACAGTTATTGATCCCGACCCATCCAGATCCTGATATTATCTTCATACATTCCGTGACACTTACTTCCTTGTCTCCCTGAGAAGTGATCCGAGTCAGCCCTGGTTACCATACCTCTCGTCACAAACCATCTCTGGGATGTTGCGTCGCGCCCGGGCGGCCGAGTCATGACGTGTTATGGCCAGGCATCCCTGAAGAGGTTTCAAAGAGAAGGTTCTGAGGAAAAGGTGATATGAGAAGGTTTTAAGAAAGGTTTTGGGAAAGGGTTTACTGAGAAGGTTTCCAGGAAAACTCCGACAGTTAGAGATGGAGGGGCTGGCGTCATGACGGCATTTGTCATAGTCTTAGTTGAGTTCAAGCACTGTCTCGAGTTAGACTTAAGGAATCTGGAGCTGCCACATAGCAGCCCTCCAGCTTCTCAATCTTTCATTCTTTTGATCTTTGATCTTGCAATCTAGCATTTACATAATATTACAATTTTATATTCTCATAGTCCGATATTCTCAGTCTTTCGTTATCTGTTACATTCTTTGTACTTCTGTGCACCCTGAGTTATCAGCCTTGGTTGCCTGCTTGTCAACTTGACTTCTTGACTTCGTGTCTTTCGACTATTCTGAAGTTCTACAACCTTTGACTACCTGGCACCTCGCCAATCGAATCATATCTAAGTATCCTTCGTTAGCAATTGTAATCCTAACAGTTATTAATACCTTATCTTCGGTAGACGGCGATCTCCTGTTTCCTTAACACACGCCGTAACATGACGTGCATACAATAACATAATTTAGGAATTGTAATGATTACAGTGTTGTGATAGCAACAGTTGCCATTCGGAGTACTAGTTAGTTGCTGTGATATGGCTGTGGATTACTACACCCTTGGTTATAGTATTGATGCTCGTGTACTTAATGAAGCTCTAGGACTAGATTTATACTGTAGCTTTTTGTCTTGTAAACTACTCATATTTTAGAATCTAATAATTAATCTGAATATCTCGTCTTTATTATCAGCCTCTGTCTTCGTCCTCGTCCTCATCCTCGTCCGTGACACCTCTACTCTGTATAGTGCCGTGCTGAAGGCACAAAACTTCACCAATTTGTGTTGGAATTTGCCACATTTCTTACAATAATTGGCATTCCTTGCAAATATGAACAACTTTCCTGCATACTGCGTAATAAATCCTGTATTCCAAATTTTAATTTCTTTTTGCTGTTGAGAAATTTTCTCATGAATTTGCATGTGTGGGGTAGTATGATAGTAGATGCAAATATAGTGAAAGATATGGTCATGTTTACTTTGCGACAAATAGGATCGCATTAATGGTGTGGGGTTAGCACTATTTTATTCCCTGCACAATGGTTTTGTGGTCAGCTGTGCTGAAGACTTTTTATGGTAATAATTGTTGTTTGCATACCCACTTCAACTCTGGGATGAGCGCACATAAATTCGCGTTTTACATGTAACTTAGACCTTTAATGGAAACAATATTCTTTGAGCTATAATCTCTGCTCCTCTAACTCTATAATTGCAATAATTTGATCATTGGATCCGGGTTGATGCCAAATTAGACTGTGTTAGGGTGATGTATAAATTTGATTGTACGTTGGGCTTTCCTACACAGTTCTTGGAGATGCTAATTAAAGGAGAATTGGAGTCGAGCCATTTAAAAAATGAGGATGGTAGAATACTATATCCCTTGATCTGAAAGCCGAGTCCATTAGTGTCAAGTCTTTTCTTTGGTCTTCCTCTTATCACTGGGAGTTCATACTTAGCTGGATCGGAGTCTAACTTGTACTCATTAGCTAGCAAGACAATTTTGTCAACTTCCTGTTGAACCGTTTCTACTGCCTGAGCTGCAGTGCTCCATACACAGAGTATGGCAATATTGTCAGCATATCAAAATTGGGTTCCACTATTGCCATCTAGGAGTAAAATTGAGATGTGCAGTAGGAACAAGAGCGGTGACAGTGGTATTGTAAAGGTAAGAGCTTACGGAGGTTAATGGGCAGAAGGTTTGCAGATGATTATCAATGAATCAATTTGAACTGCTGATATTCTTGATATTCAGAGCTGTAAGAATCTAGTAGGTAGAAAGGGCTAATTATATACACATTTGAGGTAGCTAGACTCTCGCCTTATTTTCCCAAAACAGTACCACGGAATATTCTAGTATCCTCCATCTGGTAGTATTATCTAGAAACATTTTCCATACAGTGCTCCATTGTTCCTCTACTCATCATGGAGCCACCTGGAAAGTTCTTCATTCACCCTCAGTGATCATTACCCTTGTGTATTGTAATCCTAGGCATCACAAGTACAACAAATGGTGAGCCTTGAGGGACCATACACTCTACTACTGTTGGTAAAAGGATCATATTTGGCAGTATGAATTGTTCTTTCTAATTGCAGTATTCAAGTTTTTGTTAGGACACTGACAGGGATCTGACTCAGCTCATTAGCAAGGCGCTTGGAGTAGAGGGAGAAAGGGGAAAGGAAGGAAGAAGAGACAACGTTTTAAGTCTTTCGAGATACCTGTTAATTGACTTAATTCACCGACTTTGTGATGGAAAGCTGACTTTGTGATGGCAACCAATCTGTATTACTTCGTGTTTTACCAAAAACAACTCCGTTTTGCGTCGTCCCAGCTTGACTTTGGAGGCGTGTCCTTTGCTGAGACAAAAAAGATTCTATCCATTGACAAAGATTCATAGGCAATCCTTGTCCCTGCATCTACAGTCCCTCTGGGATAGGGCTTGTTAAACTTGAAACTGGGTTGTTTAAGGGACTAGCCCTCCAGGCACAGTTGGGCTAGCTCATAATAGGTTAGAATATCTCTCTCCATTACCCTGCTTGCCATGAAGTGTGATCCAATTGTCCTTTTCGAACAATTGGTTAGAGAAGCATACTTTCAACAATGTCAGGGCTCGCAGACAGTGGACTAGGACAAAGACGAGATTCTACAATGTAGATAAAATACAAGACAAAACTTAACTGTACAAACACACCCCAAGAGCTTCCTCAAGCACCAGAGACCGGTCACCACAATGAAGGGCGCAATAGTCCACAGCTGTTACATGTAAGGGTTATAAGAAAGATGTTATTCACAAACTATCTAGATCTAGGTACAAAAGAGAATCTGTTGGAAATTCTGACACTCGAATTTAGGACTCAACCATTATCTGTTTTGTCTCAGGTACCCTATAAGATCGGCTCTCTCTACACATGTCTCGAGTGCGCTAATCGCGCCTACTGTTGCATATACACTTGGATATTTACGTACTACAGTGTACCTTGGCTCATCTGTTGTGACATGACTGTCAGAGCCGCTATGTGGATCCTAAATGTAGCAGGCTACGTTATGTAACATAGACTACCAAATGCAGTTAGCCTATAATTAGTAAGCTACGCACAAAGTGTAGATTTCGGAGTTGGGAATGAGGAGAAATATAGACAAAATTTATTAGAACTCAAGCTTAACTATTGCATTCTGCAGAACTAGCTGTAGTAGAGCCAAGAGTTATATTTGTCACCATCCTGTTTCAATTGCGATTGATTGAAACCCACAAAAATATATATTTTTGTAGAGAAAATCTCAATAAAAAAAAAACGCCATTAATATTTGCTTTCATTTCACATCATAATGGTAGGCCTCACAAACTTGGAACTCGAAGCCAAATTGAAGAAAGCCACCACCGACCAGGTGGCGTTTCAGGAAGACACGACAAAGCGCTTCCAAAAATTGAGCAAGGACTTGGAAAAGATTGCAGAAAGGGCGGAAAGGACGGACAATTCAATCCAAGAACTGACCGAAAAATCAAAATTGACTTTTAGTGAGCTCCTGCACAGGGCGGACAAAACTGACAATGCACTCTCACACATCTTGCAACAACTCTCTGTTATTGCCAACGCCAAGACTAGTGAGAATCTAGCTACCAGCAGTCTACGTCCTACAGTCACGTCAACTCAAGAAGCCCCACCGCTAGACAAGGGTAAACAGAGACGACAAGTTTCGTCCTCCAACCAGGAAGCCTCCGCTTCATTGGTGGCGGTGCCCAAACAGGAACCACCAATACCGAAAGTCTTAGGCGAGTTCCCAACTTCCACGCAAACTGAAAGTCGACGCTCAACAATTCATTGTCGACTCAAATCCAGTTCTTCAACGCCCCACTAACTGCAGCCAACAATTAGTTCCTTGCCGACGGAACAATAAATCTCTATCAATCAGTCAACCCCCAAACCTCAGGTCTTAGCAATCAAGAAATGCGGGTGAAAAGACACTTCCCGGATTTTTTTACGCACAAGGAAGCAGAGAACCCTAATGGTCCTCTGCGCAAAGCAACGGAAAGGAACAAGGCAGTGTTCCCAAATGACTGGAAACTCTGGTTCGCTAATGAAGATACCCTGGGAATACTCTATCTGATGCAAGTTGGTATGGTTCAGTCAATGCTACCATATTCCGCCTGGCCAATGAGGGTCGCTGTGACAGAAACCGAGTTGGTAATGAGTAAATCAATTTATTAAACTATATGAAGAGGAAAGAAATCTCTAGCTACTACTAACAGGTACTTATAACGTTTGGTACGCTTGGTGAATCTGCTGACTGATAACTTCCACCTAGGCCTAATACTTGCTACTGAGCCAAGTATTATCAGGAGCCATTACGCTATGATGTTGCTCCGACCTCCTGGCTAATAGTGCCATCTCATCTGTATTTGCCGATCCTTCCTCTTTCAGTCTTATCGTAATTATTCCTAATTAAACGCTTAGGTTTCCTCCTAAGCTAAAACAACAATCAAACCGTAACAGTTGCTTCTGTAATGGACCACGATTTTATTACAGCTAGAAGAGCTATTGCCAATGGTTCTTTAGACTGGGCAAGCACAGTTGAGTGCATCCTTAAGGTTTTACACAACAATAATGCCTTAAGCTCTCCTCTCACCACTTTCGCTAAACTTACTGCCAACAACAGTGAGACAACGTTAGACTTTGCACGCTGTCTAAGGAAAGCTTTTTTCTTTCTCCCAACGGATATGGTAGTGGGACCCCAGGCTCGAGATATATTAAGCCAACATGTCCGACAGTCCTTACCTCGGACATGGACCACAATTAGTTCTCGAGCCCCGTCCCTTTCAAACGAAGAATTGGCCGACCATATTGTCCAATCTACTGAAGCCATTGCCCATTGGCCGTTTGAAGATACCAACTTTCAGCGTGGTCCCAGTCTTACAAATCCAGCTGTTGAATCATCCTCACCTGTGCTAGGTCAGACAATAATAGATCCTAGGCTTCAGGGAAATAACGTGTTCCCCACACGCAGTACATTGGACGAAGGTGGAGAATACGCTGTAAACTCTCAACACGGCAACTGTTACAAGTGTGGAAAGCCAGGACACTGGTCCAAAGACTGTCGCTCGAATCCACCGCCTAAAAATCACCGTATCCAGCCAAATTTGGGTCGATTTCCAGCCCGCTCCAATTTCAGCAACGAGCTGAAGAAACGTTATGCGGCTATTAAGAAAAAAGTATTCAAGCGCTTCAGTCCCAACCAGAAATTGTATGTTGTCGAGCCCATGACTCCAGACAATGACCATCAAAGAAGTCCTGCTGACACCATTGAACACGACAACGTTGACCCGGAACTAGAAGACTTGCTCACTCAAGTCCTTGCCGAGGAAGAAGTAGAATGAGAGTGCCAAGATGCCTATGTTGTGGCAATAGGCTCAGGCTATACAAAAGCTACTCTCGACGAGGATCCTCTTTGTGATGGATGCAGAAAGCCACACAAATTTTTCCTTACACGTCTTTCAAAATTTCCTTCTGTTACCTTTTCTAATTTCTTCGATTATGGATCTTCCACTTATTTTGTTTCCAACTCCTTGGCCACCAGACTTTTTTCCTATAATACATCATTCATTTCTACGATTTCAGGAATTGGTGGAACAGGACCTACAGTTACCAAAGATGCCATTATAACAGTACAATTCCATATTCAACGCAGTAATAATCATTCCAAATGGACCGAATCTGTTACGGCTGGTATGTGAAGAGATAGCCGTCTTCGAGATTGGGAACTGGCCGATGTTGCACGAGAGTATATCAGAACGGACGGGGACAAGAATAGCTTGTGGACTAATAATACAGATTGCAAAACTACAGAACTAAAGCTACATCTTACACCTAACTAATTACAACTGTACAGCCTAGCGTGACTCAACTACATGTCGGCGCCTGATATGATAAGGCCTCCACAGTTCGGGCCAGTGTTTATGGCACAGTGGTATAGCCACAACTACAAGTCATTATACTGAGTAGCAGTCATACTGAGCCATAACAGAATCAGTTACATTTTCTGCTGGAGTCGTCCCAGATAATACATTTCCCGCTGACCTTATCTTGGGCCAAACAGTTTTTCACGCTCTCGGATTAAACTTTCTTTCTGACAAAACTATTCAACTTTCTAACTTGCAATCATCTCCAACTCTTTTTCCTTTTTCTAATTCAGATAATATCCATCATGTTTTTACGACCAGCTCTATCCCTCTCACGCCAAAATGGCACAAGTCAACACCAGCTAACGCATTTCCTTTTATCAGCTCTTATATTCACGACTTTCCTTCCATTTTTAATAAATCTCTCCGAAAATCCGACCTTCTGTACAAGACACAACACGTCATAAATACAGGTGACTGTCAGCCAATTAAGCTCGCTCCAAGACGCTATAGCCCACATCAGCTACAAGCAATCCAGGATTTTTGCAAAACTCACGTGGGAAGAATCATACAAAAAAGTCAAAGCCCGTGGGCAGCACCATTGCACCTCACACCCAAAAAGACACCATCCAAGACAAATGAACAAATCCGGAGAATTTGTGTGGACTACAGAGAACTCAACAAGATCACTAAGATAAACGCGCACCCAATCCCCAATGCTCAGGACGAAATACAGCGAGCTGCGGAACATAAATTCTACGCGTTCTTAGACTTAGAAAATAGATTCTGGCAAGTCCCAATGCATAAAGATTCACAAGAAAAGACAGCCTTCGTGACGCCTTTTGGTATCTATGAATAGCTTGTCATGACTTTTGGTCTACGCAATGCTCCAGCAACTTTCCAATCTTTAATGGAAGAGGTGCTACAGCCATATCGACTGTTTGTATCTGGCCTTCTGGATGAAGTGTGCATTTGGGGGGATTTGCACGAGGAATTGCATGCGAGATTACAGCAAGTTTTTGTTCGTTTTGTTAAATATAGCTTAATTCTCAACGCAGCCAAGTGTAGACTCTTTGTTGAACAGGGTGTCTTCCTCGGACTCCTCATTTCAAAATACGGCATCTGTCACAGACCGGCTTTCCCCACGAGGAAAACGGCCTGCTTGTCACTACCATTGTGCCATGGGCTAATGCTGAGATGCTGCGCTTAGTCTGGTCAACCAAGTCAGGAGCTTCCCTAGTAACATAGTCAATGCGTTGCAATGGTTACAATGTTATGATAGCAACAGTCACTAATCAACATAAGCAATCAGTTGCTGTGTTATAGCTGTAGACTACCATACCCCTGATTGTAGTAGCCGCTCTTGAGTACTTAAGGAAGGTCTAGGACTGGATTTGTTCTGTAGCTTTTTGTCTTGTAATTATTCTAGACTTTAGATTGATCCGATTATTATAAGCTTTACCTTATACCCCGACTCTGTCCCGTTCCGCCTCCGTCTCGTTCCGCCTCCGTCCCGTTCCGCCTCCGTCTCGTTCCGCCTCCGTCCCGTTCCGCCTCCGTCACGTTCCGATCACATCCTGTTCCGATCACATCCTGTTCCGATCACATCCTGTTCCGATCACATCCTGTTCCGATCACATCCTGTTCCGACTACATCCGTCCCGACTCCGTCCTGTTCCGACCCTTGACCTCCGAACTAGCCAACGAGCCTGACATTACAAAAAGCTCCCAATATTTATATCTTCTTGAATAGTCATGTCATCCGAGAAAAACGGTACTGCTAAAGTCTCCCTCGAAGAACTTCTCTCACGTTTATCGGAAGTTTCGGAACCATCTCAGCTAGCAGAAGGTTTTAAGGAGGAGCCTCAATTAATATTTGATGCATTTCAGACTTTGACGCAGCGCAACATTGCTCTAGAGACTATGACTAAAGAGCTTGCTGCATCACAGCTACGAGTCCAGGAAATGGAAAAAGCAGCTAGGGTTAAAGCAGCTAAACAGAGATCTGACTCCTCTAATGACACCTTGACTCGTTTAGTTGAACTCTTGCAGCCACGACCTCAGAAAACTATGCTCCTCGCCGATTGCGAACCGTTCTCTGGTAAGAAAGATTACTACTATGTCTGGAGGGAATCAATTTCACTCAAACTGAATACAAATTCTGACCACTTCCCAACGGAACACACCAGAATGGCATACATATATTCCCAGATGAGATTTAACTGCAGAGAACATCTCAGTTCCTGGATCAAAGATGGTTCAGTCTTATTTGCTTCGGTTGCTCAAATGTTCGAGGTTTTAGATACGTTGTTTGGCGACCCAAATCGGGTTAGGGACGCGACAAATAGACTCCATGCAAACTTTCAGAATAACAGACCCTTTTCGCATTGGATAACTGACATACGAAAAGATGCTTCCATTGCCGGTTATGATTTTGAGTCGCGCTCCCTCAGAAATCTGATATTTTACAACATGAGCTTGGAACTAAAGAAAGCATTAGTTCATGAAAAGGATATCGATATGTTAGATTTAGATAGTGCTATCGCCAGACTGCAGGACATGGAAAATCGTCTGCGCACTGTGGAAAACCTGGTTTCTGATCACAACAGCCGATATCTACAACCTGCTATCTCAAATAATCTGGTACAAAATCGTCCTCGTATAGGAGACCCCATGGACTTATCAGCATTAGGAATAAGACATCAGGGCCCTCTGACGCAAGAAGAAAAGGATAGACGTCGTGAACTAGGACTCTGTTTTTACTGTGGAAAACCCGGCCATTCAATTCGAGTCTGTCCTATGAAATCTAACCGGGCTCGGCATAAATTAAATTCGGCCGATGTTGTGGCAAAAGGAACTCAGGGTGGTTCGGAAAACTAGAATGCTCTTTGAAAAGTCGCTCAAAGGGCCATTCAGAAGACTTGGTGATATCATCTGCAGCTATAAATGAGTCAACTTGGGAAGAAAATAGTCATTTTGTAATTGAGTGTTCAGTTAGAAATAAGAATCAAGACAAAATTCCTTCCTTAGCTCTCATTGATAGCGGAGCATCTGCTCATGGATTTATCAATACCAAGTTTGCGCTTGAAAATAGTTTCGAATTATTAGAACTTCCTCGTTCCCGATCTTTGAAAGTATTCGACGGAACTGATACAACTTCGGGTAAGATAACACATATGGCCAAAACAAATCTTATAATTAATGGGCATTCGGAAATTATCCTGCTTTTTGTTACAACTCTTGCTTACTTTGATCTTGTTTTGGGCTTACCTTGGTTGCAATTCCACAATCCAACCATTAAGTGGTGTGACAAAGTACTGAAGTTTGAACATGAGAAATGCCGAAAACATGCAAAAAATCTACCTGTTATTGTTCAGGCAATTTCACCCAGAGAAGTCGAGGCGCGTCGCAAACCAGGTCTATCGTCAATTGAAATTGAATATTGCGATAGAGAAACATTTGACAATTTGGCAGCGCAGGGTTGTGCTATGGTGATGGCTGTGTCCATAACTGACATTCGCGAAGCGCTAAAAGACAAACCAGTAGTTGACCCTGCCGAAAAGCTGCCAAAAGTTTATCATGAGTTCCTGCCTGTGTTTTCCAAAGAGAAAGCTGATGGATTGCCCGAGCATCGACCCAATGACCATCGGATATTACTTAAACCAGGTTCAGAGCCTCCCTGGGGGCCGCTCTATGGAATGTCTCGAGAAGAACTCCTAGTTCTAAAAAAATATATCCATGAAAATTTAGAGAAGGGATTCATAAGACCTAGTTCATCTCCGGCTTCGTCTCCTGTACTTTTTGTAAAGAAGCCTGGCGGTGGCCTTCGGTTTTGCGTAGATTATAGGGCACTTAACAACCTCACGATTAAAAATCGATACCCTATACCACGAATTAATGAAACTTTGACTCTGTTAGGAAAGGCCAAATACTTTACAAAACTAGATGTGATATCAGCTTTTAATCGATTGCGCATAGCGAAAGGCGATGAATATCTTACAGCTTTTCGAACTCGATTTGGTCTTTATGAATATCTTGTCATGCCATTTGGTCTTGCAAATGCCCCTAGCTCGTTCCAGAATTATATCAATGACGCCCTTAAAGGTTACTTAGATGAATTTTGTACGGCATATATAGATGACATACTCATCTACAGTAATTCACTGAAAGAACATGAAGACCATATCAAGAAGGTGCTTCATAGGCTACTTGTGGCAGGTCTGCAGATAGATATTAAAAAATGTGAATTCCATGTACAGAGAATTAAGTTTCTGGGACTGGTTATATCAACTGACGGCATTGAAATGGATCCATCGAAATTAGAGGCTATTGAGAAATGTCACAGACCTGAGTGTACAAAAGATATTTTCCGGTTTATAGGCCTCGCAAATTTCTATCGAAGATTTATCAGTAATTTTGGAAGAGTAGTGATGCCACTCACTGACATGATGAAGAAAGACCTAACATTCAGCTGGGGGCCCGAGCAAGAAAAATCATTTTTGGAAATTAAAAGAAAATTCCGTGAAAATGTCATCCTTCGACATTTTGACTGGGACAAACCAGCTCGTTTGGAAACAGATGCTTCAGACCGTGGTACTGGGGGTGTACTTCTACAACCAGATGAATCCGAACAGTGGAGACCTGTTGCCTTCTTCTCAAAGAAAATGAGTCCAGCAAAGTCGAATTATGAAATATATGACAAGGAACTCCTAGCAATTGTACAAGCATTTGAAGAGTGGCGTCCTGAATTAGAAGGAACATCTGACTCTATTGATGTAGTCACAGATCACAAAGCTCTGGAATATTTCATGAAATCACGATTATTGAGCCGAAGACAGGCTCGCTGGAGTGAATTTTTGTCTCGATTTAACATTCGCATTTGTTATCGACCGGGTTCCCAAAATACCCCGGCTGACGCTCTTTCTCGCCCAGTTGGTGACCCCGATCCTTCATTGAAGAAATTCTTGGAACAACGAGTCTTGAAGCCACACAATCTTTCACCTGGGATGAATAGCTCCGAAGTTATGATGAATGAATTTGATAGCAATGAAATTGTAGCGCCCGTAGTAGATAATTATATTAACCCTGAAACTGTAGACATTTTTGAAGAAGAAAATTTAGATTTGCCAATTTTAGAAAGAATCCGTGGAAAAGCATTAGAAGATAAATCTTTAAGGATAGTAATACAGGCACTGGAAAAACAGCAGGCACCCCGAGTTAGCAACTTCACTTTGGCTGAGTGTTCCTGGAAAGACGGAATTTTGTTTTATCGCAATAAAATTGTTGTTCCACAATACGAGGGGGATAAGTCGCTTGCGCCAGATATAATTCAGTCATACCACGACCTACCGACAGCTGGCCACCAAGGAGCAGCTGCCACCTATGCGTCGTTAGCAAGAAATCTTTTCTGGCATGGTATGTTGCGACAAGTAAAACAATATGTTTGTAACTGCCATACCTGTTCTCGTTCGAAGCCCTCTAGAGAATGCTCGCAGGGACTTTTGCGTCCTCTTCCGACAGCTGATAGGAGATGGCGACATGTTGCGATGGATTTTATTGTCGATTTACCTGCAAGTATGGCTTGTGATTCCAATGAAATGTACAGTGCAATATTCGTGGTAGTCGATCGTATGACTAAGCAGGTGCACCTAATCCCATGCAACAATATGACCACACGAAACACTGCATACATGTTCTACCGAGAAATTTTTCGCATTCACGGATTACCCGACAGCATAATCTCCGACCGCGGAACTCAGTTCACAGCAGAATTCTGGAAATGGCTTTGTAAGATATTGCAAATTAAACACAGTTTATCGACCGCATTTCATCCCCAGACAGATGGGCAAACAGAACGGATGAATGCACGAATTGAACAGTACCTTCGAGCTTATGTAAACTTTTCGCAAGATGATTGGGTCCAATATCTACCTTCAGCTGAATTTGCCCTCAACAACCACGATACACAAGTAACTGGAGTTTCGCCCTTTTTTGCAGTCTATGGACAACACCCTCGTTCCGGTTCTGAAATACAAGTATCAATTGATTCACCAGCAGCTCCTGCTTCGGTACGTTTCGAAAGGCATGACGCTGAGAATCTGGCTAAGACATTCCGTAAAATCGATAAGTTTTTAGTCGAAAACATCCAATTCCACTCTGCTGAATACGAATATAATGCTAATAAAAGTCGAAGCGGAGCTCGAAATTTTCAAGTCGGTGATAAAGTTTGGCTTAATTTTAGAAATATTAAATCTCTTCGACCTTCTAAAAAGCTAGACTTCAAAAGCGGTGGGCCATTTACAATTTTAGAGGCGATCGGAAAATACGCATTCCGACTCGATTTACCTAAATTGTTCAAGGTCCATCCGGTTTTCCACGTCTCACTACTTTCGCCTGTCGCCTCTGACCCGCTTCCAGGTCAGTCATCAGGACCACCTCCGTTAATTCAGCTTGAGGGCGATGATCCAGAATATGAAATAGAAAGGATAATGGGATCTCAGTGGATAAATGGAAAGCTTAACTATAGAGTACGATGGAAAGGATACAGTCCAGAAGATAATTGGAATATACCCGCCGAGGAATCTGGAAGTTTCCAAGACCTCATAAAAGAATTTCACGAGCTGAATCCTTCTGAGCCCAAGCCTCACGACCTTAAAACCCAGTCAATGAATGAAACTATGACAAATGCTCGTAGGTACTCGCCACGTTTAAGGAGGGGGTAATGTCACAGACCGGCTTTCCCCACGAGGAAAACGGCCTGCTTGTCACTACCATTGTGCCATGGGCTAATGCTGAGATGCTGCGCTTAGTCTGGTCAACCAAGTCAGGAGCTTCCCTAGTAACATAGTCAATGCGTTGCAATGGTTACAATGTTATGATAGCAACAGTCACTAATCAACATAAGCAATCAGTTGCTGTGTTATAGCTGTAGACTACCATACCCCTGATTGTAGTAGCCGCTCTTGAGTACTTAAGGAAGGTCTAGGACTGGATTTGTTCTGTAGCTTTTTGTCTTGTAATTATTCTAGACTTTAGATTGATCCGATTATTATAAGCTTTACCTTATACCCCGACTCTGTCCCGTTCCGCCTCCGTCTCGTTCCGCCTCCGTCCCGTTCCGCCTCCGTCCCGTTCCGCCTCCGTCCCGTTCCGCCTCCGTCCCGTTCCGCCTCCGTCCCGTTCCGTCTCCGTCTTGTCTCGCCCTCGTCCCGTTCCGATCACATCCTGTTCCGATCACATTCCGTCCCGACTACATCCGTCCCGACTCCGTCCTGTTCCGACCCTTGACCTCCGAACTAGCCAACGAGCCTGACAGCATCACAGCAGATCCCGAAAAAGTTGCTGTCATCCGTGAACGTCCTATACCGTCAACAACCTCAGATATTAGAGGTTTTGTTAACGCAGCCGGTTACTTACGTTCTTTAATTAAAAATTTCTCTCAGCTGGCTGGCCTACTAACCGACCTTTCAATAGGACCAAAAAATTTTCCAGTAAAACTGACTACAGAGGCAATTGAATCATTCAATAAAATCAAAGATGCCCTCACAACAGCTCCAGTAATACAAAAATTCGATTGGAGACTACCGACTGTGTTAGAAAGCGACGCTTCACAACGCTTTGTGGGAGCTGCTCTTCTGCAGCCTCATCTGCACTCGACCAATGACAACCACAAGCATTCGCTTCTACACCCTGTTGCTTACTTCTCCAGGAAGTTAAATCCAATACAGCAACGCTACTCTGCGCAGGAACGAGAGTTGCTTGGCATACTCCTCTCCATGCAATACTGGCGTCACTGGGTTGAAGGCGGAGATATAACAGTCATTACGGACCATGAATCTCTCAAGTCAATCCCTACCAAAGCTGAACAGCCGCCACGGATGATTTGTTTCCTTGACACCATAGAGCATTATAATATCCGCACTCTCAACCTACCAGGCAAAGCCAACGTTCTTGCAGACTTCCTTTCTAGACCGACAGACTCAGCCTATTGGCTACTAGAAGAAGAGGGAAGGGCCTCCGAATTGCAAGAAAATGACAAGGTTAAATACCCTCACCAGTTGAATTGTGTCGACCTCCAATGTGTCTTCGAACACCTCACCTTACTTCAACAGCTTCCGCCAAAGATTTCCAAGGAGTGGGTCATCCAAAACTTTACAGTTTTCAATGACAAACTTCACCTCATCAAAACAACATGAACCCATCAAATCGGTGATCCACCAGGCCCAACAGGAATTGCGACAATTTTAGAGGTATTGGAATACGAAGATCTGGTATCAACTGTCACAAGAATTCACGAGGACCAAGGTCATGCATCCATTGGCACAACAATGAGCGAAACCGAACGGAGATACTGGCACCCAGAATTAATGTTAGCAGCACACGAAGCAATTATTAATTGTCATTCTTACTAATTGATGAAACCACCAGATCCAGCTTTGGGTAACCTAATTCCAATAAAGTCTTCACTGCTGCTGACACGTTGGGGAATTGACCACACAAAAATCGGACCCCAAATCCTTCTTCATGCAATTGAATACGCCACCGGATGGCTAGAATCGAGATTGGTTCCCAACGCAGACTTCGTGAACACCATTCCTCTGCTCATGTTCATCATGAACACTTTTGGTACCCCGCGTCAAATAATCAGTGACAATGCGCTGTGTTTCAATGGAACGGAAGCACAACAGTTTCAGCACAGGCACAATCTATCCTTCACGCAGTCAACGCCTATCTGACCACGGAGTAATGGGAGGGTAGAACAGGCCAACGGTATCTTAAAGGCCATTCTAACAAGAACTCTCCTCAATGCCCCGAGAATGAAACTTGTTGACGCGCTCTCTCGCGCTGTTTCCATATTCAACCGACGTATATCTCCTAACAGCTACAGCCCGTTCTTCTTGCTCTTCGGAACACAACCTTCAAACGAAGAGCAAGCATATACGGAATATGTTTGAGAACCAACGCTACAAGAGGAACGTGACTGGACAGAAGAACTGGTTAGATCTCACGCTGCACCTATAGCTCGCTCGTACGTCGCCAGCATGAAAGCAATCCGCGATAAGACCCGAGCATACCTCCAAGAAAAGAAAGCCAACACGAGAATTTACGCCCAGGGAGATTGGGTCTTGCAAGTCCGTCAAAAGAAGCATAAATTTGAACCTTACTATGATGGACCTTGGGCAATTGCAGCATGTCACGTCAACAACACCTACTCACTGATCTCCCCAGGAGGATTCAAGTTAGGTAACCGCTACAATGGTACTAATTTGTTCCCAGCATACGTTCATGAAGGCCACCCAGTGAAAAGCTTATGGTACGGGAGTAAAAGAATGTTAGAGCAGGATCGTAGGAACTTGAAGGACTGTGGAGGGTTGTAATGTTGAGTAATAAACTTTGGTGAGCTGCGGACAGCTCAGTTGGAGTAGGAGGATGATTTGTGGATCCTAAACGTAGCAGGCTACGTAATGTAACATAGACTTCCAAATGCAGTTAGCCTATAATTAGTAAGCTACGCACAAAGTGTAGATTTCGGAGTTGGGAATGAGGAGAAATATAGACAAAATTTATTAGAACTCAAGCTTAACTATTGCATTCTGCAGAACTAGCTGTAGTAGAGCCAAGAGTTATATTTGTCACCATCCTGTTTCAATTGTGATCAATTGAAACTCACAGCTATGGGCCATCCCTGTCTATCTACAGGGATATAGCATATCCATGTACTAGTGCAGTATGCATGGTCCATGTGGTCCCTGCACAACCATTATTACAATCAACACCAGGAGCTTTGTGTTACTAGTACAACATGTTAGAGAATGGAATGGAATGTGGCTATGGAACATTCTGGTTATAAGATTATGTACTGTATCATGGGTGTACAGCATGTATATATCAGTTCTATCTACCTCGGTAGCACCATTGATTGTATTAATAAAGTTATTCATATCTTCAGTCTCTGTTATCCCTAGCTGTTATGAATCTACTTATTGGCAGATTTTCGAAGCTGTTAGGCAGCAGAGGTCGAGTCGATTTTGACAAAGGCAAATTATCGAAGTCTCGAGGCTACAAAGTTACAAGGTTACAAAGGTCGAAGGTGCAAATTTCAAATGTGCAAAGGTACAAATGAAAGTAATTGAGGCTCGAATTATCAAAGGTTACAAATTCATATGTTCAGATTATCATGTTATCAAAATATTGAGTTCCCAATAAGCAAATTAAACAATAAACAAAAAAGTTGTTAGAACTAAAGAACTAATTCAAATTTCCAGCCTGAACAAATCTAAATCCTATTGCCTCAAACCTAACTGAATTAAGAAGATAATTCCTGAATTACCACATCCAGATTAAATTTAACAAATTCATAACACTAGCTTATTCATCATTCATATCTAGTCATAACCTAAGTACAACAGGTTATGAGCCCGGGCTCTTCCACTGTGGCACTTAGTAAGACTCAGTGGTGATCAAAAAAAAGGAAGATGGGAAACGGAAACAGACACGTGCTAGGTGAGTGTATCTCATTCTCGAAATGGAAAAGCAGCCTTCAGGCGAAACTTGCCAAAGGTACCTTCTTGGTCACGTTTTCCATGATATTGAAGAAATTGAACCAGCCATTGCCCCCGAAGCACCACCGCCTATGAGTGCTGAGCAGATGACTCAACAGTACCAGGAGCTAGTGTCACATTATTGATCCGAAAGAGCAGCGTGGAAGATAGGCAAAATTGAGGCAAGAAACATCATCATTGACAAATTAAGTGACAGCGTGTGCCCTCAAACTTATGAAAGATACACAGCAAAGCAGCTGTGTGAGAGTGTAGCAAAGACTAGATCGGAATCGGCAACTGCACCATACTCATCAGTCCTTGAAACCTGTTGAAATATGATATATCTTGGAATGCCAAGAATAACTTATTAGTAAGTCCGGCTAATTTGACTATCAAATTCCCCATTCTATATCACTGTTATCAATACATCCTTCACCGAAAGTTTAATGTGCATTAGCGTTTATTTCACACTAGCATTCCAGCAGATGACTATGTCTCAAATGCAGGTTATAGTTTTCTTGTATCTATTACCGACACACATGTATTTAGCTTTATATTCCTGACCCATATATGTGTATGTACATAGATCTACATCTACATGGATCATAAATTACGATCCATGGAGATTGATAAATACTGGTCAAAAACCACAGTTGATAAGATATGCAAACACGCAATCTCACTCTTATAATCTCGATTTTTACTCTGAACCATACATCTAAATACAATTGTTTCCACTCGGATCTTCCTCTCACAACCTCATACAAGTCTTACTGCATCGGTCTAACCGCAGACACTGATTCCGCTATAACCTCCATCTTCGCTCAAGCTCATAACCTTAACAAAACCCTCCTTCAGACAAAGTTCACTGGATCTCCGAACAATTACTGCGATTGTTTCCTAGCTAATTTACAGAGAGTAAACAGCGCAGCCAATACTCTAGTCTCGAATACCTCGACTCTAGAACCTGCCCAGTCTGAATATGCTATTCTTCCAGGACAGGCTGCAGTACTATTTCCTCTTGGCACCAAAGGAGTGGGATGGCTGGATAATTGGAGGGACACAAAAGCACTCGAAAGCGACAACAAGTTCTCCAGCCTCGAATTTATGATGTCTTTACTCAGAACTGTCGCTGGAAATAGGACCCAACCCACGCCTCGGATAATTGCGGCTGCCGAAGTCGAAACAAATGACAAAAGAGACCCAAAAAACTATTGTACGCTGTGTAGCCATAAACATAAAAATAAGCAGTGCTTTAAGCAGCACCCCGAACTGTCTAAAGCATGTCATGGCAATCACGGTCAAAGAGATTGGAAGGGAAAAGGAAAGGCTCGAGCCCTTGCCAGCGAATGCAATAGTGTTAATAGCGACTCGGATTCTGAAGGGACGGCGATAGCTGCTATGTGCGCTTCTAGATCTAATATTGTTGGTAAAACACGAAGTAATACAAATTGGGTGCCGTCACGAAGTCAGCTGTCTGTCACGAAGTCGGTGAATAATGTCAATTAACTGGTATCTCGATATACATAAAACATTGTCTCTCCTTTTCCTTCTCTATCTCCCCTTCCTTCCTCTACTCCAAGCGCCTCGCTAATGAGCTAAATCAGACCCCTGCCAGTGTCCTAACAACAACCTGAATATTGCAAATACATAGAACAATTCACACAACCCAAATGTGATCCTTTTACCGACAAATATAATTCCTTCACTATATGATACAGGTGCATTGCACCACTTTATACCTTCCAAAAGTGATTTTGTCAGTCTTCGTGAAAGCTCAAGGCCATTTAGGTTTGATCAAGCAGTAGGAGAAATTTTGTTGAGGTATCAAGGCACAGCCCGCTTAAAAATTGGATGTTTTAGGCTCAAGCTCTAGGATTGCTTATATTCTCCGAACTCATCCTGCAACATCATCTCAGCTGTAAGACTGCAAAGACTTGGAAATATTGTTCCTGATCTTGATAACACAATGCTTGTTCAGAGACAAAAAGGGTAACCCAATAGACCTGCTGCACAACTTATTCCTAGAAATGACGTTCTATATATCCATGCACTAGATTCACATAGAATCACTGCGGAATCAAATGCTATAGCAGCGCCAGTGTAACGGCTAAGAAGCCGGTATTTTCCTGTAGCCAGTAATGGCAAGTACTGGCGTATAACCACTAGGGGGTGGGCCGGCGCAATAGCCTTGCAGAACATACCAGAACCACTGTCGAAGGTACTAGATAAGATTCGACATGAACAAGACTGTAACTGAGACTTGGAGAAGCTACTAGAAACCATATTCTCAGAGTTGCAACTGGAATTATCTAGAAATGAACTGACCTTAGATGGAAGGGCTTGGAGTGTAGTAATCTGTATAAATACCTGGCTAAGTATCTGTAGCTTAGTTCTACATAGTTGAATTGTTAATATACCATCATCCATACAAATGCTCCCTGCTTTCTATAGTTGATCTGTGACAGCCAGGAGTGACACGGGTCCCAAAGACTACAAGTGCACAACACGTGCATCAACAACTTAGGCATACAGACCAAAAGATTTTGAAAAAGACTGCCAACTGTTTGCTTGGACTAGAAGGTATAGATATGGGCAACTGTCAGGAATGCCTACTGTATAATCTATATATGTGGAGATAACCAGAATCTAGCGTTCTATGATTCTGGTCTGGCCTTTTGGCCAAGTGGTTATGCACCTATCTCATGCATAATATAGGATGGCAACCTCTTGCCTGACATTCTTGTCATGAACCAAGTCTCGACCCTTGTCTCTGATCCGCTGTCTACATGCCGCTTCTGACAGATGCTGTATATCCATCTGAAACTATATTGGGGAGAGATTATCTTCTCCTCCTTTCCCAAAATTAGATATAAAATATATTACATGTGTTGAAGATCAAAAGATCTCCAGTCAGAGCTTTGACAATCCTGAACATCCTGAACATGCTGATCACCATATTCCTGGTGAGATATCAAAGCTCGAGTTAATTAATCCGACAAAAGGTGTCATCCCACTATCCAATAATTCTCATTACCATATTCAGTAGGTTCCAAACCATCAGATGTTTGACACTTCCTGTTTGGTTGCCATACAATCACAAAAACTCTCCCCCGGGGCTACACAGCTGCTCAGTGCAATAGATGCTGGCTATGGCATAATACCTGAACTTGTGCGTCTTCCCTCTGGTGCCGCCTATGTGGTTCGGGAACCCATACTGTAAACGAGCATGGTAACTACTGCGCAGCCACAGGTGAGCAAACCTGTCCACCTAGATGCGT
The DNA here is from genome assembly GCA_905067625.1 of Blumeria graminis f. sp. triticale. Classification (NCBI taxonomy): domain Eukaryota; kingdom Fungi; phylum Ascomycota; class Leotiomycetes; order Helotiales; family Erysiphaceae; genus Blumeria; species Blumeria graminis. The sequence continues at coordinate 514,088 of LR898468.1, forward strand.
TCACTGCCACGGCCCTCATGCCGCTGACAATGCCAAGTGTGAGCTCAAGCCTAAAGCTACGGGACCACCTTTGACCAAAGCTCAGGTGAGTGCAGTCCGAAAAACCAATGCAGATGCCCGTATGCACAGACAATGTTACAGCGTGTGGTGACTGAAATAGGATTTTGCCGTCTGCTGAAGATATCCTAGTAATGACAACGCGAGTAAGTACGAGACGATATAGACAGGTACGGTTAGGGGTGTTAAACTGATCGGGCGAGGCACAAAAGATTAGGACTGAAGAACGAGAGGTCGAGACAAATAGTATGATTATAGAGACTATGAGGATATAAGATTGAGAAGCTGAAGAACTACTTTAGAGTAACTCCAGCTTCCTTAAGTATAACTAATTACGTGCTAGATGTAAGTGAGGCTTTGAAAGATTATGTCATGGTAAGCCCCTCCAACTCTAATTATCAGATTTTTCTCGGATATCTTCTCATTGAACCTTCTCCTTAAACCTTTTACTTGAACTTTCTCCTTGAACCTTCTTCGAGGATGCCTAGCCATAACAGACAAGCAGAAGCTGGCTGTGTGAGGCTCCTTCCCCAAGCCAACTCAGCAGCGCGTAGCTGTCACAGTTCGAATATAGAAAGCAAATCGGCATTTGTATGATTGAAAGGTTAAACTATAATTCATACATGTAGAAGTAAACTACCTGCAAGTCTCTCCTTTACTACTTATACACATCCAGAGGTATCTAAATCTAGCCTACGTTTACAGTGGCAATGAAACTGACGTAAGGTTTGTTCTGCCACACGGGTAACGCTTCCGATACTCTTGGCACTATCCTTTACGTAGCCTCAGTAGCAATCTCATATCAGTTTTCGTCTGCTGATAATCCTCAGAGTGATAGATAATATAGGTTGCCTTCAATAGCCATCGAAGGCTACAGGGCTTATCGGCTCACAAGCCGTCACAGTAGCAACAAGCCGTCATCATCTCAACACCTCAGCCCTGCCAGACCAAGGACAGCACAGGACACACAAGAAATTGTTACCAAGAACCCCTTCAATGACCTTTACGTCAAAGAGGATCAGAGCAATAACAAAATGGAAGCATAATGGACGGCTATAAGTCCCACAAGGCTTTGTCAGAGCCATTAATGGTCTTTTCCTTGAACGTCAGCAGAGGTGCTCTTTTGCATGAAATTGCCCTCAACAAAGCTTTTACTATATAAGCAGATATTATCTTGATTCAAGAACCTCACATTTTTCGTGATTGCGCCCAATGTGGAAACTCGAGGGACAAAAGACGATTGGCAAGTGGTCAAAAGCTGGCTTGGACTCAAATCATAAGATTCTAAACTAAAGAGAAAAGTATCTAGGAGAATCTGAATCTGTCTATATGTACATAGGAATTAAACTGTTGAAATAAAGTTGCCAACACGAAACCTCCTGTCCCTCATTGCCTACAACCAAGGGTTTCGCATGAAAACCAATATTCATGACAAACCTTTTGTATTGTGATTTGTCACACACAAGACTCGTGTCTGTAAAACTAGTTGTTGGAATTCTTGGATTGACCCTGGGTTGGCTTACCAACCATTGGATTGACAACCACATGGTGTTGTGAAGGTAAGAGCTTACGGAGTCTAATTAGCAGAAGGTTTACGGATGATTATTGATGAATCAATGTGAACTGCTGATATATTTGATATTCAGAACTATGAGTATTTCGGAGGTAGAAAGCGCTAATTATATACACATCTGGGGTAGCTAGACTCTCGCCTTATTTTCCCAAAATAGTATCACTGAATATTCTAGTCTCCTCCATCTGGTAGTACAATCTAGAAACACTTTCTATACAGTGCTCCATTGTTCCTCTACTCATCATGGAGCCACCTGGAAAGTTCTTCATTCACCCTCAGTGATTATTACCCTTGTGCATCGTAATCCTAGCCATCACCAGCACAACAGAAGGACTGTTTTAAATTTTCAAATGATGATGCACAGCCATGTGTCCAAACCCATGAAGCGTCTTTTTTAGTGAGTCCATCAAGTGGTTGGGTAAGCCCAGAGAAATTTTTAACAAATCAACAATAGAAATTTTCAAAACCTAAAAAACGTTGCAATTGTCTTTTTGAAGTCGGAGGTTTCCATTCAAGAATAGCTTTTACTTTATCCGGATCCATTTCAATTCCCCCTGGCTTGATAATGAGGCCCACGTATTTGGTTTTCTTGATGTGAAACTTGCATTTGTTAATGTCAATTTGCAGACCAGCAGTGCGCAGCAGTTTAAGTACATCTCTGACATACTCGATGTGCTCTTCTTCAGAGTTAGAGAAAATTAAGATATCATCTAAGTATACTGTAGCATATTTGTCTAAAACGTCATATAAGGTATCATTAATATAATGCTGGAATGTCGCCGGAGCACCGCTTAATCCAAATGGGGTGACAAGTTGTTTGTAAAGACCAAAACGTGTAATGAAAGCTGTTCTCAAGGCGAGGTTAGGACAGTGTTCCACAGGGTGCGTATGCAGTCTAACGAAGATCTAGGTGGTAAATGAAGGCGATAAGTGGGTCGAAGGGATGACTGGTCTTCTCTAGGAAGAGACAAATAGGTAGATAGTAGCAATAGAGGCTGCACGTAGGTCTTGCTGATGAAGAGCTGGAAATAGATAAATGGTCTTCCCGAAGAAGAGATGGGTAAACAAATGTATTGTTAAGGTAATTGAAGAAGACGTTGCGTAAAGAATAATGCTTCTTCACGCCAAGTATTTATATACTTAAAATTACCAAATAGCACGTAGCACACAGCCCCTATGCTCAACAATCTGCTACACATCACCTAATGAAACCAGCCCATTCTTATCAGTCTTCCTTGCTGGTTTTAGAAGTGCATTGAACTATAATTTGTGTTTTAACTTAGCCGTCCGCATGGTGTTTCATAATACGCTATGCCACAATGATCCATGAAAGCTGTTAACCACTCGTGGCCTTCCGCTATCCTAATTCTATTGAATGTGGAGACAACATCAACTTTAGTAAAGATTTTTGCATTGCAGATGAGATCAAGGGTTTCTTTAATAAGAGGTAGAGGGTAATGGTTCTTCATTGATATATTATTAATACCACGAAAATCATGACAAATGCGGATACCTCCTCCCGGCTTTATAGCAAGGAGAATTGGACTTGCCACTGGCAATGTTGAAGGTCGAATCCAGCCATTTCCAAGCTGGTCGTCTAACCAACGCTTAACCACACGAAGTTCTGAGGGGGAACATGGTCGAGTTCGGGACTGTGGAAATTTCTGGTTCCCAGGTAAAAGCTCAATCTTGTGATTGTATGAACAATGGGGAGGGAAATTTGCAGCATCCTGAGGCAAAGCAACATCTGCCACATCATGATAGACCTGGGGCATTTTTATTTTAATTTCCTCTATTGTTGGCCGGGGGCTATCAACTTTTTTGAAGAACTTTGTCACATCTTCATCTATAATTTTCATTAGTTTTGCTGTATTTTGGCTGAAGAGTGAGTTCGTAAAATCATGAAAAGGCTCGGAGAATTGGTCTTTCCACACGGTAGGGTCACCACGGCCCAGGAGTAATTCTTGAAAATCAATTTCTGGTAGGAGCGGGACACTAAGATCTCTCTCTTGAACTGAATCTAGCGCTTCCAGATCCTCTGCCCTGATTCTCACTACGTGAACATCTTTATCCTTAGCTATTTTGAAGATTCCAGGCGCGTTAAGGATTCTGATGTCATTGGCGTTTAAATGGTTGTCATATTTTAAAGACGATAATTCTCCAATGGGTGTAGTTTGAATATATTTTGCTCGGTCTGGTATGGATACAATATTAGACGCGTTAGGTGGCTGGTTTGCTATATCTCCTGATATATCTCCTTCGTCCGGTATTTCTATAACAGATGCTGGCTTAAAATTAGAAGTTCGAGGCATCAGACAGTTTTTTGCACAGTACTCTTTGTCAAATACAAGGGATTTAGATAGCCAATCTATGGTGGGATTATGAAGCTCCAACCATGGGAAACCTAACATTAGCTCATTCTCGAGACCGAGGGTGGTAACTAGGGTATTAACTTCTTCCATATGGCTCATCACTTTCAAGGAGCCGACAATGCAATGTGTGATCAACTCCGACACGCAGCCATCAGCTAAATAGAGTGGTCGAGGTTAAGGTAGAGGTATGAAGGACAGACCTTTAGCTTGTGCCCACGCTTTTCTCACAAACATAAGCTCAGTACTACCAGTGTCAAGAGGTATGGACATTGGAAAGGAAACATTGCGCTGTACAAATGAATTGAAGGTTCCAGATAGTGATATTGACTTATGGCCTAATTTATTCAATAAGATTGGCTCTCGGAGAGACATCCCTCGATATTTATATAAGCTTTTACCTGAATCAACACAATTTTGTACAGAAGCGCCCCGCAAGTTACTTAATGCTGGGGCCCTCTATTTCCCTGGCTACTTCTGCTTGCCGGAAAATGACTATAGTGACTATTATTGGCGTGAACTTCACCGAGAACTTGACCTCGTTCATGGCTAAATTAATTTGGATGAGTTTCCCAAGGGGGTTGTGAACTATAAGTAGACCTAGGGTTATAGTTATTTTCTTCAATCTCCTGAAGACGTAGACAGGTGCGATCACTATTAAATCCACCTCTGTTACTCTTATAATTACCATAATTACCCCTAGGTCTTATCTCGTTATTTCTGCCGTAATTATGGGAGGGATAGCTTTGGTACTGGCTTGCTTGGAAAGAATCTTGCCGAGGTCGAAGATCGTGGCCACTGTTGTAGTTTCCACAGTAGCTGCCTTGGATACCCTGATCTGACCTTGATCCCAACTGTAGGTCGCAATCTGCAGTATCAAATCGCCGCTTACTGCGTTTAGCTGATTCCGAAGAACAGTTTCTAGAATAGTGGCTGTCTCCACTGCATTGGTTACAAAGACCATGATCTCTACAATATTGCCACTTGGCTGGCATCACCAAAACTCGATTGAGTTGCATTTGATCTAAATCCATGGGATCACTGGTTTGAATATTACTGTTATGTCCTTGCATGTGTGATCTTTCTCCCACACCTAGATTTCCGGAGCTGCCCGTAATCTGGCTATCGGACTCCTGGTTTTTCCAAAATTGATGATATAGTTTGATCCATTCTGTGATCAAATCTTAAGGTGGCGCTGGTTTATGGTTTTTGACGGCTTTTTGCAAAGGTTCCGAGACTTTTCTTCTAAGATGTTAAACACGCATGGTTGAACTAAGGTCTGCTTGATCGGCAAACTTCTCATACTCTGATATAAAAGATGGAATGTCTTTGAATTTACCAACCATTTTCAATTCATTCAAGTTTCCTACAGCAATTACTTTGATATCCACAGTGAGGTACTTACAATCTAGTTCATGAAAAAAATCGCCAGAGCTAGCCCAGGGCCAGTTTGTTGAATTTTCATTTGCAGAGAAGAACACACCAATCTTAGATCGGAGGCGCGTATAAGCATCACCATCTGGCCAATTTATTATATCGCAAATTTTCTTGAATTCTGTTTCAAATGCTGTGTGATTCAGATTCCACTTAGTTATTAATTTGAACTTCCAGGCCGTGTACTCATTGTGCCTTTTTACGACGTTCTTTTGATCCCCTGTGAAGGGGTTGAATGATGGTGGCCTATCAAGATAAATACCTGTTTGAAGAGGCTGCCCCTGTGGAGTGGTTCCCTGGGGTGCAGGTGCTTGTGGCTGAGGAGCATGGTTTGCATTTGAAATGGAGGTGAGTTGTCTCTGAAGCAATGTTCCTTCAGTATTTTTTTTCTCTATAGAAGATCGAAGCTTCTGGATAGATTTTTCTCTGTCATTTAAAGAAGCTCGCATTTCTTGTAGAGCTTGTTGGTTTGCCGAAGAGTACTGATCAATAAGGCTGAATATCACGTGAAAAATTGTTTGGAATTCGACCGGAGCATCAGCCAAGCTTGAAAGGTCTACTCGTTTTTCAAACCCTACACGTCAAATATTTCTCCCCGCACTGGGTAATTTCCCATCACTTCAGCTAAGGCCCGCCAGGCTATGTCATGTCTACTTTCTAATTGCTGATTTGGAGCTGGGATGTTACTAGCTTCATTCATTTGTTCTCCCCAGGGATTCTCCAAAGTCTCGGCTTCACAAGAATAAGATCTTTATCCCGATCTCAATTACTTGGTTCAAATTCTAGGTAGCTTGGCAACTTGGTGGCTCGGTGTAATGAACAAGAGCTGTAGATTGAAAGGATTGCAACACGCAACAAATTTTTTTTTTTTGGCTCGGATTGAAAAAGTAACCTACACGCGTGCAATTAAAGAGACGCAACTAACTATCACAGGCAGTAACTTAGTCTTCAGGGTAATAAATTTGCAGTTGTATAAAGGAGAAACTAAATGGTCTACGGAATCTACATGTACGCGTGCTCACCCAATTGCCACGCTAGTGGTATCTGTCACGATCTGTGAGAGCCGTATTGCGTGCGTGTGGGGATATGGGTTAGTGCGCCTTGGCATTACGTTGGATGACTGAGCACAGCCGAGGGAGATATCTTAGAGAGGGTCGAGAGTAGCTACCTCCTCTCTTTGTCTTTTATTGCCTTTACAAGCGTACCTCTTGATAGCAATATAATAACTTATACAACCTCCTTGACGTGCCGTAACATAATAAAAGACCATCACCTTGCTGGGAAGCAGTAATATCCACTCGGAACAAATTCGACGTCGGCACCACCTTTTTGGTACGACTCCTACAACTCCCGCTTTACCTGTGTAATTACAGGTGCCTTCTGCCTCATATCTCGATTGCAGACAGTCTCAGAGCAAGCTGAACTCCCTCTCTCTATTGGCATCACCTTTTTGATACAATACCTCAAACTTTGCGACTTCGCGACACGGATTCGCGCTTCAGCTTCGCCCTCAGCCTCGTGCGCGCACCCTCAACTACCAATATCGACCTCTGCAAACCCCTCCCTACCTACGCGCATTTGTCTCAATACTACACACACGAAGAGCGGTCCCTCCCATATGCAACCGCGCCGACTCAATCGAGAGCTCTCTACACCAGCCCGATTCGGATACCCCGCGGAGGAAAAGAAGAAGAAAGGCGATACCGCGCCAGTGGAGGAGAACATATTGAGCACTATTGAGAGTGATACAATCAAGGAGGAAGACAAACACACAATGGTGGACCAAGCATTCTCTACCAGCTAGTTGGCGGCGATCAACGAGATGCTCAAGACTGCAGTTGCTTCTGCTCTCGCCGTCGAAGCTACCGAAGATGCTGCTAGAAAGTCTCGCGCACTTACTGCAGACCTACAACCGGCTGTTGATCACTACCTCCCAAAGATTGACAATTCTGTCAAGCCTGTTGATTCTCACAAGACTCGCTATCCCCGCCTCCTCTTTACCGACCACAATGGAGAGATTGAGTACGATGCTTGGAAGATGGACATGAAGCTCTTTATTGAGGAGTTCTCTGGTAACTTCTGCGCTGGAGACTCCCAGGTAAAGGCGTACTTCAAGTGTACTGGAGGAGAGGCCAAGACTATTATCCTTCAGCATATGGATACAGATGTTACCACCGAATTCAAGGGTGCTGCCGACGTCCTTGCTGCCCTAGATCAACGTTTCTTCGACCATAACCGTGTCCAAAAAGCCAAAGCTGCCTACAGCAACTTGAAGATGACTTGTAATATGACATACAATCAATTCCGCATCAAGTTCACCAACCTAGCCATCACTGGTAAAATCGCCAGGGCTCGTTGGTTTGATGACGTTTGTGAGAAAATCTCACCCGCCTTAAAGCTCCAAATTATGACTGAGAAGTACAAGATGAGCAACAACTACACTACTCTCGACGAGTTCTTAGCTGTCACCGACCGAGAATCTCGCAACATCCTCGCCAAGGATGCTCTCCATAAGAAGGTAGTCGCTGTCGCCGTCGGAAACAACGCTAGCAGAAACCCGAGTATTTTAAAAAAATCGGGATGGACTGCTGAACGCCTGACGGCTGACGCTGCTCGCAACACCCCCGCTGTACGCTTCCCTACCACTCCTGAGACCGTACCACAAGTCATACGTCGTACTATCAGCGCTACCAATACCTGTCGTCTCTGCCAAAAGGAAGGCCATTGGGCTAGGGATTGCCCCAACGCCGTAAAGATCGCAGAACTGACTGGTAGATTGGTGGAGGAATTAATGTTAGAGCACGATGACGGCGACGAGGACTACCTACAACCTGTTGAGGTTGACGAGCTGTCGGGAAACTCTTAAGCCGTGGAACAGTCTCCTCTCATGGCAAATGCCTCGATTTGTGGAAAGTCTTGAATGCTGATTTCCGTTCTCTTACTGGAGGAAAACAATTCCTAGTTAGTATTGAATTGGGTAGAAATGGATCATTCATCAAAACAACTGCACATATCGACGGCGGAGCAAATATCTTAGGGGCGCTTTGTACCTCTGTTGCTCTCCAACTTCGTGACCTTTTAGGCGTCAAATTCCTTACTCTCCCCAAGCCAATTATACCTACTAGCTATAACAGACAAGCCGGCGCTGCTATCACCCACGTAATTCTCCTTACCCTCACAATCGATCGCCGCCGCGTCAACTTCCCATTCTTGATCACCGACCTGGGAAGCAACGATGTGCTCATCGGCCGAAAGTTCTTAGAACATTACGAACTCAAGCAGAATTACAATCATCGTACGAAAAATCGTTTAGAGTGGCCGTTTGATATGCCACCTCAGCACTACTTCGATGGGCGTCTAGAGCTACTCCTACCTCCCAAGACGCCCATTGTTACGGCGTGCGCCAAGGATACTGGGGATCGCCGTCTGCCGAAGGTAAGGTATTAATAACTGTTAGGATTACAGTTGCTAACGAAGGATACTTAGATATGATTCGATTGGCGAGGTGCCAGTTAGTCTAAGGTTGTGGAACCACAGAATAGTCGAAAGACACGAAGTCAAGAAGTCGAGTTTCCGAGCAGGCAATCAAGAATGATAACTCAGGGTGAACAGAAGTACAAAGAATGTAACAGATAACGAAAGACTGAGAAATCGGACTGTGAGAATATACAATTATGATATTATGTAAATGCTAGATTGCAAGATCAAAGATCAAAAGAATGAAAGATTGAGAAGCTGGAGGGCTGCTATGTGGCAGCTCCAGCTTCCTTAAGTCTAACTCGAGATAGTACTTGAACTCAACTAAGACTATGATAAATGCCGTCATGACGCCAGCCCCTCCATCTCTAACTGTCGGAGTTTTCTCGGAAACCTTCTCAGTAAACCTTTTCCCAAAACCTTTCTTAAAACCTTCTCATATCACCTTTTCCACAGAACCTTCTCCTTAAAACCTCTTCAAGGATGCCTGGCCATAACACCCATGGTGAACCTACAGCACCAACTTGACCAGCAACGACGAGATGCTCTGTTTGAAGAAGAGCTCTCTAGTGTACAAACTCCCCCTTCCCTTCGACCGAAGAAGACTCAAAAGCGTCCCTCCTTGTTTGTCAGGGAACTTTAGCAAGGCTTCCTAAGAATGAATGAACTACTCGCTGATCACCAACTGGCTAAATTGCCCCCTACCACCAGTGATCCCGGCTCACGAGTCGAGCAAGCTGATCAAGCTCTCCAACGCCAGACCGTCGCCGTGGCAACTCACCGAGTTAAAAACGAGCTGTATAAGACTGATATCAACATGATCTCCGCCGCCTCAATGCATCAGTTCTACTTGCATCGGAAGCACCGCCAGAAGGCCCATAACGACGATTCGGAAGTTCTCGTTGCCTCCCTCAAAGATATTCAAGATAAGATCCAACGACGTCAAAACGAGCTTGCCGCTGTTGCCGTGGAATTGTCGGCTCTTGATGCAGGTCTCTCCCCGGCGGAAACTCGCGAAGCTAAATACCGGCAGAACGATGAGTTAGTTACAGAGCGCCTCCCCGAGAAGTGGAAGGAGTTTAAGGACCTATTCTCTACCAGAGCTTCAGACGACCTCGCTGCGGGGAGACCCGCTGTCGACCACGAAATTAAAACTCACCGGCGATAACACGCTTACAACAGAGACTCTCCGACGCATGCCAGACAAATATCTCGCTGAAGCTAAGCGTTATATCACTGAGAACCTCCATAAAGGTTTCATTGCACCATCTAACGCGCCCTGGGCTGCGCCTATCCTTATGGCAAAGAAGGTTGGCGGTGGGCTTCGATTTTGTGTCGATTTCCGAAAGCTGAACGAGCTTACCCAGAAAGATCCCTATCCTATTCCCTTGATTGATGAGATGATGGCTAGAATCTCTAAAGCAAAGATCTTTGTCGAACCTTTTGAGCTGGTTCGGAAGCTGTAATGATTGAGACTAGAGGTATCTGGAAGAATAGCTCGCACAGGAGCTTTTAATTGAAGTGAAATAAAAAGATGTAATTGTCTGTCTGTCTGTCTTCCTTCCTCTTACTCTCAGCTTATATATCTACACATATCTACTACCTGACATATGATGATAATATCTAGAAATAGCTTCCTTACATCACAGGATACAATCCAAACATGTTGTAGCCAAGATGTAATCCTAAACCGACTCAATACCAGTCCACCACGTCTGTTACACGGACGCCAAGCATTTTCTAGCTGAAAATTACCCAAAACGCCAAGGTTTTCCTGAGGCAATCACAAATTATGTCAGGTACCAGATTGGCATATTATTCTGACAATAATGTTACAATCATGTTAGAAGAATGGAATTTACATGAATCACAAAACATTAATTCAGGAATACGAATTCCACCGGGTTCTGATACTGGTCTGACAATCTTCACCAAAGTCGATATTCAGCAGGCATTTCACAAAATACGTATGTCAAAAGATTCGGAGGACTTCACTATCTTCCGCACTTGTTACGGAACATATAAGTACAAAGTACTCCCATTTGGCTTGACTAATGGCCCTGCCACCTTTCAACGTTTTATCAAAAATATCTTAATGGAATACTTAGACAACTTCTGCTCAGCTTACCTTGACAATATCTTGATCTACTCAGATTCAGAAGCGGAGCATGACCTTCACGTACAAAAAATATTGGAGATATTGCGAGACCACGGCCTCCAGGCAGACATCAAGAAGTCTGAATTTGGCGTGACACGTACGAAATTCTTGGGCTTCATCATTGGTACCACTGGGATTGAGGTAGACCCCGAGAAAATTGAGGTTATCAAGAATTGGGAATATGCTAGCAACGTTTGCAGCGTACAAAGCTACCTAGGTTTCTGTAACTTCTACCGTCGATTTATCAAAGACTACAGCAGTATTTGCCGACCACTCACATTACTGACTGGAAAAGACGTCCCCTTCCACTTCGGTGGAGCTTGCAAGGAGGCATGGGAGCGTCTCCGGCACGCCTTACAGACGGCTCCTATCTTGTGTCACTACGATCCATTCAAGCAAGCTAGACTCGAAACTGACTCTTCTGATGGGGTAGTGGCTGGCGTGCTTTCACAACTTCAAGACGACGGAATGTTCCACCCAGTCGGTTTTTTCTCTAAAACTATGATAGACGCAGAGCTGTATTACCCGATCCACGATAAAGAGCTACTTGCGATTTTCCGCTCTTTCCAACAGTACAAACCTGAGTTGCTGGGTGCGCAAAAGACGGTTCACGTCTATACTGATCACCGCGCCTTGGAATACTTTATGTCAACAAAAAATCTCAACGCTCGACAAGCACGGTGGGCGGAGTTCTTCGCCCAATTCCACTTTGAGATCATGTACCGAACAGGAGTTACAAACTCCCTGGCAGATACACTTTCCCGTAGAGATTAAGACCTCTCACCATTGGAAGCTAAGAAGCGTGCTCTACGCAACCAACAGATGATTCCCAACGATAAGATCAGTAACGAGATTCTCCAGGAAATGGCACAGATGCAACTAGCTGACCTGCAAATTGTTGACCACGATTATGTGGAAATCTCACCGCTTGGCACCTGTGAGACTGTCTCACCAATCGATTTAGTACCACTAGAGCTCCCTGAAGAAAGTTTCTAGTTGGGGAGGTCCCTGACGCTACGTCGACAGCTGCTTACAATATCGAGAACTACGATATCATCGACCAAGTCTTTACAGCGAACAAGGAATCGGAGGAGCTTGAAACTCTACGCGAAAAGGCTCGGCAGCATCACCCCGAGTACACGCTGGCTAGCGGTAAGCTCTTCTTCCATGGGCGGTTGGAGGTTCCTCTGGAACCACCAGAGCTCCGTACGACTTTAATCCGTCACGTACACGCTCAACCTCAAGTTGCGCATGCTGGGAACAGTAAGGTCAAGCTCCTCTTAGGCCGCAAATATCACTGGGCCGGAATGACGGCCGATATCACTCGTTATATCTCTAACTGCAGCTGTGCTCGTATGTGTTACGGTTTGACCGTTGTTTTAGCTTAGGAGGAAACCTAAGCGTTTAATTAGGAATAATTACGATAAGACTGAAAGAGGAAGGATGGGCAAATACAGATGAAATGGCACTACTAGCCAGGAGGTCGAAGCAACATCATAGCGTAATGGCTCCTGATAATGCTTGGCTTGATAGCAAGTATTAGGCCTGGGGGAAGTTATCAGTCAGCAGATTCACAAAGCGGACCAAACGTTATAAGTACCTGTTAGTAGTAGCTAGAGATTTCTTTCCTCTTCATATAGTTTAATAAATCGATTTATTCATTACCAACTCGGTTTCCGTCACAGTATGAAGGCGAGGAGAGATAAGACTCCTGGTTTCCACCACCCCCTACCAATCCCCGCGCGACCTTACCAGCATTTGACCATGGATTTCACGGAGCTACCGCTAGATAAGAACGGTTTTGACGCTGCTTTCGTGATCATGGACAGAATATCAAAGAAACCAGTCTCGATCCCCTGCCATAAGACCATCACGGCAAAGGAGATGGCGACGCTATTCGCTGTCCACTGGAGTCGTCACTTTGGTATGCCAGACTCCATAGTCTCCGACCGCGGACCTCAGTTTGTATCAAGTTTCTGGAACAAATATTGTCGTATTCTCGACACCAAGGTCAAGTTGACTACATCATATAACCCCAACGTCGATGGCCAGACGGAAGTCATGAATCAGTATATAAAGCAGAGACTTCGTCCATTCTGTACCTACTACCAAGACAATTGGAGCTCTCTCTTACCAATTATGGATATTGCTTAGCTTACGCTACCTCACGAATCTCTTGGCAACTTGTCACCATTCCAACTACTCAATAGCTACGAGGCGCGTGCATCCTGGGACTTACATAACCCTGAGCCTCCTGCTACTGCCACGGAGACCTTGAATCGAGAAGATGCTCTCTGTGTAGCAACTCGTTTGAAGGATGCAATGGAATTTGCTAAATCCTCGCTTAAGATTCAACAGGAGAAGATGGAGCGGCTAGCTAATTATAGCCGTCGGGAAGTCGATTGGGAAGTTGGAGACATGGTTCTAGTCTCTACCACAAACTGGAAAATGAGCAGACCTTCACGTAAGCTTTCAGACAAGTGGTATGGCCCTGTTGAAGTACTAAAGAAGGTTGGGGAGAGCTGGGAGTTGAAGTTACCAGAAGAATGGAAAATCCATCCTGTATTTCACTCCCATTTGCTGCGGAAGTTCGTACAGGACCCACTACCAGGACAGGTTCGACAAGCCCCAGCACCAATTCAACTACTCCCTGAGCAAGATGAATGGGAAATTGAGGGGATATTAAGCTCCCGAGTCTATTGCAACACTCTCCAGTACCAGATTCGATGGAAGGGCGCTGACGAAGACCTCGAATGGTACCCCTGCTCCGACGCTATGACAGCACCTCATATGATCAAGAGATTCCATATACGCTACCCAACAGCCAGGGGACCACCTAGACTACTCCCGAAGTGGCTAGAGGCGTACAACAATGGTATCAACAACTACTCCTAATTGGAAGACAATCACGCTATGACTGCAACTGCGCGGTCGCAGTTCTTCAGGAGGGGGGGTAATGTCACGATCCGTGAGAGCCGTATTGCGTGCGTGTGGGGATACGGGTTAGTGCGCCTTGGCATCACGTTGGATGACTGAGCACAGCAGAGGGAGATATCTTAGAGAGGGTCGAGAGTAGCCACCTCCTCTCTTTGTCTTTTATTGCCTTTACAAGCGTACCTCTTGATAGCAATATAATAACTTATACAACCTCCTTTACGTGCGGTAACAGTATCACCATGCCAATGCTAGTACCCGTGACACTTGTCAACCTTGCTGAGGCAGGGGATATTCCTATGGACACTCCAGCGGTCCCGACACGCACAATGGAGTTCCCCCCATTATCAATAGAAGAAATTCAAGCTTTAATACTTAGGTGTAGCAATACAGCCCCTGGCAGCAATGAGATAACTTCTGAAGTCCTCTGACACGCATAGCCCCTTATTGCAGACCACGTCCACACTCTTTCCAACAGCTGTCTTTCACTACGATATGTTGGAATTTGCCACATTTCTTATGATAATTGGCATTCCTTGCAAATATGAACAACTTTCCTGCATGCTGCACAATACATCCTGTATTCTACATTTTAGTTTCTTTTTGCTGTTGAGATATTCTCTCACACATCTGCATGTGCGGGGTAATATGATACTATATGCAAATGCAGTGAGAGATATGGTCACATTTACTTTGCGACAAATAGGATGGCGTTAATGGTGCGGGGTCAGTACTGTTTTATTCCCCGCACAATGGTTTTGTGGTCAGCTGTGCTAAAGACTTTTCACTATAGTAATTGTTGTTTGCATACCCACTTTAACTCTAGGATATGTGCACATAAATTCGTGTTTTACATGTAACTTAGACCTTTAATGGAAACAATATTCTTTGAGCTATACTTTCTGCTCCTCTTACTATGAAATCGCAACAGTATACCACCCTCGTTGCTTTTGCCAAGCCACACTGGTCATGATACCGAAACCTAACAAGTCGGACTTCTCTTCCCTTCCATCATACCGCCCAATTGCGCTTCTACCAGTACAAGGGAAAGGATTAGAACGGCTCCTAGCTAATTGTATTGCCTGGAATTCTGTTCGGAAAAAGGTATTAGCCAGTCAGCAATTTGGAGCTCTCCCAGGAAGATCCGCAGTGGATCTCACCACCTGCCTTACACACGATGTTGAAAGAGCCCTAAACAAAGGGCGCATAGCTACTTTACTTACACTTGACATTAAGGGCGCATTCGACGCTGTTCTGCCAGGTAGACTAGCGCGACGTTTGCGCGAGCAAGGTTGGCCTGATTCTCTTGTTAAGTGGGTAAGCTCGTTTGCCACTGATCGCTCGGTTCAAATTCGTCTAGATTGGGAAACTAGCCCAATCCAGCAGGTCAACTGTGGACTTCCCCGAGGGTTGCCTGCCTCCCCAAGCCTTTTTATGCTTCACATCTCACCTATATTTAAAATGGGGAAAATATCTCAGAGATTTGGCTATGCAGATGACATTGCATTAAACGAGACACGTGACTCACTCCATGAAAATTGCGGCTGTTTGACAGCCTCGTTGCAAGAGGCACTGGCCTGGGGCCGAGGAGAAGGCATAACCTTTGATCCATGAAAGACAAAACTTAAACACTTCTCCTGGATACGTGCAGACAAGGATCCAAACTCCACACCATCTATCAATTGTGAGGGATTTTTCATATCCGAAAATGCATCTCGCCCCTATACAAGGTGGCACGGAGTGTACTTTGATAAAAATCTCACTTTTAAATGGCATGTACGTACTCTAGCTGGTAAAGCTTTGAGAGTTGCCAATGCATTACAAAATCTAGGGAACACTACCAGAGGCGTCATCCCTAGTCTCCTCCGGCGAGCTGTAATATCATGCGTACTGCCAATTGCATACTATGGAGCTGAAAAGTGGTGGCCTGGACGCGCCAGGACATTGGCTTCAACTCAGACAATTTCGAATTGTATTAAAGGGCACCTCTCTCTTCTACAGAAAGTCATTTCAACCAGCGCCCGAGCAATTCTGCCTGTATGTCCTACCACTCCGATCTCAGCCCTCTATTGTGAGGCAGGGCTGCTCCCTCCAGAAGTCGAGTTAGACTCAAGATCACAAATGGCCGCCTTGCGCACTCACCGCTTGGACACAAGGCATTCTCTAAACCGTCGCGTATCTTGGGTACAAACGCGGGAAATCCGGGTCTCCCGCTTCTCAGGCTGGGTGCTTAACTTCCCAAAGACAGAGAATATAGATCCTCTTGTCCAACCTCCCAGGTCAGCAAAAGAAAACTGGCATGCAAGTATCAGAAGAGTAACTAACTTCTCACATTGACTTCCTGCTGGTATCCCCTTCCAAGATCTAGTAGCAAATTTGGATGGAGGGTTTTTTGAGACCAATTCTGGTCCCCGAGTTGGCGGTGGCGTGATCATCTATCAAGCGGGTTGTATTGTATCTCGTAAGTGTTGTAATTAAGGGAGTAACATGACTGCATTACAATAAACTGTTCACATTAGAATAATGTGCACATGCGCCATGGGATATGATTGACCTAAATCATCACTCATTGGTATGACATAGTATTTCCCAATAGATTCCTAATGGTATCTATTGGCGCTAGGATCTCTCACATCCTTCCTTTCTCGGTTAGACAAGGACAGATGTTGGAACATCCACTAGTGTGCAGAACCCCCTTATTCATGTATATAGAAGAAGGTCCTGTCACGTAGATAAATCAAGCAATTCATACAATAGGAAATTCAAACAATCTCCATATTATTTACACACTTGAGAATACTAGGGAATATCCTCAAGTTCGTCCATTGATCCAAGTCCTAAGAGTATAACTCACGAACTTTACTTCTCTTAAAGCCATAGCTACCTCCTTCCATACCTTCATCCTAACGGTACGTCATTCCAGCTCAGCATAGCCTTTCAATAGTAAGTGCATACCTCTCAGCTCATCGCTCACTGTATTTGACACGGAAGTCAATGCGGCCTTGCAAGCCATTACTATGGCACTTCAACTCTCGTCTGCCCGTTTTGCCAACAATCTCTGGGCTCTTCTCGATAATCTCGACGCTGCTTGTTATGATAGGTCTATGGTTCGGGTGTACATACAATTTGTGGGAGCTCGCTGCTAGTGATCACAGATGTGCTGCTGGGCCGGACAGGTCAAGAAGAGGAGTGGAGAATGATCTCTGTAGAATGAGGAAAGACTGAATTGCTTGCTCTATCTACTGTGGTGGAAAGCTCTCTACTTATAGTCCCTAGACTATTGCTTACTAATTATACTAACTCAACAAAGCAGGAGCAAACAGAGCAAATGCATGCAGTCGCGTGACCATCATAACTGGAGCTGTGCACTGTAGCTATGTGGTTCTAGGCACAACACTCCCCCTGTAGGTAACGACTCCTTAAGTTATTGAATAGCAACTGATGATTTAACCTTGGTCAGTGAGTCAGCTAGTTGATCAGAAGAAGGCACGTAGGACACATCAATCAATCCCTTTTGATGCTGCTCCTGACAATGGAAGTTCCTAAGTGAGATATGCTTTGATCTTCTATGATTGTCGTGATTTTTGATAAGGGAAATTGCTGATTGATTGTCCACGTACAACTTGGTGCATTTTGCTCCCTCAATATGATCAGTAATGTTTAACTCTTCCAGAAGTAATTTTGTCCACTGTAGCTGACAACATGTTTTGGTGGCAGCAAGATACTCAGCCTCAGTTGTAGACAAAACAACTTCCCGCTGAAGATGGGATTGCCAACTTATTGGTCCTGAAGTTAGTATTATCAGCAATCCGGAAGTTGATCTGCTTGTTGATGGATCTGCTGCAAAATCTGCGTCCGTGTAAGCTTTAAGTGAGGGTTTACCTATTGATCTGTTGAAGGTGATTCCTCGATACGGCTCTTTAGAGAGATACCTTAGCACCCGGTGAGCTGCATGCAGATGTTCACCTGAGGGGTTTGTCAAAAATCGCGCCAAGTGGTTGACAGGAAATGCGATATCGGGTCTAGTGCTATTTGCGAGAAACTGCAGGCCACCTATAATGGAGTTGTATCTTGTAATCTCTTCTGGTGTGCTTTCTTTATTGCTTGGAAGCAGTAGTGTTGAAATTGGTGCTTCCAATAATGGTAAAGACAGGGATGTGTAGAAGACACGTCACTAATCTCCCATTAATTGTGAGGTTAGTATTAATGCGCCTTGACGTAAATACCAACCACTAGATTTTATTATTTCAAAATAAAGTTTATATAGCACTCTGTGTCCTAGTGGGAGTAATTAACAACTCTCCACAACAGATTTACAGACTCCTTTACTTTCCCACTCGCTTCACCAAGTGATATAATCTGTGCCTAACAGCCACAAGCTTTTGCAAACCAATTCGCTCAACAATTAGATGCTCAAGGGGTGTTAAAGCAGGTGTGCAGTCTTTTAAGCAGTGTCGATCTATCAGTGTGCGTGTGTATTGACCCTGTGATAATGCTAGGGTATCTTTTCTGGGGTAACTGATATGGATGCCTAAAAACAAGTCTATGCTCACTGATTTTATCTTATATCTCTTGTGTAAAGCTTGCATCAGCGTTTCTATCTTGCTTAAGTTAGGACCCATCACCTGGAAATCATCTAGATGAATAACCACAAATACATCTTGGTGGGCGTTGGTGTATAGACATACGTCTGATGTAGTTGGGTGGAAACCAAGTCTAGCAAGGGTTGCTTTGGCATCATCATACCACAGAGCTGCTGCCTGCTTGAGACCGTTGATTCCTTTGCAAAGGAGAATTATGCATCCTTCTTTTTCATAGCCCTGGGGCATTTCCATGTAAAGGTCAATGTCAATGTCAGGGTTTAAGAAAGCGGTTGGAACATCACCTTGCCTACGGTGTCAGCCAAATTGGTGGGCTAGCACAAGCATGATTCTACCAGTTTCCGGTCGTGGTGTAGGAGCAAAAGTTTCATGGTAATCAATGCCTTGACGCTGGGTAAAGCCTTTCGCTGTACAACGAGCCTTCCACCTTTCGATGCTGCCATCTGCTCTAAATTTCTTCTTAAATACCCATTTTCATTTCATAGGTTTGCGTCCCTGTGGAAGTTCCGTGCGGCGAATGATTTTTATGGCTCATTTTTCTTTGAGGGAGCGAAATTCCTCATCTGTTGCCTTTTTCCATTGCACGGCCTCCGGACTAGTCATGGCTTCGCTCCAGGTTTTTGGATTGTTGGAGATTTGTGCTGCCTTGCCATAGTGGAGAAGTTTGTAGTCATGTTTCTTAACCTCTCTGCCATATCTAGTTCTTGTGATCTCGTTTTCCGGCGAGTATTCCCGCTCTGGTGAGTGCGCTCGTTTTTGTCCAACAATAGAGCGTATAGGGTCCCATCCAGTCATGATCATACTGTATGGCGTTTCATCTACTTCTTCTTCAGAACTGGACTCCCCCTCATCTTCTGGCTGCAGGCTAAGCTCTTGTGAATGGCTGGGGAAGAATGTTTCTGGGGGGGAGTCTGCTATATCTTCCGAGTGGTACAATACACTTAATGAACCTTTCTCACTACTTTGAGAATTCACAATTCTGATGTCTGTTGGTGGTAATTGTTCTTACAATGACGAGAGTGAAGTCACTTATTGAACTATTGATGTGGGCCGATTGTTTATGTTATCAGCTAATGCTGAATCTTCGGTTGCATCTTGTGTAATAGAGTCAGATTCTAGCGTGGTGGGTGATGAACTCTCCCCCTCAAATGATGCTGGAGTATTAAGTTCTGGAGTTAAAGGAGGATTATGTTGATAATTCATTGTTTCTGTAAATAATGAGTTATCACTGGCCCAGTAGTTCGTTGTTTTCTGCTGATTGATTGGACTTAGCTCGTCACCAAACATTATATCTTCATTGAAAGATGCATGGGGAGTGAAATTTTCTATCCATTTCCAGCCCTGTGATGTTGTCCAATGGGGATAATAAATGATGAAGTTCTTGTCAGTATTTTCCTGGAAACCCATAAACCATCCTTTTACTGCTCTAGGCTCGAATTTACCTGGCTTCGGTTGTATTAGTTTATATGCTTGACAGCCAAACCTTGGAAGGTTTGTAAGGTCTACTTGACCAGTGTGCGGCTGATGAAGGCCTTGCATGAAATCAAGTAATGGGATCTGTTTAGTGCGTAAGCAGTATAATCTATTAACAATGTAACATGCATGTCGAACTGCCCAGGGCCAATAAAGTGCAGGCATGCGGGCATCAATCAGCATTGACCTTTCGAGTCTTAAAACTACTTTGTTTGCTGCTTCAGATACTCCATTTTTCTCAGGTGTATCTGGAGCGGAATCATCAGTACGAATACCATGCTGTTCACAGTGCGATTTAATGCGTAAAAATTTAGTGCCTCCGTCTCTAAAGATTGCGCGGACTTTCTTTCCATGATGATGGTGTTGAAATTCAATCCACTGCACAAGAGAAGAGGCAATCTGGTCTTTGGATTGGGTTAATAATGACCATCTCATGCGAGTTTTATAATGTGTAATTATAACAACATACTGTAGTCCGTTAATTGTAGTGGTAATCTTGCCTACTGTATCTATAAATATTTCATCTAGAGGTGCGTACGGGATTGGTCTAGGTTCTCGAGATACGAATCTTTAGGCTTTGCTGAGGTGACATGTCTCGCATGTTGTGAGCTGACTTAGGTCTATATTTTCGAGTCCCTTTGTGTGTTGGGCAGTTTTCTTTAAGTTTTTCTGGACCGTGTGTCCGAGTCTTTGGTGCCATCGTTGTGCACTTGCGGTCTGCGGTATTCTTACAACACCAGGAGCTGCTATATTACTTTGTGATGTATCGGTTTTTTCAAGGGGATAAATGTAGTATACATCATTCTTGCGCACCAGTCTTGCTATGGGAACACTAGACTCATTGTCACGTTTCTGCACCAATAGAGACTTTTCTGGATCCGGTACTATGTTGCTGAGCCTCTCCAACCTACCGGCTGACACAATATTGCACGAAGATTCAGGTGAAAGAAAAGTCTCATGGAGCTGGAGCGAAAATGTCCCGATTTTAAGAGTTGCTGTTCCTTGTTGACATAGCTCTCTAGTACCGACAGCCTGATCGAACTTGAATGGTTTAGGGGAGCGATTCACTTCACTAAACATGGAACGGTGTGGAACGAAGTGGTGCGATGCACCTATGTCATAGATTGTAACAGATTCATTCATTCGAGATGATGCAGCAATTATCACCCCTCCTGAGTCTGACTCACTATTGTCTCCTACGCTATTGACCGAGGCCTGTTTGCCATTGCCACTGTTTACCCCAGAACGTTTATTGCTTCCCTGTGCCAATTCTGGGTGTAGACAATAACAATACTTATTCTTGTGCCGATGTTTGCACCTCTTGCAGTATGCTTCCGGATCTACGTTGATACTGTTGGGTACGACCGCAGCCACTGTGTTGGGTGTATGGGTCCGATTGCCTGCTACAGATCGCAAAGAAGACATCAGAGTTCGCAGTGGTGCATACTTGTTGTTGAAATCGAATGCTCTTGTATCACGCCAAACATTTAGCCATTTGATCCTCTTTGTTCCCATCATAAAAATGGCTGATGCTTGTCTGTCACCTATGCAATACCCAGAGGCTAACGGCCGAGTAGAAATTGCATCGGCCGCGTTGTTGACACTCTGGTATGCTGCTAGAAAACGGTCAACATAATCATCAGCAGTACTAACTAACCTGATGCTCAACAGTGTTTCGAGTGCTGCAGCATATGGTGCGGTTGCAGTTTTATTCCTGGTCCCGGCTACAGTGTCGTAGAGTTCTTTGGCCGTCAGGTTGTCGTAATGTTGGGGGCAGATGGTTGTAGATAGTCGTTGGATGATGATATTTTTCGCTTCGATTTCTCCCAAAGTCTAGCGCTCGAATTCATCCAGGTACTTTTCCGTGAGTTTATCGGCATCTTCGGCGTTTGGGCTCCCTAATAGAGGATCTGTAGGGATGTTGACTGGACGGATCCCAGGCATGTCATGAAAGACATGTCCCAGGACGTTTTTGCGTCCAAGTTTAGCACACAATGCCATTCTCCAAGCAATGAATGAGATACCATTACCAAGAATTTCCTTTGGATCAGTCATTTTCATAATGCTTAATCTGTGGTTTTTCACAATGGTTAGCTAACTCCTGTAAGTACGTGGATGCGCCGGGCTCATAACCTGTTATGATAGGTCTATGATTCGGGTGTACATACAATTTGTGGGAGCTCGCTGCTAGTGATCACAGATGTGCTGCTGGGCCGGACAGGTCAAGAAGAGGAGTGGAGAATGATCTCTGTAGAATGAGGAAAGACTGAATTGCTTGCTCTATCTACTGTGGAGGAAAGCTCTCTACTTATAGTCCCTAGACTATTGCTTACTAATTATACTAACTCAACAAAGCAGGAGCAAACAGAGCAAATGCATGCAGTCGCGTGACCATCATAACTGGAGCTGTGCACTGTAGCTATGTGGGTCTAGGCACAACACTGCTCGACAACTCGAAACGGTCCCAGTTTGCTCTTCTCAAGAAGTATTCATCAAATTTGCGAATACCGCATCTGGATGGCTGCGTTGTCCTCGCATCCCCCATACCATTCCTGGTAAGGATCAATGTTGGAAAATATACTCTGTACGATATTATATGGATATATGTGATGAAGTAAAGAAGACTTGATATTTTACAACTATGGGAATATTGGACTTATATATACATCTAAGGGAGAAATTCCCGCTAGCCTCGTGTGCCTGTCAAACCTAGTGATGACTAGCCACCTCTCATCTACCATGATGAGCCAAGGTACACTGTAGTACGTAAATATCCAAAAGTATAGGTGACAGTAGGCGAAATTAGCGTACTCAGAACATTTGTAGAGAGAGTCGATCTTGTCGGGAACCTGAGACGAATCAGGTAATGATTGAGTCCTAAATTCGAGAGTCAGAATTTCCAACAATCAAGTTTACTGGATTCCTGGTCATAGGAATATCACAGGAAATGGCCATGCAGATGAAGCGGCAAAAGAAGCCATGACAATACTCCCTCCCCCTTTGTCCTCTCATCTCACTCTTTCAGCTGCAAAAAATGGGATAAGTATTCAAAAATGGAAGCCTACAAAAAATATTGGGAAATCTCTGCCCCGCGTTCCTGTTATGCTCAGCTATGTAGTATGGTAGATCTAGTAGCTGGTGCATAGGTAGTTATTATGGCAGCATGGCATCATGGCACATGAAGGAGATCCAGTCTCTACATAACGACATTACAAGTAGGAATGTGTGCAGTATGAGAGATGGGTTGTTGATATAGGATAAATGACATGGCTGCTCAGTTGGTTGCACACTTTGGCGAGCTGCATACTGGTAACGTGATCGGTCTACAAGGGAACAAGCTAGGGGATAAGGGACGAGCTTCCCCCAATCTGTAACATAATAATGATCATAGTCACTTCACTTCTGCACATCAATGAAGACATCTCTCCACATACTGTCTTAGCTGTTCCAGCGCAAGTGTACATTCCCATTTCATATACCAAGTAAAACATATATACCCTCGAGGGACTAGTGCCAGTCACACCAGAAATGGTGATCGAAGAAGCCACCCTTAAAACTGGCGTCAGACCAACATCTGCTCGCGCTTTTGCGACTAGCATGGCAAGGCCGTCTATAGACTGGGTGCTACATTATGCGACAGGAAAACTAAAGCTTGGTGAACGACTATTTGAAGAAAGTGGTCGGTTTCACAAACTCCAGCGCAAGCCAAAAATTGCTCAATGCAACCAATGTTGGGGACACCACCCTACAAAGATCTGCTCGCGAGCGGAACGCTGTTCACGATGCGGCTCTATCGAGCATAAGGCTACCGATTGCAAACAGTCTATCCTGAGATGCATCAACTACCATGGACCACACTCTGCCATCAAGCCTAACTGCATGGCAAGGCCGACGCAGGTTGGTGGCAAAACAGTACAGCGCACAAGAGACCAGCTGGCAGTAATTTGCGAACAGGTCAAAAGGAACGGAACGCTTCGATCAGAGAGATGGAAGCAAAGCAGAAATCCACCGAGGCTACTGCCAAAAACGAAAATACAAACGTTGCTCAATGCCTGTAAGGGACCACAACCCAACCGAGCTTCAAAAAACGGCAACAACAATATCGTTCCTCTGTGCTAACTTGGGCAGTGGAGACCCCGCTACGGACATCATCCTGCAATCCGCTTGGGATTCAGGAACCGATGTCCTACTTATCCAGGAACCCTGGACCAAACGTAAGGACGGCCTCTGGCTCACGAAGTCGCATCCCGGATTTGATAGGCATTTGTCTCCCCATACCGCTGCCAACTCTTCAAGGCCACGCTCCCTCATCTACACGCGAAAGGGGATCAACTGCTAACAGCAAGCAATCTACGAAGCTTCACCAGATCTCACCGCAGTAACGGCAGAAGGAGTCACATTTGTCTCCGTCTACCGCGCTCCTGGAGCAGACCTTTTGCCGCTGCTATTATAGGCTCCATCTGGGCCTACGGTTATTGGCGGAGACTTCAATGCTGTTCACACCGAGTGGCAGCCAATGACTAACAGGCTGCACGGCGACGGCCAGGTGCTCACTGAATGGATGTTCGAGCATAGCATGGACCTATCTTCTACACCGGGCGTCCCGACCCACGATCTCGGAAACCCACTCGACTTAGTCTGGCCTAACGCTGGTGCCCTTGCAGACGTCTCGACAGAGCTTGACTCAACATCGGACCACAGAACGCTTGCAGGAGACGTTCCCCGCCCGAACTCGAAAGCCATAGCGGTTATCAAAACTGGTCAACCGGTACGAGTGACAGACGACGCCAAGGTACTAGGTAGGTGGGCCCATGGGATAGAGATGCAGCCTATGGTCTCAACAAGTGCGTTGGACAACCTTGCGGATAAACTGGTTCAAACCATCAGCGATGCTATCAGGGCTACCGGGAGACGCGGGAGTACGAAGAAGGGTAAGACGGCACCTTGGTGGACGTTGGAATGCTCACAGGCCAAACGCAAATATAGGATATTCAGGGACGAAGAGAGTAGAAAAGATTTCCGTCGCATAGTCAGAAGTGCGAAACGCCAATACTGGCGGCGAAAGTTCTCGGAAGCTACAACAGACATCGACATGTATCAGATGGCACGCTGGGCAAAGCCGCAACCTACATCTGCCGCTCCGCCACTCCAAACTCCGGATGGTTTTGTTTCAGATCCAGAAAAGCGTGCACTTCTATTGCGCGATCTCCTTCTCGGCCGGTTCACCAGCCAAAACGACGTGGACATCGAACACCTCGAGCCAGGATGCGGAAACCTTCCATGGGTCTCAAGCGTCACTGACGAAGAAGCCAAGTGGGTCACAACGGCCTGCCAGAATAAAGCTCCCGGAGCAGACGCAATTTCTGTTCGTCTTCTAAGGACAGCCTGGCCGCCAATTGGTCACGCAGTGAGAGTACTCTTTGAGGGCTCACTTCGACTGAACCACTTCCCGAAGGCATTCAAGCTAGCGGAAGTAATTCTCCTCCCCAAGCCTGGCCGTAATCTCAGTACAGCTAAAGGATGGAGGCCCTTCGCACTGCTATCCTCTCTCGGCAAAGGTCTTGAGAGACTAGTCGCAAGGCGCATGGCTTACACCGCCATTTCGTACAAGGCCGTGCCGCAGCAGCTTTTTGGAGCACTCTCCGGCAGATCCGCTAACGACCTTGTCTCATGCGTCATCCACGATGTGGAGCATGCAATGAAGAGGCAGAAGAAAGCAGTCCTTGTCACTCTAGACGTTCAGGGTGCATTTGACGCTGTACTCCACGGACGACTGCTGCAAAGGATGAACAAAGTTGGGTGGCCGAAACCAGCTATCACTTGGATAAAGTCTTTCCTGAAAGAACGATCTACCCGTGTCAGACACGAGGATGGAGTAACAGACCCACTTCATCTAGAGTGCGGGCTGCCACAAGGATCGCCTTTATCCTCAATTCTTTTCCTCCTCTACATGGCCGAAGTCGTGGGGGGCAGCAGTTGGAGATTTGGCTATGCAGATGATGTTGCTATCCTCGGCATAGGCTCGACTCCAAACGAAGCCGCAGCAGCTGTCCGGAGAGAAGTCGATGCAGTCCTAGGGTTGGCTGCTGAAAATGCCGTCTCTTTCGACCCAGATAAGGCCGAAGTAGTCTACTTCGTCGGCCCCAGGTCCAGGGCTCACGATCTTCCGGCTATAAGGGTAGGCACTCGCGATGTTCAAGCATCCGACGATATCCGATGGCTCGGAGTACACCTTGATCGCGGTCTGACCTTCGAAAGCCACGTCGCAAAGTGGACCAGTAAAGCAATGCGGCTAGTGCAACACTTCCGACGGCTCACTCAGTGCACCCAGGGACCAAGGCCCGACCTACTAACCACAGTGATCCGCACGGTAGTCCTGCCAATCGCGATGCACGCAGCGGAATCCTGGTACCCGGGGCCAGCCAGGGAAACATATCGGGGTGTTGCGCGAAATTCATGTAAGAGACAGTGCAAAGTTATTGACCAAACTTCTGCCTTAGGAATTCGCATGGCTCTACCAACCTGGCGCACCATGCCCATCGCAGCCCTGAGAAGGGAGACTGGCTTTCTACCAGCACACATTCTACTCGAGGAACGCAGGCCCAAGACTGTTGCACGAATCCGAAGACTATACGAGTACCATCCGCTTCGACTTCGGGCCACGGAGAGAACAGACAGCGCTCGTCACCGACTCGGACTAAAGACATGCAACAAAACCAGACTTGGTCTGGACAGAGTTCATGATTCGAGGGTCCAGAGGATGTACAGACTTCTACCAGAGGCTGAACTTCCGCCACCGCTGCGACCTCTGGTACCCCCTCAGCTAATTCCCCGTTGGACAAGTAAGAAAGAGGCTGCCAAGTTCATATGAGAGTGGCTGCCTACACTCCCACCCGACTATCTCTGCGTTTACAGTGATGGTTCTGGGGCTTCAATCGACAGAGTGTCATGGGCCTTTGTGACTTTTATCAGGGGCACAGGCACGGCAATCGAGCAAAGCGGCTCAGGTAAAATTACTAACGCGGAGGTTCATGGAGCTTTGGCTGCTCTAGAAGCAATTACTGCCAGCAATCGAGATCGAGGACGCAGTGCTATCTACATCCTTCTCGACAATTCTGCGGCTGTTCAGGATTTACTGACGGGAACAACGGGCTCATCATCCTGGCGTATCCAAAAGTTCGTGAAAATGGCCGCGAGATCAGCCGCGCCTGTAAAAATAGGATGGATTCCGGGCCACAAAGGGCTGGCAGGAAATGAAATCGCCGATTAACTTGCTCGAAGAGAGCTTAACTCGCCGGGCAACTCTATGACACATGATGAGATGACCCTCGCCTCATCTAGACGGAAAGCCCGTGAACTGGCCAGGCTGATGTTGACAGACTGGTGGCACTTGAATCGCCCCAAACACTACGCCGATCTTGAACTTGAGATGCGCCGCAAGAAACCGCCAGAGCTAGCGCTACCTAGAGCGGTCTTCGCACGCTTGATCGCTGCCCAAACTGGACATAGGGACTTTGCGGCATATCATCTCCGCTTCAACCACACTGACGCTACACTTAACTGCGAGTTTGGGAGGGAAAAATCAATTGGTCACCTTGTCCAGTGTCGAAAAGCACTGGCAACGTGGCGGCTGAAAAGTGGAAAGCGAAGGTCACCAGCTCTGGAAACAATGCTGGGATCAAATGGATGGCAGCTGTTCAGGGATTACGTCCAGGAGAGCGGGATTTACGCGGAGGCTAGTCGGGGGATGGCAGGGATACCTATGACTCGGAGATAATAGAACGGAAGCCTAGATAGTTTGGCATGGAAAGAGGGAATGGATTCGAGGCTCAGGCGCGTGGTGACTGAGGCGGAACGATGGAAGGGAGATTGTTTAAGTTTTTCTTTTGTAGTGCAGTGTCAGGATTGCCTTTTGTATAATCTATATATGTGGAGATAACCAGAATCTAGTGTTCTATGATTCTGGTCTGGCCTTTTGATCGAGCGGTTATGCACCTATCTCATGCGTAATGTAGGATGGCGCCCTTTAGCCTGAATATTACCTCTTTGATCTATGTCTCCGCCCTGCTATCTACATGCTGCTCTGACACCCACGGATCGGATTCTCGGGACTGCAAAGTCAGACCCAGAGAATCTGGACCAGTGACAAAATACCAGCTCGCATGGATACGCCACCTCGAGCAAGGGGAATTCTCAAAGGTGGCACGAGCTAGAGCAGCAGCCAAAAGGGCTGAGGAGGCGATCATCGCCGCGGCGAAGGACGTCTCTATGGCCGTGGCAACTGGTTTCGGAGCACTGGAAGCTGAAGAAGAAGTTTGAGGACACAGCAACCTCGACGATGTCCTCTTTCGGGCATCTACTAACAATTAGCAGGTTACCGGCTGGATCAAAGGTGCCTGCTAACCCATCCTTTGCTGTCAGCAGAGAATGGGCAAATTTTTCATCTAGAAGGTGTGACGGACGAGAGAATGTGTGAGGATCACATTGACTGGGTCCATTATGGAGGAATCTTCTGGTTTTTCGGAGTTGTTTTGATTTTCTTGACTTTTCATTTCAGTTTAATCAGCTGCACTTCTGGCAGAGATTCACGAGGTTTGAATGAGATAGGCTCTAGGAAAGATTATAGGGAGCCCTGCCGGATCCGCTGGTCCTTGACCCAATGTGGAAAAGATAGCTTTAGCTTAGGACCAAAAATAAATATAAAAAATACAAAAAAACAAACGTAGAAAACAGGGAACAGAATAGACTATCAGACGATTATTACCGCAAACCATTAATGCTATTAAGTCCATTACAAGTGATCTAATATATCGCCATTTCGGTGATTTGGGGTCTTGCTGCTGTGAGAAACGATGATATTATCTTGCGATATATTGAACTGAAGGGTCAAGGGGACGTATGGAGGGTTTTTTATCGATTTTAAAAATTTGGTTTTTTGTTTTTGTTTTTTTTTAAATTATTATTTTTGGTCCTGAGCTAAAGCTATCTTTTCCACATTGGGTCAAGGACCAGCGGATCCGGCAGGGCTCCCTATAATCTTTCCTACAGCCTAACTCGTTCCAACCTCGTGAATCCCTACCAAAAGTGCAGCTGATTAAACTGAAATGAAAAGTCAAGAAAATCAAAACAACTCCGAAAAACCAGAAGATTCCTCCATAATGGACCCAGTCAATGTGATCCTCACACATTCTCTCGTCCGTCACACCTTCCAGATGAAAAATTTGCCCATTCTCTGCTGACAGCAAAGGATGGGTTAGCAGGCACCTTTGATCCAGCCGGTAACCTGCTAATTGTTAGTAGATGCCCGAAAGAGGACATCGTCGAGGTTGCTGTGTCCTCAAACTTCTTCTTCAGCTTCCAGTGCTCCGAAACCAGTTGCCACGGCCATAGAGACGTCCTTCGCCGCGGCGATGATCGCCTCCTCAGCCCTTTTGGCTGCTGCTCTAGCTCGTGCCACCTTTGAGAATTCCCCTTGCTCGAGGTGGCGTATCCATGCGAGCTGGTATTTTGTCACTGGTCCAGATTCTCTGGGTCTGACTTTGCAGTCCCGAGAATCCGATCCGTGGGGTCCCCCACAGTTGCGACACTTTGTGAGGGCCTTGCACTCGGCTTCCGAGCGCATGTTGGAGCCGCAGTTCCAGCAGGCTGGAGCACGGGAGCAACCACTGGTGGCATGGAAGCCCAAACAGCGTTTACACTGTTCAATTTGGCGACGAGGCTTGTGAATGGTTGCCATACCAGACTCTTCGAAGAGGCGGAAGCTCGCACGATGGGCGACTTCCCGGTCGAAAAGGGCATGCCAGTTTCAGTACGGTGCCCCAGGTCGACACTTCCCATGAGGTCGGACCTGGATTTGTCTCACGCCAGTCGTAAGGGTGATCTTGGCGAAGACCAAATCAGCATCGATCACCCTGGGGCCGCTCTCTGTAATTATACTTACAGGTACTTTCGGTATTTGTAAGGCTACAAGATCTGAAGATGCCACGAGCTTGGCGTTTTCACAAAAAATTGATTGTTTGTTTGTTTGTTTATTTTGTCCTAAGCTAAAGCTATGTTTTCCACATTGGGTCAAGGACCAGCGGATCCGGCAGGACTCCCTATAATCTTTCCTACAGCCTAACTCGTTCTAACCTCGTGAATCGCTACCAAAAGTGCAGCTGATTAAACTGAAACGAAAAGTCAAGAAAATCAAAACAACTCCGAAAAACCAGAAGATTCCTCCATAATGGACCCAGTCAATGTGATCCTCACACATTCCCTCGTCCGTCACACCTTCCAGATGACATATTTGCCCATTCTCCGCTGAGAGCAACAGATGGGTTAGCAGGCACCTTTGATCCAGCCGGTATCCTGCTAATTGTTAGTGGATGCCCCAGAAGGGGACATCGTCGAGGTTGCTGTGTCCTCAAACTTCTTCTTCAGGTCCCAGCACTCCGAAACCTGTTGCTTCGGCCATTGCGGTATCCTTCGCCGCGGCGACAATCGCCTCTTCGGCCTTTTTGGCTGCAGCCCTAGCTCGAGCCGCCTCCGCGAACTTCCCTTGCTCGAGGTGGCGTATCCACGCGAGCTGCTCTTTGGTCACCGGTCCGGATTTTTTGGGTCTGACCTGACAGGCCCGAGAATCCGATCCGTGGGGTCCCCCACAGTTGCGACACTTAGTGAGGGCCTTGCACTCGGCTTCCGAGCGCATGTTGGAGCCGCAGTTCCAGCAGGCTGGAGCGCGGGAGCAACCACGAGTGGCGTGGAAGCCCAAACAGCGTTTACACTGTTCAATTTGGCGACGAGGCTTGTGAATGGTTGCCATACCAGACTCGTCGAAGAGGCGGAAGCCCGCACGAGGGGCGTTGTCCCGCGTGAAAAGGGCATGCCAGTTTTGATACGGTGCCTCAGGTCGACATGTCCCATGAGGTCGGACCTGAATTGGAATCGCGCCGGTCGTACCGAGAATCTTGGCAGAGACCCAGCTAGCATCGACCGCCCTGGTACCGCACACTGTAACTATACTTACAGGTACGTTCGGTATCTGTAAGACGACAAGATCCGAAGATGCCTCGAGTTTGACGTTATGACTCGCCAGCTTCGAAGAGCCATCTAAAGTCTCTTGTCGTGTTTTTTCGTTCTTTGCTAGCATAGCAAAGCCCGTTCTCACTCGGTGGAGTGAGGTTATTTCTTGGTTAAAGTAGCTGAATGTATACTCTAACTTAGTTCTCACGCTACTTGTGGACAATTTTCGCCACGGGTGGTCCTTTTCAAGGCAAAGGAACAGTCGCTTATCGACTTTCGCCTTAGGGTTTTCTTTTTGTTGGGCTTTGGCCGCAGGTTGCGGCACAGCCTTCACAGTTGGGCCTGCTTTTTGTTGCAGTCCGTGTCTGGCCACCGTGGCCCAGGTGCTTTTGACAGGCAGAGCTGGGACGGTGGGTATTGTTTGTCTCCTGGCGCCGGGAGCCCTTGGGAGAGGGTTTGTCGGGCGAGGAGGGAGGACGGGTGGCGTAGTGGCCGGGCCCGTGGCCATGTATTGCGCAATGGCGGCGCGTAGGTAGACTCTCATGGAGTCTACGAATTGTCTATTTGACCCGTTGGTCAAAGGGAGGAGGGTGGCTTCGACGCCAGAGATGGCGGCGGAGCAGAGGGCTAGATTTGCCGTTATTTCGGCGGCGCGTCGTTGTTCAGCTTCGACTATTGGTCGGAGCTCGAGGGGACACTCTGCTTTCGTGGCAGCTTTTGGCTGCGACGTTGATGTTGACGCTGCTATGGGTGCAGCGTTTTCCGACGGTTTTGACACGGTCGGAGGTGGCTTGGATGATTCTCCAATCCCGTGGGGGACGGAGGGTGTTTGAGGAATTTCCTCAACAATTTCGACTGACCCGATCATGTCAGTATCGGGTTTAGTGACGGCGGGGAGGGCTTTTTCTTTCCCTTTGATTGAGACCTTGCTCATCTCCGCGCATTTCGGAGACTGGGCAAGGCCAGGTACTTGCTCGAGAGCCCTCGGGTGGACTCTCGTGTTGTCCAACTTGGCGTTTCGACGCTTTTTTCGAACAGGTGGCATGGTGAAAATGCCAATGACTCGATCACAATTTTTTGATAGAGCGAGACGAGCGCGTGAGGGAGGGAGACGGGAAAAAAGTGAAGATTCGAAAATTCGAATTTCAAAAAATTGGTTGTGTAGTGAGCTGGCACGACGTTAAAAATTATAATAAAAATTAGATCCGACGTGTTACGGTTTGACCGCTATTAGAGCTTAGGTGAATACCTAAGCGGATTGTTGGGAATATTTACAACTAAGCGGTACTGCTAGTCAGGAGATCGAAGCGTTACTACAACTAAGTAACACCTGGCAATGCGTGGCTGGGTAGCAAGTATTGTGCCTAAGGATAAGTCATCAGTCTGGAGATTGACGAAGGGGACCAATTCTTATAAATACCTGTTAGTCGTAGCCAGAGTTCTCTTTTCTCCTCATATAGTTTAATAAATCGATTTATTCACAACCAACTCGGTTTCCGTCACACGACGCATGAACTATTTTTCATCATTTATTATGTACTCAGCTATTTAGCGATGAATTATGATCGGTGCTGGAGGGCAAAACTGAACACCGTACGCGGTGTCCTCTACGAAGCTGGGAGTGAAATATTCTCCCAGAGCCAAGTTCAGCCAAATTTCGCAATATCAAAGAAGTTGGCCCACGAGGCAAAATTTAAATTACTCCACCACGTCGTTTTTTCACTCTCAATGAGTTCGATTCCTACCAAAGCCTCATTAAGTCTACAAGTACGACCAATTACATCCTCATCCCAATGACCACACCACTCCTCGACCTTCTCTGGACTCAGTCGGTCACCAAATACACGCCCACGCCGATATTTACACCCGCCGGAGGATGCAAGGCGTGGCGCACAAATCTGGGAGACAGTTCTTTAGGATGGACGCGAGAGGGATCAGGACAAGTTTACAAGATGATGCAAAGGAAGGATATAACCTCGAAAGGCGTGAAATTTTGAATTTTTGCATGGAGTTTTTACAAATTGAGCTTTGTGCGTGACAAGACTTCGGCTGCGAGAGTGCAGCTAACACTATAAACACAAGCAAACGATGGAAGGTGTTGTGGTCCGCCTTCTGGTGGTGTTCTCTGGTATAGTTTGAGTAGCCTGGGCACCTACTCCACTCGGGAAGAAGATACCTCAGACCACATTTCGCGCGGAGAAAAGTTGAAAGGTGATGGAGGCATGTCTGGATAACTCAGGGTTTTTGAGACGTTCCCCTGGGTGGGTATTCACGGATGAGGGATGACTTGGGGTGAAGAAATAGCCGCCATAACTTCGCAGTGGTACTTGCAAATGAAATCCGAGGCAAGAGTGCTCTTCCCCTACGTTGAATCATCTATTCTGTTCTTTTCTTTGATATTGTGTCATAGCTAGAAAGCTGTATACGCAATTAAAATTTGATGCAAAAAAAAATATATATATGATCGGTGCTGTATATACATGTTGTATAACTCTTGTGACGTTGGAGACACTCACAATCTGAATTTCAGTCGCAAATACCACTTAGGGATGCTTGTTTATACAAACAGTCGACCCTCCTCCATAAATGTACACCAAAGTGAATTTCAAACCCTTTGACTATCTGAGCATGCCTTAGCTTTCCATGACTATCAGCGCCGCGAGAAATGTGGTTGTGTTTTGCCGGATTTGGACCAGCCATCTCCTTTCTCGAGTGGGATAGGTGTCAATAGTCTTGCACATAAATAAATTATTCAATTTTCCTGAACTGGCGCCTTTAGGCTCATATAGGTTTTATTGGAAGTTATGTCCTCTAAGCAGGATGACTTTATTTGATATTGAGAACACTCACACTCAGATTTCATTTGCAGATACCACTCGAGATTAACCCTTGCGGCGTATAACCTCTTCCGAGCATACCCGCCACAGGTAAAAGCTTGAAAACCCTATGGGTTATCTGAGTGTGCTTTCATCATCCCAAAAGTACAATATCACCGCGAGAGAGAGTGGTGTGTGTATCTGACTGGTTTCGAACCAGCTTTCTCCTGTCACGAATGGGGTAGATGTTCAAGCTACCCAGTATCTACTTGAGAGAAGGGCCTGGATGGTGTACCACTGCACCATTCAAGCCTGCGATGCGATACAGATGGTGTTAGCGCCTCGGCAAAACTCATAGATTTCAGAAACATCCAAATCAACGACTACTCCTGTAGTAACAACCCCGTCCTTATTGCCGTCGATATCACAGAGATTGACCCCATGAAACCAACAAACTGTCCGAAAAAATACAACAGGATGCTAAATTCGGAAAATTTGATGCAAAGTTAACCGGCAAATTAACAATGTTTTGGATGCCATCTTGTCATTTTATCAAACAGACTCCGCAGTGTTAATAGGCTTACAGAGATATATGGAGGCTTCGATTGTGAACGCGCCAATTTTGAACAATAAAAATTCAACCACATTAATAGATAGGCAATGTATGTAGAGAATCCTGAAAATATTGTTTGATTTGATTTCATTTGGCCTTGTCAGGTACCCTGTTGGCCCATGCAGGTATATCTAGCTATAGTGTTTACACAGGAGGAAACTAAATTCGGTAAAAACCCCCTACTACTGTCTGTCTCATGTATATTGGTTTTCTGAGATTTCCTACAGGAAGTGCGTTTACACTGTTCATGCAGTGTGAATTCCGTCTTATCCTTGTCCACATTGTCTCATCTTTTCGTCCAATGCTATTTCTACTTCTCCTGCAAGCCGGAATTGTTAAAATCAGCCTTCTGCCAGGATCAATTTTGTGATCCTCTCTATATCATCTGGGCTGTTCATCAATGCCGCAAATGACCTGTATTTTGCCTTTCGAAGCACCTCTCCTCTTCCCATTGTCCACTGAGGACACGCCAAGACCATATGTTTGACATTTTGAGACGAATATCCACACTGGTATTTTGGATTAATCACTCCGGGGACTTTCCTTAGATACAGATAAGAATTGAGACCAATGTGCTCACTTCTTATTTGAACTGCAATACTGCTTTGGGCCCTACTAAGGTTCCGGTGGATATTTGAGGATGTGTTTCTATGTGTAATCCTTTTTCTACCTGTTGTCTCATCTTCAACAATATTTGGGGCTCTCCAATGTTCAGGTTCTGCCGAGGCTCGATGACCAGAAAGTATCTCATTCCCTGGACATGTCCATGGGTTTTTCCACTTCTGAAACGGGGCTACCTTACCAGCTTCTTTCTGTCTCCCCTTCGCATTCTCCATGCCACAAATTCTGGTCCATTCTTCAATGTCTTGCTTTGATTCTTGGCGTACCTGTTCTCGGTTCCCCTTGTGGTCTGCTTGACTTTGCTGAACGCGGTACTATAGATCTCCTGACAGGTAGTCCTTCTGATAGTCCGACTGAAAATATTGTTGTTAGAATTTAGAATAATTGGGGCTATTAAGTAGGCCACGTTGTTAATACACACGTGACTGCAAATTCTGTACCTAGTTTCGCTTCGGTAGTCATTTGAAACAGGATGGTGTACAACCTCAATGACAGAGGGATCATTATTTCCTCAATATTTCTTGTAATTTTTATTCCAATTTATTGTTCTATATACCGGAAAATCTAACAACTCAACGCAGAAGATACTTTTGCTTCCAGTTGTCGGGTACCTTGGGTTATTGCATTGATGTATTACATGATGCATGGCTTGAGAACCCAAGGATAGACCAGTTATTTATTTCCTTCCGAGGAAGGTAATTCATACCTGGTCGGTGGGTTTGATGGCACATTAAATATCTTGGCTTATTTAATGACGGCACTTCGTTGGTAGTCAATCAATCATCGCCTCTAGGCAAAACACGATATAACTATATTCCATTCAACCTCGAAATTTTTCCAACTTGAAAATGACTCAGGTTTCTCCACATGCAATTTGAAAATTAATGCAAAGACCGAGCCTGGCATTTGAAGGTGAGATTGCTGATTCGGCTATAGCCTATGCTGGAATCTAAAATGGAAGACGCTGCTAGCTCGAGCCTTCACTTGCGAGACTTGGCGAATCTGATATTGAATGATAGAAAGCTCGACCAAGCCATTGAAACCTGAAAACATGTAACTGAAAATAATCGGGGCCGGATTAAGTGCCTTACACAAAGCTTGAATGAAACACAGGCTAGAGTATATACTTTACAGGGAGAACTGCTAATGAAATTCAATTGTATTTTGACCGACCTGACAATTGTTTTTTCCATCTGAATTTTTTGCTGTAAAGAGAAATAAACATTGACTGTGATTGGTGTTATGCAGCGATTGTCTTGCTTTCGCTAAGACAGACGCACCAAGATGCGAAGTCAATTTGCAACCCCAAAGTCTTTGGTACCAATTCAGGCTAATAATTTTCTTGCCTTAGTCCTCATTTACAGCCCATAGGATACTGTAGGTGCGTTGAGGTTTGTAGGATTGACAGGGGATTCACGTTTAGAGGTACAACCGACTTAAGATGGGATGTAAAATTGTGGGAATAAGTTCTTCGAGTGATCCTTGTGAGATCTAGTCGAGATGATATGGGCTTGGAAAACAATTTTTGTCTCCCCTCAGACGTGAAAGATCTGGGTGGTGAACTTGCGAATATACTTATCGGAGTCTATTGCCCCCTACTTGATGTGAGTTAAACTATCAGCACGTCTATTTTGTGAGGAACAATTCCTAGATCTGCAGGACATCAGCTCGTTTACTCCCTTTCTACCTCGAGTCATGCATGATTCATATGGAGCACTTGAGACGACTGCATTTATCGCCGTCTGTGTGCTAGACATCGGAGTCGGGGTCTACATCAACTGGCTTAGGGTTCCGCTGTGCTTCCTTAATCTTACATAGTTTTGAATCCGTTACTGGCGCTTACATATTCCTTCAAGTTATCCCTGTAGTCCTGTCCACCATTCATGTATGCACGTTTGCACACAGTCCTCTACATCCGCGCCGGAACAATACTTCGATTCCGTGCCGATAATGGTCAGTGCATACATATTACTTATTAGCTAAATAAACACTCGTCAGCTTCTGCCGGGGCTAAAGCATCAGCTAATAATCGATTCGCCTTCTACATTCAACTTCATCGCTCTCGTATTCGCACCAAAATCGGTCAGCACCCGCTGCAACCACCACGCAGCTCAATCAGCTCACGATACCGTCTTCACACATTTCAATGAGAAGGATGATCCAAGAATGCAGTTTTCCGCGTGCCCTCAACTCTTAGCCGCTCTCTTACTATTTCTCCCTTCCACTGACACGGCTGCCAAAGCCTTTGCGCCTACGAGTTCTTCAAATCATCCAAAAACATCAAATTCATTGCAAAACAAAGATATTAATGGAACCTGCAAATTTCGCACTATCAATTACATCACAGACTCACTGCCGCAACAATGCTTCAAAAATACGTGGAGTGCTGCCAAAGCAGCTGATCCAAACCTTTTAGATAGCGGAGGGAGAGA
This sequence comes from Blumeria graminis f. sp. triticale, assembly GCA_905067625.1. Lineage (NCBI taxonomy): Eukaryota > Fungi > Ascomycota > Leotiomycetes > Helotiales > Erysiphaceae > Blumeria > Blumeria graminis. Next base: position 551,650 of record LR898468.1, read on the forward strand.
TTCAGCAGGAAATATAACTGCGACGCTCCTTAACATCACAAGCAACATTATAGGGATTTATATCGATAAACAAGAGCTCTCCATTGTTAAAACTGAAGAGATTTTACCGACAGAAGACGCTGCGCTAGATCTTAGCGACAATCAGTCCGCCTTTCTCTCCTTTGAGGAATGGAAGAAATTAACTCTTGAGAAAGCTGGCCAAAAAGATGTGAATATATCGCCCAAGAAACCCAATTATTCTAAAACACGAGAATTCGAAAACTACTCCAACAATTTAGAGTCTTTAGGAGACGAGGGAAAAATGGATTTGAAATTTACTTTCAGATCCGGTGGCGAGGAGTTAAACACTGCTGAGTTTCATGAGACCAATAAGGGTGAAAGTATGGTTCCTCGGGGACAAAAAAAAGAGAGTTATCGCAGTAAAGATGCTGGAAAGACTTGTAAGGAGCGTTTCTCATATTCTTCATTTGATGCTGGAGCCACGGTACTAAAAACGCACGCTGGGGCGAAAAATGCGAAAAATATTCTCATTGAGAACAAAGATTCATACATGCTTTCAGAGTGTTCATTAGAAAATAAGTTTATAATAATAGAACTTTCTGTTGGTCTCTACACCACCAATTTCTGATTTAGAACTGACACAACAGCAGGAAGATATATGGATTGACACGGTTGTACTGGCAAACTACGAATTCTTTTCTAGCATGATACGCACATTTCGCGTCAGTGTCTCTGATCGCTATCCTGTAAAGCTTGAAAAGTGGAAGGATATTGGCACCTACGAAGCACGAAACTCAAGAGAACTGCAAGCTTTCTTAATTGAGAATCCACAGATTTGGGCTCGCTATATTCGGATTGAGTTTCTCGATCATTATGGCAATGAATATTACTGCCCTCTAAGCTTAGTGAGAGTGCATGGTACGAGAATGCTGGAAAGCTGGAAAGAGACGGAATCTGCAGATGAAGATGCAGATGAGGCAGAAGACAACCCTGAATTGATAGATCAAATCCACGATACCAGCGCTAGCAATATGTATAGCAATGACCAGGCTGACCAAGTCGAACAGGTCTACATTGAGCAAACTCCTCCCCCTAGCCAAACAATGCTAGGTCTAAGTACATGGAGGGATCCTGGACTATATATATTTAATAATAGAAATTTTTCAGAAGATGTATGCCCATCTCACGGTCTAGTCTCGCGAAATATTGCGCCTGAAATGAATAACACGGAAAGCTATTCGGAAGACGCATCTCCTTTGACAGATGTCCCCCAAGGTTCAACGAACAGTACTATTCTAGTGCCTTCGACGACATTTAGCACAGTTACTCAGAGTGTTTTGGAAGCAATATCAAGCTTGCCAATCATACTTAACTCATCGCCCACCGATACATCGGTCTTGTCCTCCGAGACTGCTCAAACTTTAAATGCGCAACATAGCCCTATCATTGTACCCACGGCTAGTGGTTATAATAACACTTCTAGTACGCCTGTGTCATCTAAGAATAAGGTCACTCAAACTACGACATCTCCTTCGGCTCTACCAACTATCCAGGAGTCCTTTTTTAAGGCCGTTTCACGCCGTCTCACCCTTCTTGAATCAAATAGTACGCTTTCTTTAGCGTACATATCTGAAGCGACGTCACATCTTCATCAGGCTTTCACTACCCTCTCCCGAAGTCTTACCCGTACTCAACTTAATAAAACAACTGCATTCCTTGACTCTCTAAATAGTACTGTTTTATCGGAGCTCCGAGGATTTCGGCAACAGTATGATGAAATATGGCAGAGCACGGTCATTAGTTTAGAGAGCCAAAGGGATGAGAGTCGACAGGAAATTTTGGCCGTCAGCGAGCGGCTGAATATTCTAGCCCAGGAAGTGGTCTGGCAGAGAAGAATGGGAATTATACAAAGTATTCTCCTACTTCTCTGCCTTGGTTTTGTCATTTTTTCCCGCGTTTCGACACCATCTGAGCCCTTTTTTATAAGACCTAGATCGAGGGCTTATATGTATAACCGAGCTGATCCACGATACTGTAATGGTGATTCATTGAGTGACCCTGAATCTCCTAACCAATGGTATGAAAACAGAAATTCAATCAATCAAACACCCAATTGTGCTCAAGCTGGCTCAAGACATTACGTCTCCCATCGAACTTACGAAAATCAAAAAGGACCTGGTCATGTGTCAATCTCAGAACCACCTACCCGCAGACCAGCTCGTAGTCCCCTCATGGGCTTTTTTAGCCGATCTGCACAATCACCTTTGACTTTCGATGACAATGAGCAGCTTACCCCCACAGAATTAATTCCTGATTCGCAATCAAACGGTTACTTTAATGTCCCTGGCTCCCCATCTTTTTTCCAAAGATTTCGCCGGGCAAGACCATCGCTCCAAGCTCGATCATCTGGTATCTCGGCTAGCGCTCATGTCAGTATTCGGGAAAATGAGAGTATTCAGGTCTCGGGTAGAGCGAATGAAATTCCATCATCTTCCGACTCGCATCAGGACGGGTACTGCACACCGCCACAACGGAATCCAGAATCGACTCCCGGCACGAAAACCTTTCAAACTCCAGATTCCCATCCTAGTAGGTCGTGTGAAAAGGAAACCTCCGCGTCGGAATTAATGTCCACGTGGTCTCTAGAAAACTCGCCCGAGTCGAGCATTGTGAATAGATCAGCTTTCTCAAACCGTCCTACATGGCCTGAAAGTCGAGCGATATCTCTGCAACGACGGGCAACAGACGCCAGTGCTACTTCTAGTGTAATGAGTGAAGGTCGAAATGGGCGTAATTGTTCAAGTATCAGTATTGCGACAAAACCTCTCCCAGCGCTACCAGATCAGGCATGAACTCTAACGATATATTATTTAATGTGATATGATGTAATGTACTTTCCGGACAAGGAAGTGTTTTAGTTGACGTTAGCGAGAGATATGAAGCTGTACAGCTAAGCTGGTCAAGCTAGAATGTTGGAGAATTAGCGCTGGCGTTTGAATTATGGCTATAGACCAATCTAATATTTTTTCATGGGATTAAAATCCTACTTCGCCGATAGAATGCGCATATTTTACCTAGTCTTTGGTGCACACGTCTTCAGCATAATCTCTCCCATTCTTAAGTGGCCCAACAATGAATCCGCAGATGAAATTTGACACAGTCTTACGGGTTGATCGTGGGTTACCTTGGCTGAATACCTACGTAGTGTTTATGGCAAAAAAGGTTGTGTGTTTTACATTATCTAGTATCAAGCAATTAAATGCCATTACGCCACACTAGCAAGAGGCCGGGAAGGAATGCAGGACGAAGTACAATTGTGTGACGCCCCGACATTTTAGTGGCCACGTGGTCGTCGGTCCAATAGTTATTAAGCCGACATAGGGTCAATCCAGGAATTCCAACGACTAGTTTTACACACACACGAGTCTTGTGTGTGATAAATCACGATACGAAAGGTTTGTCATGGATATTGGTTTTTATGCGAAACCCTTGGGTTGTAGGCAATGAGGGACAAGAGGTTTCGTGTTGGCAACTTTATTTCAACAGTTTAATTCCTATGTACATATAGACAGATTCAGATTCTCCTAGATACTTTTCTCTTTAGTTTAGAATCTTATGATTTGAGTCCACGCCAGCTTTTGACCACTCGCTAATCGTCTTTTGGCCCTCGAGTTTCCACAAATTGCCAAGTGAGAGATCCGAGCTAAGTGCCTAATATAGTGTTACAAGATTTTAGGTTCTTCAGCAGAGTGTAGACTGAGTGAACTAAGACATATAAATAGTTATTGCCCGTAGTTGTATGGCTTCTTGCTAGAAATGAAGACCGAGTATATTTGACTTATGGGTCCTCCATTTCGTCTGGGTTCCCAAAAAAACTTGTGTAATAAAGAGGATGGAATGTGTAGTATGGTGGCATTTCAGGTCACCTGATGGATACATGAGCTACTGAATGGCGCGGGCACAAGGAGTTTCTCGGCAGAGAGAGATCGCAGCCACTGTTCCGAACCAGGTGTAGTCGGGGTGCGATGGTGTCCAGGATATGTCGGCATAACGGGCAATGAAACTGCTGACGCACTTGCTAAACAAGCATGCTCAGCCCCTATCTCCAACAATCTCTCGATACAAAGCCTCTGTATCCCTGTACTAGTCTCCAAACGCTCCTGAACGATACCAAAAACTGGGAATTAATGCCAATATTGGGAGCTCCCCCGAACTCAAGAGCCTTGACCGCTACGCTCTTTGCCGCCTTCTTGCAGCTCTCTCAGGTCATGGAGACTTTGCTAACTACCACCGCCGCTTTCAGCACTCGGACGCTCTTCTAATCTGCGCTTGCGCGCTAGAAAAGTCTCCCGAGCACTTCTTTTGTCGACTCGATCGGAGTCGGTCCCGCCTATACAGCAGAAATAAACACCAAACCATGGGAATTCGCTGCATTCTAGGCTCTCCCGAAGGAGCCATAGCTTTTAGTAAATGGCTTCATGAGACATGCTTTTATGAAGCATGCCACCACAAGACTAACTAGTACTCCAAATTATAAACACTTGGCCTGTATTTGCTAGAGCTCAGATTAAAAGACTTCTGGTCTAGGTGATGGATAGCTTTCCTTTTCATCTATATATTTATCTTCTCTACCGTATTAGAATACAGAAGTCTCAGCTGTAGAGCACTTTTGACTTCTTTCGATAGTTCGGGGTGCATGGCAGGTGGGCCTTGGCCCATTTATAACATGTCGGGCTTATTTAAAGGTATCCTCACGTCGGATAGTTTATGTAGACTAAGCTAGCCAACACGAGATCTTATGATTATTTTGTTTTATTATTTTTGTCCTAAGCTAATACTATTTTTTCCATAATGGGTCAAGGACAGGTGGAGCCGGTGAGGATCACTGTATACAGGCCCAACTCATTCTAACTGCGTGAACTTCCACATAAATAGTGGTGTTAACAGCAAGACTAAAATCATAAACAAAAATCAAATTCAGAAGAAGTCCCAATTAGGTCCGGATCCCGTGCTTCTCGCCCGTTCCCTTGCCTGTCACATCTTCCAAGTGACAATATCTGTCAGGCGCAGGCTCACTAGGCGTAAGACTTGAGGCGTAAGGGATGGCGTAGCGTACGATGTACTGAGGATAGAAGCCTCGTGGGAACGCAGAGGGCTTTCTAGAAAGTTAATAAAGAAGAACGCGGGGAGTCGTTCTGGATAAAGTGGCCGGAGGTGACGGTAGGTCACTGTGGGTGGCAGAGGACGAGAGTGAGATGTAATTGGAATTATGTAACTATTCCTAAAGACAGAAAACAAAGCGTGAAGATCTCAGTATTCGAAGTGAAAACTACATAACTATCCTCGCTAGGCCATAAGCCTAGTGGTGGAGGGCAAGACTGAACACCTGTACGCGGTGTCCTCTACGAACCTGGGAGTGAAATATTCTCCCAGAGCCAAGTTCAGCCAAATTTCGCAATATCAAAGAAGTTGGCCCACGAGGCAAAATTTAAATTACTCCACCACGTCGTTTTTTCACTCTCAATGAGTTCGATTCCTACCAAAGCCTCATTAAGTCTACAAGTACGACCAATTACATCCTCATTCCAATGACCACACCACTCTTCGACCTTCTCTGGCCTCAGCTGGTCACCAAATACACGCCCACGCCGATATTTACACCCGCCGGAGGAAACAAGGCGTGGCGCACAAATCTGGGAGATAGATCTTTGGGACGGACGTGAGAGGGATCAGGACAAGTTTACAAGATGATGCAAAGGAAGGATATAACCTCGAAAGGCGTGAAATTTTGAATTTTGGCATGGAGTTTTTACAAATTGAGCTTTGTGCGTGACAAGACTTCGGCTGCGAGAGTGCAGCTAACACTATAAACACAAGCAAACGATGGAAGGTGTTGTGGTCCGCCTTCTGGTGGTGTTCTCTGGTATAGTTTGAGTAGCCTGGGCACCTACTCCACTCGGGAAGAAGATACCTCAGACCACATTTCGCGCGGAGAAAAGTTGAAAGGTGATGGAGGCATGTCTGGATAACTCAGGGTTTTTGAGACGTTCCCCTGGGTGGGTATTCACGGATGAGGGATGACTTGGGGTGAAGAAATAGCCGCCATAACTTCGCAGTGGTACTTGCAAATGAAATCCGAGGCAAGAGTGCTCTTCCTTTACGATAAATCATCAATTCTGTACTTTTCTTTGATATTGTGTCATAGCTAGATAGCTGCATACGCAATTAAAATCTGATGCAGAAAAAAAAAAAAGACTAGTGGTGCTAGGCAAGGAACCCATAAATCCTGCCTGAGGCCTTTCTCCAGAATCCTCACAATATCTGATCTTCTTTTTTTTTTTTTTAAATCATTTAATGTGTATTCAGCTATAGAGCTATGACACATGACCGGTGCTATGTTTACATATTGGATGACTCTTTTGACGTTAGAGACACTCATACTCTGGATTTCATTCGCATATACCACTATGAGGTATGCTTGCTTACACAAACAGTCAACCCTCCTCCGTTAGTACCCACTAAAGGGAATTTCAAAACCTTTGGTTATACAAGCATGCCTTCGTCATCCATGCACACCAGCGCCGCGAGAAATATGGTTGTGTTTTGCCGGATTTGAACCAGCGATCTACTGTCTTAAGTGGGATATGTGTCCAAGCTATCCAGACTCTACTTGGCAGACCAACCAAGACGATGTACCACCGCACCATCCAACCATGGCGGTGTTTATAGTGTCGCCTGCACTCTCGCAGCCGAAGTCTTGTCACGCACAAAGCTCAATTTGTAAAAATTCCATGCCAAAATTCAAAATTCCACGCCTGTTGAGACTGTATCCATCCTTTGCATCATCTTGTTAACTTGTCCTGAATCCTCTCACGCCAATCCCAAAGAACAGTCTCCCAGATTTGTGCGCCACGCTTTGTGTCCTCCGTCGGGTATAAATATCGGCGTGGGCGTGTATTTGGTGACCGACTGAGGCCAGAGGAAGTCGACGAGAGGTGTGGTCATTGGAATAAGGATGTACTAGGTCGTACTTGTAAACTTGATGAGGCTTGGGTAGGATTCGGACTCGTTGGGAGTGAAAATTTGACGTGGTGGAGTAGTTTGAATCATTGCCTCATGGGCCAACATGTTCGGTATTGCGAAATTTGACTGAACTTGGCTCTGTGAGAATATTATACTCCCAGGTTCGTAGAGAGCACCACTGACAGGTGTTCAGTCTTGCCCTCCTATCTGATCTTCGCTGAGAGCAGATAATCGACTTTGAACTTGATCGTCGACTTTGTATATTGGTCTGTTATCACAGACACGGAAATAGATTCATGAGATTGCTTTATGAGAGGCTAGGATTAATTCCGATATAAGTTTGATTGAAGACTTGTCCTACAATTTAGAGGCTACAATATCTTTATATATCTACGTATTTACCCCCATATTCACCATATCCGCTAGCCATTCTATATATAGCGTGCGTAGCCTGATTTATCTCACGGTTCTGGTTTGGAGCTGTAGTTTCCGAATAGCAGTATTCTTTTAGCTACTACAATACGTAGCAGCTTCAGACATAGTTTACCGTGCGATACTTCCACCTGAGCTACATGCCTTCTTGATATGCTGCCGGCTCGGTAATCAGTGAGAAAACCGAAGCTAAACCTTAACAATGACCTTAATTACGAACCCATGAATACCTAAGACAGAAGCCTGCAATCTAACACAATCAGGTTAGGAATTGCCAACTACAACCTAATCCAAACAGCAGAAGATGAGCTCGCAGGCACCCTTTCTCCAACCTGTGTCCTACTATTAACGTGTTGAAGCCTCCATGACTTCACTGGGCCTGGCCGTAACCTTAAACATCCTCTTCGGATCCCAGAATCCCAAAACCCGATCCGTCTGGCATGTAGACGTCGTTCATTGTGCCGTAAATCGCCTAAATGGCTATTTCGGCTGCAGCCATGATGCGAGCAAAATCTGCGTGATTTTTCTACTCTACCTTGCGAATTATCTCAAGCTGCTCTTTTTTCACCGGGCCAAGCTTGCTGAGTCTGGCTTTGCACTCCTCTTTCGAGTGCATTTTTGATCCGTAGTTCCAGCAAGCTGCAGCGCGAGAGGAGCCGCGTGAGGCATGGAAGCCAAGACATCGATTGCACTGAACTATTTCTCGACGAGGTTGGAAGAGCTTTGCAGCTCGGGAGTCATCGAAGAAGCGAAATCCAGGTCGGGGCGTGGATTGGCGAGGGAAGAGCGCTTACCAGTTCTGGTATGGCGCTCCAGATTTGCAAGTCCCGTGAGATCAACTATGAAAAGAAACTGGTTTGGTCTGTTGAGACTTAATAGATGTTGAAATTGGTGCTTCCAATTATGGTAAAGACAGGGATGTGTAGAAGACACGTCACTAATCTCCCATTAATTGTGAGGTTAGTGTTAATGCGCTTTGTTGTAAATACCAACCACTAGATTTTATTATTACAAAATAAAGTTTATATAGCACTCTGTGTCCTAGTGGGAGTAATTAACAACTCTCCACGACAGATTTACAGACTCCTTTACTTTCCCACTCGCTTCATCAAGTGATAAATCTGTGCCTAACAGCCACAAGCTTTTGCAAATCAATCCGCTCAAAATATATACATTTTTATTACGGGGTAAATAATGTATGGGTCACACTTACCTGAATGTTAGTGGTCACCAGTTGGGCAGGGAGTCTGCATGACATGTTGTGTTATGGAAGATCCAGGTCGCTTGATAGTGGCCTTCGGATATTAAACAAGAGGCGGGAAGACAGATCAATCGCTCCGTTTATTATTATTATTAATTCATTTTATTGTCCTGTCTGAGTCTATGACTATGTAGGACATGCAGGTCCTCTCTGCCTACAGGCCAAGGATACCTATACCAGTAGTATATCCCCTCCTATGCCTCCCATATAGCTCCCCTCAAACAGTACCACCCCTCACAAGTCCTCATTCGATCATACACTTAGAGGAGCCCTTTGCCCTTCATTATTTCCCCTCTCCAGCCAACGAAACGATGGTCATTTGCGGGTGTATGGCAGCCGGGAAAAATAGCAAAAACCACTGGATGCGGACCTCTCCTAATACCGAAATTAGGAATAAATCCGAAGAGATATTGCCCCTTCTGAAGCGTTCTAAGAGGCCGGCCAGCTGGGCGCTGCAGACTTGTTGGTACCTCGAGAAATTCACCCTCTACCTCTCTAGCCTCCTTCCAACTCCTTCCCGAATCTCGTGCTGAAATGTCAGAAGAGTCTTGACAGAGCGTGATTGCTGTATAGTTGCTTAGGCCAACTTTTTTTGTACCGTCCAGGGCGCTGGGGAGTGCCGTTGACTCATCGACAATAAGCGCCCCCCTGGCTAATTGGCCGGAATCTTAGTCTTGGCGCCCGCAAAAAATCCAAATTTGAAAACCCCTCGAAAATATTGGTCCCAGCATGCTCTTCAGAGACCTATTCCCCCTCTCGCTCCACATCTCAGCCGCCTGTTCTCCCTCAAGTTGTTTGTCCCATTAGAGAAACAGTCCCCCACAAGCCAAGACCCAGGCTTTGTATTCGTCGACTTGATTTCATCATTGCTGGTATAAATAGTGTCGTAAATATGTAGTTAGAGATGGCTGGAAATTAATGGGGCAAGCTCCTGTATGCAATAGGAGCAACTTCGTTATTGGTTGTCGAGGCGAGATGATGCATGGTAAGAGAGGGGTTGAGGACTCAGATGAGAATGACAAGAGAAGCATTGTCGAGAAGTCGTCAAATGGAGATGTGTTTGAGGTTGCTTTCGACTTTGATTCGGATGCAATTCTTCTCGGCTATCCCAGATATGCAGAGCATACTGAGCGATTACACCGGCACCACTGGAAGGTGAAGAATTCGTCTTTGCCGGCAATCGCTCCGTTTAGCACACGAGTAAATGACGCGAGTAGAAGACATTAGTGTTGGCTCTACAGAGCTGGATCACTCGTGGACCATGAGTGGTGTATATATGACTGGAAATGTGTATTATAATTTTATTAAGTCTTTATTAGTATAACAATTGTTATTTCATTCCAACATGGTCACTTACATGACTTCGTTGGCGACCATCTTTTCCGCAATGAAAACAGAACCTGTCAGTGTATTAACACTCACCGGGACGGTGGCAATTTGCATGGCAACCAGATTTGATGCTGGTTCCAGATTGATTTCAGATTCCCTCAGTGCCACGGAGGAATCCAGGAGCTTTTTCCGAGCGAGTTCATCCTTTGCTGTGAGTGTAAAGCCTGTTTTTACCCGCTGAGCCAACATGATATTGTTGGCTGCAGTACCGAGTACCTCGGAGACAGCTGATTATAGGAATCGGTGGGTGTGGTATTGAGCAAGGCGTAGAAACAGTCGTGTGTCGGCAGCTGTCCTCATATTGGCCCCCTTTGCTTTTGGGGCGGGCGGGGCTGCCTTTGTTGTTGACGGCTCAGTGCTGTGGCCAAGGCCTGCTCGGGCTACATTTGCCCAAGTTGTCCTTTAGGCCGGAGACTGGGTTTCGAAGGGTTAGGTATCCTTGATTCTTGAGCCCTCGGCAGAGGAGGGATACTGGGGCGTACAGAGAGAGCTGGCGGAGTACTCACTGGGCCTGATTGTACGAACTGGCCAATGGCCGCTCGAAGGTAGACTTTAATATCGTCTTAAAACTCTTTTCCTTCGCCAATTGAGAGAGGCGAGAGTGCTACCTCAACACTACTTATTATAGTGGAATAGATTGGTAGACGAGCCTTGATTTGCGTCGTGCGACGCTTTTCGGCACCTGTCACTGTTTGCAGCTCCGGAAGATATTCCAGTACTGGTGTCGAAGCTGTGCCTTTTGGAGCTGGCACAGTGAATTTTCTTCCAGAAGTTTCTGCCTGTTCTGTCGTCCTCTCTCGGACGACTTCCTTTCCTTTCCTTGAAGTACTTGCCTCTGGGGCAAGCTCGATGGCGGTGTGGGCCTCTGGACCAATTTTCACTTACTTTACAGGCTCAGAATTAGTCATCTCTTTGTCGGTAAGGTTCGGAGACTTCTCGCCAACGAAGGCCTCACTCGCAATCATGCTTGATTTTTTTGCGCGAGGTCAGGTGTTTTTGTGGGAGCCTTCGGGCGGACTCTCGCGTTGTCCAACATTGCGATGGGGAGCTTTTTTCGAACAGGTGGCATGATGAAAATGCCAGCGACTCAATCACAATTTATTATGGGAATGCAACGAGCGCGATAGGGAAGGAGAGGGGGAAAATAGGGATATATTTAAGAATAAGATTCTTGTATACGAGTGGTACGTGGGTACTGGAAGTAGAATTGATAAAGTATTGAGTTAATCTATTGTGTATGATTCTCGCGATTGCAGTATCCTTCAATGCTGCGCCCATACTCCTATTAATGTGTCTGCCAGCCTCGTCTATGCGCTAATACGGAACTACTAATACAGGATATCTAAGATCTCCAAACGCCTTACCATCTATACTCCTAAGTAAGTAATAAATACAACCATAACTCCATTATGTTCAGGCACAGGAATGATTATGTTTGACCAACAATCTTATAATTCGACAAAATGGAAATATTTCCACTGTCAGAAAAGATGCTGTGCTCTACATGCCCAAGCTATCCCTGCCTTTATTTTCTTGGAAGAAAGTTAGATCTAGAGGATACATGCTCAAGGACAATGGTATAACTATTAGGATCTATAAAAATAATAAAACTTGGTTGGAAGCTTATTACAATGGTCTGTTACCCGTGATCAGGGAAAGGACCGGAAACAATGAAAATGCATGTTCAACCTTTGAACTTTGGCATGAATCTCTCTGTCATTCAGCGTCTTCTACAATGTCTAAGACAGATAAGCTCATACAGAACTCAGGTATCATCCGAAATACACCCAAGAACTTTTATTGTGACGCCTGTATGTCTTCCAAATCAGTACATCAAAAGCCTTCTCCATCGATTTTTAGAGCAAAACTCAAAGGCAAATATATTCATTCAGATCTTGCCGGACCATTCCCTGTTCTATCTTATGGCAACGCTTTATACTACATATTTTCATAGATGATGCAACACGATGTGCGACTATCCGATCCCTAAAATATAAATCTGATGCGGCGCAAGCCACTATAGATTTTATTACGGCCTTGGAAACACAGTACAATTGCAAAATCAAGTCACTTAGAACAGATAATGGCAGCGAATATGTCAATGAATCACTATCCAAATTTCTTGCTCAGAAGGGGATAAGTCATCATTTGACTCCTTCCTATTCTCCGGAATCTAATGGTGTAGCCGAAAGTCTTAATAGGTCGATCTCTGAAGGAGTACGAGCAATGCTAAATAAAGTTAAAGATAAACAGTTGTGGGCTGAAGCAGCACAGACATTTATTTACACTAAAAATTGTACTACACATGGCTCTGTAAATGGACAGACCCCATATGAAGCTTTCCACGAGAGAAAACCATCCATTTTACACCTTCGACCCTTTGGAAGAGAATGCTACGCGCATGTCCCCGTTGCAAAGCGACCATCTGGAAGCAAGCTTCTACCAAGGGCGCAGAAAGGTGTGTATTTGTTGGATACACTGAAGTCGATCATCCCTATTGAATATTAGTTCCTGAGAAAAAACAGATTATCATATCAGCAGATGTGAAATTTCTACCTCATCAGTTTGATAAGTCTGTCCCAGAGAAAATCTCTGATCTCTACCCACATATTGTGACGGCTGGTTCCCGTAGCCTATTTTGGCTAACATAGGCTTGGTCCGATTTAGGGTGCGCACGATCGATCGATCTAATATCGGAGCATCGGAATCTGAATAGCATCCAATTCAACAGTGCAGCTCAACATGGCACCACTTTCGGTGAGAAGCTATCGGCTGGGAATATACGAGATCGGACACAACCTCCTCAATTGATAGTGCATTGACGCCGTAGAACATGAGGCTCTTTTATATATATATATATATATATGTGTAGATAGATCCTGTAGTAGTTCTCTCCTTAGAATTATTATCTACTACCATCAACCACACAGTTGCTCCAGCACCTGTCCTAGAATCCGTGACACATATCACGAATCAACCTAACTTACCAACTTCATCACTCATGTTGAACAGATCATTGAATTCTCTAAATGTCGAACAAGAACAAAATACTCGAAATGTCCATCAAAATCAAGATCCATGTCACGCTGTTCAATCCGATTTAAGAGAGCCATCATCACAGGAACTGTCATCAATTCTAGCTACTGTTCAGATTGAACCCCAGCCAACAACAAATTTGTCAAATCAATGCCATTCATCAAATGAAGATTCAAGAACATCTGTTAACTCTAGACCAAAGCGCACAATACGTCCTCGGACATATGAAGACACGATAACAGGGGAATGGTGGAAATCTTCTCGTGATCTTCCTAAACCTGAATTGCAGATTTCAACATGTGGTGTTAATAACAAGTTAGCCATGTTAAATATTCATGATGAAACTGAACCCAGCTCACATAGTGTTGCCAAATCATCACCTTATTGGGCTTACTGGGAAAAGGCATTTGATGAGGAGATAGCATCCCTTAAAGATTACAAGGTTTGGGATGTTGTTCCTCGGCCTAAAGGACGAAAAGTTGTTAATGGCAAATGGGTGTGCAAGATAAAAAGAGATAAACATGGGGAAGTTGAACAATACAAAGCACGTTACGTCGCCAAAGGATTCTCACAGATCCAAGGACTTGACTATGACGAAACCTTTGCTCCAGTTGTACGACTTGATTCATTATGGTTAATCTTGGCAATTGCGGCATCTAAGAAATAGAAAACGAGACAGCTCAACATTAAAACTGCATTTCTATATGGAGTCTTGAATGAGGATATTTACATGGAACATCCTGAAGGATACAGGCAAGGAGATCATGTTGCAAAACTTAAAAAGTGTATATACGGACTCAAGCAATCACCTCGGGAATGGTTCTTCAGGTTGGCTGAATAAATCATTCTTTATGGTCTTGCTCCATCCCTATTTGATCCCAGTGTATTTATCCACAACACAGGTAAAATGATCATTGCAGTTTACGTGGACGACATAGTACTAATTGGAGAACAAGAGGAGCTCATCGAAGATTTAGTAAACCACTTCAAGGCCGAATTCAAGGTTAAGGATATGGGAACTCTTCACTGGCTACTTGGAATTCAGATTGAGTACTTGGATGTAGGAATCACTCTATTGCAGTCTGCTTACGTAAAAAGAATCCTTGAAAGGTTTTCGATGCAAGATTGCAATACAGTCTCCACGCCTAAAGAGTGTAACCAACCATTTAAGGCGACGCAAAATGGAGAACCTAGGGCCAATGCAACTCTGTATCTACAAATAATTGGATCTATAATGTATATCATATCTGCTACTAGACCTGATCTTGCAGATACAATCTCTCACCTCTCTCAATTTAACTCAGATCCATCTGTCACTCATCTAAGTGCTACCAAGCGAGTTCTAAGATATATCAAGGGGACAAAAGATGTCGGTTTGTTATACAAATTTGAATCTCCCCTGTCTCTCAATAGATACTGTGACGCATCATACGGAAATTGTCTCGATACACGTTGAAGTTTCTCTGGTTATTTATTCCAACTTAGTCAATCCACAATCTGCTGGAAGTCTCGCAAACAATGTACTGTTGCTCACTCCACTTGTGAAGCTGAGTATATGGTACTGTCAGTTGCAATGAAACAATTCCTTTAGATTGTAAGAGGACTTAACCAAATATTGGATAAAAATATACCTACTTCTCTGTCAACCAATAACAATTCGGCTTTTGATCTAGCACATAATCCGAAGCTCAATGATGCAACAAAGTATATTGACATCGCTTATCATTTCACCAGAGAGCGACTTGAAGATGGAACGCTCACCTTACTACACATTCCGTCAACTCAAAATCTTGCGGATATGTGTACAAAAGGTCTACCTAAACCAAGGTTTTTGCACTTGTGCACTAGCATCTTCGGTACAAAGTGAGAAGGGGTGTTGAAATTGGCGCTACTTGGCAATGAAGAGTCGCATTAATACGGAACGTAATAAGGTTCTATTATTACTAGCCACATTCATGGCGACTCATACATTGACCAGCCTCCCAATTATTTAGCATAAACAAGTGAATCGTGTCCTACACTTAGATGTAGTAATTAGTTTAAATAGCGCTCTGATACTAAGTTGGTCTAACCAACAACTCTCCACTATAGTTTTCAGACTCTTCAATCTCCCAACTCGCTTCACTAGGTGATATTAAATACAAGCCTAACAACTTACGCTTCTCTATACAACTTCCATTACAACAGTATAGATAGGCACAGAGAAAATGATAAACTACCTTCGTAGATCTGATTGCTCCAGCATCGACACTCGAGCCGTGACACTCGTCGGCCACCATCTTTGCTGTGATGAGAAATTTGCCCACTACTATGTTAATTACAACTGGGACCGTTACTATTCTAGGGGAAGCCAAGTCCGAGGCTTTCTCCAGTATGACATCCTGCTTGGCGAAGTATCCAGCTAGGCTTAGCATCAGCGCGTAGCCTCTTGGCTTTCGGCTCTGATTGTGAAGCCATTTTGCATATGATAGACATGCTAAATTTTTGTTTGGGGAATTTCGAGCATTTGCGTAATTGCTTCTCTAACACCGAAAGGTGAGAGTGTTCGCCAGGGATGTTCTTTTTCGAGGCGGAGAAACAAACGTTCGTCTTGCCCGGCCGGTTTTGTTGGCCCGGTTGAATTTTGGGCCATTCGAGTCAAGTTTGCCGCCTTGGGCATTGTCTGCGCGATTTATGTTGGTGCCAGGAGCGTCTGTAGGCCATTCCGGGTGATCGAGGCCCAAGTGGTTTTGGCCTTGCGCACTTCGGCTTGAATCGCTTTGCGTTATGGCTCACTTTGATTACCAGCAGCACATTCTGCGGTCTTGTAACTAGTCGTCTGGCTTTCGGAGCGTGGGGGAAGTGATGGGAAGATTGTACCTGGTCCCGTGGTCATGAATTGAGCTATTGCAGCTCTGATGTAGACTTTCATAGAGTCTATAAATTGAACACTCGACCCTCTGGATGGGGGGGAGACAGCATTCTCGACACCGTTTATTGCAGCCGTACAAATTTTACATTTTCCGCCGTTTTTGCAGCCCATCGTTCCTCAACCTCAATTAAGGCTCTGAGTTTGGGGGGCGGGGTCAGAGCAGCATGTAGACAGCAGGGCGTAGACATAGGTCAAAGAGGTGGTGTTTGTTTTAATGAAGGCAGCAACATGACTGCAGTAGATAAATAGTACATATTAGAATAATATGCACTGGCGCCATGAGATATGATTAACCCATATCATCACTCACTGGCATGAATAGTAATTAGGCAATAGATGCCAGACGGCATACAATGGCCTTCAGGATCTCCAAAAACCTGCCCATTTAGGTTAGATTAGGAAGTATGTTGGAGTTCACACTAGTGTGCGGAAAACCCCGCTTTCATGTATATAGAGGGACTTCTCGCCATACATGTAGAATTTTAGCAATTTAATCACAATTGACTATCCATTAAATATCAGTAAACTTCTTCGTATAGTAAACACATTTATAGTATCTCTAAATCAAACTCGAGGCTAGTGTATAATTCTTCCAATCTCCGGAACCATTCTAATTGGTTATAAGCCCGGGTTTGCACCATCTTCCGTTTTCAGAAAATCTACACAATGTCAGCCACCGTGTTACGGCTGTTAAGCCTAGGGATTCCTGTAGCCTAAGCTGGCTAGCGCAGGCAATGAATGCAAGGCAATCTTCGGGAAGGATCTCGGAATACAAGGAGCTTAGAAGATATTCAATGAACCTTCTGGAAGCATACTGAAGGTTCACATGGAAAACAGGTGTATCAAGAATCTTCTAGGGTATTGTCGAGGAGTCCATGTTATTCTAGATATAGGGAGAGCCTTACAGAAGAGGAGTATCTCAGAGTATATGTATTTGTATTCTAGCCATAGGAATTCTCTCTCTAGAGAATTATAATTAATATGCTGTACTTACAAGATCGCCCAGGCATTTTGTACTGAAACCGTGACACCGAGGGGCAAATCTATGTTCAGTAGTTTGCGACGATGATAAGAAAGAATCACTACCAGTCCGAGGTGATAAAGAGGACGAAGATAAGTTCAACATACGTCTCGAACACTACAACGATAGAAATGATTCTGCCCATTCTGCTCTTCTGGTCGGAGTATCGGAAGATCTCCAAGAGCTTGTGTGTTTTTGCGACGAGGAACCTGAGTCAGCACGAGTTGCAATGCGACTTCTAAAAGAAAAATATGACTACGAAACAACGACCGCCACCATTCAACTATTCAAGGAGTTCAGTAAATTGAAAATAGTTGATGGAGAGTCAATCTCTCAACATATTTCCCAATTTGAAAGCGCATATGCTCATGTATACTTACGCTGTTCCAATTCCTCGCGACCATAAGCAATTGCACTGAGAAGTTTCCTTACCGTTGAGCAAGTCAAAGTCATGTACCTATTCCTCTCTCTTCCCGCATTATTCAGCAATATCATTGACAATCTTTCGACCAAGGAGGAATTAAAATTTGCCGATGTAAACAGACGGTTGCTTGATGTCGAATAACATATCATAACATCTAAATAAAGAATCACCTTTATTAAAGATTGTTTAGTTGTATACAATTGGAATACGAGATTAAAGCGTCACTGGCTATATTCGAGTCATGCATGTGTTATTAGATAGATTCCCACCTACCTATGCATAATTCTGCTAGCATTTGTATTTTGTCATTACAATCGAGTCACTTAATCTCCTATTAAACAGCATTAATTTTACTATGCTTGGTTATACTGTCCACTTATAATTTGCTATTTAGGGAACAAACAGGACCAATTTTAGAAGCATGTAAAGAAGGGAAATACGAGCTGTTTGCATAAATAACTGTAATTGCTGGGCTGTATCTGAATTTTGGGCGGAATTATGAGAATAATCTAAAGATATATTTAAGAACTAAGATAGCATCCGCAGAAAGGACAATCAATTCAATCAACTCTGAGAGATTCATATTGGTATAACTTTGCTCAACATTAATATAAAATTTCCCATTCTCCAGATGATGTAATGATCAATAATTCATGGCAAAGTAAACTATCAGATTACAGTAGGGAACGTTTGAGCGCTTAGCCGCTTGGATTGTGACCAAAGAATGCGATGGGTGCATTCTCGATTCAGTCTTGAAACCCGGCGTTGCGCTCGGACAGAGAGTTCGGGGTCCTCACCACTGCGAAGTTGTGGCGGCATTTTCTTCACCCCAAGCCAACCCTCGTCCGTAGATATCCACTCAGGGGAACGTCTCAGAAACCCTGGGTTATCCAGATATGCCTCTATCATCCACTGACTTTCTCCGCACGAGATGTGGTTTGAAGCGTCTCCTTCGTAAGTGGAGTAGGTGCCAGGCTACTCAAACTATAGTAGAGAAGACCACCTGGAGACGGACCATGGGCCCCACCTCGCTCAAGATGGTAGGACGTGCTCACCACCAGGGAGAGTGTTGTGCTAGCTCGTCTGAATTGTTCGCACACAAGGGAAAGGCTGCTGCTTCAAGAAAGGGTGGACATTGTCGGCTGGTGCACAGACGCTAATCATGCACAACACAATCTCTTCACGTGCCGAGTCGAGGGAGCTTTGTAAGTGATGTCATAGGTCACGTCATCCATGGCAATTTATAGAGGTTGGAATCCGCATCAAGTGCCTCCTTCATAGTTCACTATATCCAGTGCCAGTACACATTTTATACCTTCTGTCAAACTCGAGGATGCCAAAGGTAGCGTTTGGGAGGACTACTGAGGAGTGTGAGCTATATCAGGCAAGGTTAGAGTTCGTAATTCTAGCAGTAACCAAGGACAAGAGAATAAGGATACTAAGATACTCCATCATATGCTATGGAATAGTCTACATTCTCGTGCATATCATCGACATGCAACTGCCCATAATGTCCCTACACCGACCACATCTTGTATAGGTCTCTATATCATCTAATACAGCATGTGTGATTGGCTGGGAGAGTTTATATCATAAAACTATCAATCAATAACCACATTAAACGAACAGGCTCGAAATGTATAATCTTTATAAACAATGGCCCCTATAATACTGCACTTTTTATCAAAGACCATATACGACAATGTGTAGAGATCTAGATAGAAGCTTAGTCAAAGGTGAGATATCTGGAAAGAGGAGGCTGCTTACCACGTTCATGGACTTTATTGAAATCATCTACTTCTGCCATATACTCATCTACAGTACTAAAAATTTTTGGGGTGTAGTCTGCGGGAAATGCAAGGACGTCGTCTAACTTAACTCTCTTATTGTTACAGTATTTGGCGGCGGATCTAGTCAGACCATGACTGTAGAATTGCACATCATTACATTCCAATATTGTATCTTGACGTTTATGGATAGCCATTTCTCTTGGGCAGACTTGGCTTTCATTTCCTTTGCTTGAGACAGTGATGGACGTGATTTCGCAATTGTCGGTGAGCTGTAGCTGCGTAATCATTCCACCTAGAAGTAATTAGAGTTAGACTTTGCAGCCGAGACATGGTGATTTTCGCAGAGTAAGAATTACCATCAAATTGTTCTATAGTCAAAGGTTTGGGCAGCTTCCACTCGAAGCCAACTTTTTGGTTGCCCTGGGAATTAACATCTACTGAAGACTTTGCATCGCCTGTTTTCAAGCTATTGCAGGCGAGTTGACGGATGGATTCAAGGTCTTGATCAACAATTTCTCCTGCGTTGCACCGGAAACCTCGCCCCTCAGAGAGCGAAGACAAGTTTACAATGAGGAGGATTACTTTCAGGGCCACGCCTGTCAAGAATAAGTGCATCATCATTGATTACGTAAAGTTGCTGATGTTTGGATGGGATGATATTGAGCTGAATGATGAGGTTGTGAGGATGAATTTAGGTGGAAGATATTGAGAATATAAATGTAAGATTCTTTGAAAAAGCCTCAAAGGTATTCTAAGCACACTGATCCATAAGTTTTGCATGATAATAAATGCCTCTTGGATGGAGCATATTACAGGCCAAATGGAGGAATCAATAATTGAGCTCCCTGTGTGGAGACTACCCAAGAGACAGAAGGCCGTTTCTTATCAGGAAATACATTAGCCAACCCTTTTCATTAATTGTTAATTTCCACTAAAAAAGCATCAAATAATTAGTCATGGAGTCATGTAGCTTAACAGTGACATGCAATGTGTCAAGCCGAGGTTGGTGTCTGCAAACGTTATTACAGTTGTATAGACCGGCCAAAGGACAGTGAGGAATAGGCACCGCATGGCATCCAGGCATTTGGCAGGAAACTAATTGCCCCTCATCCTCGCTTTCGGAGGTTGGAAAGTAGGCGGGCGATTCCTGCAAACAAAGACTGAATATCTGTCCATCATGTTCTCCAAGAAGCTGCGCGTCATATTTCGCAATATCAGAGGTGTGGGCCCATGAGGTGATGACTCAGGCCTCCATACCACGGCAATCTTTCGCTCAATAATATTTTGACTCCTACCAAAGGCTTGTCCAGTGTATGGGTTAATGCAGATCCACTCTCAAATTCAGAACTCACTTGCCATTTAATTCACCTGAGGCGCCTAACAATAAACATCTTCTCTAGGCATGCCTCGAATGCGTCTGTAGCTTCACGCACTGCAGTCCCCGGTGTATAGTAAATTTAGATGAGAAATGGTTAGTCACTACAGTGCCGAATCGTTATAAGTTGATATTGTTAAAACTTTTTACTGGAAAACTTGATCACGTGATACTACCTACAAACACATTTACTTAGTCCACTCAATGATATCTTTAGCCCTCACTTGTCGAGTGTGCACCCAAACTCCAGGAGAAAATAGAAAGCACCATAGCATGGGGACTTATTAACGGAATTATTTTCGAACTTCCTAAGACTGAGCTGCAATACTTTCAACAGAAGCGAGGATCACCAGTAGAGCCTGCTCTAAATATGGGAGGGACAATCATAACGCCCAATGATCATACACGCTGGCTAGGAATATTCTTTGACCGTGCGCTCCGATTCCAATTTCATACCCTACAGGCTTGCAAAAAGTCTCAAGATATCACGAGCCATTTGAAAAGACTCTCAACCACTACTCGAGGAATTAGCCCTCTTTTTCTACGACAAGCTCTGCATGATGCCGCATTTGCGACCCTTTTCCATGGGACCGAGACTTGGTACTCCAAAGAGACATCTCAAAAGACAATATCGCGACTCCAACACAGGATGAACGACGCGGCTCGGGCAGCCCTCCCGGTCTGTCGTACAACACCAATAGCAGCACTTCTACGAGAAGCTGGCTGGGGCCCAAACGTGGCTCTCCCGAATTCACAGTCATCTAGCGGCTCGAATCGCTGTAGCTGACCCCTACCACCCTCTTCGAAGACGATGGAACACCTGTCGCATGCACTGGATCCGTCAAAGAATCTCGCCAGAACTTTCCGAGGACATCATCCCTCTACCGTGGTCGTCATTCCGTGAAGAAAAGCTCATCGAAATTGGTGCGGTAGGTAGACTCCTGGGACCAAATCCCTTCAAACAGTGGCAGGCTACACGACCTACCCTTGGCTTGTTCGTTTCTCAGACGGAGTGTAACGGCTGGTAAGCCGATTGGTCCCTGTAGCCTATGTTGGTTAACTTAGGCCTGATTCGAGTGGCGTTATTAATGGCTACCAATGCGCTAATATGCGACGCCACCCAATACAATACTTTTGCGTCGGCATTTGCATGGTATTCACATGGCATCGGACTCGGCAGTGCGGCACGGCAGTACGGCACTGCACCACATGTTGATAGGCTTACACTGACTGGGAATATACGAGACCGAGTACAATCCTTCCGGACCATAACGCGATAGTGCTGTATTACAGGCATAGTCAGAACACTAGAGGAGTCCCATAGCATAGGAACAGGAGAGGGATTAGCCTTGGTGGCGAGGAGGCTTTCACGTATATAAATGAATAGATAGATGTAGTGGAAGTTCTCTCCTTAGAATTATTATTTACTACCATCGACCACATAGTTGCCCCAGCACTTGTCCCTCGAAACCGTGACACGGAGCTCTAATAGAAGACCGAGCAGGTGCGGGCTATGTTATCTACCGAGGTCTTACGCAGGAGATTGAACGAGGATCACTCCCGCTCGAAAACTTGGCAGAAGTGTATGATGCAGAAATTGCCGGGGCCACTGAAGGTCTTGCCGCAGCTCTTCGCAACCCACTGGCCTATTATGCCTCTAACGTCACTGCCTGCTTTGACAACCAGGAGGCTGCCATCCGTCTGCTCTTGGATACGCCCACAGCGTCCAGCTCGGCAAAAATATTAATCTTTCGCAAGCTCGCAATGAACTGGAAAAGAAGATCACGCGGTCAAAATACGACGCCTGGGAAAGTGGCTATCCAATGGTGCCCAAGCCACGCAGGTATTCTCGGGAACGAAGCAGCCGACGCGCTTGTCAAAGCTGCCTGTGCAGCTCCAGCTCCACACTTAGAACTCTCCATTGCGAGGGAAAGGAGAGAAGTCCCCCGACCACTTTTTCTATTGTCACCTCGGGCAATACCAAGCTCATATCCACAGGGCACAGAACTCTGATTCCAGCGTATCCTGGGCTCTTGCTTCGGCGGAGGGAGTTGATGCATTCAATAACTGGATGCGTGTCACAGATTTCTTCGAAAGAGCATAACGAACTGTCTGATTCGAACGAAATCACGATCTGATGTAAAAAATCTTCTCCTTTTATATTTTATTTTGGTTTGTAAATTCTGTTCTTGATTTAGTACCAACTGCATAGCATGAGATTCGTTGGACGGACGACCTTCATGTACACTATAATCTTTGAGCGTAGGATGATAGGATCCTAGCTATTGTTTGCCTTGGTGGGTCTGTGTGGGGGCCAACACGTCGGGTAGTTTAATTTAGACTGGACTAACCGGTACGTGAGGAACTCACTTGCTGTGCGCGGGCACGACGTTAAATATTATAAGTAAATAAAAAGTAAATGATAACTTTAGTCAACATGTCCCCTCAGAGATGGGGCTTTAGTTGTAACTAATGTCCGGTAGACTAAAAAACATATAATGAAATCTTCACGCCTCCTCGCACATCAATCTTGATATCGTTCTGTGTCATGTTTTATGTCAGAATGGAGCGTAGGCGTTTGAACTGAAATGGTAACTAAAGATACTAGAGGTGACCAGAGGTGATCCGAAGATGGTGGTTGTGACAGAAAAGTTAGCGTAGACAACTCAGTTTCAACAGACCAAGCCATCATACATATACCCGCTTTGCTTCTGCTAGCTTAAAATAACATAGGCTTCAAATCAGTATCAACACAATACCAAGTGCCAAGAGCTGTACTGTTATCATAGCTACATCAGGAGGAGGGT
Organism: Blumeria graminis f. sp. triticale; assembly: GCA_905067625.1. Lineage (NCBI taxonomy): Eukaryota > Fungi > Ascomycota > Leotiomycetes > Helotiales > Erysiphaceae > Blumeria > Blumeria graminis. The sequence continues at coordinate 575,119 of LR898468.1, forward strand.
CATGTAACGGCTTGTGGGCCGATTGCTGTGTGGCACGTGATTGTATTCACGTACTTCTATAATTCTACAGTAGTCTAGCTTTATTCCAGATTAGTTCAGCTGTAACTGGAATATACAAGAAGCAGATATCAGCCAAGAACGAGTATTCTAGAGATCTTCATAAATGTATAAATAGTTGAAGTAATACTCTGATAGTTAGCCATAGAGAAATTTATAAACTACCTTCGTATATCTGATTGCTCCAGCATCGACACCCGAACCGTGACAGGTAAAATTATATACTTAAATTAAGATGGGGAGGAGAATCCTTACACTTTATGTAAACCAGCTATCTAGTGTCTCCTGCCTTTTTCTAAGCTCTGCCTGCTGCTGTGGCATAGTATGTGCAGCAATGATCTCCATAAGCGTGACCTCCTCCTCTTCTACCCCAAAATTCTCGTCGTCGTGTCTGTAATCTTAGTCGCCATTTAAGATTATATTTGCATGAGGTGGATCCAGACTCCTACCAGGCCTAATGAGTCGTGTGGGGAAGTGCATGACATACTCGGAATTAAACTAGGAAACAGTGATCTATACCTTGATGATTAGGCACTGGACTAGATTTATTTCATTTACTTGTAATACTTAACGTTGTGCCCGCGCACAGCAAGTGAGCTCCTCACGTGTCGGTTAGCCCAGTCTAAATTAAACTACCCGACGTGTTGGCGCCCTCACAGACCCACCAAGGCAAATGATAGCCAGGATCTTATCATCCTGCGCTTGAAGATTAAATTATACATGGCTACCGGTCTCCCTTCAACTCTCATGTTTTCAGATTGTATTGAATGAAGAATAAATTAAATAAACAATGTGGAAGGGGGAACTTAGTCGAATCACATGATTCCCTTTCGGTCAGACTTGTTGTGCTTTTCCAAAGAATTTTGTGACACGCACCCAGCTATTAAATGCGTGAACTCACTCTGCGGAAGGCACTGGACTATATATATTCAGGCTTCAGTCGATGACAGTGGTGACATCATGTGACAGTTATTCAATATCATGATAAAATGGCGACGTCGACATCGGTATAACGAGTCTCGTTGATTTGTTATATTTACTTTAAGAACGTATTGTGTGCGCGAAGAAGACAGGGTTATGAGGCTAATATCCTTATATCGAATATCGTTACAACGAGTCCGCACTGTACTTTGTATGAAATATACGCTAGTCTAGTTCGGATCTTTCCTATACATTTATGTCCAACCTGTGACGGTTTTATAGTGGCCTTTTACCCAAACTTTCCTCAGAGGTACAGACAAAGAAAACCTTATGGTGAAGAGCAGAGATACAGGTGAAAAGACGCCTGATCACTTACAAGAATGAGTCATCGCTCCCTTATGCCCTGTCTGCTATAACTAGGTTCTGAGCAGATCTGGAATGATGTATAAGCCAGGGATAACAGGGAATAAGCGGAAAGAGATAAGCGGATGCTGTGGATGTGAAACAAGATGAATGCTAATTACTTTACCATTAATCCGGTAGAAAGGACTGATATATATGTACATAGTTGTTAGACAAACAGATCATGTCCTAGTAGATAGAACGTGTTAAGGGCGAGGATCATTACGGAAACCGCCCGTACATAGTACCACAAAAAATTAATATTTTTCTGTAAAGATTGACTGCAGGAAATACATTACATTAAACATGCCCTCTGCAGCTACCAGTGATCTGTTTCCCGGATGATGGAGGCATGTCTGGATAAGCCAGGGGTTTTCAGATGTTTCCCTGGCTGGGTATTCACAGACGAGGGTTGACTTGGGGTGAAGAAAAAGCCAGCATAACTTCGCAGTGATACTTGCAAGTGAAATCTGAGGCAGGAGTGCTCTTCTTGTAAATTGAGTCATCTTTTCTGTACTTTTCTTTGATATTGTGCCACAGCTAGATAGCTGCCTACGCACTTAAAGTCTGATGCAAAAGAAAAGAAAAACGTTCTAATTCCCTGCCTCAGCACAATTAACCGAGTGATTGGAGTCGTCACAAATGACCCTTCGTCTGATCACGTGATTAGAATTCTTGAACGAGGCTGGGCCTCAAAGATAGCCCAGCCTAACCGAGCAGGGCTCGGCCCGTGACGGAACGTCTAGTGTCGGATTTCGCGACTCGCTTAGTTACGAGCCGTGCACTGTCTGGACAATGGACGCAGCAGTTGTTATTCACCGAGCTGTGTAAGCGACGAGTCGTAAAGACAATCTGTCAAGTGAGGCAGTAGTCATTCTTTAATGACACAAGTCATTGACAGAGTACTTCTCAGTTATACGAGGGAATGAGACACGTTTAGAATAGAGTAGATAATTGGAACACAGTTTGGTGGATGGGGACTTCTATAAGACCCAATTCATATCACTACTGTGGGACATCAATTCAATCCTGATTCATCTACGCCTTACATTTGCTGTGCAGTGTCTCTTATTAAGTTATACAAGTGATCAGAGTAAGTTTATTTTAATAATAATTCGCACCAACAATGCAGTTCATCATTTTTCGAGCTCTGGCCCAAGGAAAGAGGAGGAGGAAAAGGCTCGAGTCTCGGTCCAGTGGATACCAGCCCACTCCGGGATACAGGGAAACGAAGAGTCCGATAGAGCTGCACGCTCCGGCCTCCGACAACTGCCAAGTAAAGAGAGCCAGCCTGGCTCCGTCACGTTGGCGTACGTTCGTCGGCTCATGAACCGGAATAGGCAAACGCTTCTTGACGACTGGTGGGAAGAAGCGTGTCCACCTAGATATCGTAACCTGGGTCTTCTCATGCGACGACGCAAGCCACGCGAGCTGGCACTTTCCCGGCGGCTACTTCGTAAACTGATCTCAGCCCGTACGGGACACGGAAACTTCGCTGCATGCCATCGTCGTTTCAACAACTTCGCCGCTTCCATGGAGTGTGCGTGTGGAGAGGAAACAACGCCTCTCCACTTCATTCACTGTCGACTGCACGCACGCCAGACGCGTCGACTACGAGGTACAATGTCACATCACGACTTTGTCCACAAGCTTCTCGGGCCTGAGTGTCTCGAGAACTTTACAAAATTTGCGCAGGAAACCGGCTGCTTCGGGGGCCCACCTGTGACTCCGTCTCCAGCTCTCAGCGGAGACGGTGGTAATTAGTCATAGCAAGATGTATGGCAGGTAGGAAAATGAGACCAGGAGTATCGCTTTCCCACCTCAAATTGGAGTATTGGATTTGGAATTTTGGTTATGGGAGTCTGTGTGGGCATTTATTTTCTTTATTATAACTAGCTACTTGTTGTGTAGTGAGTCACGCGGTGAGACCGAGTCGGGTATGTGGGAAGCATGATCTCGGCCCTGTACACCGGTCTTTGACTCCTAGGAGATATAGAGCTTAGCTTAGGACCTAAAAATAAAATCAATCAATGCAGTTCATCATTGGATTCTCGGGTCTGCCAAGTCAGACCCAAAATATCCGGACCGGTGACAAAAGAGCAGCTCTGGAAGCTGAAGAAGAAGTTTAAGGACACAGCAGCCTCGACGATGTCCCCTTTTGGGACATCTACTAACCAATAGCAGGTTACCGGCTGGATCAAAGGTGCCTGTTAACCCATCTGTTGCTCTCAGCGGAGAATGGGCAAATATGTCATCTGGAAGGTGTGACGGACGAGGGAATGTGTGAGGAGCGCATTGCTTGGGTCCAATATGGAGGAATCTTCTGGTGTTCGGAGTTGTTTTGATTTTCTTGATTTTTCGTTTCTGTTTAATCAGCTGCACCTTTGGCACCGATTCACGAGGCTAGTACGAGTTAGGCTGTGGGAAAAGTTACAGGGAACCCTGCCGGCTCCGCCTGTCCTTGACCCAATGTGGATAAAGGACTCTAGCTTAGGACCCATTCGTAATACAATACATAATACAATACATAATACAATACATAATACAATACATAATACAATACATAATACAATACATAATACAATACATAATACAATACATAATACAATACATAATACAATACATAATACAATACATAATACAATACATAATACAATACATAATACAATACATAATACAATACATAATACAATACATAATACAATACATAATACAATACATAATACAATACATAATACAATACATAATACAATACATAATACAATACATAATACAATACATAATACAATGCAATTCTTCCTCATGTAACCGGAGTAACACATTCTGTACGGGGGACTTTTATCAACACCTGTCAGTGGGCTCCCCTACGAACTTCCATCACTCACTGTAGAGTCTGCAGAGCTGAGATTGAGTACCAAAGTCCTCACTTCGATGGGGATTCCCATTCGATTTCACGGTCTGTACTGTCTTCATCTCTCAACGCATCCTCCAATCACCATCATCATGATGCTAGTCACGATCAAATCAAATGGAAAGGTCGAATTCCTACTCATCACCAACCCTTGATCATGGAGGAGAAGCCATCCGATGATTATCGACTTTAAACTAGTTGTCGACATTATATACGTATGTCTGTTATCACAGACATTGGAAATAATTCATGAGATTGCTTGATGAAAGGCTAGTATTGATTCCGATATAATATTGTAGATGACTTGTCCCAACTACCAGAGGGCTACAACGTCTTTATCTATCTACAGGTAAATTCCCTATATTCCAACCACGCTAGCCATACAGGACGTAGCATGTAAAGCCTGATTTGTATCATCATTTTGGGGTTGAGGTTTACCGTGCATATGCTACTCGATTCGCATGTCTGACTACTATGCAACACGCTCAGGTATCAATCTAACAACCCACACCAAACCGAAACTACTCACAACCCTGATGATGACCCCATGAATAATTGGAACAATAGCCTGCAACATAGCACAATTAGGCTAGACATCGTTGACCAGGACCTAATCCGAACACATGAGTTTCCGGAGCGTACCTGGCACCCGATATGGCGATGGCGAATTGGATCAAGTCGGCCTTAACTGTTACAAAGGAGGTAGATATAGATGAATATGCGCACCTCATGTGGTCCCGGTAGCTTGGCCTCGACTAGCTGGGGCTGCAGGTTTTTTGAGACTTTTTCCGGCGCACGCAGTTTCCATTGTTATCTTTTTGTTTTCGTCTTGGGTAGAAGGTTTCGTGGTTTAAGAGGCCGAATTCCAGGGGTAAATACTAAGCTGAATGGCTATTCATCACGGGAAATAGATCAATGATCTTTTAAGAAACATGAGAGGTAAGGAGCACTGTATGTTGGAAATATCGCGCCCATTTCATGGCGCGATATTTATGGAACGAAAGTAGAAGTTGACTAAAAGAGAGGGAAGTGTGGGTTACAAGTACAAGTGTATGCGACACAGAGCCTAAGCCACAGCATACACGAGTACGGCGCCATCGAGGTATAGAAAACCCCCCAATAACCTCCTTGCGCCCACGCCATACAGCCGCTCATATGTCCAATAGGTAGCCTGAAGTGCTACCATATTACCTACTCCAACCTCTGAAATACACACGAGATCGTGTCGGCAACCTAGACAAAATGGAGGGCCCGAACGTTCACAACATTCTGTCCCTCCATTTCCAACACTGTACAAGGTGTGGCCTGTGTCAGAGAGGAGCCCAAGGTACTAGATAGTCTATGATTCAAGTAGCACGATAAACACACACACACACACAATTTTTTGAAATTCGAATTTTCGAATATTCCCCATCTCCCCCTCTCCCTCCCTCTCGCGCTCGTCGCATCCCTTCAACAAATTGTAATCGAGTCATTGGCATTTTCATCATGCCTCCTGTTCGAAAAAAGCTCCCCAACTCAATGTTGGACAACGCGAGAGTCCGCCCGAGGGCTCCTGCAAAAACACCTGGCCTCGCGCAAAAATTTTCAAGCCTATTTGCGAGTGAGGCCTTTATCCCTGGGAAGTCTTCCACACTTCCCGATCAAGAGATGACTGATTCTGACCCGATCAGAACAGAAACAAATGGTCAACAGACCAGGAAACCCGCCGAGCTGGCCCCCGAGGCAAGCAATTCAAGGAAAGGAAAGGAAATCGTCCCAGAGAAGACGACAGAACAAGCAGAAACATCTGCAAGAAAATTCACTGTGCCAACTCCAAAAGGCACAGCTTCGACATCAGCACCGGAATATCCTCCGGAGCTGCAATCAGTGATGGAGGCCGAGAAGCGTCGCACGACGCAAATCAAGGCCCGTTTATCAATCTGTTCCACTGCAATAAGCAGTGTTGAAGCAGCACTCTCGCCTCTCTCAATTGGCGACGAAAAAGAGTTGGTAGACGGCATCAAAGTCTACCTTCGAGCGGCCATTGGCCAGTTCATACAATTAGGCCCAGGGAGCACTCCACCAGCTCTCCCTGTGCGCCCCAGCAACCCTCCTCCGCCGAGGGCTTCGGAAATTAGGGCTCAAAACCCTTCGACAACCCAGGCTCCGGCACCAAAGACGACTTGGGCCACAGTAGCCCGTGCAGGTCTAGGCCGCAGCACCGGGCCGTCGACTACAAAGGCAGCACCGCCCGCCCCAAAAGCAAAAAGTGCCAATCCGAGGACAAAAGTCGACGCGAGACTTTTTCTACGCCTCAAAGCTAACCACCCCCACCGACTCCTGTCACTAGCTGGCGTAAGACTAGCTGTGTCACAAGTGCTTGGTACCGCTGCCGACGACATCACGTTGGTTCAGCGGGCCAAAACAGGCTTTGCACTGACAGCAAAGAACGAACTCGCTCGGAAAGAGCTGCTAGATGTGACGGTCTTAAAGTGGCGTTTTATTCAAACTGAACTCAGAGCTAGATACTAATGAAAATCTTAAAGTAACAAGCAGAGACATGACTGAAAGCCTCCTATTTATTTACAAGACTATGATCTCGTTCCCTCATTTCATACCATTCTCAAAATAGATCATGACCTGTCCTCCGACAAACACCAGCATCTCCGTCTATTTTAATTCAGCTTCATTTTAATGTTAGTAATTTTAGTTATTAAAATAGTTATGATGCATGTGGCTTAGATGACTCACGACTGGTGTTCGAGTCGTCCTGTCTACAATCTAAATTTGGCATTTAAGAATAGATTTGCATGAACTGGGCCAAGGCCTATACTTTGGTCTAATGAGTTGTGGAGGGGTTCATGACATGTATGATGTTTAATATGGTTGGAAGAGTTCAAGCCTTGCTTGTTAGGCAGCAGCCTAATGATAACTAGGTATGAGCCTGTGACACTAGATTCCTCCATTTAACGGAGCGAATCTGGAATCAAACTGGAACCAGCGTCAAATCTGGTTGCCTTGCAAATTGCCACCATACCGGTGACAATAAATACACTTGCAGGTCCCATCGAGATCACGGCAAAGATGGTTGCTGACGAAGTCACGCGAGTGACGAAATCGGTTCCGTTTCTTGTCCGTCCGCACGGGTACTGCAAGTCTGGGGCGCCATACGAGAACTGGCAAGCCCTCTTTCCTCGCGAGTCCGTGCCCAGACCTGGATTCTGCTTCTTCGACGATTCTGGAGCTGCGAAGCTCTTTCGACCTCGTCAACAACTCGAACAGTGCAAACGTTGTCTTGGCTATCACGCCAGCCGCGGATGCTCTCGCGCTCCAGCTTGCTGGAACTGCGGCTCAAAGATGCACTCGGAAGTGGAGTGCAAGGCCCTCACACAATGTCGCATTTGTGGGGGACCTCACCGATCGGACTCTCGGCACTGCCAAGCCAGACCCAGAAAAGATGGACCGGTGACCAAGGAACAGCTCGCAGCAATTCGCAGAGTCGAGCAAGAAAGATATGCAGACTTTGCCCGTGTCAAAGCTGCATACAAAAAGGACGAAGTGGCGAGGAACGCCTCTGCAAAGGACGTCTCTGTGTGAACTGGCTCACAACATGTTATGTACAAGGGTCGAGTTGAGACTTTTCCTTATAGGGAATAGCGTTTAGCTAAATGTAACAATGTATTTATAGAATTCCTCCCGGCAGGGAGAAGAAATAGGAATGAATTGAGTAACCCCACACAAGCTTGTGAATTGACCATTGGTAGTGTTCCGACAGTCTCCATGGCGGAGGGATCGGGTTTCGGAATTCTAGAAACCGAAGAAGAAGTTTGAGGACTCGGCAGTCCTTGGTGAAGTCTACAACAACTTTCACAACAAAAAGCAGGAAACTAGCCGACAGCAAAGGTTACCTGAGAGCTCATCCTTCGCTCTCAGCGGAGATTAGGAAAAGTCACTTGGAAGATGTGACAGGGAAGGAAACGGGCGAGAAGCGCGGGATCTGGACCACATATGAAATTCTTCTAAATTATTATTTATAATTTCAGTTTATTTCAGTTTTTTTTGGATTTACGCTTTGATTTTAGTTTTGATTTAAGTTTTGTTGTTAACTTCATCTACTTTTGTTGAGGTTCCCGCGGTTGAAATTAGTTGGGCCTGTACGCAGAGAGCCCCACCGGCTCCACCAGTCTTGTACCGACAGTGGACCTAGAGCTTTAGCTTAGGACTTTAAAATAAAAAACATTAAAATAAAAAACAAACAAAACAATTTTTTGAAATTCGAATTTTCGAATATTCACCCTTTTCCCTTCTCCCTCCCTCTCTCGATATCGTGATATCGTACGCCCTTAATTCAAAATTTGTGAGCGACAGGCAGGCTACCAATATGCCCCCAGTTCGCAGTAAGCCATCGCGGGCGAAAGACATCGTAGATAATCGCAAGCACCTCAAACACGTTGCTCGACAGAAAGCAAGCGTCAAGTTGGGCCCACTGACTGCCTTTCAAGAGATGAACATCGACCAATTAATCGACGAAAGTACCATAGATTGCGATATGATAGATGTTGACAACTTTGACATTGACAAGATTCTTAAGAATCTGAAAAGACTACCTAACTCAACTCACTCCAAGCCAGATGCGACCAGAGCTGAAAATGCAGCGACGAGTCGCAACAATTTAGGGACAGCGACTACCGGACAGCATATACTTCCTCTCATTGAAGTCGCTGTGCCGGCTATGAGGCGGGCTGCGATTGCAGATGTTAACAAGGCAAAAGGTGCAGCATCTACCCCGAACCCCCTGGAACATACACCAGGAACCACAGAAGAGAATCCTTCTCCTCACGGTGGAAATGAAGGCAGGCAGACGGAGGAATGCCCCCCCGAACTCAGAGCCTTAATTGAGGCTGAGGAACGCCGGGCCGCAAAAACTGCGGAAAATGTAAAAATTTACACCGCTGCAATAAACGATGTCGAGAATCCTCTCTCCCCCCTATCAAAAGGGTCGAGTGTTAAATTTATAGACTCTATGAAAGTCTACATTAGAGCTGCAATAGCTCAATTCATGATATCGGGACCGGGTACAGTCCTCCCAGTACTTCCCTCGCGCCCTGAAACCCAGGCTACTGGCAGCAAGATTATAGAACGTGCCGCCAAAAAGCAGGATGAGCCACAAAGTAAAGTGACTCATGACAAAGTCTCCCAGGCCAAAACCACTTGGGCCTCAATCACCCGCACCGGTATAAAGACTCCCCCGGCAGCCACAAAAGTCGCACAGGCTATGCCAAAGGCGGCAAACTCGACGCGGCCGTCAAAAAACCCGACCAACCCAACGCAATCAGCCATGAAAGATGAACGCTTGTTTCTTCGCCTTGGAAATGAACACCCTTGGAGAAAGCTATCACCGTTTGGTGTTAGAGAGGCTGTGGCAAAAGTGCTTGAAATTCCTCAAGCCAATATTGAGCACGTATACCGTGTTCCAACTGGCTTCGCAATTAGAGCCGAAAACCAAGAGGCACGCGCCATCATGTTAAGCCTAGCTAGGTCCCTCATCCAGCAAGATGCCATACTGGAAGAAGCATCGGACCTGGGCTCACTTAGAATCGCAACAGTCCAAGTTGCCATTAATACAATAATGGGTAGAGTAATTGTCACTGAAGAGATGGTAACAGACGAGATAGTCAGGGTCACCAAGGCTGTCCCAGTAAAAGTTCGCCCACATGGGAAAAGCCGACTTGGAGCCCCATACTAGTCATGGGTAGCCCTTTTCGAAAAAGCATCGATCCCTCGCCCAGGTTTCCGAATTTTTGACGACTCTAGGATTGCAGTCCGCCACCAGCCTCGTCAAAGCATCAACCAGTGCAAAAGATGCCTACAATTCCATGGCACCAGAGGCTACTCGCGCGCCCCAGCCTGCTGGAATTGTACTTCAACTATGCATTCCATTGCGGAGTGCAAGGCACACACCAAGTGCCGCAACTGCGGAGGTCCACACAGGTCAGATAGTCGGGACTGTCTAGCTCGTCCAACAAAGTCTGGAATGGCCTCCAGGGAAAACCTTCAGACTATAAGGCAGGCTAGCCAACGCAAATTTGCAGCAGTCACTCGGGCCAAAGCAGCTGTCAGACGCGCAGAGGCAGCGATGACAGCAGCCGCAGAAGCGTCAAACACTAACCAGCCAGGTTTCAAATCGACCAACTGTTTTGAAGTTCTCATGTCCAACACTACAGCGACTGTAGCCGAGGTCGATGAGGCATCAAATCAGCAAAAATCTTTGTGAAGGGCACCCCACGGGTCTCTTCAAGCCTCTCTCCTACTCTAAGCTTTATGTCAATAAATGTAGGTAGAGGGGGCTCAACGCAAAATATTGCGCTTGCCCGAGCATTTGAGCTGGGTATCGACGTGGTTCTTGTTCAAGAACCTCTGTGGAATAAACAAAAGAACACAACAAAGGATCACCCAGGATATACCTATCATCTACCTAACGGCGGCGAAAATGTTAGGCCGAGGGCTGTGACCTATACCCGGATAGACAATAAAAAGATATCGGCAACACAGATCTTTCCTTATGTTGTGTCTACAGGAGACTATTGCTGGGTAGAAGTGAACGGCTTTATAATTCTCAACGTCTACAAGGCACCCAATGACTCGACAGCTATACAGCCTCTCATCAACTGGATTCCACCGCCAAACTCCGTCGCTGCTGGGGACTTTAACTCGGTATATTGGGCTTGGCAACCTGGCGTGGAACGTCCTCATGGACAAGGAGAAATGATCGAGAAATTGGCAGACAAACACCATTTGACCTGTCATATTATTGGGGAGCCCACTCACCGAGCTGGAAACACTCTAGATCTAGTTTGGAGTAATGTTGACGGCGCCCGTGCTTGGGTAGATCGTGGTGGATGTGTCACCAGCAATCACTCCCCTATCCGAGGACAAATTCCAGTTTGCAACTCAGTGATGAGACCCGAAAAGGCAAAACTCCGAGTAACAAAGGATAAGCTACCCAGATACGCCAAGGTAATTGCACAGTGGGTCCGACCACCACCAGTTCTTGAACCAATCGAGAGGGTTGAAGAGTATGCCGAGGAAATTTGTTTCCATCTCACTAATGCAATCAATGCAGTAGGAACACGACCAAAAGCCCGCTGCAGCAGATCTGCTCCGTGGTGGACCCCAGAGTGCAAGGCAGCCTTCGCCGAATACAAAAGCGCGATAACTCCCAGTCAACGGGCACTCTGTGCGAAAAAGCTCCGATCAGTTGTGAAGACCTCGAAAAAGGAGTTCAAAACCCAACAGGTCGAATCAATTACTACGCCGACTGATGTATTCAAGCTAATGAGAATGGATAACTCCAGACAGGCTAGTATCCCTCCGCCGCTGAATCATAATGGGATGTTGATAACAGATCCATTAAAACGGGCCACGATCCTTCACGACTCCCTCCTGGCACAATTTCAGGCATCAGACGACTTGTGACTATGTACAGTCGCAAGCAGCAGTCGGATACCATGGGAAGAGGACGTAACAGATGAAGAGGTCCGAGCCTGTACCATTGGTTGCGGAAATACGGCCCCAGCAGTAGACGGAGTCTCCGTAAACCTGCTGGAGACGTGTTGGAATACAATCGGGCCTTGGATTTCCCAACTGTTCCGAGCTTGCATTCTGCTTGGCACCCATCCAAAGTGTTTCAAAATTAGCCGAGGTGGTCCTCCTTCAAAAGAACGATAGAGACCCAACAACAATCAAGGATTGGAGACCAATTGCTCTTCTCTCATGCTTGGAAAAAGGGTTAGAAAGGCTTTTAGCTAAGTGGATGGCACACCTTGAAGTTATTCATGATGTAGTCGGCCAGCAACTGTTTGATGCACCACCGAATCGCTCAGCAATAGATCTGGTCTTATGTGTGGTCCACGACATCGAAGAGGCAAATTCACAAGGATGGGCTGCTACCTTTGTAACGCTGGACGTTCAAGGAGCATTTGACATGGTACTCCATAACCGATTAGTGAAGATGATGCAGGAGCAGGGATGGCCTGAATCTATTCTCAAATGGACTAGCTCCTTCCTCGCCAATCATATGGTTCAAGTTCGATACTCTGGGGGAGTCACTACCAAGAGAGAGATAGTGTGCGGAGTTTCGCAGGGCTCGCCGATCTCGCCGCTTCTCTTTCTTCTTTATATGTCAGAGCCCATGCGAGCTGGAGCCCCAGGTCTGAAGTTTAGCTACGCCGACGATATTGGTATCCTTGGATTTGGCCGGATGATTGCACAGTCTGCAGCCGCAGCACAGAATGAGGTCAATCATCTACTAGACTGGGCTCGAAATAACGCTGTCGCTTTCGATACAGACAAGTCCGAAGTCGTACAATTCCCCGGACGATACCGCAAAACATCGGTTGGAATTTATGTCAACGGAACCCTCATAGAGCCGTCGCAAAATGTCCGCTGGCTCGATGTGTACCTCGATCCTCGACTAAACTTCAAACACCACGTCACAACCTGGTGTGGCAAAGCGTTGAAAATTGCACAGCACATGCGTCGCTTCAATACAGCCTACCGAGGAGCCGCTCCTGGGGCGTTGGCTAAAGCGATCGACACATGTATCGTCCCAATCGCAACGTACGGAGCTGACGTCTGGTGGCCTGGCCTTAGACGCCCAACAGTACGAGGGATGGTGACACCGCCCACTGCTGGCCTATGTAGTATGATTGATAAGGCTATCTTACTGGGTCTTAGGTCAGCACTACCGGTAATGAGAACAACACCCAATGCTGTACTACATAGGGAAGGAGGAATACCAACCGGGAAAATCATTCTCAAAGGAAACCGACTTCGCCTCTCTGCCAGAATGCAAACACTTGACGACCGCCATCCGCTCAGGATCCGTGCTGCAGTTTGCCCAAATGTTGGTACGCGAAAATATAAAAAGCACAATCGAAAATCTGCGCGTCCTGAAATTCAAATGTCACGGGCTCAGCGTGCTTATAGACAGCTACCAGAGGCAGAGGCCGCGGAACCTCTTGCCCCACCATTTTATCGATCGCGGCCGGGTTCAAAGGTTGGTTCGAGAAAAGACCAAGTAGAAGCCTGTAAACTTTGGATCACTAATGTGCCAAAGTCAGAAATCTGTGCTTACTCGGACGGAGCATCGGAAGGAAAGGGACGCTCAGCTTGGGGGTTTGTCCTAAAGCTGGATGGGAAAACTTTTCAAAAAGGATGTGGCATAAAGCACGGTGGAGAGGCTTTAGACGCGGAAATTATGGGGGCACAGGAAGCTCTTAAAGCAGCGTTGGGTCACCTAAGAGGGAAGGAGTACCTGGCGAAGGGAACGACGCAGTGCATTAATGTGTTGATGGATAGTCGACATGCAATAAATGCAATGAGCACGGGCAAGTCCTCGACCAGCCACGAGGAAGTACGAAAATTTAGCGAACTATCTGGGCTAGCTCAGGTAAGAATAAAGTGGGTAGTAGAACACTCAGGAATACATGGAAATGAGGAAGCAGATGCAGCGGCCAAATCCGCCCTACGAACGCTTCCCAGCGTGGAAACTGAACCAGTAACCACCACAACAGCATTTTTACTCCAAAAATTGCATCGACAGCGACAGACTTTGCTCGACAGCTGGTGGAATGAAACTTGCCTGCTACGGTATTGTGAGCTAGATCTGCTCATGCGCCGTCGTAAACCACCAGAACTGGGGCTTTCCAGGCTACAGTTACGACATCTCATTGCAGCCCGTACAGGCCACGGCAATTTTGCGGCGTACCATAGTCGCTTCAACAATCTACACACTATTACAGAGTGCATCTGTGGGGAGGAAACCACCCCTACCCACTTCATACATTGTCGACTCAACGCAAATATCACGCGCCGAATCAGAGGGTCATTGTCACACAGTGCCTTTTTACACAAGCTACTCGGGCCTAAGTGCTTCGAGAGCTTCAAACAATTTGCGCAGGATACCAATTGTTTTGGGTATTCTCCTGTGCATCCATCTCCTACTCTCAGTGGAGATCGAATATAACTCGTCAGGAAACCAAACCTGACAAAACGGGAATCGAGGCAAGGAGTATTGCTTCCCATTCTAAATTATTTGCAATTTATCCTTTTCTTTTGTCAAATTTGGGAAAAGGAATTTGCAGTGGCGTATATTTTTAACTTACTACTGGTTTTGTGGTGGTTCATGCAGTGGAATCAGGCTGGGTATGTCTTAGATGTAGTTCTGGCTATTAACACCGGTCCTGTACTCATAGTGGATTTGGAGCTTTAGCTTAGGACTTGAATAAAACAACAACACAATTTTTTGAAATTCGAATTTTCGAATATCCATCTTTTCCCCCTCTCCCTCCCTCTCGCGCTCGTCGCATCCCTTCAACAAATTGTAATCGAGTCACTGGCATTTTCATCATGCCTCCTGTTCGAAAAAAGCTCCCCAACTCAATGTTGGACAACGCGAGAGTCCGCCCGAGGGCTCCTGCAAAAACACCTGGCCTCGCGCAAAAATTTTCAAGCCTATTTGCGAGTGAGGCCTTTATCCCTGGGAAGCCTCCAAACCTTCCCGATCAAGAGATGACTGATTCTGACCCGATCAGAACAGAAATAAATGGTCAACAGACCACGAAACCCGCCGAGCTGGCCCCCGAGGCAAGCAGTTCCAGGAAAGGAAAGGAGGTCGTCAGAGAAAAGACGACAGAACGTGCAGAATTGCCTGCCGGAAAAAATGCTGTGCCAGCCTCAAAAGGCGCAGCTTCGACATCAGCACCGGAATATCCTCCGGAGCTGCAATCAGTGATGGAGGCCGAGAAGCGTCGCACGACGCAAATCAAGGCCCGTTTATCAATCTGTTCCACTGCAATAAGCAGTGTTGAAGCAGCACTTTCGCCTCTCTCGATTGGCGACGAAAAAGAGTTTGTAGACGGCATCAAAGTCTACCTTCGAGCGGCCATCAGCCGGTTCATACAATCAGGCCCAGGGAGCACTCTACCAGCTCTCCCTGTGCGCCCCAGCAACCCTCCTCCGCCGAGGGCTTCGGAAATTAGGGCTCAAAACCCTTCGACAACCCAGGCTCCGGCACCAAAGACGACTTGGGCCACAGTAGCCCGTGCAGGTCTAGGCCGCAGCACTGGGCCGTCGACTACAAAGGCAGCACCGCCCGCCCCAAAAGCAAAAAGTGCCAATCCGAGGACAAAAGTCGACGCGAGACTTTTTCTACGCCTCAAAGCTAACCACCCCCACCGACTCCTGTCACTAGCTGGCGTAAGATTAGCTGTGTCACAAGTGCTTGGTACCGCTGCCGACGACATCACGTTGGTTCAGCGGGTCAAAACAGGCTTTGCACTGACAGCAAAGAATGAACCCGCTCAGAAAGAGCTCCTAGATTCCTCCATGTCACGGAGCGAATCTGGAATCAAACTGGAACCAGCGTCAAATCTGGTTGCCTTGCAAATTGCCACCGTACCGGTGACAATAAATACACTTGCAGGTCCCATCGAGATCACGGCAAAGATGGTTGCTGACGAAGTCACGCGAGTGACGAAATCGGTTCCGTTTCTTGTCCGTCCGCACGGGTACTGCAAGCCTGGGGCGCCATACGAGAACTGGCAAGCCCTCTTTCCTCGCAAGTTCACGCCCCGACCTGGATTCCGCCTCTTCGACGATTCTGGAGCTGCGAAGCTCTTTCGACCTCGTCACCAACTCGAACTGTGTGAACTGGCTGTTGTGATGTGATTATTGCATTTACTCTAAATTTATCTCTGCCAAGTGCCAGGGATACAACACATCTATGCGAGTACTGCACGGCCCTACATGGCTATCATTACGATGGACTATTGAGGCGCAGCTCTATACAATGGCATAGAGTAATGTGGGATAGTATTGCATGGAATTAAGATTGTAGTACTTCATGCATAGACGGTGATGTACTGTATCGCGGGTGCCAAATATGTGTATATAAGTCCTATCTACTACTGTGATATGTAGAATAATATAACTAAGCTATTCATCATATTGTCAAGCTCTGATAATCCTTATCCACCCTCTGCACTATCCCTAGAATATTCAACATCTCATACCTACTCATACCTTAATTACAACAGGTTATGAGCCCGGGCTCTTCCACTGCGGCACTTAGTAAGACTCAGTGGTAATCTAAGAAATATGGGAAAGGATAGCAGACACGTGCTAGGTGAGGGCATCTCTTTCTCGAAGTGGAATAGCAGTCTTCAGGCAAAGCTTGCCAAGCGAAATCTTCTCGGACATGTTTTCCACGACATCGAAGAAATAGAACCAGCAAATGCTCCTCAGGCACCAACAGTCAAGAGTGCTGAGCAGACACCTCAGCAGTACCAGGAATCAGTGGCAAAGTATAGAGCAGAAAGAGCAGCATGGAAAATAGGTGAAATCGAGGCTGGAAACATTATAATTGATCGATTAAGCGATAGCGTGTGTCCCCGTACATATGAAAAATATACAGCTAAGCAATTATATGAGAATGTGGCAAAAACTCGATCAGAATCGGCAGCGGCACCATATGCATCAGCCCTTGAAATACTCCTCCAAACAAGGTTTGCTGGATCAGCAAACGACTACTGTGATCGCTTCTTAGCAAACCTACAGAGTGTAAACAGTGCAGCTGATGCTCTTATCTCTATACCATCAATCTTGGATCCTGAACAGTCTGAATATGCGGTTCTTCCAGGACAGGCTGCAGTTTTGTTTACACTTGGCACTAAAGGGGTAGGATGGTTAGATAATTGGAGAGACTCAAAGGCTCTTGAAAGCGACAACAAGTACTCCAGCCTTGAATCTATGATGTCATCGCTCAGAGCTGTTGCTGCAAATAGGACCCAAATAACGCATCGAATAACTCCAGCAGCTGAGGCCGAGATAGATGATAAAAACGATCCAGACGACACATGCACGCGATGTAGACACAAGCACAAGAATAAGGAGTGCTTTAAACAGCATCCAGAGCTAGCTAGACCACGCCGTAGTTATCAGGGACACAAATATTGGAAAGGAAAAGGAAAAGCTCGAGCTCTTGCTGGCAATTGCAGTAGTGACTCAGACTCCGAAGGAACTGCCATAGCTGCCATGTGTGCATTTAGTTCCAACAAAATTCCTTCACTATATGATACAGGTGCATCGCACCATTTTTTACCTTCTAAACAAGATTTCGTCAGTCTTCGTGAGCGTTCTAGACCATTTAAATTTGATCAAGCAATAGGAGAAATGTCACTTAAGTATCAAGGCACTGCGCACTTAAGAATCGGAAGCTTGAAGCTCAAGCTTCAGGATTGTCTGTACTCCCCAAACTCATCCTGCAACATTATCTCAGCCGTTAGACTACAGAGACTTGGAAATATAATTCCAGACTTTAACAATACGACGCTCGTTCAGAAACAGAATGGGCAGCCAGATAAACCTGTCGCACGACTCATTTCTAGAAACGATGTTCTATACATTCATCCTCTAGACCCGTGTAGTCTCACAGAGAAACATAATGCTGTGGCTGCTCCAGGAGTTGCACGAGTTCCGAAGACTTCAAGTGCACAACGCTGGCACCAACGTCTTGGACATACAGGTCAAAAGATTCTGAAGAAAACGGCAGACTGCTCGCTTGGACTAGAAGGTATAGATATGAGCGACCTTAGCACCTGTGAAACTTGCCATCTTAGCAAGGCGCAACGTTTTGTATCTAGAGAGCCCAGACCAACTCCAAATAAGCTACTCGATGAGGTCTTTATTGACACAGTGGGAAAAGTAACGGAATCATTCAATAAACACCAGTATGCTGTCATCATAACAGATGCTAAGTGTTTTGAATTTGTTATATTTAGTCTGGATGTGGTGATGCAGGGGTTATCTTCTTAATTCGGTTAGGTCTGAGGCTACGGGATTTGGATTTGTTCAGGCTGTAAATTTGGATTTGTTCTCTAGTTCTAACAATTTTGTTACTTTTACGTTTATTGTATAATTTGCTTATTGGGAACTCGATATATTGATAATATGATAATCTGAACATATGAATTCGTAACTTTGATAATCCGAGCCTCGATTACCTTCATTCATACCTTCGCACATTTGAAATTTGCACCTTCGACCTTCGCACCTTCGACCTTCAACCTTCGACCTTCAACCTTCGACCTTCGACCTTCGACCTTCGTAACTTTGTAGCCTCGAACCTTCGATAATTTGTCTTCGTCGAAATCGACTCGACCTCTGCAGCTTAACAGCTTCGAAAATCTGCCAATAAGTAGATTCATAACACTAAGACACGAATGCGTTGGGCGCTAGCCACCCAAACCAAGGATCAAATAGCATTTCGATTGGTCCAGTGGATAGAACACCAGGAACATCAATACGGAAAACGAGTTCGTATAATTTTCCGAGATGGTGGCTCAGAGTTTATTCGAACCAAGGAGTACTACGAAAATCATGGTATACGAACAGATGTTTCAGCACCTTATACACCAGAGCAAAACGGTGCATCGGAAGCTGCGAATAAGGTCATCCTCAGGAAAGCTCGATCACTTCTAATTGACGCCGGTATGCCAGCTAGATACTGGCCTTGGGCAGTTCAGCATGCATGTTTTATCACAAACAGGCTACACTGTCTTCGAACTGGTAAAGTGCCTTTTATCGACTTTCTCGAAGGGTTGGGACAGCCACACAATGAGAAGATTGACTTCACAAATTTGCCTCGTTTTGGATGTAGAGCTTACAAGTTAATTGACCCTAAACCAGGGAAATTTGATCCTAGAGCTGAAATGGGCTGGTTTATTGGATTCCAGGTTAATACAAATAAGAATTTTTTAATCTATCACCCCCATTGGACACCAACACATGGATGGAAGTGGATTGAAAGCTACACTCCTCATGTAACTTTCAATGAAGCCGTGTTTTTGGTGACAAAATAGACTCAGTTGATCAGCAAAGATCTACCAGCTATTGGACTAGAGCGGATTCATTATTCTTTGATATCCCTTTATCAGGAGAACCCCCTAAGACATCTCAAGTACCGTCAGCTCATGTTGATAAAACACCACAGGAGTTTGAGGGGGAGATTCAACCACATTCGTCAACAGAATCGATAGAAGATCAATCAATGGGACCAAATTTTCAGTCACCAATAGATCCTCCTGGGTCATCAAGGCTTAAAATTCAACCGGACATATCTCCGCCAGAAGTACCTGAATGTTATGGGAGCCCAACAGATTCAAGTCTTACTCACTCAAGTATTCCTAGTTCACCGACTATCTCCATCCAAAGCAAAAAGGAGAGTGATCACTCAGGGTACGAGGATTCCACTGAATATTCAAAAGTCCAACATGAATCTACTGTAGTTCCGCAGTCCCAGGATCTGATTCATCAACAAAGAGATCAAAAAGATCCAAGCTCGCAAGAAGAAACTCCATATGATTTCATAATGACAGGATGGGATCCTCTGCAGCCATTTGCCGGCCAGAAACACACACACTCTCCAGAGCCGGAAATAATACAAACTAAACGCGGTAGAAATATCAAGAGAGTAGATTACTACCGCCTCCACCATGGAATGACAGCCTGCCAATCAACTGATCCGAAAACATGGGAAGAAGCCATGACATGTTCAGAAGCAACACATTGGAAGCAGGCAGCATATGAAGAGTTCAAATCGTTGAAGAAGAAAGGAGCTATCAAAATCATGAAACGCAAAGATTTACCCAAAGGTAGAAGTCCCATGAAGTGTAAATGGGTCTTTAAGAAAAAGTTCCTAGCAGATGAATCAGCTTACGCCAGTGCGGTTGGGAACTTAGGGTATGCGTCACACAGCACCAGACCAGACATATCTTTCGCTGTCTCACAATTAGGAAAATATAATTCCTGTCCTGTGATAAGACATTGGAACACTGTTTGTAGGGTGTTCAGATATATCAAAGGTTCTTCCGACTTCTCTATAACCTATTGTTTTGGTCCTTCCTCACCCGAAAATCTTAAATCACATGAGGTACTCATGCATTCTGATTCTGATTACGCTGGGGATGTTGTAACACGTTGCTCAGTCAGTGGCTACGTCGTGATTCTTGGTGGTGGTCCTATATGCTGGCAGTCGAAGCAACAAAAGTCAGTTTCTACCTCAACAGCTGAAGCGGAGTATATCGCCCTGTCAGAGGCAGCCAAACAAGCTGTGTGGGTAATTCGTCTTCTTAGGGAACTTCACGTTGGAAATGCACTTATGAGCGATGATGGTCTATTAACTCTAAGTGATGTCATGAATGCGCTTTTCACATTAGTAGTAAATCGTCATCCACGTAGTGTAGCACGCAGAGCCAGGGAAATGGAAACAGGTTAGTGATAAATTAGATACCACCGATCGCTACACTCACCCGTAGATCACTCCTAAAAGAGACTAGCTACGGCGCTATCTGGAAGTATGTGGGATTGGTTAATTATCATGAACATAACCTGTAACATAACATAACATAACATAATAACACAATAAGATACCATTTGCATCCCGTAATATTTTATTGCCATAATCACCCAAGTATATTCTAAGCCCCCTGAGTAGTCTTAACCATTTAATTGAAGATACCAAGTGTATACAACCATATACATCACCACCCTTCAATAAGTGATAATCAGAGTGCGCTGTCAATTGCCGGAGGAACAAACTCTGCTAAGGCCAAACACATCGACGTCGCATACCATTTTATTAGGGAATGTATTGAAGATAAAAAGATCAGGGTAAAGTATACTCCCACTAACATGATGTTGGCCGATTTATTGACCAAACCACTGCCTCAATCGAAGACAAAGCCTTTGTGCTGTCAATTGTTCCAGCATGTGTAGATTTATCCGGCAAACTAACTGCTCAGGAGGAGTGTTGGAATTTCGCACCAGTTGCTTACTCTAGAGCTACACAATTGTCAGTGATGATCGGCAAGGCTGCTTAGGAATAACTTGGCGCACAATTGCACTAGACTTAAATCGGTTTTAGCGTCAGACAAAGAACACGAGTAATATGTAGAATCCTAGATGTACATTCTTTAAAAAAACATTCTGACGAATAATATAATATAATAAGAACGATTTACGTGAATAATTTATTTGATTGAACTACTACGAAGTACATTGAAGCTGTGCCTATATTCTTTGAGTGAGTTTCCTCTTAGAACCCACACACACTTTCCAACAGTATTCCGAGATCCTTCCCGACGATTCCCATGCATTCATTGCCTGCGCTAGCCAGCGTAGGCTACAGTAATCCCTAGGCTTAACAGCCGTTACACCGAAGCACGCAAAAACTCCGCCACCTCTTTTACATAAAGGTCGACTCATCTCTGATCAGGCTGAGCGCGCAGGTATCCTGCGCGATCGCCTTCTTTCACGGCACCAAGTCACCGATGATCTGACCCCCTGTAATCAGCCTGGAGATTCACGTATCACACGGAAGGAAGAAATATCCGAGACTGAAGTCCTAAGCTGTACAATAGGCAAAGGTGGTTCTTGCCCTGGAGCTGATGGCATCTCCACAGAACCCCTTGCAGCCTCCTGGAGCCATTTCGGAGCCCATGTCACACATCTTTTCCAAGCGTGCATGCATTTCGGACATCATCCTTCCTGCTTCAAGCTAGCAGAAGTTGTTTTCCTTCCAAAATCAGACAGGTACCCTTCATCCGTGAAAGGGTGGAGGCCTATCGCACTCCTGTCGTGTTTAGGAAAGGGGTTGAAAAGAATCATGGCAAAGAGAATGTCACATTGTGCGGTGGTCTTAATTGTTGTAGGCCCACAACAGTTTGGGGCTCTTCCCAAATGGTCGGCAACAGATCTCGTCTCATGTGTAGTGCATGATATAGAAGAGACCCAGAAACAGGGCTGGGCAGCAACCTTTGTCACGTTAGATGTGCAGGGGGCCTTTGATGCTGTCCTACATAATCGGCTCATATGGCGGATACAAGCCCAAGGCTAGCCTGATTCAGTTCTTCGGTGGACTATATCCTTCCTCAAAGATCGAAGCGTGCAAGTACGCTATCCAGGAGGGATTACAAGCCCTAGGAAACTGATATGCGGTGTGCCGTAGGTCTCCGCAGCTTCATCTATCTTATTATTACTCTACGTGGTAGAGCCTATGCACGGTGGAAACCCTACGGCACGTGTCAGCTACGCCGATGATATTGGAATTTTAGGAATCGGCCGAACAGTTGCGGAATCAGCTGCTTTGGCACAGCAGGAGGGGAACAAATTAGTAGATTGGGCGGAGGAAAATGCTATATCCTTTGAAACTGAGAAATCGGAAGTCGTTCAGTTCCCGGGGAGTCGCCTTGAGAAATCAGCGGGGATTCATATAAACGACACGTTCATAGAGCCAGCTGAGTACATTCGATGGTTAGGAGTCTATCTCGACAAGAGTCTATCTTTTAAAAATCATGTGTAAATTTGGAGTGGGAAAGCACCTAAGGTGGCTCAACTTCTGCGACAAATAAACTCAGTCAAGTAGAGGGCAACCCCAGGACTATAAATGACTGCGTTGGAGGCGTGCATGATTCCAATAGCGACATATGGCGCAGATATTTGATGGCCCGGTTTGACACGACCCCAAAGACGGGGTCTTGTGACTCCCCAGATGACGCATCTATGCAAGCTGATTGACAGAGCTTTAATTCTAGCCTTAAGACCAGCACTTCCGGTGCGGAAGACTATACCCATCGCTGTGCTTCACAGGGAAGGAGGCATTCCACCAGCCCGGATCCTCCTAGAATGCAACCGCCTAAGACTTTCTGCAAGGTTGCAATGCCTCGATGATCGTCATCCCCTACTTATTCGTGCAAGGATATGCCCGAATGAGGGAACAATTAAATACAAGAGACGGAAAAAGCTATCTTCGCGACCCGATACCCAGATGTCCCGCGTCCAACGGACTTACTGCCAACTACCTATAGCGGAGGATGCCGAACCACTTCCTGGGCCAGTACATTGGAGAAATCCTGGATCAAAGTTGGAACGAGTGAAGGATTACCAAAAATGGATCAGGACGGTCCCCCCATCTGAGATTTGTGCTTATTCAGATGGGTCCTCAGAAGGTCACCGTCGATCAGCATGGGGAAATGTTCCTCAATGAGGAGGAATTACATTCAAGAAGGAACGGGGGTCGCTTCACGGATGCGAAACTTTCGACGCCGAGATTGTCGGGGCAATAGGCGCGCTGTGAGCCGCTATCATTGCGAGACAAGAGGAGGAAAAGATAACTGTGCTACTCGAAAACTAAGCAGCTGTTAGAGCATTACAGACTGGAAATTTTTCCTCTACCTGCCGCTTAATTTGCATCTTTCATGATGCTGTGCAAAGATCCAACGTAGAAATCAGATGGGTCCCAGGACACTCAAACATAAAGGGGAACGTGGAGGTAGACAAAGAAGCTCGGGCCGCACTAAAATTACTTCCGGACAGCCAGAAACAACCCAGCCATATCTGTCTTGCTTACCTTCGACATCTTATGCAAAAGCGACGACAAGAATTGATAGACAAATGGTGGTCAACTGCGTGTCCAGCTCGATACATAGACTTGGACCTGCAAATGCGACGACGTAAACCCCCAGAACTTTCGTTGCCACGGAGATTACTACACGAACTCATTGCTACGAGAACAGGGCATGGGGATTTTGCGGCGTATCACCATCGCTTCAAGCACGAAGATGCAAATCTGGTTTGTAGCTGTGGGCTAGAAAAGACGCTCACCCATTTCACACGCTGTCGGAGATCTAATATTCTGACGCGTAAACTTAGAAGCGACTTGAGCTTAGATGCTTTTACTAGGCAACTCCTCGGAAATAAAGGTTACAGAAGTTTAAAAATTTTGCATGGGTTACAGGCTGCTTTGGTAAGCTGGACGCATCCTAGTCTTGTGCTGAATGCAAGGACGGGTTTTAGAATAAATGCCGGGGCAAATACGCTAGCGGAGGAGAGCTCAGGATAAGGATTGCTGACTCAAAACCATTGATTATTTCTTTTGATTATTTCATTTCTTTTTCTTCACTACATTATTTATTTAACGAGCTCATGATTTATTAGCTCTAAACTGGGTGCGAACGATTAGGGCAATCCTAAAGGTTAAATCTCGAGCGGCTCCAACGGTCCTACATCTAAATAGATTGAAGGCTACGGCCTAGGACTTAAAACTAGAATAAATAAATAGATAGAATAAACCCAAGTCTGCACACATTAGTTCATTGCTCCCAACTCACATGATTGTTTTCCTCTCATATCGCTAGTCACCCATATTTGTCCATTAAGATATCTTCCGCATGCCCATAATCATAACACAAAAAGACCATTTATTTATCACAAGGAAAGTAAGTACCTAAACTTCTAGAAAGGCATGGTTTGACAGAGTGTAAGACAGCAAATACTCCGATGGAGCGACTTATAGAGGTAAGTAGCTCACAATGCTTCAATCGATCGAAATTTGAGTACAACTCGATTGTGGATGTACTTTAATATCTAGCCACTAATACTCGCCCAGACATTGCTCGTTCTGTTAACCACCTTGCTCGATTCCCCACAAATCCATCAGCAGAACACCGCAATGCAGCGTGCAGGGTACTTCGCTATATAGCAAGAGATCCAGAACATGGAATTGTGTTCACAAGAAAATAAGGTGTCTTATTATAGTTCTGTATCATGTAGCGTGACTTATTTTCGTAACATTTCCTTATAGAATAGCGCTGGGAATAAGAAAACGGCTCCTCGATTTAATTATTAGTTGTTCCTTAGGGGGGACTGAGGTAGACAGGAATGAATGGATATCAATATTGTTATAACAAGCTTGTCACGAAACCCATTCACTCGAAGTATTCCGACAATATATACAGTCCCTCAGTCAACATACCTCAGGTAACAGAGCTACACCAGACGTCACAAGGCTATCTTAAACTTCGAATGCTCAGAGATGGCACCAATGCCTAGATCATGTGGGATAAAAGATTCTCAAAAAGGCAGCAAAATATTCTCTGGGGATGGACGGGATAGATCTTTCCGACCTAAGTACGCGTGAAACCTACCATGGGAGTAAAGCACAACGCTACGTTTCAAGAGTGCCACGGCCAATACCAGGTGAGCCATTGGACGAGTTCTTTATCGAAACAGTAGGAAAAGTGACAAAGTCAATCGATGGTCAGAAATACCTTGTTATCCTTACGGACGCAAAAACACGCATGAAATGGTCAGTATCCACCGCGACAAAGGATGAAATCGCGCCAAAGCTGGCTCTATGTAATGAACAATCGCATCATCAATTTGGCAAACAGGTGCGTGCCATGCCCTCTGGGTGCTGGGGTAGTACCGGTCACGATAAAAAAATATTATCATTGGCAAAGAGGTTTGTGCTGTTTTCAAGGATGGTAGTACTGAATTTTAGCGTATCAAAGAGCATTGCGATAACTACGGCATTCGTACAGATCGTGGGTGGGTGAGTTATGTGTTTATTGTACTACTTGAGTCATAGACCATCCAGCACAATGGGCTCATCGAGTGAGCTAATAACTTGATGACCTTCATGTATTATCTTATAAATGATGACTAATGAGGTCGATGAGCAACGAGTTACCTGTTTAGGAATGACGTTAAGAGAGAAGGATTGTTACGGTCTGAGTATTCCGACAGCAAACTCAAGCATATCCAAATTCGACGACTTCTCATCAACATTGGGCCTATCATTCTTACGCGAGTCCTTCAACTTACCCATACCATATTCAACTCGCCTCAACGACTGATGAAGGAGTCGCACCGATGGCATACGGAGACTTGTCTTATCTGAAAGCGGCCAACTCCCACTGTAACATTACGATGCCATGTATATCTGCGAGGAGGAAACTAAGTCATAATATACAAAGCTCGGGTGTTGGTCTATGGAGGACCGTTGCTCTAATGGGGCTTCACATATTGAGGAAGTACAGCCAGCTGAGGCGCGGGACGAATGAGTGAAGAGGTCACAAATGCGTACGCTAGGACTAACATTTTTCGACTGTTTTCGACTTAAGGGTATCTGTGGGCGCAGAAGCAACGATTTGGTTTAGTACCACCGTCACTTTAAAAAAAGGCAACAATGGATGGTGTTGTGGTCCGCCTCCTGGTCGTAATCTCCTCGAATTAAAGTCTGAACAGTCTGTACACCTGCCCCCACTCGAGAGATGGATGACAGCGAGGTCATATCTCGCGTGGTGGCTATATACAAGATGGCAAAGGCATATTAGGGTAGCCAAAGCTTTTTCCTGCTTTCCATTTGGTGGATATTAACGGTTGAGGGAGGGGTGAAAGTCCCTAGCACAAATGTCTTGAGTGGTATCAGAAAATGCACCCTCTACATGAGTGGTCCAAATGTCAAATTGAGTTGTCTTTGTATACAGTCGTTGGTGAAGGACTAGCCTTCTCTGTGTCATACTATACAAACGCCAAGCTTGTGCCTGTCACGGATAAAAATCTATCTACTACTGCAGCGCTGACAAGTGATCATCGGTGAACTTCCTTATTCCAGCGTACAGAAAACGATGAGTGTCTGGGAATGTCAAGTTAGGAGATTTTTGACGCCCCCACTTCCAATTGCACTTAAGGCCAGTAGACCTTAAGCCGGCATTGTGGCCGGAGTACCTCATATTTTGGAGAAAAACAGCCTTTACATCATGTTCTGTTGTTGGTGCCGAGAGGAATCCTCTACATTAATAATTGCATGGTCATTAGCTTTTTGAGTGCCTTTTAGAAAATTTCGCATTGGTCTACAATCCTCAACCCTTGATAAAAGTCAAACCATAGTATTACAATTCAAGAAGAAAATCCTTTCCAGAAGGATTATCACCAACCTCTGCCCTGCATCTTATCCTTGGCATCCATCATGCTCACATTCAGCCCTACCATTGCTTCTCCGAGATCCTCGCTAACTTCCGCTAACACCTTAGGGTCATTGTAGTGAGACACTGCCTGTACGATTGCCTTTGCTCTCTTAACGGCATCACCTGATTTGAAAATACCGCTTCCAACAAACACTCCGTCACATCCTAGTTGCATCATGAGTGCTGCATCAGCCGGCGTCGCGACTCCACCGGCAGCAAAGTTGACAACAGGTAATCTGCCCAATTTGGCGGTCTGTCGAAGGAGATCGTATGGTGCCTGAATCTCTTTGGCTAGAACCCGAAGCTCAGGATCCGACATCTGTGATGCTCGACTTATTTCTGCTGATACTGTTCGCGTGTGACGTACAGCCTCGACAACGTCACCTGTACCAGCTTCGCCTTTTGTTCTAATCATTGCCGCACCCTCTGATATTCTGCGAAGAGCTTCACCAAGATTTCGGCAACCACAAACGAATGGTACGGAGTAACTGTGCTTTTCAACATGGTGAAGGTGATCGGCCGGGGTGAGGACTTCGGATTCATCAATGTAGTCGACTCCGATAGCTTCTAATATCTGTATAAATATCAATCAATAAGATCTGTAGATAACTGGTGGGTAGATTATACCTGACACTCCACAAAATGCCCTATCCTTGCTTTGGCCATTACAGGTATGGTGACGGCTGCCATGATCTCTTTAATTAATTTTGGATCGCTCATCCGTACCACACCTCCTTCAGCTCTGATATCTGCGGGTACACGCTCCAATGCCATGACCGCACATGCGCCAGCTTCCTCTGCTAATTTTGCCTGTGGGCCATAAATTGAGCTTCATAATTTATTTCTGAATGCTAGAGTGCTCAAACGTACCTGTTCGGCGTTAACTACATCCATGATGACACCACCTTTTAACATGCG
Organism: Blumeria graminis f. sp. triticale; assembly: GCA_905067625.1. Lineage (NCBI taxonomy): Eukaryota > Fungi > Ascomycota > Leotiomycetes > Helotiales > Erysiphaceae > Blumeria > Blumeria graminis. The sequence continues at coordinate 603,178 of LR898468.1, forward strand.
TGCAAGTCCCGCCTTGACAGTGAACTTGCTCTCACCCGCATTATTTGAGATTTCAGTGCCATTTGATGGTAGAGTCGTGTTTGTGGGGAGTTCAATAGCCATCTCGGTAAGGCTGTAGTTAAAGCTTTGATTCTAGCTTGAATGCTGGTTTCAGTTGGTTACTTTTCTGTCGAATTATCTTGATAGATTGGGAAGATGGAATTGAGCTGAAGATGTGGTTTAGTTTGAGATGGAATGGCTGGATAGGACTTATAATGTCTTTCACGATCAACCCCTCCACCCCATCAATAGAGTCTCGGCTACTCCAAATCCAAATCCAAATCCCTGTACACTCGGTTCCTTCGTCACTTTGTTCCTTGTCGAGGCCAGCGTAGTAGGTCAGTATCATAAGCATCATCATTATTCAGTCGCAAAATTTCGTCCGAGACGAAGGAAATCTCGACGCCTATCTCTTGATGCGCAATGTCATATCACATGCCCCGTTTATTTGGCTCCATCGGCTCTGTCTCAGGTCTGGCCTTGACCACCCTCATATTTCAACGTCCCCAGTGTATCATACACCTTGATACTACCGTCCATCCTCCCCTTCACGTCGCTCAAGTGAGGCTTGCTCCACGAGGAAGTGAGAGTAAAAGTAATAAAGCAAAAATTATACGTGAGCTTGTCTCGGGGAGCATTCTTGGATTCGGAGCGGGCCTGTTCCTCCGTCTATTTTCGCGACCGCTCCTCATCATAGTGACGCTGGCAGGGCTAGGGCTACAGGTAGGCTTTCATATCTTCGTCCCAATCTTTACACCTTTGTGCTCGGATCAAGCAAAACTGATCAAGCCGCGCTGCAGTACGCGGCTTTCAAAGGCATCAACCTCGTTTCCCATAAACGATTAACAGGATGTATTCAGAATCTTGGTATTAGCTACCTAAAGTCTGATACGGTATGGAAGGCTAGCTTCGGGCTTACGTTTTTGATTGCTGGGTTTTTGAAATTTGACGACAACATGGATTAAAAGCTGGCTTTATCGCCCTTCATATAATTTGTGAGATACGAAAAGGGAAGGTTAACAATTAACCTCTTATGTATCGGATTTATTCTTTAGATACGGTCAGCTACCGCAAACTACGTCTTGCAACATCTGAAGAAATTCAATCGGTATCTCTGACCTCCTGCAAACTTCAAAATTTAGACATGGCCCACATCATAGCCTAGCGTTGTTCAGTACTGTGAGACGTTATTATTGGTCAAGAAACAGCCTGAGTCACTTCACTCACAGTCTACATCCCTGTTGTTGTTAATGGACTCGGGATCATTTGCCATATTAGCGACACGTTAGATTCTCGGTCATATTAATGCGTTAGCTCCCTCTCATATAATCCATTTTTTACTGCAACTAGTCAAGGATGATTCTGTGCCCCGCCCTCCTTGTTAACTCAAGATAGGCTAAATAAACTAACGGTCAAGTGATTGGTGCACTAGATCCAAGAGATATGACTGCCACTCCACGATACTTTCAGCTCCTGCGGAATTGAATTCCCGGTTAGAACTGGGAGTCTGTCAAAGTCGACGTGACGTAAATTACAAGAAAGAGGCCGGAAGTTGCACAAGTAGGCTGGAAAGAGCTCGAGGACCGATAGGTTGAGTGATCTTTTAGTATACAAAGACATCCTGCACGCCAAGGCCCTGGTGTGCGGAGCCGTTGAGGCATCAGGCCCCAACATCGAGGAAAGACCGTGTGCACGGCACTACGCCGAAATGTGAGGTCCAAGCATTAACCCACGACCCCTACAGTAAGCACGCGACCGATAGGATGGAGAAAGGCACGTGAGTGGTTTCAAGTCTCGCATCTAATGTCAAATGAGTCGAATAGCGACAGCTTACAATTATCACTAGAAGTAAGAATTTTAATCAAGTACATTATCTATTTTCTATTCTTCCTTCTCTAACATCTAGTTACATCTCTAAGTATGTGCGCCACCCTAAGTAACGGGACACGGGACCCACACATCGGAGCAGACCTGGAGGGAATCATGGGAAAGGCGGTACTAGCAGAAACTGAGGATTGAGTGCTATTCGTACGAAGGAAGCCGAAAGAGCATGAATGGTTTGTGCAAATAGAGCGCGAGTTGATGGTTCAGATGAGGGATGAAAACGACTCGTCCACAGAACTTTCTATCGTGCATCAAGTGTAGCAGATAGTGAAGCATAGGACAGTAGTTAACCAACAATCTTAAACATTTATTATACTACTCAACTCCTCATCTTTGACCCAAATTATTTTTGCTAGTTAAGAACCTCACTATTACCAACTTACTGTCCAATTTCAAAAATGCGTCGATCAGACCGACGTCGTAGACGTCATCGACCCGAAATTGTGATTGACCGCCTTCGACGCCCTACGGCAAGTTATCCTAGGCAGGGGAGAGAAGGAGACATGAATAAAATATAAGGAGATGACTAACATTAAAGTAAAACGCCACCGAATGTTGTATGATGTTTATTAAGCTACTTGAGACTAGGACCATTTAGCACATTGGCCTCCTCTGTAGCCCATGCCACACCTCGCACGGTAATCCTATCCTCTTTAATTGCTTGAAAGATCATCGATATGTTGCCCGTGATGAATATTCATTCAGCTAAGTGTTTGCCCATGGAACCTTCTACCCAAAAAAATTAAAGTGGTAGTAGTTGAAGCTGCGTGCGTGGGAAGAAGTCGCAAAAATCTTGCTGCCTCAGCTAGTCGAGGCCTCGACACCGGAGCCACATCAGGTGCACATATACATCTATATCTCCCTTCTTTGTAACAGTCGATGCAAACTTGATCCAACCCGCCATCTCCGTATCGGGTGCCGGGTACGCTCCGGAAACTCATCGGATGGCTTCTCCTCCATGATCAAGGGTTGGTGATGAGTAGGAATTCGACCTTACCATCTGATCTCATCGTAGCTAGCTTCATGTTAATGGTGATGGGAGGATGCGTTGAGAGATGAAGACAATACAGACCGCGAAAATGATTGGGAATCCTCGTCGAAGTGAGGACTTTGTTACTCAATCTCGGCTCTGCACACTCCACAGTGAGAGCTGAAGGTTCGTAGGGGACACCACTGACAGATGTTGAGAAAAGTCCCCCGTAACGCATGTATATCAGGGTTAATGCAAGGGGAACCAAAAGGTGCTATGGTGAAGTGTGTAATGTTTCTATCATCTATGACATGCTGAACGTGGGGTTCGTGATATTGGCTGAGTCATCAAGATAATGATTCAGCAATGGAGAGATGTACCGCACTTAGCGCACGGCAATTGGGGATAATCTCCAATAGCAACACGAACACTTTCTCATGGTGTTCTCTGCTATGGTTTGAGTAGCCTGCGCACCTACTACACTTGGGAAAGAGAGACTTAAGATCACATTTCGCGCGGAGAAAAGATAATCGATGTTGAGGGCAAGCCCGGATAACTCTGGGTATTTGAAACGTCCCCCTGGGTGTGTATTCACGGATGAGGGTTGACTTGGGGTGAAGAGGAAGCTACCATAACTTCCCAGTGATACTCGCAAATGAAATCCGAGGCATGAGCGCTCTTCCTTTATATTGAGTCATCTATTATCTACTTTTCTACGATATTGTGTCATAGCTAGATAGCTACATACGCAATTAAAGCCTGATGCAAAAAATCACTTTGGCAAGACTTTTCTGGCATTCCTCACCACTTCGAATCTTTCGTGCTGTGTGAACGTGAAAAGGAGCTGAAAGATGACCGTGGAGACATAGAATAAATCACTTGGGTACAACTACATTGTTTGATCCCGCTCTGCTAGCTTCTTAGAATGCTTCAGAGGGGTAATTATGTCTTCAGTGCCATCCCACACGTCGATATCAACGAAAGTTTTTAACTTGATTTTTCGAAAGTTTTCCAGGCTACCACAATCTTGATATTCGCCTAGGGTCTGAAATTTACGACAACGAAATCAATTCAACGAGGTTGGGGTCGGCAGCTCCCAACCACAGCATGTCTTACTGGTATTCTGTTCATTGGTATACAAACATCGGTAAAATATGACAATACTTTTACAAGGTAGAAAGCTACCGTCTCCCCCATATTCACTTATTTTCTGAACAGAATTACGCGTATATAATTCAAGCGTATTTGGGTATTTTCGAAAGATAGCCTCAACAGGGTAGATTTCTAGATTCTGAAGCAACGTTAAATTTTCTTGATAATTTGCAAACTGCCTGAAACTCCTGTCGAAATACAGGTACAAGTGAAAAACCGCCTAGATGATATAGAGAATCAACTGATCCTCATCACTCGGTTATATCGGCATTGTCTCTCGCTTAAGCCATTGCTTTGCAGTACTTCCTTCCTCAAAGTAATTCTCAGTAGCATCCCAAATAATCTCATGATACTTATTCAACCACTGTCGCTCCTTGCGCGAGAGTAAATTTTCATCAATCAGTCGCCGACAGTAAGGGACCATGGTGACATGCTCAAAACCAAGATATGGCTTTTCACCAAACTGATGATTTGTTGGGATTTCCTTGACAATTACTATATTCTCAGTCCGAATACCAAATACACCGTCTTCATAATAGCCAGGTTCGTTTGAAATTACATTTCCAGCTGAAAGTGGGACTTCGGAGAACTGAATACGGGTACCAATCCCAATAGGGCCTTCGTGCACATTGAGATAGGAGCCCACCCCATGCCCGGTACCATGGCGATAGTCCAGGCCCTCTTCCTGAAAGTTTTTAGTTATGCTTATTGTAAGTGGGTAAACCAGCTTACCCATAAGAATTGACGCGCAAGTGTGTCAAGTGAAAATCCTGTGGTACCTTTGGGGAAGATTGCTGTGTCAAGTGCAATATTACCTTTAAGTACGAGTGTGAATGCTTTTTTCTCCATCTCACTAGGCTCCATAAAATGTATAGTTCGAGTTGTATCTGTGGTTCCATCTAGATACTGTGCACCTGAATCACAGAGGTAAACGGCTTTGGGATCAATTATCGAACAGTTCCCTCGTTCAGGTGAGTAATGTATGACTGCAGCATTAGGTCCAGTTGCTGAAATAGTATCAAAAGAGAGTCCGACATGGTATTTTTGCTTAGATCTTAACTCCTCTAGTTTATCGGCAGCTGTTACTTCATCAATTGTAGCATTTTCTACCAAGAGTTTTTGTTCTAGCCAAGAGAAGTATTCGATAAGTGCTGCGCCATCGCGTACATGACAAGCTCGCATGCCGGCCATCTCGGTCTCATTTTTTATGGCCTTTGCATCTCCAATTGGACTTCGAATTTCTTCGACGTTTGACTCACCTCCTAAAGCAACCTTCAATGCCCATGATGTCTTGGTTGATATAAGAATTTTTTTCGTATCGACTCTAGGCTGGTTATTGGCCTCGCCAAACATAGACAATACTAATGCTTGACAGTCTTCAAATATGCTTTCATAAGGCTGTAATTTAATCCCATTATTTTTTAGATACTCTTTTGCCTTTTCATTGAGCTTGCTTGATTCAATGTACAAAGTAGCCGTATTCAAGGTAATCAAGGCATAAGAGAAGAAAACGGGATTGTAAGGAATATCATTACCTCTTAGATTAAATAGCCAGGCTATTTCATCCAACATAGAGACAACAAAACCACAACTCTTTTTCTTCTCTAGTTCGGTGCGAAGATCTTTCAATTTTGTTGTAATATCTTTCCCCGTAAACTGTTGATCCAAAACAACTACGGGCTCCATTGGCTTCGCTGGCCTTTCAGAGCCCCAGATCTGGTCGACAAGGTTTGTTTTAATAGGCACTAAGCTGCTGCCACCTTGTTTCTTTATCTTATCTGCCAATTTTCTTGCATCTGGGGCAGTTATGAGAGTTGGATCTACCCCAACTCTCATTCCATTTTCTGACTGTTCCGCAGTCCATTCCTGCCAGGTTGGTACACCCTGCATACCCTGCTTGAGTAATAGCCAATTTGAATCTAGCTGTTTTGTAGCTTGGTTAAAGTATCGTCCATCTGTAGCTAACGCAGCTTTCTGGAGGGTCACGACTGCACATCCGGCGGACCCCGTAAATCCCGTTATATAACTTCTCCTAGTATCGCATGGAGCTATGTATTCTGACGAATGACTATCTTCAGAAGGAATTACTGTTTCCTTTAGTACTGTTTGTAGATGAGGTTATAGCGGCTGCCGTACTGTAAATATCTATTTTAGATGATTGCATCAGTCCCCTCAATCGAGTAAGACGATCAGTAGTATCAACTTTGTCCATAGCGAAGACTGTTTCTCAGTCAGTTAAGTTTTCTTTAAGACACAATTGTATAATTGCCTGGGGTTCTATAGTTGTTAGGCAAGATATTCTGTCGGTGACATATACAAAAGTTCTGTGATTTGAACAAGGAGATTACTTTTGGTTTAGTATGTCTGTAACAATTCTGGAACGCTCGATGGTAGAGCATTGGGGTATGCTGATTACTAGATCTGCGAGGGGTAAAGTAGCTGCATCTGTGTTATCAGGTGACCAGACTCATCAGTATGGGTTGCATTGAATATTTACTAAAGTCTCTTCCAAGACTGATACAAAGAAAAACTGCTACCAGCCATCCAATTAGCTTTTAAATACTTGTTGGTTGATCAATATATTCAGTTCAGCTCTTTCTAATAGATTTTGAGGGTCTTGATCTTCGTTAAGGTAAAATGTCTACGTCACAAATATGAAACCAGGAGGCCTATTCTCAGCGAGAGCTAACGTCTCTAAAATAATTGTATACGATGGATGTGCTTGAGACAGAATATTTAAGCTGTGTAGGCACGATGCAAATGATTTCAGATTGAGCAAGTCTAGTTTTGGTATCCTCAGGCCATTATTTTTATACTACCCTCGCATGGGTCTACATTCCCCACACACCACTAAGCCATTAAAGTAATTTCTGAGTAGTAGAATACAGTTGATCCCAAAATCTCCACTAGTAACTACCCTTCTATATGACTGATAGAAGCAGAATCCTTCTGTCTCCTCAAATCAGTCATATACCCTTCATAGGTTCTAACGGCCATGAACCATGACCAGTTACCATCTTCCATTGAAGAGGTAGAAACTGTGAGTCATTCAAAAATCGAGTTAGCATAACAAACAAGCCATCACGAATTCGTAGCAATCTAACCGCGGTTTATTCTATTGGTATTATCAGGCAACATCGACTGATTTTTGATCCCAGCTTATAAAGCGACTATATGGAGTAGGAAAGCCCGAAGATATCGTTAGGACACAGATAGTACTCCATAAACTTCAACTCTCCTCTCAAGGATGGCAACTAGCAAACGTCCTCCTGAATCGAGATGATAATCAATTGAGGTTTTTTGCAGCACTAACTATCATAGTAAAACTCAACACTGATGCGTGAGCTTCCATGTAGAAGATTTTGTTCACATATATACTCATAATTTTTAGAAAATCCTTGTCAGAGAATGATACAGCATCTCTGCTTCTGGCCTTGATAAATTCTTTAATTCTGTGGACAAAAAGTGATGAAGGTCCATTAGTAGGAAGGAAATTATGCTCAGCTTTAGTATCATACTTTCTTCAATTCTCGCATATTTGGTCTAGATGTGTTCAACATCTGTTGTATTGTTTTTGTCGAGACGAAGCGCTACCGTACACTTCGTTGCGGGAAGCTCCTGATTCAATTATTTTGGTTCAAAACGTATCAGATAAAAAAGCTAGAGCTGTTTTATGGTTTGCTTCAACGCTTGTAGAAGATGTGAGCAAAACGGATTCCAATTCTATGAGGACGTAAGTGGCATCTCAGATGAAAATCTGCACTAACAAATAATAGGCACAAATTTCATAGCCACATCAGACCGAATGTAAATGATGTTGTGCCTCTAATCCGAAAATACCTCTTTGAGGCGCCGAATCAAGCGTTGACTAGAACACAACAAGAAGCTATGAAATGTTTTCAGGTATGAGTATTTCATTGTTATGAAATTTCGATAACGTTTATTGACATCTGCCGATTTAAAAGTCTTGCATGTCCTACTCCCACAGATCTTTTATCGATAAAGAAGCTGAACTAGATGTTCTTCATAACCTTACTCAACCTGCTCTCCAACACATAGTAAATGATGAACTGTATGAGACAACTGTAGAGCTTTTTATTGATATACTTTCGACCTACTCCCGATTTCTACAACCCGAAGACTTTGATAATCTGTTAAGCTTATTTTCCACACCATGGGCTCTGAAAAGGTACCAGACTTTAGTCGAAGGAAACTATGACTGGGAATCCCTTCAGTTCGGAATGCTCCTTCTCGCATTTGGAGATGCAATTGTCAAAGAACTAACACAAAAAATTGAAGTCCCGCGGTACAACCAGTATCTGGTGCTACTTCTCGGTCTTCTAGAGGCCAAGGGTTATGCCGTAGCCGAAGACAAGATCTATGTACCAGCATTAGAGTTCTGGAGCACATTTGTGGAGTGCATGGTCGATGAGAGCTTCAGCGTAGAATCCGGGACAACGCCTCCCTGGTTTCCAATGGCAAAAAGTTTCGTAATGCAAGCGATTCAAAGCTGTTGGTATAAGAGTCACTATCCTAATGCTAAGATCTTCAGCTCCTGGGACTCAGTTGATATTGCTGGCTTCAAAGATGCCCGAAGAGATCTTTCAGATTTAAATCAGCAATTTTATCTGGTTGCAGGATGTTCCATGTTGAATTTCTGGGTTGAAAAAGTTTCACACTCAGCAGCTAACAAGAATTGGCTTGAGCTGGAGGCATCGTTTTTTTGTTTAGAGCAACTAAATGACTCAATTTCTGAACCATCTCATCGAGATAATGTCATGGATCAGGTGTTCACACCAGATTTAATTGCTCTCTTCACTCAACAACACCTAGAAATATTTTCAATTACGCGCCGAACATTTTTGAATCTTGTAGGTGGGTATGCAAATTACTTTAAGACGCGAAGTTTATTATTACTTCAAGTTTTAAATATTGCATTTGTTGCCCTCAAGTCAAGCGGTCTAGCTGACCAAGCATCCCGGTGTATCCTAAAGCTTTGTTCAGATTGCCGGAGCAATCTTGTTCCAGACTTAGATGGTTTTATCCAGCATTACAGCAGCATCGCCTTGGATAATACACTTGATCACAACATTAAAGAATCAGTTATCGAAGGAATAACTTGTCTAATACAAGCTCTGGATGACGATGTATCTAAAATCGGACCCTTGAACCAACTCCTAAACTACGTTGAAGCTGATGTTAGCAATTGCCTCCATATCCTGGGTAATCAGCGTCCCACTTCCGAAGATATGAAGCCTCTGTGCTCTCCTACCGAGGAAGCTAAAGCAATCGATATCGGAATCTTATCATTAAAATGTCTCCTGGGAATAGCGAGAGGTATTCAAGCGCCAGATGACCAACCCATTAATCTAGATAAAGGCGACGGATATGTGTCAGTCTGGACTATAGAAACTGGACTTCTTGTGCAAAAAAGAATATATAATATAATTGAACAAGTTTATGAAGCTCTTGGAAGTCATGGTGAGATTATTGAACAATGCTGTCTTGTATGGCGGCAAGGACTCCGCGAGCTAGAGCCTGGCCCGTTCGTATTGCCATCTAGTCTTGTTTCTCAATTCATGATGAAAACCAATCTACAGACGCCTCGGCTAGGTCTAGTGATTAAAACCGCAGCTTCATTTACTTCAGCAAAACATAACTCAAACCCTGAGGAAGTTCTCGGCCCTTTATTAGCTTGGGTCGCCTACTTGTTGCATGACCTTGGTGGTTTGTTCAGGTATAATTTTTTTCATGAATCTTTTTACTAAGGTAAATACTAGGTCCTGCATCAGATACCGAGATTGCTCACGCTGGAATCGAATTCATGTATAGACTTCTTCCTAAGTACCTTGGCGTATTAATGAGTCATCGACCATCTACTTCGCTTGAATACCTCTTTATGTTCGCGCTGGAGGCTATGAAAGGGAACGATCCCCTTCCTAAATCAGCAGCAGCCGATTTCTGGGTAATTATTGCACCGGCTTAGTATCAATCGTCATACAGCTAATTCAAAAGGGTGCCTTTTTTTCAGTAACTTCGCCACCAATTGACATACAATCCGATCTCACTTCTGCAATCCAGGTTCTCGGTCCACTTTTAGCACGGGCGCTTATCTTCAATATAGGTGGCAGTGCTGCACGTAGCGAGCTCGAAAAAGTTTCCGATCCGATTAAGAAGATAGTAACATGTCATGTCAATGCGAAGAGATGGCTCGAAGAAGCATTAGTTGATTCCAATTTTCCTAGTGATAGGGTTAATAACAAAGATAAGTCAATATTTTTGCAAAAGCTGATGAAGTATTTCATTTCCATACGCCATTGAAATCAAGTTGCTGACAACTGTGATAGTTTGAGGGGTTCCCAGACAACAACACAAGTAGTCAAGGATTTCTGGCTTGCGTGTCGGGGCTCACAGTTTGCATATGCTTCATAAAAATTACAGCTTTAATATCACTAGCCAAATTAAGAACAAAATTCACGAATATTCATGTGTTTTACTAATCGCTGGTAGGGTATTGTGGTCCTAAATTGCGTTGGATTAATTTTAATATGAAGTTAACTCAATTTAATATTTTAGACTTATGAAGTACCTTAGACTTATCCAAAATTCTTAATTCTCCCTAATTTTTGGTGTGAAATTTGTTTTGAAGAAAGTTTGGTATCAAATTTTTAGAAATACATGTTTAAGATTGATTTTGATTTGTGTAGTATTTGAGGCCAGAGACTGTAGCTCTAAGAATCTCTAGGCTCAGAGTAACTCTACCTAGTATGCTTATACTCTTAGAGTAGCTCTCGTTAAATTTCAGAAGACCAGCGCTGTGTATAAAAGATTTCAAAGTAACTGGCTATCTGAATATTTGCAGTTTATCTAGAAAGTGGCTTATGAAAATTTTCGCACCAAACTCCAACTTAATTATTTTATGCAGTTATTTCGACTTGCTGGATGTTAAAATGTGCCGGGCCCTTCGGCAACTGATCAATTTGGAAAACTTTCTCAAGATATGGGATTACGTTCTAGAGCGGCAAGACATGGGTGTTGTGATCTATGAACAGCTGAACCCTGATTGGTGGTGAAGAGTGCGCTAAAGATTGGCATGGTCATGCGTTCTAATTAGGCTACGTCTATCCCACGTTAATTTTTTTCTATATCAATATTACAGAGAGTAGTAATATTAAAGTATTTTATTATCAATCACCTACATACATAAATAATACACAGAATTCTGAGTCTATGTACAGGTGTCAGAGTCAATATTAGTACCCCGTTATGACCGACTGTCGTAAAGAGAAATCAATTGATTGCTTAGAATCTACAACTAAGGAAAAAAAGGAAGACAACCCGAATTGGATACAATGTACAGGCAACTTATAAGCAATTATATAGCCTCAGGAAATCATTCTGGTTTGTCACCCGGGTGACCGCGTATCATAACAATGGGCTCATCTAGCCTGGTAAGAGTCCGAGATGGCCTACAATATTCTTTAGGCCCTAATTACATGCAAATCGAGGGGGACTTTTCTCAACATCTGTCAGTGGTGTCCCCTACGAACCTTCAGCTCTCACTGTGGAGTGTGCAGAGCCGAGATTGAGTAACAAAGTCCTCACTTCGACGAGGATTCCCAATCATTTTCGCGGTCTGTATTGTCTTCATCTCTCAACGCATCCTCCCATCACCATTATCATGATGCTAGCCACGATCAGATCAGATGGTAGGGTCGAATTCCTACTCATCACCAACCCTTGATCATGGAGGAGAAGCCATCCGATGAGTTTCTGGAGCGTACCCGGCACCCGATACGGAGATGGCGGGTTGGATCAAGTTGGCATCGACTGTTACAAAGAAGGGAGATATAGATGTATATGTGCACCTGATGTGGCTCCGGTGTCGAGGCCTCGACTAGCTGAGGCAGCAAGATTTTTGCGACTTTTTCCGGCACACGCATTTTCCATTGCTACTTTTTTATTTTTTACTTTTTTGGGTAGAAGGTTCCATGGGTAAACACTGAGCTGAATGACTATTTATCACGGGCAATACATCGATGATCTTTCAAAATATATGAGAGGCAAGGAGCATTGCACATGGTTTGGCCTGGATTAGAGAAGAGCCCAATGTACTAGATAGTCTATGGCTCAAATAGTTCACACCTGTGGCGGCTAGTAAGTCGGTAGATTGCCTGTAGCCTGTGATATTCATCTCATGCATACTTATTACCTCAGCGCTAAGATACGTTGGTATTAAGAGTCTGGTACTGCCCGTGCACGAAACATCGTTGGTAACTAGCCCACACTTTAATAGTGGGAGCCGGACTAGAGGACAGAGACTAGTGTTTGAAATATTGGAATCATGTATATAAATAGGGCGTTGAGTGTAGCAGTAGTCTTGTTCTTCAGTTAGTAAATAAACTTACCTTTCGACATATGAACGCCAAAGCTTTATTTATCGGAACTGTTACAACACCCATACAATTTTTTGGAATTCGAAATTACGAATCTTTATTTTCTCCCCTCACCTTCCCTTTCGCTCTCGTCGTATTCTATTAATAAATCGTGATCGAGTCGCTGGCATTTTTATCATGCCACCTGTTCGAAAAAAGCTCTTCAACGCAATATTGGACAACTGGAGAGTCCGCCCGAGGGCTCTCGCAAAATTACCTGACCTTGCCCACTCTTCGAAATGCGCGGAGATTGGTCAGGCCGTTTCAAAAGGGAAGGAAAAAGCCCTTCCCACCGTCAACAGGCCCGATGCTAACATGATCAGGTCAGATGAAACTTTTGAGGAAATTCCTTAACGAGCCTCCGTTCCTCACGGGATTTGAGAATCGTCCAAATCTCCTACGACCGAACCTAAACCGTCGGAGAAGTCTGCACCGAAAGCAGCTACATTGAAAGAGTCGCAACCTCAAGCTGCCACTTAAGCAGAATGCCCTTTGTAACTTCGACCGATCCTTCAGGCCAAAGAATAACGTGCCGCCGAAACAGCAGCAAATATGGCACTCTATCCGCCGTCATTTCTGGCGTTGAAGCAACCCTTCTTCCTTTGAGCAACGGGTCAAATAGACTATTCGTAGACTCCATGAGAGTCTACCTAAGCGCCGCCATTGTACAATACATGGCCACGGGCCCGGCAACTACGCCACCTGTCCTCCCTCTTCGCCCAGCAAACCATCCTCTGAGAGCTCCTGACGCCAGGAGCCCAATCATACCCCCCGTCCCAGCGCTGCCTATCAAAAGTATCTTGGCCACAGTAGCTAAAAACGGACTGCCACAAAAAGCAGTCCCTTCAGTGAAGACTGTGCCAGAGCCTGCGGCCAAGGCTCCAAAGAAAGAGGCTCCGAAGGCGAAAGTCGACAGACGACTTTTTATCTACCTTGGTACCAACCACCCCTGGAGGAAATTATCTCCCCAGGCTGCACGACCTGCAATCCAGGAGCAAACTGGTTGCAGTCTATATATGACTGACTCTGTACACCGAGTCAGTGTAAGAGAACGGTACGCCAGCTTCTCGCAATTGTATGTTAAAAATGAATTTATTTTCTATCTAGAGAAGAAAGTCGTAGCTACGAAGGGTTTTGGCTAATATAAATATGACGCGTCGCGTCACTCGCGAAACTTTATTAAGCAGAGTCGAGTCTTTTCCCAAAACAATTTTAACGCCTATTCGGAGCTGGATAAACTCCGGTTCCAGATAAACCAGGCCACGGCCTGTAACAGTCAGGACCGGCTCCGCAATCGCGATAGCCGATGAAGAATTGAGATAGAAGATCCTGGAGACCTCTCCGACCCTGGAGAGTATAATCACCAAAGTTGAGGAGGCTTCGGATCTAGTCTCCTTACAGATACTAAATGTACCCGTAAATATCATACTAAAACGCGGCCCGGTAATGGTCACACACTAGGAGGTCACAGGCGAGATCCTCCGACTTGCTGGGCTTCCGCCAGCCAAGGTGCGAGCACATGGAACGCACTGTCATGGTGCACCATACCACAACTAGGTTGCTTTTTTACCTCGGAACCCTACTCCTCGTGCGGGCTTCCGCATCTCTGAAAAGTCTGGTTTGGCTACCAAGCTACAGCCTCGGAAAAGAATCAAGCAGTGCTACCGCTGCCTCGGCTCCCACGCTCCGGCCTGTCAGAATTGCGGTTCAATAATGCACTATGAAGAAGAGTGCTAGGCCTCCACCAGATGTCGAAATTGTGGAGGACCTCACCAATCCGACTCACGGTACTGCCAAGCCAGACCTAACAAATTCGGCCTAGTGAAGAAAGAGCGGCTTGCAGTAATTCGAAAAGTCGAGCAAGAGAGGTTTACAGAAGCAGCCCAAGCAAGAGTAACTGAAATTATTTCCGGAGATTGGAATAGTTACATACTAGCCTCGAGTTTGATTTAGAGATACTATAAATGTGTTTACTATACGAAGAAGTTTACTGATATTTAATGGATAGTTAATTGTGATTAAATTGCTAAAATTCTATATGTGTGGCGAGAAGTCCCTCTATATACATGAAAGCGGGGTTTTCTGCACACTAATGTGAACTCCAACATACTTCCTAATCTAACCTAAATGGGCAGGTTGTTGGAGATCCTGAAGTCCAATGTATGCCATCTGGTGTAACAGCTAGTGAGCCAATAATTGTCCTATATCACGTGATGTTAATCACGTGACTCGAAAATTCTGTGAAAGGCGAAACTTCACTCTAGTTTATTTTGAACATGACTAGAGGATTCTAGCAACTGGCATTGAGACTGTGAACTGGTATCAGGGAAAAATAACAGAGGCTAGTATCAGCCAGGAAGGAATATTCTAGATAGCCTAATAAGCGTATAAATAGTTGAGTTCGGACACACATATTGTGGTATAGAAAATAATAAACAATCTTCGTATATTTGATCGCCCCAGCATCTATACCTCGAACTGTGACATCTGGCATCTATTGGCTAATTACTATTCATACCAGTGAGTGATACAATGGGTTAATCATATCTTATGGCGCCAGTGCATATTATTCTAATATGTACTATTTGTCTACTGCAATCATGTTGCTGCCTTAATTACAACAAGAGTTGCAGCCAAAAGGGCAGAAGAGGCAATTATCGCCTCAAACAAGTGTGTCAGGAAATGCTGCTTAGTCAGCTAGTTAGTCAAGTGAAAAGTGTCCACATTGTTAGTATATAACACCTTTATCACTCCACATCCTTAGTACCATATCCATAAATTCTCTACATATTGCATATTACCATCTGCATTATCTTACTCATGTGACTATACTTTTTCAATATCCCAACAAAGCGTTGTAATTAGGGAAGTAATATGACTGCATTAAAATAAACTGTTCACAATACAATAATGTGCATAGGTGCCTCTCACAGAACCATCACCATCACATTTTCATCCCACATTGCATTACCAATTACCCTTATTTACAAAAATCATCAATTGGTGCAATGGCTCCAGCTGTTGCATCGTCATCAAGAACGCCCTCCAATCCAGGAGGGCAACTTCACCCAAGCCTGCTTGGCATTGTGAATACAATGCAAAAAGCAGAACAACAACGGAAAGAAAGACTGGATATAGCCCAGTAATTTCTAGAACTAATCGACTCCTGGGCTAAGAGCAAAGGAGAGAAACAAGCAGCAGTAGTTGTTGCAACTCTGCTGGAAAACATCACCGTCTTCGCAGTAGATCAGGCAGAAGCATCTAACTTTCCAAGCAAGAAGCCCCCCACCATGGCAAGCACCCCAAAACCAATCGCGCCTAGGAAAAATACAGCTGTTGAGGATCACAGCCACGCTCTACCCCCAAAGCCTCAAGACACCAGCTCGCTCTGGGTGACAGTAGCCCGCAGAGCGGCCAAGTTACCGACACCACCAAATGTGCAAGTTCCGCAAAGGCCTGCTCCATCAAGCCACCCGAAACCACAGACGACCCAAAAGGAGGACAGACGCCTGTTCCTTCAATTGGGGAAAGATCACCACTGGCACAAGCTCTCGCCAGTTACGATCAAGAAAATCATAACCGACAAGGCTGGGATAGCAGCCTCAGCCATCACCTCCATGTACCCAGTCAGGTCGGGAATCGCTCTCGAATGCGCATCAGATGCATTGAGAGATACAATCATGAGGATTGCACCTTTCCTACAGGAAGACAACACCGTGATTGAGAAAGCGTCCAAATAGACATCATTGATCGTACCTCATGTGCCATTGTACATTAGGACGCTTGAAGGCAGCATCCCAGTCTCCAACAAAATGGTGAAGAACGAGTGCTAAGCAGTATGTGGTGCCACACCAATCCAGGTAAGGCCCAGAGGAACAAAACTTGGCCAATACTCAACGAGCTGGATTGTTTATTTGCAACAAAAACCAGCAAACACAAAGTTTCGTCTATTTGACAAGAGCGAGCCAGCAATGCCCTTCTCACGCCGACGATCGATTGAGCAATGCCAACGTTGCTGGGGATTCCACACAACACGGTCCTACGCCCGGAGCCAACAATATGGGGGATGTGGGGGAACCCATGAGACATCAGAGTACCAGGCAAAGGTGTCAAAGTGCTCTAATTGCGCGGGACCTCACCACTCAAATGAGGGCAGCTGTATGGCCCGGCCAAGACGACAAAACGGGATAATTCTGCCACGTACCCCAGCAGAACTCCACATCATCAGAGAATGCGGAAATCGTGATTATCACGCTGCTCTAGCGTACTCAGAAAGGAAGGGTAAGGCGGTTGAAACTGTCATTGCCCAGGACTCAACAATGTCGTGTTAATGCTAGGAAACCCCTCAACAAAAGCACCAAAAGACAAATATAACACCTTTAACATTCACCATGTGAATGTTGGAAGGAGTGGGGAAAACACGGATATAGCATTGCAGCAGGCATGGGATGCCGGTGCACATGGAGTCATGGTACAGGAACCATGGGCAAGAAAGAAAGAGGGAGGTTTTATAACAAACAGTCACCCTGGCTACAATAGCCATATACCATTCGTAGGAACAGACATGCCGCCCCGCGCGATTACTTTCACGCGCAAAGGTAGTCATGCGACTCAACTATTTCCACCGATGTCAGGCCCGACATCTGACTACTGTTTTGTAAAGATGGGCAGCCTAACCTTTGTCAACATATACCGCGCCCCAGACACTAGTAGAACCTTGGAGCCCCTAGTCCGGTGGGAAATTAGAGGACTAGTGGTTGTTGGAGGTAATTTCAATTCTGTGTCACAGCATTGGCAACCGCTAGCAACAAATCAGTACGGCAATGGTAACCAGATTATGGAATGGGCAACAGCCCACAACATGGACCTAGTCAGCATTGTTGGAGAGCCAACGCACAGGGATGGGAACGTCCTAGATCTAACGTGGAGCAACACGGCCGCTATAGCATCAGTGTCCAACTGCTACCACTGTACCACAGATCACTCGACCATCAAAGGTACCGTGCTTAACCCTACAGTGTCAGATCTCTCTGGAATCGTAAAAAAAATTCATGTCAGCAACGCCAATTTGAATGAATTTAGCAGATTTGTTAGCCAATGGACCAAATCTGGCCCTCTTGACAGTGTCGTCAACATCGAAAACTTCACAAATGATCTCCCACAAGCACTTGGAGATGCGCTCAAGATTGTAGGGAAAGTCCCAGCCATCGAAAGCGGAAGAACTGGGCCATGGTGGACCGATGAATGTCGCACAGAATGGCAAGAGTACAAGGCAGCGAGAGACAACCCTGAATTCGTGAAAGAGGCCCGCAAGAGCTTTAGAGCCGTGGTACGAAAAGCCAAGCAAGAGTACTGGAAGAGGCAAGTAGAGGCAGTGACTACTGACGCACAGGTATTCAAGCTCATGAGATGGGCTAAGCCTTGACCAGAAGCTGAGCCCCCTCTGCAGATTGAAGAAAACCGGTGGCTATCTGACCCGCGAGAGCAATCTAGTGCTCTGCGAGACATTCTCTTAGCTAGGTTTAGCGGCGAGAATGACATTTGTACCCGGGAGAATGGACAGGAGGAGCGTATTCTATGGGACACGGAAATATCACTGGACGATGTGACAAGCGCCACTGTCTCTATCAACAATACGGCACCAAGAGCGGACAAGATAACGGTACGGTTACTGACAGCTTGTTGGTCCCATCTAGGACCTCTCGTGAAAGATCTGCACCAGGCTTGTCTGAAAATCGGCTACTTTCCCACGGCCTTTAGGGTGGCAAAATTTGTGCTTCTTCCAAAGCCGGGTAGAAATCTGTCAACTGCCAAGGGTTGGCGACCAATCTCGCTGTTGTCGAGTTTAGGCAAAGGACTTGAGCGTCTAGTTGGTAAGAGAATGGCATGGCTGACAATAAGTCACCAAGTTGTTTACCTAGAATTATTCGGCTCCGTACCAGGACGATCTGCAGTCGACCTTGCATCCTGTGTAATCTATGATGCTGAGGCGGCCATGAGAGGTGGCAAGTGTGCGGCTATGGTCACACTCGACATTCAAGTTGAATTTGAAGCAGTCCTTCATAACTGACTGCTCAAACGTCTTCGAGAACAAGGCTGGCCACGATCCCTGTGCCGGTTTATTCAGACATTTCTTTGCCAAAGAAAGGTTCAGGTCAAATACTGCGGTGGAATCACAGAAGAGAAGATACTGGAATGTGGAGTAACTCAGGGCTTGTCACTATCGCCACTTCTTTTCATGCTCTACATTGCTGTGCTTTTTGAGGATCGTGGTTTAACGAGCAGGTTTGTTTATCCTGATGATGTAGCAATTATCAGAATTGGAAACACCGCAGCAGATGCTATCTCCGTAGCTCAAGACGACCTCGACAGCCTTACAATTCTCGCAAGAGAACATAGGATCGATTTTGACCCAGTAAATTCAGAACCTCTAGTGACTGGAGGAGGGCCCAGAAAGAAAATCAACACGGCAGATCTTTCCATCTTGGTGAAAGATTGCCAGATCGAACTGTCACCTCATATCCGGTGGCTAGGAGTCTGGATTGATACCCAGCTAAACTTCAAGCAACATGTACAGGAATGGACTGGAAAAGCTAATCGTCTAGTCCATTTCTTACAACATATAAACGGAGTTCAACTTGGTGCAGCACCCGGGTCTCTGATTTGTACGGTATATGCATGCGTTCTGAACACAGCTCTATACGGGGCAGAAGCGTGGTGGCCAGGTCTCACTCGAATAACTACACTGCGAGATAAAGGAGTCGGCACTGTGTAGGCTGGCATATATCTCTGCTGGAAAAAACAATAATGAAAGCTATTAGAGTAGCACTCCCAGCGTGGCGTACTACTCCCAATGGCGCTCTTCATCGTGAAGTGGGAATACCCCCGGCATTGATAATTCTTCAGCAAAAGATGCTGCGGTCTGCAGCTTGTATGCAAAGAAAGGATGCCTGGCACCCTCTAGCTATTCGGGCGGCTGAGGATCCGAAAGAGACAATAAGACTCTTAGGTCTTAATTGGGACAAAGAAATTGTTTGTTCAGACAACCAAAACAGTACATGACACACCTACAAATGAGTGTGCGTCGAGTTCCGACAGCCGAAGCCCCTGGAAAGTGTTGGAAATATCGCGCAATAAAATGGGCGCAATATTCATGGAACGAAAGTAGAAGTTGACTAAAAGAGTGTCATGTTTGGATTAAAGCTAAAAGTGTGGGAGATGTGCGCTAAAAGTACAAGTGTAAGCAACACAGAGCCTAAGCCACACCATAAACGAGTGTGGCGCCATCTAGGCATAGAAAACCCCCAATAACCTCCTTGCGCCCACGCCATACAGCCGCTCATATGTCCAATAGGTAGCCTGAAGCGCTACCATATTACCTATTCCAACCTCTTACGTACACAAAAGATCGTGTCGGGAACCTAGACAAAATAGAGGGCCCATATTTCCACAACACTCCGTGTCTCCATTTCCAACAGAAAGCTATACTTCCCACGTGGCACCCCAGTATCAATTCCATGTAGTCGAGAAAATGAAGCTAGGTTTGGAAGCATAAAGCGGTGGTTAGCTTCCCTTCCAGCTAACACAGTCTTCGCTCTCTCTGATGGATCATTATCGGGTCCCGGAAAATCAGTCTGGGGGTATGTAGTATACCAAGGAGGCAAGCTAGTTGCAAGTGGCTCCAGTCCACTTCCCGGAGCAGAGATATTTGACGCAGAAGTTGTAGGTGCCATGAAAGCCTTGAAGGCTGCAATAGAGGTAGGAAAAGACTTACTGATCTGCATTCTTCTGGACAACCAAGCGGCCAACGAGGCGCTAGAAAGAGGAATATCTAACTCCTCGCAGTCGGTAATGGACAAGTTTTCATCGCTGAGACACAATAAGCGTGTGGAAATACGCTGGATACCCGAGCATGTGGGGATTCAAGGCAATGAAGAGGCCGATAAGCTGGCCAAATCAGCCTTGGGAGCTTCCAATAACCGGTCACTAACCTCAGCTGCGCCCAGTGGAGAAGATCAAGATCTAACCTTTGCGGCATTAGGGAGGTGGGTTAAACAGCGCAGCCAAGAGCTCGTGGAAGAGTGATGGCAGAAGTATCGACCGAAACGATATAAAGATCTGGACCTATTCATGCGTTTCAAAAGACCACCGGAACTAGCTTTACCAAGATGGGCGTACCATCGTCTTATTGCGGCAAGAACAGGCCACAGGGACTACGCCAACTACCTTCGACGTTTCAACCCCGAACATGAAGATCTGAGATGCGTTTGCGGCCGAGAGAAAAGGCCCTGGCATTTTTCAGAGTGCCGACCTGCTTTGCTACGTTGCAGAATCTATGAGAAAAAGGCGCCACCTGGGGCCAGGGAAATGATAGGGGAGAAGAGATGGTAGAAGTTCATTCAATTCTTAACTACAAGAAGATGTTACAGTCTGCCGAAGAATGAATAGGGTGGGAGGTGACCACGCTGGGATTGTTTCTGACCCGAGAGGAGATTGGTATGGAAGATAGGGATGCGGCGCAGGGCACTGTAACTCAGACATATACTATTCATTTTTTTTTCATTCTTTTCTTTTGTCGCTTCTGGCTCCACTGCCGGTCATGTAGGTAGCAATGAGCTTTCAGAGCCCATCTACCCGTGTTACGTCTAAATAGATGTTAGGTTCTTCCTGTCACGTAAAAGATTTCAAATTCAAATTCAATAATGTGCATATATGCCATGAGATATGGCTGACCTAGATCATCCCTCATTGATATGACATAGTATTTCCCAATAGATTCCTAATGGTATCTATTGGCGCTAGGATCTATCACATCCTTCCTTTCTTGGTTAAACAAGGACATATGTTGGAACATCCACTAGCGTACAGAAATCCCCCTACAGTGCCTCTGGGTTGGAAAAGGTAAAACTTCAAACTATGTTGTTTCAGGGATTAGCCCTGTAGGCGCAGCTGGGCTAGCTCGTAATAGGTTAGTATGTCTCTCCTCCTTACCCCGCTCGCCATGAAGTATGGTCCAATTGTCTTCTTCTAATAATTGCTTAGAAAAACACATTTTCAACGACATTTTTGTCAGCCTAGCTTATACAGTCACTGAAACTTCACACCACTATCAATTCATCCTCTATTCTATTAAACAATGTCTCTCGAAAAGTCTGCTTCAGAAACTAAAGCTTGCAAGCATCTAACTCGCGATCAATGTATTGAAATAAGAGCATGAAGAAGACTTGGCTTGACACTTCAAAATATATCTGACAAACTTGGCTTCACAATGAGACAATTACAACTTGCGTGTGCTCGAGAGACTGAGAATCCTATGCCTCGCAAAGGACCCTCACCTAAATTAAGCGTGGAACAAGTTGATGAGCTTGAGGCTTTTGTCTGAGAATCTCCTAAAAATCGACAGATGTGCTATTTGGAACTAGCTATGGGGCCCTTCAGCCACTGGAGATGCAGTGAACGTCTAATTTCTAATGCACTTAAAAAAAGAGGTTGCAGCAGATGCATTGCTCGGAAGAAGCCTCCGTTAAGCGCGGTGAACAAGCAGAAAAGATTGGAGTTCACCCAATTACATTTAGATTGGAGCGATGAACAACGGAGTCGCATACTGTGGACTGATGAAACCTGGGTTTCGGGTGATTGTCATATGAAACTTCGTGTCACAAGAAAAATAAGTTTAGATTCTATCAAAATCTTCCTTGTACTAACAGCAGAGTTTAGCCTGATGGTGAGTTTGATGAGACTTGTATTGTGGCTCGCCATGCTCATGGGAACAGCTGGATGTTTTGGGGATCATTTTACGGATCATCAAAAGGCCCATTCCTAGTCTGGGAGAAGGATTGGGGATCAATGAGGTCCTCATCCTTTTGTGAAAGGATTTTTCCACTTTTCAATCAATTTCACTCGGATAATCCACAAATTCTATACATGCACAACGCACCATTTCACAAAGCGTACTCAACAATTGAGGCGCTGCGTGAAGTTGGAATAACGCTTATTAGATGGCCACCCTACTCTCCGGACCTGAACCCGATTGAGTCATTGTGGAATATCTTAAAAATCCACATTCAGGTAAATAGTCCCGAGAAAAATGGGGTCAGGCTTGTGCGCTCTGCCACGTTGAAGACATTGCTATAGGATGCATGGAACTCTATATCTTCTGAGGAGCTATTGTCACTAGTTGGCAGCATGCACGAAAGATGTGTAGCAGTGATAGAGGCAAATGGAGGGTACACAAAGTATTAGGATGGAGAAGACAAATATAAAACATGTAGTACGCTTTCATTTTAGTTACGAACCATACTGAGGGCTTCGATGTAGACTTTTTTAATACAGAGCAATAAATTTTGAAATAGATGTGCATTTTTTGAGTATATCAATTGATTTTTTTAATTTTGAATTTCAACTGAGGACCATTGTACTTTTCCCATAGAGTTCAAAACCATCCCCATAAGTTAGACTTTCATGGAATGTCATTGGATAGTACCCCTTGCTTGCATAACTAGTCGAGTTAGTAGACATGGGCCTGCATGAAGACCATACCAATTAAGGCAATATATGCAGGGATCTAACCCCAGTCGTTTTGACAATTTTACCTTTGCTACCCATAAGAGACAGTATGGACGCCCCTGAAGCATTAATAAAACCTGAGTCCATTTGTGTGCCTAAGGCATAAAACAAAACCTCATGCCCACTAGAGAAAGTACTCCGACACTATCAATTTGTTTGGTTTACCTTCTGGAATTGCAGTGTACACTGTTATTGTGAAAAGATTGACATGTGAAAGTACTTCAATTAATCCTTAGAATATTAAGCTAAAGAGAGAAGAAAAAGACTAAATATAGTTTGGGGCAGGTCCCCTGTCTTTCATAAAGAATGTGGGTAACATGATTAAATTGGCGGGGAATATTGCCTTAATGCCTCAGGCCACCCACATCAGTAGCATCGTGACAAATTGTCACAGAAACTGTACTTACGAGAAACTGCTGTAGCAAATGCAAGCACAAGGATGGCCTGACTTCATTCTTCGCTAGACAACGTCCTTTTTTGCACAACAGGAAGATTCAAGTAGATATCATGGGGGGCTACTACCGCAACAACGTTGGTGTGTGGCGTGCCCAGGGTTCTCCGATCTCACTGCTACTCTTCTTATTCTACATGGTAGAGCCCATGCGAAGCGGAAATGCTAGGTCGCAATTCAGCTACGCTGATTACATTGGAATCTTCGGAATTGACGGAATGTGTTGGAATCAGACGCAGCGCAGAAGGAGGTGGACAACCTTCTGGAATGGGTAAACATTCAAGTTGTGTCCTTCGACCCCTTATAGTCAAAAGTGGTTCAATTTCCTGGGGGACGCCGTGAGGATACTGTCGGCGTCAAATTTAACAGCATTATGATTGAGCCCGCCGACCACATCTGCTGGCTTGGGATACACCTTGACCCGCGGCTATCCTTCAAACATCATGTGGTAACATGGATTGGGAAGGCACTTAAGATGGCACAGCACATGCGAAGATTAAACTCAGTCAAGCGTGTGGTGTTCCGGTTGCTACATTTGGGGCCGACTTTTGGTGGCTATGAATGACCCGACCAACAGTTTCTGGAATTGTTACGCGGCAAACCACTCATCTCTGCAGACTGATAGATAAGGCACTATTTCTTGCGCTGAGTGCGGCTTTACCAGTATGGAAGACGGCAACGAACGCAGTTCTAAATAGAGAGGGGGACATCCCACCAGCCAGGGTGCTGCTCCAAAAAAATCGGCTCAGGCTAGCTGCGCGGCTTAACACTCTCGACTATTGCCACCTGTTACGTGGTCGAGCGAGCGTCTGTCCTCATATAAGCACACAAAAGTACAAGTTGAAGGCTAGAATAAGCAAAAAGTCGGAGACTCGGATGACTCGGATCCAACGAGCACTTCGGCAACTGCCACTAGCAGAGGCCGGGATTCCAGAGCCACTACCGGCGCTAGCATATTCACCCAATTTGGGGACAAAGATAGAAGGAATCGACTCGCACAACCGTTGGATAAAGTCAATCTCTCCATCAGATATCTGCGCCTACTCGGATGGGTCCTCGAAGGGGCAAGGCCGCTCATCTTGAAGCTAAGTCCTCCAGCGCGGTGGATCGACATTTCAGAAGAACCAAGGATCTTACTACGGAACAGAGGTTTATGATGCGGAGATAATGGGAGCAATAGTCGCACTTCAAGCTGCACTAGCTGCAAAGAATCCCGGCGAGAAAATCTTTGTGCTGCTAGACAACTAAGCCGTAATGCATGCACTCCAGACGGGGAAATTCTCATCCTGCCTCCGAACATTGTGGGTCTTCAGTAAAGTCGCACGGAAAGCGAAAGTACAAGTCAGATGGGTGTCAGGGCACTCAAATTTGAGTAGAAATGAAGAAGCCGACACTTCCAGCCCGGATACATCACGCAGGCATACTTGCGTCGATTGATACACTAGCGTCGAAAACAGCTAATTCATGTTTGGTGGTCGACATCATGTCCAGCTCGCTACGGCGATCTGCACGTACAATGCGCCGTCGTAAACCACCTGAACTAGGACTTACTCGACGCCTACCCCATGAGCTTATAGCTGCTCGAAGCGGGCACGGAAATTTTGCGGCATACCACCGTCGATTTCATCATTAGTGTTACGGGGCGAGAGAGTATACAAGATAGAAGTCACGGGACAATATATAAGCAAGATACGTAAGATGGAACGTAGATAAGATAGGATGCGGACAAGATATGGACATCTAACAAAACGTCGCATGCCCTCTAAAGACGTGAACGAGGACTACTTAAAGGTCTCCTCAGACTAGCTCAACGCTAGTGTCAATAATAACACCAGTCCTCTCCATTCCTGTAGAATTGTGTTACTATGACAACTAGACCCCCCGCCGCTGCTTAGGCATGCTTTCACTCTTTAATGGAGAGTCATGATATGAACCATGACAATGGAGACGCCAGACTAGAATGTGTTTGTGGGCTGGAAACTACGCCAACCGACTTTATTCGCTACCGAAGGCACGCGAGCCAGATGCGCAGTCTTGGAAATTCTATGCTAGTAGAATTATCTACGAGTCAACTTCTTGGTCACAACAGCCAGGTCTCACCCGAATCACAACCCAGCGGGACAAAATGGTTGGCACAGGAGTAGGCTGGCACACTGATCTCCTCGACAGCACTATCTTGAAGGCAGTTCGAGCTGCGCTACCGGTGTGGCGAACTACACCAAAAACGGCGCTACACAGAGAGTCGGGTATTTCCCCATCTGCTATTATCTTACAGCAGAGAAAAATTCTAGCTGCCGCACAGATTCAAAGGCTGGACGCGTGGCATCCTTTAGCATTCAGGTCTACAGAGGAGCCAAAAGATACAGTAAGCCGCCTAGGTCTCCGCATAGGTCAGAGGAACCGGCCATTCAAGTGCCCAGAAAGGTACCTCACGCGACTTCAGATCAGCGCCAAAAATATGCCGATGGCCGAGGGCCCCGGTAAACTGTATTTCCCAAAAGCTGAGCCCATCAGACAGCTCACTGGCGGTGACAAGCAGCAAGAAGCAGCTCACGCTAAGCAATGGATAGCAAGCCTGTCGGATGAGACAGTTTGCGCTTACTCAGACGGCTCATCATGTGGACCAGCTAGATCGGCGTGGGGATACATCTTATACAAAGGAGGCCAGATGATTGGGAGTGATGCCGGTCCTCTGCCAGGGGCGGAGGTGTACAATGCCGAAATCTTTGGCGCCCAAAAAGCCCTCGAAGGAGCGATAGTAAAAGCGGGCAGCTCTCCGATAAAAGTGCTCCTCGATAAATCCATAGCCGCAAGAGCTCTTCAAACCGGTCGAACGAAATCTTCTCAGGCGGTGGTAGACACATTCACAAGACTGGTACAACGAGCCAGATCAGTTGAAATCAGGTGGATACCAGCCCACTCAGGGATCACTGGGAACGAGGAGGCAGACAGACTGGCGAAGGAAGCCCTCAGGAAACTCCCGGCTGAAACGACTACAGCTCCCTCAACAACTAAGGACGGACTTAAATACACCTTCGCAGCCCTCAACCGGTTTGTCAGGCAAAGGTGTGAAGAAGCGGTGGAATCCTGGTGGCTAAAACATAGACCTAGCCGCTATGAGGAGTTGGATCTCCGAATGAAACGAAAACGTCCACTAGAGCTAGCACTTCCGAGGTGGGCGCATCACCACTTGGTCGCAGCGAGGACAGGACATGGTGATTTTAGGAACTACTATGAAAGGTTTGGCCACGAATGGGAAAACTGCAAATGCGTTTGCGGTAGAGAGAAACGTCCCTGGCATTTTGCCGAATGTCGGATTGCTCTACAGCACTGGAGAAAAGAGAAGCATGAACCACCACCGAGTGGACGGGAGATGCTGGCAGAAAAGGGAGGGGGTAAATTTCTACAGTTCTTAACAGTAACTAAGTGTTATGAGATGCAGAGCGCAAACCGGGAGGATTAAGTCCTAGCGGAGGAAATTTTCCACAGGATTAAGGGCCGCAAGGAAGGAGAAAAGGCGCAGGGCGTTTTTTTTTTTCGAAATTTAATTAATTATCTATGTTTTCTACAAATAGTTTCTGAGAAGCAAACTATGTACCTAGGTTGTAGTGTGGCCCCAGGGAGCACAGACCCGTATCACGCCTATTGGGTGTAGGGCATAAGCCTGATACGTAATGTATTCAATTCAATTCAATTCTTGGTCACAACCGTGTCGGAAAGTTCACGGAAGTTGCAGGGATAACCGGCTGCTTCGGGAGCCTGCCTGCCTGGCTGCATACACGTCCTCAGCCGGATGCGAGGATCATAGATATTAGAACGCCAGTAATTAAGTGGTGGAGGGAATCCAGTGTGAGGAACACTGGGCTGGTTCCTATCATGTTATTGTTTTATGCTTTTTGTAATTGAATCCTCTTGTGATATTAGATAGGGGTATGAATAGTGTGATTGAGTAGAGCACGCCTCCAGGTGTGATTCTGTTGTGCTCAGCTAAGGTAGCCCTGGCAGGTAGCGCATGGAGGGTGAGTGTGTCATCAAGGTACCTCAGGCATGGACAACTCACATGACATGTTTGGCGCATTTGTTCAGGCAAGGCACACTGCATGAGTAAGCATGATGGGCATATAATTCGCTGGTAAGCGAGTCCATGGGGTATAAAAGGGGAGTATTTCCCACTGTAAATTAGAATATACATCCATAGAGTCATCTACAATCCACTCTCGATAAAACATCATATCTTAGCCGTCAAACGCAAGTGTACGTTCCCCATTTCATATACCAAGTAAAACAGGTTATGAGCCCGGCGCAGTACCACGCATAAATGAACCATGCTAACGATATCGCAAGTTTTCCATATTCTCTTCAAAAGAACTCAAGAAAGTCTTCAGCATGTCGCTCGCACCCTCATCCAGCTCCACCAGAATCGTCCTGTCACCAGGAATCTCCCTCGACGACTGGATAAACGACCTCCAAGCAAAGTTGGCCAAAGAAGGTGTTATCGGTCACGTCTACCACCAGTTCGAGGGAATCCGGCCCATTCACAGACCGGCTGCCCCAACAGATGAGATCGATTCCGCAGATTACCTCCCAGGACTGGACACCTATGCCACTGCCGTCGAGACCTGGACACTGGTTGAGATTAGGGCGAAAAACATTATTCGGGGCCGACTCAACCCAACCATGCGACCGCGCAACCACCACCATATCACTGCACACCAACTCTACCAGTCAATCATCGACTCGCGCAGAGAGACTGCCACATCACCTTACGCATTAGCCCTCGAAGAATTCCTTAGGACGAAGTTTGAGTCGCATGCCAACAACTAAATTAACAAGTTCCTAGCAAATCTTCAAGGCTTGAATGACGCGGCAGAGACTCTGCATGCCACCACAGGCACAGAGTACCATGTGCCGAGAGGGCTGGCGGCGGCAATATTTGTCCAGGGTACTAGGCATATCCCTTGGCTAACCAATTGGAGGGACATGCGAGCATGTACGGATCAAAATTTGTACGCTACCTAGGAGTTGTTGATGTCGACCATCAGGATTGCTAGTGGTAACAGAACAGTCGATCCTCTGCCCCAAGCCGCTCCACAGCCACAACCCAACCGGGTATTTGCCACGCGTCAACCTACGGAGAGATTAGATCCGGAGGCAGAATGCAGGCGATGCAACCATCGGCATAAGAACAGGGAATGCTTCAAACAGCATCCTCAGTTAGCGAATGGCCCCAGAGGTGAGCGATGGCGAGCAAGGAGGGCTATTGGTAGACAAGGCGGGACGGGTCAGGCTGCAGATGGGAATATTAGAGCTGTGACCGGCATAGATACCGACAGCGAGAACGAGGACAGTGTAGGCATGGCTGCATCAGCCCATAGTACCCATACACATCTTGTCATTTATGATACTGGTGCCTCGCACCACTTTGTCCCATGTGAATCCATGTTTCGCAACATGCACTCCAGGCATAACCCATTGAGATTTGACCAAGCCATAGGAGACATGCAATTGACCAAGCAAGGTGTTGCACGAGTCACCATTGGCAAATTAGCCATTGATCTCCACGACGCACTATACTTTGCAAAATCGTCTTGCATAATAATCTCAGCTGGTAGATTACAGAGATTAGGCAACATAACATGTAACGCTGACATGACACGCTTAATAACGTGTAAACCAACCCATGAAGAAACGCCAATAGCTGAACTACATTGCAAAAATGACGTTTACTACATTAAACCACTGACACATCTTCCGGAAAAACACATACACACTGCAGCCCCTGGTGTTGCAAGAGTCCCGAAGACGTCTAGTGCACAACGTTGGCATCAAAGACTAGGGCATACAGGTCAAAAGATTTTGAAAAAGACAGCGCAATGCACCATAGGAATGGAAGGATTAGACACAGCAGAATTAACAACCTGTGAAACATGCCACCTCAGTAAGGCACAACGCCATGTCTCACGAGAACCAAGACCGACCCCATTTGACCCACTAGATGAAGTGTTCATTGACACAGTTGGCCCATTAACAACAGCACATAACGGGCATCAGTATGCCGTAATCATCACCGACGCCAGAACACGCATGAGATGGGCTATCTCCACGTGCACAAAAGACCAAATTGCAACAGAACTAGTCCAATGGGTCGAGTAACAGCATCATCAATACAGAAAAAGAGTCCGCACAATCTTCAGGGATGGGGGGTCAGAATTTACCCGTATCAAATTACATTGTGATCAACATGGCATTAGGACAGACATCTCTGCTCCATACACACCCGAGCAGAATGGCACCTCAGAAGCGTCTAACAAGGTCATACTGAGACGAGCTAGATCCATGCTTATAGACGCCAGAATGCCCGCATGTTACTGGCCATGGGCAGTCGAACATGCCTGCTTCATCACTAATTGTCTATATTGTTTGCAAACAAAATTGATACCATTGTTAGATTTCCTCCAAGGTCTGAAGCAGCCTTATCCCAATCAAATTGACTTCACCAACCTCCCACGCTTCGGATGTCGCGCATATAAATACATTCACCCAAAACCAGGCAAATTTGATCCTAGGGCTGAGATGGGCTGGTTTGTTGGATTTCAAATAAATACCAATAAAATCTTCCTCATCTATCATCCCCATTGGACACCTACCCATGGTTGGAAATGGTCATTGAGCATAACTCCTCATGCATTGTTTAACGAAGATATTGTTTTCGGCGACGAGTTAAACTCCATAGACCAACAGCAGACAACCAGCTACTGGACCAATTACAACTCCATATTTTCAGAGTCGCAATATTTTCAACCACCATGTACTTCGCATAGTAACACGAATACTCAGCATCAACCGGGGCATCAACCACAAAACTACCAACCCCATCATGGTCAAGATGACCAGAGGGAGCAACCTACAACCATTCCCCAACCTTCTACCAACCCGCAGTCGAACGACACGCATGATACACAGCCCGCATCACACACAATTGATCAAGTAGCAGAATCGCACAATGTTCACACCATACCCAATTCGCCAGCTGCTCACGAAATTACACTGCATCAAACAGATCAGCAAGTCATTCAAAGACCAAAACAACAACTTTCTGATCAGAGGGAGATATATGCTGCAGAAACATCAGAGCCAGACCAGCCGCTAGATCGTGTCATGACTGGCTGGGATCCAATACCTCCAATGGCCGGCATTAAGCGTCAACACTCACCAGAAGGAAGCATCACAAGGTCACAGCAAGGGAGAACCATCAAGCGTGTAGACTACTATCAACTACATCACGGCATGACAGCACAAGCAACCACTGATCCGCAAGCATGGGATCAAGCCATGACTTGCACAGAAGCGTCGCAGTGGAAAAGGGCAGCAGATGAAGAATTCAGCTCACTAAAGCAAAAGGGCGCAATTAAGATAATTCCACTGTCACAACTACCCCAAGGCTGCAAACCAATGAAGTGCAAATGGGTATTTAAGAAGAAATACCTAGCTAACGGCGATATTGAAAAATATAAGGCTCGATGCACAGCTAAAGGCTTCACCTAGCGACAAGGCATTGATTACCATGAGACGTTCGCTCCCACACCTAGACCAGAAACAGGACGCATTATTCTTGTCCTCGCACACCAACTAGGTTGGCACAGAAAACAAGGCGACGTACCAACAGCATTTCTCAATCCGGACCTCAACATTGACTTATTCATGGAGTTACCCAAAGGCTACAAAAAAGATGGCTATATCATCCGACTCCATAAAGGCCTTTATGGACTCAAGCAAGCAGCAGCACTGTGGTATGACGATGCAAAGACAACACTCGCACAGCTAGGTCTATTACCTACTACATCCGACGTCTGTCTATACACCAACCACAAAAGAGACCTCTTTGTACTGATGCATGTTGATGACTTTCAGGTTGTAAGTCCACATCAGTCAAGGATCGACAAACTCATGAAGGCCCTACACGATAAGTACAAACTTAAGACAGTAAGCACGAACATGTTCCTCGGCATAGAGATCAGTCATCCATATCCTGAGATGATCAGATTCTCCCAAGGACACTACGCACGAACACTTCTTAATAGACATAATCTTTCGGACTGCAAGAAAGCAGGCTCACCAATCGAGCGCATGATGGAGGGAAATAAGGAGAAATGCATGTCGCATGAAATGACAGAATAAAACTCCCTCATAGGAGGACTGCAATACCTTTCCAACAACACCAGACCTGACATCTCATTTGCAGTCAATCACCTTGCACGATTCCTGACCAACCCATCACAGGAACACATGCAAGCTGCACGTCAAGTACTCTGATATATCGCGAATAATCCAGATCAGGGCATTGAATTCACCCGACATGATCAGCAACCAATCCTTGAAGCATACACAGACGCAGACTTCGCAGCCGACCCATCTACAAGCCGCTCAACATCTGGAATGCTGATCAGGCTTGCATCAGGTCCCATCTGCTGGAAGTCACACTTACAACGAGAGGTCGTACTTTCCACCACGGAAGCAGAATACCTAGCAGCAACAGAGACATGTCGTCAACTCCAATGGGTTAAGTCACTAATCCAAGAGCTCGGCCTTTCTGACCATGTTGAAGGCGCAACACGCACCAACCTACATATCGACAACCAAGCAGCCATATCACTCATCAAGAATCATGACAATCATAGACGATCCAAGCACATAGCCCTCAGGAACTTCTTCTGCCGCGAGCAGCATGAAACCGGAAAGATAACTGTTAGCTATGTGCCATCAAACCTTCAACTTGCTGACGCACTAACGAAGGTGAAATCCCCTGTGGCAATTCATTGAGTAGCTGAGAAAAGGTCGTCACCGACAGAGGGAGTGTTGTGCTCAGCTAAGGTAGCCCTGGCAGGTAGCGCATGGAGGGTGAGTGTGTCATCAAGGTACCTCAGGCATGGACAACTCACATGACATGTTTGGCGCATTTGTTCAGGCAAGGCACACTGCATGTTACGGTTTGACCGTTGTTTGAGCTTAGGTGGATACCTAAGCCTGATACTAAGAATCCTTACAATGAGGCTGTATGGGGGTGGAGATGAAGCTGAACAAAACGGCACTACTACTCAGGAGGCTGAAGCGTCATTACAACTTAGTGACACCTGGAAATACGTGGCTGGGTAGAAGTATTGAGCCTGAGGACAAGTCACTAGTCTGTAGATTCACGAGGAGGATTAACTCCTATAAATACCTGTTAGTAGTAGCTAGAGTTAGCTTTTCTCCTCATATAGTTTATTAAATCGATTTATTCATCACCAACTTGGTTTCCGTCACACTGCATGAGTAAGCATGATGGGCATATGATTCGCTGGTAAGCGAGTCCATGGGGTATAAAAGGGGAGTATTTCCCACTGTAAATTAGAATATACATCCATAGAGTCATCTACAATCCACTCTCGATAAAACATCATATCTTAGCCGTCAAACGCAAGTGTACGTTCCCCATTTCATATACCAAGTAAAACGGATTCCTACCGAGTCCACCGGTCTCGTGCCACAAGGCGCTGGGCTAGAGCCCGGGACTTGATGTTAGAAATTGTCAAAGATTTCTAGGAGGAAATATCTCAAAGAACAAGTGGACAACTCCCGAAAAGAATTTATTGACAGTTGTATAGGATATCGCACTCTCTTCTCAATATGAATTAATATTAAATAATATTCCGTTAACTTAGTTTAACATATACAGATGAGCCTATTCTTAAAGACAGATTCCCAAGGCTTTAGTAATCCCGAACTCCTAGTGATCTAGCAACAACCAGCCACTCAATTATCGCAAGGTAGCATTTCCTAGCCACTGCATTTCAGATATCACTGAACCTCTTGTCTACTAGCTGAGCTTAAACATATGCAATCGAATCAATTCAATTGATCTTGATGATCATAGCTAAAAATCTAAACCTTCATACACACTGAGTCTAAATTTCCAACACTTCATTAAATTATCATCATCATCACAGAGCCTAAGTCACAGCATAAACAATTGTGATGCCATCTAGCTATAGAAAACCCCTCAATAACTTCCACGTGCCCACGCCATACAGCCGCTCGTGTATTTATTAGTGTTGTGATGGGCATGTTATACAGCTAGGATACTTGCATGTACATAACGTGATTAGATGTTTACGCTGTTTGTGTTGTTCCTGTATTGTTTGGGATATCTGCAGGAGGAAGCTCATGTGGTCAGGAGCCGACTAGCGGCCGCACATGAGTATAAGTAGCGAGTGCTCGGCACACAATTAGCATAGTGTAATTATAATATAGTGAACCTCAGATACACCTTCAACCACAACCTGAACTCATCAATCTACATACTCGTACAAAGTCAGCATGCATAGTGACACTAACCTAAGCTCATAACCACAATAATTAGGTAGACTGGCACTACTCTATAACCCATTTCAACCTCTTAACTTAACACAAGATCTGTTTGGGATCCAGGGGGAAATGGAGGCCCTGATCTATGACAGGCTAAGTATATCTGTAAATAAAAAGGTGAAACAATGAAAACTGATTGATTTCTATTCTTCCTGGAATTCTAGGATCATTTACACTGATCATGATTGACGTGATCTCTCGAACTCTAAATATAAACATGCGCTAGGAGTATACAACCTGCAGCTCTAAATAGAGAATACTTGCATTGACCGAAGCAAACAACCCACGCTGCCATGGTTGCATAATGCGGTGGTACATCATCTGTGCTGGTCTCTCAAGTAAGGTCTGGATAGCTAGTACACATAACCCACTCGAGACTGAAGTTCGCTGGTTCAAATCCAGCAAAACACAACCCCGGTTTCTTGTGGTGCAAGTTTACATGGATGACGAAGGCATGCTTGGATAATCAAAAGTTTTGAATTTCCCTTTGGTGGGTACTGATAGAGGAGGTTCGACTCTTTGTGTAAGCGAACGTACCTCATAATGGTATTTGCAAATGAAATCCATGTTATGAGTGCCTCTAATGTCAAAAGGTTCATTCATCATGTATAAGTAGCATCGGTTATATATCATAGCTAGATGGTTAATTAAATATTAAATGATTTAAAAAAACCTAGATAAAAAACCTAGATAAAAAAACTAGGAACGTATGGATAGTCTCTAATTTTGAACAGAAACATATTCTTGTCAAGATTCTTCGGTTAGAACTCTTAGCCCTCGATAGGAACCTTGACGAAATGGAGGGCCCGTGCGTCCACAACACTCTGTGTCTCGATTCCAACCCATTATCTTTTGTAACAATGCCCTCTCTCCGAGTTACTGTACCTTTGAGTCATTGATTCGTACTTACACCCGCCAACTCTCCATCAAATAGACTTGACTTATGAATTATTTTAAAAACTGAACCTCTGATGGCATGCTGAACACATTTGTCCCTTAGTGCGGCCGTTTTCTTTTAGAACTGTAGTTCCTCCACGTGATGTATTGATCTTTTTCGATACATCGCTATCTTACATATTGTGGCCCAAGTTTTCGCCAGTATCTTTTGGAATTTCCAACATTATTTACGTCCCTTCTCCCCTCAAATTTTCATACTCAATAGGATTCTGAATTCCACGGCTTATATCAAGTCGTGTGTAGTGTCTTCTTGGGACACCGACTGTACAAATACTTCGACGTCGTTGCTCCAAATTCGGCGAATAGCATAAGTTACCCATACTTGTATTTTAGCCTCTGAGAGGAATTCTGTCGTCTATTATCTTTTGCTTCATCGACTCTTGTGCGAACTAAGCTCTTTGACATTGGAAATGCCATGAGCGACAAGTATTATGATTATAATTGGGCCTAATCTGGCGTTATAACGGTTTTACTCGGTACGTGTATTCAATGAGCAAAATCTCTGAATAATTTAAGAGCTTATTCATCAGGGGATTCACTGTACAGCTGCGTTTGCTCTAATCAGCCGAGTAATTCTGCTAAATGTCTTCATAAATTATTTAAATCCTACGTTAGTCAGACAATGAAAAGTAGTAAAGTGACTGTGGGCTTAGGAGCCATTTAAAAACCTTGAAGCTGGGCAAGAAATTATTGCATCAATAGTATCATTCACCCTTTTGAAGGATGTACAGTATTTTTCTCCACAACTATTTCTCAATCTCTTCTATTATAAGACTTTGAATGCCTTCGGGGCCTGCAGCACTTGAATATCTCTTAATGGGCTTACCATCTTTTGACACGAGCCACTTTTCAAAATTCCACTTGACCCTCTTCATTCCCATTATGCCAGGTTTCTCCACTTTTAACCACTCAAAAAGCGGCTCTGCCGTATCACCATTCACATTAACTTTGCCCAACATTGGAAACGTGACGCCATACTATCAATGGGAGTATTCTCGTTAGCATTTGCAACGATATACATGGTTGGATAGAGCTCCACAGCAGAAAAAGCTAGACTCACATTGATGCGACAGAAGTTCTGTATCTCATCATTTGATCCTGGATCTTGTCCACCGAATTGGTTGCAAGGAAACCCCAGAATCGTGAATTTCCCCGGGTGTGTTGATGAAACTGACTTGTATAACTTTTCTAGTCCTTCAAACTGAGGAGTGAAGCCACATCTCGATGCCGTATTCACGATTAAGACTACTTGACCTTTGTACTTTTCAAGTGGAACTGGTTCGCCATTCTCTGTTCGCTTCGTGTTAGCAGGCATCTCCAATCGTTTTGTTACTTTCTGCCTCTAGTTTATCTGGCCATCGAGTATGACGGAGACTACATGTCAGATATGAAGTGGGCTTCTTACTATCTTTTGGCTTAAAATCGTATAGAGTAGTTGTCGGTCCCATGGTGCTATAATGAGTCTTAAGCTGTAACGCAACTAAAGCTTTGGAACCTATTAATGGAATAGAGGGGAAAGTGCGAGCGCAAGTTGAAGAGGATACGTATCGACATGGTGTGATTAGGTGGGTTGGAGAGCGCATGGTAAGAACCGATGGGGAGTAAAGTATGTGGTACCTGGGGAACGTCGGAATCCACAATCAAGCAAGGGCAGCGCAGCGCATAGCTTTGTCATTGCTGGGTG
Organism: Blumeria graminis f. sp. triticale; assembly: GCA_905067625.1. NCBI lineage: Eukaryota > Fungi > Ascomycota > Leotiomycetes > Helotiales > Erysiphaceae > Blumeria > Blumeria graminis. The sequence continues at coordinate 639,720 of LR898468.1, forward strand.
GAGTAAGGAAAGACCTAGCAACGTATCTATCTCTAGCCCACCACTGAGCTCAGCCCTAATCCACGATCTACAGGAAATTGATGAACAAATTAGCGTAAAGTAATCACAAATTGTGTGACTAAAATCTCTGGAAGTTGTCAGCGACACAATTCCCTGATATGATCTACAGGTTGCTAATACAGACTATCAGGTAGAGGACATCAGCTTAAATTACTGACAGAGGCACTATAGCCGCTAATGGATTATGTGAAACAATCTATACATGGGACGAGGATCCGCCAGAGTTGGCTCTTTTAAAATGAGCGCGTCATCGTTAATTTTTTTTTGATCCTAGACGAGTCGGAGAGCATGTAAGGATGTGCGTGTTTCACCCTTTTGAGGTTGGATGGTGCAGTGGCATACCATCCGGGCCGTTCTCCCAAGTAGATACTGGGTAGCGTGAACACCTACCCCATTCGAGACAGGAGAAAGCTGGTTCGAATCCAGACAGGCCCACACACCACTCTCTCTTGCGGTAATATTGCACTTGTGAGATGATGAAAGCACACTTGAATAGCCTCGGATTTTTCACGTTTTTTCCTGTGGTAGGTATGCACGGAAGAGGTTATACGCCGTAAGGGTCAACCTCGAGTGGTATCTGCAAACAAAATCTGAGTGTGAGCGTTCTAGAGGTCAAATTGAATCATTCTACTTCAAGTACATATCTTCCGATAAAACCTGCATGGGCCTCATGGCGCCAAATCAGGATAATGAATAATAATAATAATTATTATTATTATTTATCCTTTTAATCATTATATACCAACTAGCAAATAAACTTTTATTATCGTAAACATTTGCAAATGAATAGCTTTAGTGCTCATAGACCCTACGCCTCCAGGAATACCAACCAAATATGTCATTGTCTAGCTGCACTCATAACACGCCATGATAATCGTGCTAAATACCAAGAGCGCTTCAGTCTCAAGGTTGAAGATCTGAATGCGTATTGGGCGAGAGAAAACGCATTGGTGTTTCTGATTATCGACTTGATCTGAGACATGGGTAAGCCAGAGGTAGATGATTTAAAAGATGAATAAAATGATGGAAAAGATTAGTTCATAGAGATTCTTCCAATTTCTGATTATAGATAACCGTAGAATTCTACGGAAAATCAGGCCAAGCCAGAGCTTCACTCCTTAATTTTTTTCTTTTTTATATGAGCTGTGATGATATAATATGAAGATATCGATGTTAATTGCGGAACTCTTACGAATGGCCTTCTTCGGGATTATTGTGGGTCAGCGGAGACTACCACCCCAGCCTCAACCCTTGATATTTCACTGATACGAAAGCAAGGAAAACGTTAGCAGTAGTGGTGTGAAGATTTGCATACAGTAGTTCCACCACGGGGCAGAAGAATCTGCGGCAATCAGACAAGTACTTGGGTTGTTGGCAATCACGTTTGAAGATCAGCCTCGACAACATGCCACTAAGCCATGCGACCTTAATAATCACGGCAGCTTGTGAAGAGGACAACACATGCGCACGCAATACATTGAGAAGTGTTTTTTTTATTATGTTAAAGTCCTAAGCTAAAGCTCTAGGTCCACTATAGGTACAGAACTGGTGGAGCCGGTGGGGATCACTGCTTACAGGCCCAACTCATTCCAACCACTGGACTCGCTACAGAAATAGTAGAAAGTAAAGTACGACGCAGATACCAAGTACTCCAACTCCTAGATCAAAATTCACTCCTTTTCCCCCTAAATTCAATTAGCTACAATCTTTCCCCTGAGAAACGACACTTCTCGCCTGTTCCCTTTCGTGTCACGCATTGCGGCAATGAATAGTTTGTCTGATCCCCGCTGAGAGCAATAAATGAGTTAGCAGACCGTTTATCAAAATAGCCGGTTGTCTCCGCTAATTTTTTGAAACTTTCGTGGCATTTGGGCCCGATAAGCCTTTTGATAACGTCAACGTGGCACATGGACTTTCTGAGCTTACGCGTGTATTTTGCGTGGTGGTGTCGCCGAATCAATTGGTGTTAGTATGCAGCAGAGAAGGTCCAGAATAAAACCAGTCAGTTAACGAATTCTTAAGATGAAAGCTCTTCTACATCTTGCCATTTACATAAGGGATTTTAATTAACGACGCTGATCATAACAGTCTCCGTTGCTTAGCAACCGTTTCCAATCTCCACCCTTGGTAGTCTCTATAGCTGACTAGACCCTTGATTCCATCTCTACCGTACTGGCGCAGACAGTACACACACAAGGGAATATTCCCGTAACAGGTGGCCACAGTGAATGAAGTGGGTTGAAGTAGTTTCCTTCCCGCAAGAGCACTACACAGGAGCGTATTGGTTGTTAGAACGACGATGGTATGCCGCAAATGAGAAGGTGTGTATGTATGTCTGAATTTCGTATCAGGCAGAAGCCCTACACTCATGAGGCATGATACGAGTGCGTGATCCCTAAAGACTCACTACTACCTATTTGTCCAGCTTTCTAGGCCGATTCAGGGCGTGTCCCTCACTGTCCATAAGAGCATAGCGTAAAGTTCAACAGTTGGAACTTACAACATGTAGCTAGTATCTTATTTGTAGATTCTAGGAGTCCTCAATAGTCATTGACTCAGTTAGGACTATAATACAAATCTAATCTAATCTAATCTAGGCCGATTGTTTACATGAAAAGAAGAGACAAGGAAAATTAGCGAGATAAAAACGCTCTGCGCCTTGCCGCTTTCATATACAACTGCTGTAGATATTCCAGTCCCTTAAATTGGAAAAGTGACAGTGTGGGTTTCAGACTAATTCGTAGTAAAAAATGGTTAACTGGGATTTGGGTGCTATACATTTCGACTTTAGTGATCACGTCATGAACTTGCGCGCAAAGTGCCACGTGGTTATAATGGCGGATCTCAGTGTCGTTAAGGAACAAGGGTACTCTAAGGTTGAACTGACATGGGACTCACTTTTTAATGTTGAGCTCTAGGAATTAATAATTTAGGAGCCACGAGGCGCTGGAAAAGGTCCAAGTCTATACTGGTTCTCTAAAACAATGATCATAGAGGAGTAGCTCTACAATGTGTTTGTGTAGGGGCTCACGATACAAAGGTATTTTATGGGGGCTAACTTGGCGGTCTCAGAACCCATAACAATGAGACCCTAGGCAACTGCTTTTATCGCATGCAACAGCCATCCCACAACTGAGGAAGTTCGGCATGCGCGTTTGAGAATTTCAACAGTAGCTCAGACGGCTTTCCCCTCCTTCTTCCATGCCTAGTTCTGCTGGCGCCTTTTAGCCTTGTCATCCGACATATATGCAGCTACATGACCTGATATTCGATGCGTGTTTTGTGTACAGATTGGGCGTCTGTTTTGGCCTCTAAGACACTCACGCTCTGGATTTTAGTTGCAATGCTACTGCTAGGATTGTTTGTTCTCTTGGCGTATTATGGCTAGATGGCAGAATACACATTTATGGTCTAAAAACCTGCAGCCCTAGACAGGCGAGGTCAAGCTACAGGGACCACATGAGGTGCGCATATTCATCTATATCTCCCTTAATTGTAATAGCAGAGGACGACTTGATCCAATCCACCATCTCCGTATCGGGTGCTGGGTACGCTCCGGAAACTCATTGGGTGGCGTTTCCTTCATGACCAAGGATTGATGATGAGTAGGAATTCGACCCTATCATCTGATCTGACCGTAGCTAGCTTCATGATAATGTCGATAGGAGGAAGCGCTGAAAGATGAAGATTATGTAGACGGCGAAAGCGATTCAGAATCATCTTCGAAGTGAGGACGTTGTCACTCAATCTCGGCTCTGCAGACTCAACAGTGAGAGCTGGAGGTTCGTAGGGAACACCACTGATAGATGTTTAGAATAGTCCCCAGACCAAAAACTTTGCATAAGCGGTCGAACCAACTGCTCAGCCATGTTGAATCTTACAGCACTCTGCTTCCAAGTAGGCTCAATCGTTATCTCTTTACTAGTTTGAGCCTCTACATTACCTCAACATTGCTTTACCAGGTGAAATCAAACTTGAGCTTGACCACTAGATTTTGTCGCAAATCTCTCGCTCCCAAGCAGCTCGGACTAGACCCTGATAATAATTTATATTCCGATTGTGTTGCGTTGCAGGGTAATCCTCTAGTGCTTCACATAGTTACGGTTAAGGATGTGAGAAACTTCGGCTTGAGTTCTAAATGATCTCTGAGCGTGACGCGTGCTAGACAGGCATGTGACTATGGTGGCGAAATGCACGGGAAACTTGATGTCGATTGTTCCTGCTAGAAGATGCTACGATGCGCTACTGCAGCCCCAATATCAGATCGATCTATGAAATAGACTGTGAATCCTATGTCTGGATGGAAAGCGAATATAGAAATAGGAGATTTCATCAGTAACTAGACCAAGAGGCCGAAGCTCTCTCATTTTTAGGCAAGATTTTCTGTGGAATTGTTTCGACCTAATTTCTTACAATGCAAACTCGTGGTTTCAGTTCCCTCGTCTTGGGACACAGACATTTATGATGTTAAGACATTCAGACAATCAATAATCTCGATGTGCGCTCTGAAAAAAAGAAAAGTTGACAAAGTACCATTGTTTGTCCCTGTGAGAACTATTTTATCTAGTTGTACCCAGTGACCGAGGCAGAGCTCATTGCAGAATTATATCAGCCTACTAGAAACTCGATACATGTCAAACAATGGGTATCCAGGACTTTTGAAATAACTGAGAAAAATCATTGGGAATTTTGTTGACAAATTATTTTGCATTAACTGTTTCTGGCCATGATAATTTGCGCACTGTGTGGTGATCGGGGGGCTCAAAACTCCAGGTTGAGATACTTTGCTATCCAATAAACATAACTCAGCACATGTGTCATTTGAACGCAAGGGGAAGATGGTCCCTTCTGGAACCAAGTGACTCGGCGTGAAGTTCAGATAATAGAAAGAGACATCAATATACTTTCATTTTACATTCATTACTTGATCTTCAGAGTCTAACAGTAAATGTAGTCGGAAGAAATTCAAAGCGTGTCATGGAGAAGAATATTTGACTTAAAAGACTCTTGTAGAACAATTAGTCGGCGGTTAATTCTCCTGACAGTAGATACCCTCGACTCTCGTACCCTTAGCTTCGTAGTCCTGTTTTCTGGAATAGCAGACTATCATCGCAGGCACCGCTCTGACCGCGATCTTTAATTCTGAGTAGGGGTAAAGAGGAGTTAGATGGCAGAGATCAACGAGGAATTTGGTAACAGGGGCGGAAATAGATATCACGAGTCATGAGGTGCCAGGAGCCTCATTCTTACGAGCCAAATTTTTTTCGGAAGGGTTGGCTACTTGTGAAGATGCCATGATGTTCCATGTTATGCGGCATCGTCGCAACGCTGAGTGTGAACGAATCCTGCTGCCATCTTATCTTAGCTGATGCTCCTCCATCCACTGCGACTCGCTCGGCCACCCAGGGCTTGATGGCGCTGGAGGTCGCAGTTGCTGCTGAGGGGCCGAGTGCCCGAGTTCCTCGATCCCGCGGCTCACGGCCTCGTTCCGGGCGTAGAGTCTTACACCGCGGACGTGAGTGTCTTTACCATTCTGGTGGTTCTCGAGTATTTGAAGCTGTAGCAAGAAGGCCTTGAGTGTCTGTCCATCCTCCCCCCCACCGACATCCTCAAGGGCTACATGGATCCAGCCGCGCGGTTGTTCGAAGCTAAGCTTCTGAAATGGAATCAAGTCATGATGTCCGGTGCCCGCGAGAAGACTGATGCGCGTCGGCGTATACGACTCGTCAGCCTCGAAGTCGAGGAAGATTTGGAGAGAAACGATGGACACGAGCCGTGTGAAGTGTATATTGAGGTAGTGCGGCTGGGGACCATCAGACCTGGCGATGAGTGAGTCTCACGGAAGGCCGGGGAGGTAAATGAGGGACAACTGACTGCCAGAACAGAGAGGTATCCTCATGTCTCAAGGCCGCTACTCCACAGCCAGGTTTGAAGCTACTGACTGTCCAGCTGGCCAGATTGCCAATCTCCTTGAGGCCAAGCGCACTTGCAGCGCGCGTCGGATCAGGATCCATGGGACCTGGAGGTTCATGCGTTAGCTGTGTTCAAGATATAGCAAGGCGAACCCGTGATGGTTGCAACGAGTGGCGTTCTTTGCCCGACACATACCTGGTGGCTCATGTCCTCCCACGTCGTCGGCGTCTTCACTATCACCCTCATCATCCCCTTCGAAACTGTCACCCTCGGCCGTCACGCCGGCTCTTTCTTGCTGGGCATGGAAGATCTGATTGCGTCGACGTTCATCGCGCTCAGCTGGTGCGAGAGGAGTGGGTACAACGCTACGGACAGGCCACGGCGATGAGGCGACCTCGTTGCGGCGGTCGGGCGAAGGATGGTGCGGTAGTGGATACCACTCGGTAGTGGGCATACGCAGGGGGCGTGAGGGAGGCGTTGAAGTCATGATCGATGGGTTCACGTTCGGGTGAAAAAGAAGTGATACACAAACGCACCATCTCCAACATAGTAGAAAGATTCGGAGTGAGAAACTACAACCCACGATCGGAATTGTGCCAAGACCATAATTTCTTTACCTGTTTCCTTTTGTCGCTATTGACTAAAATACTTTGAAATCGGTCGTTTGTATTTTTTTTGGAATGTAAAGATTCCGAACCGACTCTCTAAGTCCACCATGGATGCTGGACCGGTGCAGCCGGCGAGGATCTCCGCGTACAAGCCCACCTCATTCCGACCGCATGGACTCCAACAGAAATCGCAAAAGTCACAAAATCTGAAATCAAATACATATCAAAATTAGAAAAACATCATTTTTGTTTCGGATCCCGCGCTTGTCGCTCGTACCCATTCCCGCCGCATTTTCCAGATGAAATTTCCCGATCACCACTAAGACCGAAAGATGAGTTCGCAGGTATCCTGCTCAATGTTGGTGAAGCCTTAAAGGCCTCACCGAGGTTGTTGCGTCCTCAAAATACGTCTTCGTACCCCAGAGCTCCGAAGCCTGATCCCCCCGTCACGAAGGCGTCCATGTCACAGGCAAATGTTGCCTCTTTGGCTCTTTTAGCTGTAGCTGTAGCTATCATGCGAGCAGTTGCTCATAACTTCCATTGCCTGACTTGGCGAATTAGCTATTGACAGGTCTGGCAAGACAGTCCCGTTTAATCGATCGGTGATTTCTTCCACGGTTTCGACATCTAGTGAGGGCCTTTCACTCGGCTTCTGAGTGCACATTTGATCCGCAGTTTCTGCGAGCTAGAGCTTAGAAGTAACTACAGGTGGTATGAAAGCCAAGACAACGTTTTCATTGATCGATTTTTCGAAAAGGTCGGTAAAGATTTATCGCTCCAGAGTCGCCGAAGAATTGGAATCCAGCTCTAGGCGTGGATTTGAATGGCGAGATGACATACAAGATGTTAGATGTCGCGGAACATGGATACGTACGCTTTGATTTACTGTTCACTCGAGTCGTAAACTGCCCTACCTATACCTATGGTAGATTGTTTCTCCCCCCAATATGAAATTTTATATTATTATTGTTGGTACAAATGTCTTAACCTCACTTTCCAATGTTAGTCATAGATTAGTCATCGTTCATTATGAGTATTAGTATCTTTTGTAGAAAAGGAGAATAGACAAGATCCACCAACACAACCGCAGAAGCAAGACATACAGTTTACGTTCTTTGCACCGTGTCTAAGTATCCAGACAATTATACTGTCTGCACTTTGGTTAACAGGCCTTCCAGGGCTTGACCCACAATGTTTATCAGAACAAATTAAAGCATATTTCAATTTAAAATATATTGAATGCATCTAGAGTCTTTAGTTTGATTCTTGGTGTCCTACATAGTCTTAGAATCAATAGAGACTGTAAAATAAATCTAATATAACCTAACAGAGAGCCCAGTGAAAGTGTGCTTTTGATATACATTGAGATTGGAGGCACATGACATCAAGGCCATGACTCAGTCAGTGCATGCCGGGCTCTCACTAGCGTCGGCACGTCGGCTAGTTTTTCCTGACTAACCTTTTTTTGCATAAGATTTTAATTGCGTATGCATCAATCTAGCTATGACACAATATCAAAGCTAGAATTCCTGAATATTCATGAGAGAATCAATAAGATACCCCATTACCGATACCGTCCCCCCCGACTCGCATACAATAACACTGATTCAAATTCTCACAGTAGCAAGACTCCGGATCTCCAATATGTCTCCGGGGCCTGCCAAATCATCGCGACCTATTCGCCATCAAAGAACAATTGATTGAGCGAATACCAGGCTGAAAAAGCGCTTGGCAAAAAATAACATACCATTGAGCTCGATAGACGAGCGAAAAATGGAGTCGGAAATGACCGAGAAGATAAGAGCCTTTGAAGAAGATTCTAACTCCACAAACCCAGATATTGAAATGGGTGATGCGGTTATCGACCAATATATCATGGAGGGGCTTGAGAGCTCACGATGGAATGCCGACGAAGCCACTTCAACCACAGCCCCTCAGAACCCCATTCCGAGGACAAGTGGAAATAATCAAACTTCTTGCAGCGATGGCAACTCCAAGAACACTGCGACTTGTCCTCCCGAGCTTCGAGCCATACTTGAAGCCGAAGAACAGCGAGCGGCCCAGACCGCAACTAATCTCACAATATGCACCGCTGCTATCAATGGTGTGGAGAATGCGCTCTCACCTCTATCCAAGGGGTCAAGCGTTCAATTTATAGACTCCATGAAAGTCTACCTCCGAGCTGCAATAGCTCAATTCATGATGTCGGGACCAGGAACAGTCCTTCCCAACCTCCCCCCACGACCAAACTGCCAGAATCATGGCGGAAATATCGTGGAAATATCGATTCAAAAGCAGCCAGAGCAGCTACAAAAAGAGAACCAGGTGAGGATAACTTCGTTCAAGCCTACCTGGGCAATAGTTACCCGAACTGGCATCCACACGCCGGCAGCATCTGTGAAAGATGTGCGGGTCCACAACAAACCCTCGGCACCAACGAGACCTCCAGCAAAAGCTAAGTGTCGGTAAAAGGATTATACTTGGGCGTTATGAATTGTTCTATGTAATTGCGGTGTTAAGGATGTCGTTAGGACTTTGGCAGGGATCTGATTTAGCTCATTAGCGAGGCGCTTTGAGTAGAGGAAGAAAGGGCAGAGGGAGAGGAAAAGGAGAGAGAACGTTTTATGTATTTCGAGATACCAGTTAATTGACATTATTCACCGACTTCGTGACGGACAGCTGACTTCGTGACGGCACCCAATTTGTATTACTTCGTGTTTTACCAACACTAAGAAAACTGGCCCCAAAGATGATCGTTTGTTTCTTCGACTCGGAAAAGAACATGCTTGGCGGGTACTCTCGCCGGCCGGTGTCCGAGATGCGACAGCAAAATTACTCGAGCTACCCCCGCAGAATATTGAACATGTATACCGTGTTCCGACTGGCTTTGCACTCCGAGCCAAAAACCTGGAGGTACGACAGCTCATTCTGGACTCTGCTGAGTCTTTCGTCCAGGTAGACGCAATCCTGGAGAAGGCCTCAGATTTAGTGGCCCTTCGTATTGCGACAATTCCCGTCGCAATTCACACACTCCTAGGTAAAGTAGTTGTCACCGATGAGATGGTGGCTGAAGAAATCGCCAGGGTCACTTCAAAGGTTCCGGTAAGGGTCCGCCCTCATGGAAAAGGGAGAGTCGGAGCCCCATACCAGACATGGGTAGCTCATTTTGAAAAAGCGTCCGTGCCTAGACCAGGCTTCCGACTATTTGACGACTCGGGAAGCGCTGTTCGCCAACAGCCACGCCAAACTGTGAGCCAATGCAAGCAATATCTCTTATACCACGGGACCCAGAGTTGCTCGCGCGCCCCAATGTGCTGGAACTGCACCTCAACAATGCACTCCACTTCGGAATGCCAAGGACACACCAAGTGCCGCAACTGCGGGTGTCCTCACAGATCAGAGAGCCGAAACTGTCTGGCCCGCCCTAATAAGTCCGGAATGGCTTCTAGGGAAACCCTCGAAAAGATCAGGTACGCTAGCCAATGCAAATATGCCGCGGTGATCCGGGCGAAAACCGCCGTTCGACGAGCAGAGGCCGATATCAAAGCCGCCACTGAGATGGCCAAAACAGCTACGCCGAACTACAGCTCCAATAACAGCTACGAGTTTCTAATGACGGATGAGACGCCAAACGTGACTGAGATCACAGAGGCGGTCGTCCCGAAAAATCACTCATAAAGGGCGCTACACGGGCCCCTTTCCGCCTCCCTCCTACTCTAAGTTTCATATCAATAAACGTAGGTAGAGGAGGTCCAACACAGAATATTGCACTTGCCCGAGCATTCGAGCTGAATATTGACGTAGTCCTAATTCAAGAACCTCGGTGGAAAGAAGAGACAATGTCGCATCCTGGATACATTTGCCATTTACCTCATGGTGGTGAAAAGGTCAGGCCAAGGGCTGTGACCTACACCCGGAAAGATGATAGGACAATATCAGCGAGGCAACTCTTCCCCTTTGCTAAGCTGACGGGCGACTATTGCTGGGTGCTTGTTAATAGAGTCACCTTCCTCAACGTGTACAAGGCATCTAGAGACAAGTCAGCCATACAACCACTTGTCAACTAGACCCCGCCGCCGAACTAGGTCGCTGCGGGTGATTTCAATTCTGTATACTGCGCCTGGCAACCAGGAGTCACTCGCCTCTACGGACAAGGTAAAATGATTGAATGATGGGTAGAAGATCACAATCTAAGCAGCCTTATTGTTGGAGAACCCACGAATCAAGCTGGAAATACCTTGGACCTAATCTAGACAAACATCAACGGCAGCCGTGCATGGGTAGACTACGATGAATGTATCACCAGCGACCACCTTCCTATCCGAGGAATAATCCCGGTCCAGTCCGCAACATTGAGACCCAACTTGGGCAAGATTCGAGTGACGAAGGAAAGACTGCCTGACTTTGCACGAGCTGTAACTAAGTTGGTCCGTCTACTGCCAGTTTTAGATACAGTCGAAAAGGTCGAGGACTATGCCCAGGAACTTGACTTAAAGCTTAAGACTGCCATCAATGCAACAGGAACTCGACCCAGAGCAAACGGCGGTAAATCAGCCCCGTGGTGGACCCCGGCGTGCAAGGAAGCACGGGCTGAATATCGAGCGGCAGAATCACCCCTCCAACGTGCAGTGTATGCTAAAAAGCTCCGATCAGTCATCAGAGCTGCCAAAAAAGAACATCAAGCACAGCAGGTGGAAAGAATGAACACGCCGAACGATGTTTTTAAGCTGATGAGAATGGCTGGGCCTAGACAGACAAACATCCCACCACCCCTCAATCACAACGGAGCTCTCATCTCTGATACACTAGAGCGAGCCATAGTTCTCTGTGACTGTCTCCTGGCAAGACACCAAACATCGGACGACCTGCCGCCTTGCATCGCCACGAGTAACAACCGTATACCATGGAAGGACGACATCTCCGAGGAAGAAGTCCGAGCTTGTACTATCGGCTGTGGAAACACGGCTCCGGGAGTAGACAGAGTCTCCGCACAGCTGCTAGTGGTCTGCTGGAAGACAATTTGACCCCGTATAGTTAAGCTCTTCAGAGCTTGCATACAGCTCGGTACGCATCCGACTTGTTTCAAATTGGTCGAAGTAGTACTTGTACAGAAGCCTAAAAGGGACCCAACAACTGTCAAAGGATGGAGATCAATTGCCCTTCTTTTTTGCCTTGGTAAAGGACTTGAAAGACTTTTGGCAAAACGGATGGCGCACTTAGCAGTGATTTGTGATGTAGTTGGTCGGCAACAATTCAGCGCACTCTCGAGGCGCTCAGCAACAGACTTAGTCTCCTGTGTAGTACACGATGTCGAGGAGGCGCGCACACAAGGGTGGGCGGCCACTTTCGTCACCTTAGAAGTACAAGGTGCGTTCGATGCAGTTCTCCATAACCGTCTAGTGAGAAGAATGCAAGAACAAGGATGGCCAGACTTAGTTCTAAAGTAGACAACTTCGTTCCTTGCACAACGAATGGTACAGGTCCGACACTCGGAAGGAGTTACGACAAAGCGACAGCTAGTTTGCGGGGTCCCACAGGGCTCGCCGATCTCGCCTCTTCTCTTTCTTCTATACATGGCAGAGCCAATGCGGAGTGGTACTCCTAATCTAAGGTTTAGCTACGCTGACGACATCGGCTTTCTTGGATTTTGCCGCACCACTGCTGAGTCTGCTGCAGCTGCCCAGAAAGAAGTCGACCACCTGCTGGAGTGGGCTCAGAAAAATGCTGTCCAATTCAACACAGAAAAGTCAGAGGTAGTACAATTTCCACCACGGCATCGCGAGGCAGCAGTTGGCATCCACGTAAACGGCACTCTCATAGAACCAGCTGAACAAGTTCGCTGGCTTGGAGTTTACCTCGATCCGCGTCTTAACTTCAAACATCATGTGATGACGTGGTCCGGAAAAGCAATGAAAGTCGCACATCTTATGCGACGCTTCAATTCTACTTTTCGAGGGGCCGCACCAGGAGCGCTGATACGAGCAGTAAATAGTTGTATTGTTTCAATCGCGACTTTTGGAGCGGAAGTCTGGTGGCCCAGCCTCAAACGCCCAACAAGAGCAGGAATAGCCACGCCAGCTACCGCGAGAATTTGTACTATGATCGATAAGGCCAACGTGATGGGTCTCCGATCTGCACTTCCGGTTCTGCGGACTACTCCGAATGTGGTCCTGCACAGGGAAGGAGGAATCCCTCCCGCAAACATTATTCTAGAGGGAAACCGACTACGAATTTCAGCCAGAATAAAAACCCTCGATGATCAGCACCCGCTGAGATCTCGCGCTGCGATGTGCCCAAACGTTGGGACTCGAAAGTACAAGGAAAAACCTCGAAGATTTGAACATGTAGATAGACAAAAGACTCGTGCACAGCGAGCCTATCGACAACTTCCGGATGCAGAAGCTTCGATGCCTCTGCCGCCGCCATCCTACTCTGCTAGATAAATGACCAAGTCAGAAGGAAATGAAGCAAGCAAACTTTGGATAGACAACTTGCCCGCATCGGAAATTTGTGCCTACTCAGACGGCTCTTCGGAGGGAAACGGACGCTTAGCTTGGGGTTTTGTTGTGAAGAGATATGGTAAAACTCTTCTCAAGGAGAATGGTATCCGACCCGGAGGAGAGGTCTTGGACGCAGAAATCACAGGCGCACTGAAGGCTCTTGAGGCGGCGTTGAGACTTAAAGAAGCGCAACAGCAGCTGGGGGAGACGATCCGGCGAGTGAATGTTTTTCTGGATAGTCAACATGCTATAAAAGCACTTGAGACGGGCATCTCTTCAACCAACCTCAAAGAGGTACGTCAGTTTCGCATACTCTCAGCTTCCGCTGCTGTGACGATTAAGTGGATCCCCGGTCACTCTGGATTACAAGGGAACGAAGAAGCAGACGCTACTGTGCGCCTCGGCTTCCGAATGTTGCCCAGTCCGGATGACCAACCAGAAACCATGTCGTTGGCATACCTTCGCCGTCTCATGTATAACCGGCTACAGGCTTTGCTCAACGATTGGTGGGATAAAGCTTGCCCTGTTCGGTATCGAAAGCTAGATCTTCTCATGAAACGGCGCAAGCCTCCTGACCTAGCCCTATCAAGGCCTCTACTCCGCGAACTAATTGAAGCCCGTACGGGACACGGCAATTTTGCGGCCTATCATCGCCGATTCAACAATGCAGACGCACCTAGTGAGTGCGCGTGTGGGAAAGAGACTAGCCCAACCCACTTTATCCACTGTCGGCTCCACTCTCACGAAACACGTCGAATACGAGTACTAAAGTCCCACGACGACTTTGTACATGAGATTCTAGGACCCAAGTGCCTCGAAGCATTCAAAAATTTTGCACAGAAAACCCGATGTTATGGGTGATCAGCTGCAGGCTGGACCTCTGCTCTCAGCGGAATCCATATAAATTAGTCATGTAACATGACTCGATCGGAAGGGGAACAAGGCGAGAAGTTTTGCTTCCCAACCACAAGTGCTGATATTTAGTTGGAGCTCAAAGTTTTGGAGCCTGGAGTTATGTTGTGATTTCTATTTTGTATAGAGCTACATGTAATTTAACTCACTACAATTTGAGTAGCGGTTCACGTGGTGGGAACAAGTTGGGCATGTCATAGATATGATCTTAGCTGTAAACCCCAGTCTTTGACCCTCAGGGGAAAACGGGTATATCCTAGGACTTAAAAATAGAAAAACAATATCAAAGAAAAGTACAAAATAGATGATTCAACGTAAGGGAAGAGCACTCATGCCTCGAATTTCATTTGCAAGTACCACTGCGAAGTTACGGTGTCTTTTTCTTCACCCCACTTAAATTTAATTCTATTCTATTCTATTCTATTCTTCACCCCAAGTCAACCCTCATCCGTGAATACCCACCCAGGGAAACGTCTCAAAAACCCTGAATTATCTAGACATGCCTCCATCATCTTTCAACTCTTCTCCGCGCGAAATGTAATCTGAGATGTCTCCTTCCCAAGTGGAGTAGGTGCCCAGGCTACTCAGACTATACCAGAGAAACCACCAGGAGGTGGACCCCGACACCTTCCATCGTTTGCTTGTTTTTATGGTGTCAGCTGCACTCTCGCAAGCGAAGTCTTTGCGCGCACAAAGCCCAATTCGTAAAACTCCTTGCCAAAATTCGGAATTTCACGCCCGTCGAGTTTATATCCATCCATTGCATCGTCTAGTCAACTTGTCCTGATCCCTCTCGCGTCCATCCCAGAGAACTGTCTCCCGGATTTGTGCGCCACGCTTTGCTTCCTCCGTCAGGTATAAATATCAGCGTGGGCGTGTATTTGGCGGTCGACTGAAGCCAGAGAAGGTCGAAAGTGGTGTGGTCATTGGGATGAGGATGAACTTGGTCTTACTTGTAGACTTGAGACGAAGATAGGAGTCAAACTCATTGGGAGCGAAAAAACGACGTGGAGTTATTTGGATTTTTGCCTCGTGGGCCAACTTCTTTGATATTGCGAAATTTGACTGAACTTGGCTCTGGGAGAATATTTCACTCCCAGGTTCGTAGAGGACACCGCATACAGGTGTTCAGTCTTGCCCTCCTCCTGACTAACCTGCCCGACATGTGACGTTGAGAAACGTATTGTGCGCTGGAACGATGTAATTCAATAAAAATCTGAATTGAGTCCGGCCTGGCCGAGGTTCCTGGACATTTCCTGGGATATACTATGCCAAACCGGAGTCTTCCCCCAGTTCCGGTTTCTTTTAGCAAGCCGACAAATTCTTTTTAAGCTCCTCGGGGGGGATCAATAAGTATTGTCAAATGGTTCGATCAGACAGGATTCTACTCAACAATCTGCTCTAGAAATTCAAGCTGAACTAACTCAGAGCAATAATTCTCGGTGCTATCACACTATACGTGGCAGCCCGTCTGTAGGAAAGGAGTAGAGATAGGATTTAGGACCCTTAGGGAGGAAGTGTATCATATTATGTTATTTGTATAGCGCAGATGCGACATCAGACGTTGCTTTGTATATTAAGGGTTCGGAATCTCTTGTCAGGGTGTATCGAGGGCGAGACTTCCAGAGCAGTAAGCACTGGTGTCTTTTTCTAGTACTAAGTAGGCAGCAGGGGCCCAAGTCTCGGCTTGGTGTCCCACTGGTCCTTAAATAATATAACAAACAAGAAAAGTACACTCTCCACTACATGACAACTTAAACACAATAGGTTGGGAGTCCGGGGCACTTCCTTGTGACTAAATACTGATGCTCTGTTAAGGGATGATACGTCAGCTTCTCGCAAACATATGTCAAAAATGATATTTATTTTCTATATAAAGGGAAAATAATATATATGGGATTTACCAGAGTATAAAGATTACGCGTCGCATAGCGTCGTATCCTGGACTTTACATAAGCAATTACATGATCCTAACTAAATTAGGAATGACGCCTGTTGGGAGCCGGATAAACTCCGATTCCAGGTAAATGAGGCAGCAGCCTGTAACATGCTCATCTCCTCAATAGATAGTGTGATGGAACCAAGCTGGCTGTGATGAAATTCGATGTAATGAACTAATTAAAGAAGAAAGGAAACTATTGCTACCAAAGAAGGTTACTTATAATCCTTTCTAACTCGTCCCTTCCTTCACTATTAGATAGTCCTTCAACTAGACGTCATTTCATTCTCACTCAAACATTACCTCATTCCAACTCGCACGTCATATCAGATGTCTCCTTACACGTCATTCCCATGATTTAAAAATGATGTAACCACCTTCGATCTTGCTTGGGTGCCTGCCTAAGCCACAACACGGTCAACCCGTAACAGAGAGCAAGAAAATTGAGTATTCGAAAGTGCTGTGAGTCTTGGTCCTTGGGCCAGCTTTACTCGCGAAAGATGTATTGGTCGCTTAGCTCAGTTGGTTAGAGCGTGGTGCTAATAACGCCAAGGTCGCGAGTTCGACCCTCGTAGTGACCACGAAACACGACTTTTGTTGAGTTGCTCTGTGGCTGACTGCTTAATATTGCACGCTCTTGGGCTTGTTTCTGAATATTTAGAAGAATAAATATTGGCAAATTTCAAAATTAAACTTCTTAAATGTAATAAGAATCTTTAGTTAAATTCACAAAGTCCTCCATAGTCTTAGACTCAGTAGGGACTATGATAAAAAAAGATAATCTAATCTACTTACTGTGGAGCAAATAGGAAATGCTTAGGTTATATATTTCACGAAATTGAGGATATGAAACCGGGATTACATACAGTGGCACCTATCTGAGGGCTAAACACGACTGAAGAACCGTATGTGGCTGCACTCAACAAATACGAAAATGATTTGACAGAGTGGATCGAAGGTGAGATGACAGAAAAGTATAATCTCATCACAAGGATATATAGAAGTGTACTTCCCCAGTCGGTCAAAAATATGACGTCCAAACGGTTATTCGACAGTGTTGTAAAATCTCGGAAAGAAGGTGCTACTGTGCCTTATCAGACAGCAATGAGAAATCTATTGTACACCATGTTTTCGACGACTGCTGAAGATTGTTGCGACAAGTTCATGCAAAATTACTTGAGTGTCAACATCTCTGCGGAATGAATAATCCCATACTCATCCAAAGGTGAATCCGCAAACCTTTTTTGTAATTCCCCATGGCGTCGCAAGTCACCTTTTCATTATCGGCACCGAAGCCACACATTGACTATCAACTTGGCGACAAACAAAGGTCTTTGATAGCTCCAACCAATATATATCCCTAGAGAGAATGATGTCAACATTGCGGCAGACTACTACAGGAAAAAGCGAAATACCAGGTAGAGCATTGAGAGTGACTAGACCAAGCGGAGATGTGAGAGAAAATCCTAGAGATAATGATCCGAATGATCGATGCGAGATCTGTATACATCCTCACACAAATCGAGAAGCAAGAAGAAGAGAGGGAAGAAAGGAAAGGCGAAAGTTTCTGTGGGAAGTAAAAGTGTAAAAGATGATTATTCCAGTGAATATAGGATCAGTCTGGCCGATATAGCAATGATAATCTCAGCCAGTTTTAAGATTTAAAATCCTTAACTGTATAATACTGGTACCTCTCATCACTTTATTCGGTTAAATGACGACTTTATAACCGTTAAGAAACTCGCACACCAATTTGAATTCGATCAAGCAATCGGAAAATCAGCCCTAACACGCCAAGGAACTTGTTGGTTAAAGTTTAATGATGTAACTCTTGACGTCTACGAGTCTCTATTTTCGCCCAACTCCGCCTGGAATATAATTTCGGCTGTGAGATTTAAGAATGACCACGGAATGATGGTAGCGGCTGGCAATGAACTGCTTGTTCAGTTTAAAGACAACCAGCCAGTCGCTAAACTAGCCGCAATCGATGGAGTTCTATATATACAAACCCTCAGTCAACATACCTCAGGTAACAGAGCTACACCAGACGTCACAAGGCTATCTTAAACTTCGAATGCTCAGAGATGGCACCAATGCCTAGATCATGTGGGACAAAAGATTCTCAAAAAGACAGCAGAATATTCTCTGGGAATGGAAGGGATAGATCTTTCCGACCTAAATACACGTGAAACCTACCATGGGAGTAAAGCACAACACTACGTTTCAAGAGTGCCGCAGCCAATACCAGGTGAGCAATTGGACGAGGTTCTTATCGAGACAGTAGGAAAATTGACAGTCAATCGACAGTCAACAATACGTTGTTGTCCTTGAAATCGCAAAAACACGCATGAAATGGTCAGTATCCACCACAACAAAGGGTAAAATCGCGCCAAAGCTGGCTCTATGGAATGAATAATAGAATCATCAATTTGGCAACCGGGTTTGTATTGATTTCAAGGATGGTGGAACTGAATTTTTGCGTATCAAAGAGTTTTGCGGTAACTACGGCATTCGTACAGATAGTGAGTCGGTGAGTAATTTGTTTACTGTACTACTTGAGTCATAGACTTTCTACCACGATGGGCTTGTCAAAAGAGCCAATGACTTAATGACCTTGTGAGCGGATGTATATTTATCTATAATCATCTTGTCACGGACTGACTGATGTGGAGATTGTATCCTGCCAACCTCTGGCTCTAAGACTATATGGCTACTGTTATGTCATGGATAGATTCATGGTGTTGAGGTAGAGTCTGATCCTAGCATCAGCTAGTATCCCTCTAGACAGGTTCTAGTCACTTCGACGGCATTCTAAGCTATTCTAGCAGTTAGTTTCTAGATGTTCCGGGATAGTATTTTGTACTCTTACCAGCTCACTGAGCTTCAATCAGATTCTAAGTCACTCCCTGATTTCAACAGGAATCGGACTGGAATTAGATTATTATAGTCTAGCAGATTATGTCGAGATATAAGTAACTGAGGTATTTTGATGTCAAAAGCTTTCCAGCTTTTAGTCTTGTATTATTCCCTAGTGTAACTGCTGGTAAGCCTATTAGTCCCTGTAGCGCATGTTGGTCAACATGAGCCTGGCCTAATATTGGTAGCGCACGATTGATCGACACCAATGCGCAGATATATGATGCCACTCAACAGAATATCAAGGCATTGGTATCTAGTTTGGCAGGGCATCAGTATTGAACCGTAAAGCTACAACACATTGAGATGTTACAACAAGTAGGGTCAACATATGTGAAGAATTCCATTGGAACCGAGACGAAGGGAGTGTGCCTCAAACACATAGATAGTGTATATATAAATATATATATATATATATATATATGTGTGTGTAGATAGAGACTGAAGTAGTTTTCTCTTCAGAATGATAATTTACATACTATCGACCACATAGTTGCAATAGCATCTGTTCCTTGACCCGTGACGCCTAGTGTCACGGTTTCGGTACAAAATGCATGAGCAATCTTGTAAGTACAGTATATTAATTACAACTCTCTGGTAAAAGTAGTACTGTAGCTAGAATACAAATATTTATATACAATAGAAGATTCCCGATACTCCTGTCATCCTCATGAACCTTTAGTATGCTTCCAGAAGGTTCACTGGGAATCCTCTAAGCTCCGGGTATTTCCAGATCCTTCCCGAAGATTCCTCTAGTGTCATTGCCTGCGCTAGCTAGCGTGGGCTACAGGAATCCTTAAGGTTCGCAGCCGTTACACCTAGTTATTTAATAATCAAGAATCAAGTTTTGTTGTTAGTATATTATCTTTACCCTCAAGTATTCAAGATTTCACGCCTACATATTCAAGTTAAGTTACTAAGTCTCAAGAGAACCTCACACAGCTCTAGTTGTGCGGTCATGTAATATATAAGGACTGGGAGTTATGCAGGCATTGAAGATGATCCATGCGTACATACACATAATCGGGGCGGTCTTTCTGGTTAAGCCTAGGTAGAAAACCTTGGTGATTTAGTTACAATAGGAGATTGAGCCAATAACGTTTACACCTTTCATATATATCTCAGAAATGATGACTAACTAGGTTGGTGAGTAATGGGTTACCTGCTTAGGAGTGACGTTGGGAGAGAGGGATAACTACTGCATGTACGTGTTTGATTTGGTTAGATAAGACTATAATCAAGATACATGTTAATCGCTAATCGTTATTACTACTATATAAATCTTGTGATATTAATACCACCCTAGTATTTCAACAGGGCTCCTCTCTGACCCAAGGCCACACCTTGTACAGTGCTCCTTGCCTCTTTTGTTACTTGAAACATCATTGATATATTGCCCGTGATGGGCAGCCATTCAGCTTAGTATTTACCCCTGGAATTCGGCCTCCTATACCACGGAACCTTCTACCCAAAAAGATGGTAGCAATTGAAACTGCGTGCGCGGGAAGAAGTCGCAAAAAAACCCTACAGCCCCAGCCAGGCGAGGCCTAGACACCGGGACCATATGAGGTGCGCATATTCATCTATATCTACCTCCTTTGTAACATTAGAGGCCGACTTGATCCAATCCATCATCTCCGTATCGGGTGCTGGGTACGTTCCGGAAACTCATCTGGTGGCGTTTTCCCCATGATCAAGGGTTGGTGATGAGTAGGAATTCGACCCCATCATCTGATATGATCTAGGTGTGACGACCAGAAGGGAGCACAGGTTAGCAGATGAACAAGTCGAATCAGGTAAGGACTCAGATCTGGAATATAATTCATAAGATTCTAAACTAAGGGAAGAAAATAACAAGAGGTATCTAGAGATATCATTATATACATAATTTACAACTGGTCCGTGCATATGTAGGATCACAACACAATACCTGAAAGGAACAATAGTATTAGAGGCCCCGAGGGTCAGGAATAAAAGGCCGTAATACTTGGCTAACTTCATGATAATGGTGCTAGGAGGATGCGTTGAGAGATGAAGACTGTACAGACGACGAAAACGATTGGAAATCATCTTCGAAGTGAGGACTTTGTTACTCACTCTTGGCTCTGCAGACTCCATAGTGGGAGCTGGCGGTTCGTAGCGGACACCAATGACAGGTGTTGAGAATAGTCCCCCTTCCTCACGAAGGAGGATAGATACGAATGAGTGAGATTGTTGTCAGTGAGTTACCTCATACATAGAATCCATAGGAAATATACCGACAATTACAGGGTTTATTGGGTAATTTTCTGGTCGCCTCTGTTACAGGCTTACCGCCTTGTATGGTTAGAATCGGAGTTGTCCGATTCCATTTGTAATGATTGTTCACGTGAAATTATTTGATAGCCAAGTTCGGGTGGGTTACGTAAGGCTCAGCATATCCTTAATCGCGTAGTTCATATACTCCTTTCGTTATACAGAATGTAAACTCCATTTTGGATTCACTTGTGCGAACAGCTAGCGTGACCAGTCCTTTTACAGCCTCTTGGTAGTCTCGTTTACAGAAGCGCATGATTAACTATGTTGAGATTATGAAAGACTTTTCTAAAAGAGGACAGTAAAATGAGCAGGAGAAAATCTCTACACAGAGCAGAGGTCCTTATTTTGCACCAAGACTGATAAATTTTCGAATGTGAGTAAACCCCCAAGTTTGACAGTGGCCATTCAACTGTTGGAGAGAATTATAATTAAATTCAACCCCCTACTGAGTCTATGATCATGAAGGATACTGTTATAGAGAAAGAATGGCACAGAAGATGGTGTTTTGTGATGAGTCGGGTTCGATAACTGTAGATGTAAGGTTCTTGGATAAACATGACATCCGTGAAAGTAGAAAATTCTTGATTGATTGGAGCTTCTTGTGCCGAGGCGCCTCTACTGATATTTAGAAAGAACTTTGTGAGTGACATAACTGTCATCTTTTGACTAAATTTGGGTGTTATAATGCTACTTTTCGCACATTTCTCTGTCTAGCCTCAACGTCCAAAATGGTGTACCAGTTCTAAGGCATAGCCAATATCGTCGTGGTTCCGTCTCGCGCATGTGCCAAATTTTTCCGATAGCAGGGATCAATGTTTCTTAATAACTTTTTTTCTAAAAACGTGATGCAACCGGCTGTTAAGTGCCTTCAATGACGATTTTCAGCCCTGTTATCTTGGAACACGCTCACCTTCACCTTGGTTATTTCTGGCATAAAAGCTTTGGGTGAAAGTTAACGGCTGGAAACATGATTGATACGGACGCCGAAGCAGTAAATGCAGCGAGGAGTGCAAATTTGCTCAGCGGAGGAATTAGGAGGATACCTGCCGTTTACTGCTTAAGTTTTCTGGGAGGATCCACGAATATGGCATATTGGTGAAGACGGACAGGTGCGGAAATTGTGCCAAAGCTAGTGTTGCACTACTGAATGCCGCTGATGGAAATTGTGGTGATTTTTCGGCAACCCTAAAGGTAAATAAGCGTGCGGGAGCCGACGGCGTGATACGGGACAAGTGCACGAACCATGTCGTAGATGAGGAGTGTGGATTAGCCTCGCAGTCACGAGTGTGATGTTTAGCCGCAGTGAGTACATCACATAATGCTGTAGGGGTGACACGTTGGAGACAATAATGCAAGTCATTATTGATCGTCATATAAGTTCAGGGGATATACTATATTCTGCAAAACATCTGTGGCGTGGCATTTTCCATCGTGGCTTGGCCGGAGAAACCAATAAATGTTACCTTCTCTTTGATCATTGATATGTCCCCACCTTTGGAGCATAATGCGAAGTCAGTCTCTGTAGATTTTGCATATGAGAGAAGTTGGCGATCAGCACTAACATTGGGTTCGAGGTGTATTTGAATCTAAGACGCCAAGTGATTGCTAGTCTGGCTTTTACGGCTAGGCAAAGTGACAAGCGGTCATGTGTCCGATATTAATGAGAAGAACTCCAGGTCTCGGCGGATCCGAAGCAATCTGTTCTTGTGTATTGCGAAGAATTTGGTTCGGTCTGCCACAACGAGCTGCTTTGGCATATTCAGAGATGGAAGCAATAGTGTTGCGGCCTGGCATATCGTTGGGTTCTGAGACTATAGCGATAGAAGTTATGGAGATTGAATCATCACTAATTCAAACCTTAAAAGGACGCGCAGAGACTCGAGCGAGATCTGTGTAGAATACGTGAAGAGAGTATTCATGTTTTAATGAAAGAGAGGCGCGCTTGAGCCCGGCAAAATGAAGTTCTAGAAATATTGCGATGCCACCAGAGGTCCTCAGGTTCTTTAGCACGGGTAGTAACGGTAGTAAAGCTTCTCAACGGAGCAACCTCTACAGGACTGGAAGAGCCGTAAGAAGTAAAAGGATCAGCCTGAGATTCGACATATGGAAGCCTACGTTCATCATAATCAAGAGTTACAATTTCGGGGTAGTGCTGCTGACTTGGACTGGGAGAGTTCCAGTATTAATCAGGTGAATAGAGATCGCTGTTTCCGGCAGGCAAATGGCCCATCTGAGTTTCCCTCATTTAAGGGATGGCCAAATGCGAGGCCCGGCTTGGTTGAATCTGTACC
Organism: Blumeria graminis f. sp. triticale; assembly: GCA_905067625.1. NCBI lineage: Eukaryota > Fungi > Ascomycota > Leotiomycetes > Helotiales > Erysiphaceae > Blumeria > Blumeria graminis. Next base: position 663,157 of record LR898468.1, read on the forward strand.
AATCTTTTTATGAATTTAAGTAGCTTCTTCCACGGTTTAAAATTATGGAGGGTATAGGTAGATTTTTGACCGCTGGGGTTCCCAATAAGAGTTAGACTGAGTTTGCGATAGATAAGGAGTGATCTACTGAGCTCTGTAGCGAAGAACTTGTAACGATTGTCTCCAAAGTCAAAAAAGTCATCTAACATGTGTACAAGGCATGGATTCGTTGTCTTTATTTAATAGATGCACTCATGATGAATTTTTTGAAAATTAGACTCTAATGCGACTATCCATTGTAAAGACGGACGTGTTACTGTCGCCGGGGACGTTGACTCGGAAAAGGATGGCAATTTAATGGTCCGCTGCCACCGACCAGCGCGCTTGGCTTATAACTCCGTTCCTCTTATTAAATTCCTCCTGATAGTTCCGGATGCTACAGTATTGAGTCGTAGAATTGGACTTAGGCTCTAGAGGTCAGCGGCGAGAAGGGTCTCCCACCTCGAATCAGGCCACGTTATTTGTTGTAGGGGGTCTGAGATTGGGTACTTAGTTCTCTAACCATGTATGACTACATATCTCATGCCAATATTTATATCCTCTTTTCTCGAATTACAGACATCAACTCGTGCCGAAAGGCCTCTCATCAGCTACATCTACTAACTCGACACTGATCTATTTTGCACAATGGTGTACAGGACTATCGCTATCAAAGGAAAACCTCGATCTTACTGAATGTGCCCAAGTTTAAATTTGTATTAGTCTATGCGCTGCGGCAATCTCGAGTGATATTATCCTGCCCATTTTCCTTTTCGTACAGCTGAGTCTTTGATGTGACTTCTTTCCGGAGCGGTGCCTCACAAATGTATTAACTCCGGATCAACGCCGTACGCACAGTTGTTTGACCCAAATTGCAGTAAAAAGTAACCAGTATCGACCGCAAAATTTCCCCAACTCCCTGCCCTACCCTAGAATAACAAACCATGAACGCCTTTGATGCCCATTTCCCTTCCTCCAGAGCAAAGCAAGTGAATCAAGCATGGATATTCAAAGATTAAAGCAGAATCAAGTAATTCGAAGGAGCGATGCCAATATCGCCGGTATTTTTCCGGGCTTGCCACCATCTCCCGCTTACATCTGAAACTTCCATGATTTCGTGTTTGGTGAAAGAAATTTCATTAGCGTCCTCTGGGTTGGCTTCGTAGGAGTAAATGGCCTTAGCTCGGTATGGGTATTCGGTGGGCGCGGCTACCTCGGCCGGCACGGGCTCACTTGAGAGCTGGTTATTGGCGATAAGATTACTACTAGATTGCGGAGGGTTGCTCCCAAAGCGGGCTTGGGAGGAATTCTGATCAGCGACGGACAAGCTGCCCGAGTAAGGTGGCATAGGTGACGATGTTTCTAGTCCACCCAGCTGCGCAGACGTGTACATTTGCGGGAGGGCGCTAGAGGATATAGATGTATCGGGTCGACCGTTGGTATATCCACTGGCATTGACATTTCCCATTCCCCTCACGCTCTGTGAGGCTCGGTGGTCTTTGTGTAGAGCAAAAGAGTCGAGGTAAGCACGGGGGACGGCGGAAGGCGTCGATCCAAAATAAAATATCCATACAATCTGTGTCATCAGCGTTTGGGAGCAAGAGCTGCCGAACAGAGTCTTGAGACTTACATTGACCATGGATAGCAGAATATGGCCAGCGGCCACGGCTTCCTTCGCCCCGTTTGAGGAGTAGATGAGGGAGTTGACCGAGGAGCTAGTGAGGACCAAGCCGCAAGCTAGGAAGCCGACAATGGCAATGTGATATGTCTGAATCATATCCGAGGCGACAACCAAGAAGACGCCGACGATGCAGCAGAACATGTATGCGATGGCAAACCACGAGTAGTTGGGAAAGAGTGGACTGGACTTTTCGGCCGTCGCGATGACAGAACCGACCAAGGCAATGAGCCAGGCAAGCTGTAGGCATGGTAGTCAGCAAAAGCTCAGAAACAGGAGGGGGTGTTGAAGCTGATGATAACTTCTGGCCAGAGCTTTGGGACCACGTACCAGGGCAATAGACACGGTGGCAAGTGCAAATGGATCTCCCAAAATGTTGTCGATGCTGATGGAGCGGATTCCCCCATTCCGTCTGATTTTGCTGTCCGTTCCGCCGTTCATTTTGCGGAGAGAGGGCGAGTGAAGAGAACCGTAAGATGGCATAGGCGTGTCCAAGGCGCCTGGAAGAATTAATTAAGCAGAGGGACACACGCGCAATCCTAGCGGGTGTGAATAAGAAAAAGGGAGGACTGAAGGCGCCAAATGCGAGACCGGGGGGGCGACAGAATTTATCGAGCCCAACACAGGGCCAATCTTCGGGGGGAGGGGAAAGGGGGTCCGGAAGGAATGCACAGAGTCGGGCGTGGGCACTGAGAGAAGGTTTGCCGTCGCAAATACAGCGGGCCTTGGCACGGCTCTAATGAAGAACGAAAGGACTGGAGAGGAAGAGCGGGCGGGACGGAAGGCTCATGATTGAGGATGCGAGAGGACGGAGATGGACTGCCGATGGCGATTCTTTAATCGAGATAGGGAGCGGGCGCACGCTGTCAGGGGGGACGGTCTAGGGGAATGAGCCAAGTGAACGGTCGGGGGGTAGAGGATTCTCAGTGGGCGTCACAGTGTGGTAGTGTTGGCCCCGGCTTGAACGGCGCTGTCGTCGACGCATTCACGACAGGAGGGAGGCTCGTCGCACGCTGCTCCGAATCATGCCCCCTAGCCAGACTGTTGCGGAGGACCCTCGCTATCTGCTGGCAGTCAGTGCATGCTTGTCGGCGTCTTCTAGCCAAATTTGTCTCAGCCCTCTTCCTCAACAGTGGGTCTGTCATTTAGTCCTACTTGGCGTATGTTGCCCGAGAGCCTGAGGCCATCAGTGTCACCAGGGCAGGTTATGGGCTCTCACAGAAGACGTGGCCTGATTACCGTCTCCTATGCTGTGGCCGTCCACCCATCGGCCGAGAAGGCGACGCCGACCCTGAAAACGCTGCCCCAGCCCCCAAAGCTAGGACTACCTTTCTTAGGGATTTACCCATGAAGGTGGTAGTGAAGGGAGTTTAGAAAGATATTCCATAGTTGACACACCCGTTTGAGCCCCAGACTCCATGACTAGTGCCAACAGCCAGTGGTTGGGTCCAGCTCCGCAGTGTCCGAGGCATGACTAATCTTTCAAAGGTATTCGCATTGCTTCCGAGCTATTCTACTTCGGCAACTAAAAAAGAGGCATGCCTCATATCCTCTGCACGACTGACACCAGAAAATCATCCACAGACTAAGTCGGTATTACCCTCACAAGCTTACTACCCTGTCTATTCTTTCACCTTTTCCCGTGCCGCTATTTTGCGCTCGACTCGCTTAATCCTCGTTTCCATCGTAGCCCACGCGTCGCCCAGGTGTAAAACGTTCTTTGTATACTCCATCTCCACCAATAAAGCGCTTCTCTCTCTCAAATGCAAGAGCTCGAGATACTGGCTGACTTGGATCGCTTCGATTCGTGAAATGCGAGGCTGTAGCTCAATTAACTGCGCCGAGAGATCGGCCGAAGGAACAGGTATGTCCGCCATACTAGTCAATCGCGAGGCGACAGTTGAATATAAACTCGCAGATGAGACTACGATGGAGAGGATGGTGGCTGTGTCCAAATTGATCGACGCTCCGTCAGCGGTGGGCGCGTGAAAGAGGTCCGGGTATTTCTCATCTGCCTGAGTTTAGAGATTGTATAGGGAGCGACTGTACATCTTACGCAATTCAAGCATATTTCGAAGGGTATCGGAGGACGACGTGAGCTGTGCGAGAGACTGTTCCAGTATCGATAACTGTTCGGCGGCGGATGCTTTGTTGCTTTCGGCGGATGCCTCCTCATCTACATGCCCTAGGATAGCATACTCGATTCGCCGGAGACGCGCTTCCAGCAAACTGAGCGATTCTAACGCGATTGAATCAAAGGCGCTGGACATTTCATGTTCAATAACAAGATAGTTTGGCGTCAGCTGTTGAGCGACGTTGCCCTAGTAGCACTATGACCCCCATGATCCGAATAAATCGCCACTAATCGCATGCCAGGCAAAGGTGGCGTGGAAGCTAGGCAAATATTAGCTAGCTATTCGTAGCGGATCTGAGCTATTTCAGCCGTCTATCTATTCCAAAGAACTGCGGAGGGCAACGTCCAGTTTATGACCAGGCAGCCGTAATCAGTTGTCCGAAAGACGTCTTTCGGACAACTGCTCTGGAAGCCATGGCTAAACAGGCTTACCAAAGGTGCAACGCATCGTGCCCTACCTATAGCTCAGCTAACGTTAGTCAGCCAGAACTTTCTATTGAAAGGCGCAAGTAACTTGTAAATTAAATGACAAAACATCTTTAACCAAACGAGACAATCCGATTTCTTCTAAGCACATCTCAAAATCTTCCGCTAATCATCAAAACCTACAATACCAAGCAACATCACACACAATGGGCTCTTGACCTTCACTGATTCTGATTTCGTTGCAGCTGAAGAATCTCTCAGGTAATGCTCTAGCAAAATTTCTTACCTACGTGGTCACATCATTCCCTCGATTAATCCCGAAGCTGTTGCCATGTTTTCGGCCCAAGTATGTCTTTAGCTTACCACACAGTTATAAACATTCTTCTCATAAACTAAACGCATCCAGATAAGGCTGACTTCGTGCTACAACCGACCCTTGGGCCGTCCACAACGTGAGGCAGGACTGGACTCAACCTCCCGGAGGCAGACATTATATTTATCCGGATTCGGCAAAAGTCTTACTTCGTGGGGAAAGTATTGAACGAGCCAAAAAAGTGTATCAACCCAGTATTCTACAGCAATATGAGAGATCGTTGGATATCACAGGGGGCTTCGTCCCTGAGCTGTATTATTAACCTGATGAATACAAGTGAGCACCCACCTAAGTTGATTGTCCTGATTCTAACAAACCCTTCAGTCGTGGGCTCAGGCATGCTCGCATTTCCTCATGCATTATCGCAGATGGGTATCGTACTCGGCATCATTGTAATCCTATGGTCAGGATTAACGGCAGCATTTGGATTATATCTACAGACTCGATGCGCTCGATATCTAGAACGAGGAGGAGCCTCGTTCTTTGCGCTCTCGCAGATCACCTATCCCAACGCCGCAGTTCTGTTCGATGCAGCTATAGCCATCAAGTGCTTTGGTGTCGGTGTGAGCTACCTCATTATTATTGGTGACCTGATGCCCGGCGTCATCAGAGGTCTAGGAGAGAGCTCAGATGCCTCGCTGTACTTAGTCGACAGACAATTTTGGATCACGGCATTTATGTACCTGCCCCGAGTCTTCTTATTTCTTAAGCTAATTCTCTCTAGGCTTGTCGTCACTCCATTGGCATTCCTCCGTCGATTAGACTCTCTCAAATACACGAGTATAGTTGCTCTAGTTTCTATCGGTTATCTCTTCATATTAGTCGTATATCACTTTACCAAGGGAGATACCATGGCCGGGCGGGGTGAAATAAGAGTGGTCAAATGGGCAGGCCTTATTCCCACCTTGGAGAGCTTTCCCGTCGTAGTCTTTGCCTACACTTGCCACCAAAACGTATTGGCATTCTTCTATAATACTGCTCTACTCCGTGGCTAACGTATCCCTCAGATGTTCTCTATATTGAATGAGATTCGCAATAACTCTTTGAAAAGGTTGGTCATGTCCGTTTCGTTCTAGCCCTCTTTAATTTTTTCACGAAATAGTACAACTTCAATCATAACCATCAGTATTGGCTCGGCGAGCGTATTATATACCATTGTCGCCATTACAGGCTACCTCTCATTTGGAAACCAGGTCTTGGGAAATATTGTGGGGATGTGTAAGCATGCTACCCAGTAACATAAAAATCCTTTGCTCACTTCTAAAACAGATGTCCCATCTATCGCCTCCACTATAGGCAAAGCAGCTATTGTAATTCTTAGTGTCTTCTCATATCCTCTACAAGTTCACCCCTGTAGAGCATCAGTCGATGCGGTAATTAAATGGCGGCCGGCAAACTGGAGCTTGGCTCGAAATCCTATCAATGCATTGCCATCACGATCCATGCCTCTCTTGGCAAGCCCGAGTCGGACGTCAGTTCGCAGTGATTCTATAACTGAACTCCGATTTGCTTTCATCACCACTGTCATAATTATCCTCAGTTACACTGTAGCCATGATGGTCTCATCTTTTGATAAGGTCCTTGCTTATGTGGGGAGCACAGGGAGCACCAGCATCAGTTTCATTCTACCCGGCCTGTTCTACTATAAAATATCCTCACCTGAATCCGCTCACCACCAGAGGCTCCAGAAGGAAGATAATGACGATGATGATAGTGAGTCAGAGACAGGTACTGCGAGAACACGAAGATCACGCTCCAACTCGCAGAATTCAACAATGTTAAGAAAGTTATCTCTTGCGCTTGCTTTTTACGGAGTCATAGTCATGGGCGTTTGTTTAGGCACCAATTTATTTGCAGGTTCCGCGCATTAATAATAATTTCTTTACATCTTTTAATATCTAAAATAATGCTACTGTAATGTCGGTTGATCTTGGGAGTGACGCGTGCAAAAAACGAATTATCCGTGTTTCCTCATCAGTGCACTTGTAAATAGTTGGGAAGCCGTAGGGTAGACATGAAATCAATGTGGTAGGGAATATTTCAGGAATTATCCTGGGGATGTTGCTTTATATAATACGAGCGGACCTACTTTGGCACTGTCAACGTTTTTTGGTTAATCAAACTTCTACCAGCCGTCTCCAAGTAATAAAGAAGCTCCATATATTTTTCTCCTTGACGAGGTTAAGTTGGACCTAATCATTGGCCTGATGCAAAGTTCTGGGTTACTTTTTCTTTTAGATGTGAGGAACTTAAGTTGTAAGCCGCAGTACACTTTATATTAGCCTTTATTCTTTGATGATCTCATCAGTGTATCCATCTGAAGCGACGCACTGTATCTAGATAGACTAGACTCGCGACAGCTTCTTCTGTCTAGCATATATACTTTGGAATGATTTACGGTTGCAGACCTCTAAGCACGATCTGAGGGGCGGAATTTGGGCTGCATGAGGCCAGCCTGGGATGAGTTAGATATGGCTCTACAGAGTCGCGGTAGGCTACCAACCATAGAAAGCAGACGCCACACTGGATCACTAGGCTGGGCGCCGACACCGAGCCAGTACTGGGCGCGGGCTGAGTCAAGTTTAACATCTTTGAAGCGGGCATCGCTGCCATACGGCGTCGTCTTGAGCAGAGGGTCGTAAGTGCCTATTCATGTCATGGCGGGGTTAGTAGACATGCAATACAGGCGGTGCCCTATCCGTACACACACCCCAACACTTACCGAGAACTTCTAGCGGTTTGCTGTTGCGGGCCGAGCTAAGCGCGACGACGACGGTCAGCGAGAATAGTCGGGCGGCCTGATGAGGAGCCGGACACGATCACGTACCGAGCTTGTGCAACCACAATATTGTATATGGGATTGCGACGGCGACCGAAGCGCGCGAGACGGATGCGTAGAACCATGCTGATCAATAGCAGCGACTGCGAATATGGCGAAGAATGTAAGCAGAATTAAGCTCCTGTACGTGACGAAGTGTGCTAGCACGTGTCGGCAACTTAATCCGCTAAGCCACGACGGTTAAACTATCTTCCGGAAAGTTAGTGTCAGGAAATGCTGCTTAGTCAGCTAGTTGGTCAAGTGAAAGGTGTCCACATCATTAGTACATAACACCTTTATCACTACACACCCTTAGTCCTACATCTATACAATTCCTCACATATCGTATATTATTATCTGCATTATCTTACTCCCGTGACTATACTTTCTCAATATCCCAACAGTTAGTTGCAGTGGATGTAAACACGTGAATACGGAGTGTACGCCACGAGGACTGAGGACAGAAGGATGAACAATTGTCAGCGGCATCCCATACGAAACTAAACGCAAAATATTCCTCTAAAGCCAAGATTTACTCATGTCAAAGGTTATTATTAAGGATTTCCGACTAGATAGTGACATCAACAGAAAATTTAATAAAAGCTACAATAAAAGAATAACGGTTGAAGCCTCTTTGAACAGATGAGAGAGGACTCCAACTACAAAGACGATCTTACCAAAGATGAGGAATTGCTGGGACGATGTGAATCTTTGAGTGGAAGGGAAAGGAATGTATAGAAACGGGGAGACGTTAATTGTTCGGGCGCGTGTTGGTCTAGTCTGAGGAAAAATTTGCGCTTCGACGCCTCAAATCCGGGTTCTCTGGAAGGTCGGACTTAATATGTCAAACATATGGGTGAAGCCTGAGATGGTCAGGTCATCAGGGCGGGACGAAGCCCATTTACTGAATGGTAGATAATCTGATCGAGCTCGGCCTCACTTATGCTCAAGCTTACATACGAGTACGTAGGTTGCCAATTTCCAAGCACGTCAATGCACAAAGAGTATATTTCCAAACAAGAGCAGGCACAGGGCAACCCCTTTCTTACCTTGAAAACATGGGAAGAAGCGACACTCATCAATGTAATTTTTATACCAAATTTGTTCATCTAATGTATGTCATATATTTCACTAGCCAGCTTTCAAGCAGCAGAGACATAAAGGGCTTTAAAGCATCTCACCACTCAAATTTCCCATCCTAATGAGTATCTTGGCATGGAAACACGCCCTCTTAGGATGAATGTGGACAACCAAATGACTAAAAAGGAAGAAATGAGGTGATGGATAAAAACAAATAGCCTGATTAGAATTAAAGGTAAAAATATGAATAATACTGGGTGGACTTTTATCTCAGCCAAACTAGAAACTTTAATTATTTGGATTTGGTGAGTGGAGATTTGAATTTTGTTCTTTAGCCTATTCAGGTACCCTATGGGCCCATGCAGGTATATCTAGCTACAACATCTACACAGGAAGAAACCAATTTGGTAAAAACCCCCAAAACTGTCTGTCTCACGTCTACTTTTTGTCTGAGGTTTCCTATAGGAAGTGCATTTACACTGTTCATACAGTGTAAATTCCGTCCTATTCTTGTCCACATCTTCTTATCATTTCGTTCAATACAATCTCTACTTCTCATGCGAGACGGAACTGTTAAAACCAGCCTTTTGCTAGGATCTATTTTGTAATTCTCACCATTTAATCTGGGCTATTCATCATTGACGCAAAGGGCCTATCTCTTACCTTGAGGAGCACCTCTCCTTTTCGTCTTGCCCACTGAGGACACGCCACGACTATATGTTAGATGTTCTGAGACGGATATCCACACTGAAATTTTGGATTAATCACTCCGGGGAAGTGAAGTGGATAGTAATATTCGGTTAATTTGTATGGTTTAATGTGCTACTTAAGTCTGCCACTATGTTGCACATTGGGCTCCTCCCTCACCCAGGCCACACCTTGTACAGCGCTCCTATCTTCTTTGGTTTCTTTAAAGATCTCTGGTATATTTACATGGGGTTAATTAATGGCCTAAATATCTGGAGAGATTTTATACTTGTTACTAGATACTGTCATAGCTAGATAGACCCCATGTACCTAATGATGTTAAAAAGTGACATAAACAGAAATTCAAGAAGTACCAATCCACCTGATAATTGTCTCAGCTATCGATCGCTAATCGATTCCCAACAATCATTTTCTGGCGAGGTGATTCCCGATACAACTCAAGGCTGCAGTCCCCCCCGCTTTCTTTTCTGCTACAATTTGGGTTGAATCCAGCTGAGAGCTACGATACACTATCAGTGATTCCTGTTCTTGTGAAATGAATCTCTAAAATTTAGGCTACTAGTATTCTCCATATAATTCGCGAATAATCCTATAAATTGTTTTCGCTCCCAATGAACATTTGAGTCTCCTTAAATACACACCAACTGGAGTATTCAAATCCTTGTGTTATCTAAGAAATCCTACGTGATTCTATGCACGAGCAACATGGTAAATGGGGTCGAGCCTTAATGAACTTGACCTAGCAACATCCTATTTCTAATTGGGTAGATGTCCAAGCTATCTAGGCTCTACATGGTAGATCACCCGGATGTTGTACCACTGCGCCATCCAACTTTGACTGAGTTAATAATGTCGCTTGCTCTCTCACATACTTGATCTTGTCGTGCACAATACTCTTTAATGCGAAACCTCACTGCCAATATTAGCAATGTTACTTCTATCCAGATCATACTCGTACTCAATATGATCTACTGTACCTGTTTTGCTATATTTCACATTCACCCCAAAGATCTGTCTCCTCAGGTCCAAGAATTAATATCTATAAACACTAGCAGGTATTCAAATTATTATGGGTGTATATTTGAAGACCAGCGATGAGGTCAATGTGAAGTATTTTTCTTGGAATAAGAATGTATGTTGTTCAATTTACACTCTCAATGATTATTATTTCGGAATCGATATCGTTAGAAGAGATAGATTAGGTTAAAAGGGATTCTTAAATCATAACCTCGTAGGCCGAATTCATCTGTATAGAGCGATATTATTTAATTGTCTCGAGGAGAATAACTCAGACTCAGTTCGTAGAGGATGTTGCCAAGAAATGTTCAATTTTTAATTTCCTTCCTTTTTCCCTTGTTGCCATGTCTTAGCCCGCTGTGGCATCAAAGATCTACTTGTTTGTTGTTGGGAATTTTGGAATACGTGACAAAAAAAAAGCTTTCAGTGCTCAATCTTTTTCCCTCGCATGGATTATAAACTTTGAGTAATTGAAGCCCACCATAGTTATTAACACCGGAAGTTCTAGACCGAGGTGTCCATACTACCGTTGTAGGCTGACGTCATTTTTATGGACAGCCCCAGCCCATCAGCCCACTTGAATTTGACACTCACAACGACGCCGTCCTTATTCCCTGCCTGTAACTTCTCGTAAGCCTAATTCTCGAACAATGAGGTCGTTTATTACCTCCAAAAATGCTGCTGCCCTTGATAGAGATCTCATGAGCATTGCCGGATTTTCCCTCGGTCAGCTCATGGAATTAGCTGGGCTCTCCGTATCACAAGCTATCCACCGAGTTCACCCGCTAGGATTGGGTCCGAGAATCTTAGTTATTTGTGGACCAGGCAATAATGGTCAGTAAAATTTTCGTATTTCTTTCGCTCTGTATATATACTAAGTCTCAGCCAGGAGGCGATGGACTCGTAGCGGCAAGGCATCTGTGGCACTATGGTTATAGACCAACTGTTTACTACCCAAAACCCAACAAGAACGATCTTTTTCAGGTATGAGCATTAACTTATTTAGAGCTAGCTAATAATCTTGGAGAGCCTATCGAAGCAGCTTGAACACCTAAATATACCTTTTGCTGATGATTTAGCCAAAGCCCTAAATGAGTCTGATCATATCGTTGACGCCATCTTTGGTAATATTACAAACAGCAATTTGTCAATTTTCATCTTTAGTCTCTTCTAACATCTATATAGGCTTCTCATTTGCCGGGGAGATTCGCGAGCCATTTCCTTCAATTATCAAGGCACTTCAAGAAACCACGGTTCCAATAACTTCTGTAGATGTTCCGTCATCTTGGGATGTTGAAAACGGGCCGCCTGTATCCGGCTTAGGTTCAACATTTAAGCCTACATCTCTCGTGAGCTTGTGAGTTAAATTTTCATGATCCCAATGTTTCTTGTGGCAAATGAGGTGACTGATTTTTAAACTTAAGGACTGCCCCTAAACCCCTAGTTACTTATTTCAAGGGTAGACATTTTGTCGGGGGACGGTAAGAAAGAGATTAAATTCAAGATGATTTTCTGCTAATGGAAAGATTGTAGGTTCTTGAGCCCTCAGCTTCAAGACAAATATGGTTTGGTTGCTTATCAGTTTGAGGGAACTGATCAGATTATTGAGATTGAGAACGGGGTAGAGACGTAGTTGACGTTTGAATTTGTCAAATTAACTTTACCATGAGCCTATCTCTTACATCGGCTATGTTCTAAGGGTGCCATAGAAGCACAAGCCTATATCATTTTCGAATATGAATCATTGGTCATATAATAAAGGATCTCCATTCAGTTTAGATACTGCTCTACCATTCATTAGTATTTGTCTCTATTTGATCATGATTAAAATTACCTCTGCGAACAAGACTAGTTTTGTTCCTGCTTTACAAATGTCCTTGAAAGTGTTAGTCATCGTCATTAGTACAATATAAAACCTACTCCTTCCTTATGAACCAACTTTGTAATAATACCTTTCTGCGGAGAACGGATGACAGTCTCCATCCTGTGAATATCTTTTAGAAAATGTTCCAAAAATATATCTCAACCTTAAACCTACTTCATGCTCTCAATACTAGAGTCATGATTAGTAAGTTTAGTATTGATTTGGGTACCTAGACTTACACAACCAATGGTTGGTTTTTTTCGACCAGATCTCCCTCCTTAACTTCGACTCGTAAAATTTTACATGGTATTGGAGCAAACACATTATTGAGCAAATCTTCGAAGCCCATTACTTTATTTACCCAAACTGGTGGAATAATTTCTATACGATTTTGTTTGCCATGTTGATATACATGAACAACATCTTTGTCTTGGATTACTGTACTATCAATACGTGTATGCGTAAAGAATGAAGTTAGGGTCGATAATTTTCCAGGCTCGCACGTGACATTTTCGAAAAGCTTCACTGAATTTTTGAAAATAACTTCAACCCTAAAACAATGACGAGCAGAGGGTGTGACAAAAACGCTGACAGTTTCATCTATGTCCGAAAGCGAACTGAACTTAAACTGGCGTTGAATAGCCCCGCAAAATCCAATGGTAGACCCGCCTGGTAGACCCTCGTTACCTAAAGGGGATTTTATCATTAGTCCAAGTGCAGCTTGGGCAAAAATTTCCGGGACATGGTCCTCTGATGCGAAAAGTTCTTGATGATGTTTTTGTATATAACCTGTGTCAAAAATTCCTTGTAAAAAATCGTTACTCTTGCAGACATTTTTGAGAAACTCAATATTTGTCTGTACTCCGACTACTTCATACTCTTGTAAGGCAGTGTGTAACTTTCGTATGGCCATACCCCGATCTAAGCCAGTGACGATAAGTTTCGCTATCATTCCGTCATAATCAGGGGTGATAGTGTCACCTTGAATAAATCCAGCATCAACTCGTACACTATCAGACAATTTGGGCACCTTCAAGTATGTGAGTTTTCCAGAAGCAGGCATAAAGTTTCGCATGGGATCTTCAGCATATATTCGGGCTTCTAAAGCCCAACCACGGCTCATTATTCTTTGGTTAATCTCATCTTGACTAAGCGGTAAGGGTTGACCAGCGGCCACTTCAAACTGCCAATGGACGAGATCTTCACCTGTTAGTGCTTCAGTAACTGGATGTTCGACCTGTAATCTAGTGTTCATCTCCATGAAGAAAAAATTTTGGGAATCATTATCGTAGATAACTATCCTGAGTATTAGCATCGGTGCCATGTAGAGGGATCAAACTGCAATACACTCTACTGTACCAGCTCCTTCATAGGCTACTGCCAAAGCAGCAGCATGTGCCTTTTGCCACAGCCCCTGCCTTACATGTTTTGGGAGATTGGGGGCAGGTGATTCTTCAATAATTTTTTGGTGCCGTCTTTGCAAGCTACAATCTCGTTCACCCATAGTAACTACATTTCCATGGCTATCCTTTGGTCTCTTAGCACGATAAACTAGTAATCAGTTGGATAGCTCACCCCAAATATCTGAACTTCGATATGTCGTGGATTTGCTATAAATTTCTCGATGAGCATTACATCATCACCGAAGGAGCTTATCCCTTCTCTCTTGGCACTCTCAAGTTTGTCAAGAAACTCGGCCTTGTTCTCAGCAATTCTCATTCCTTTTCCACCGCCGCCCTTCACTGCCTTGATCATGACGGGAAATCCAATTTTAACTGCCTCTTCAAGAAGGACTTTGGGTGTTTGATTTGCTCCATGATAACCAGGTATACAGGGGACATTCGCTTCAGTCATGATAATTTTGCTCTGCGATTTGTTTCCCATTGACTGTATCGCTTTCCAAGAGGGTCCAATGAATAATAGGCCCTCTTCCATGCACCTTCGGGCAAAATCTGCATTTTCACTTAAGAAGCCATAGCCAGGATGAAGTGCATCACAGTTCTGTTGTTTTGCTATTGCTATAATCTTTTCTCCATCGAGGTAGCCTGAAGGACTCCCCAAGTTGGCAGCAAAGGGACTAGACAGGGCATGTTGAGATTTTGCATCGAGATCCGTATATACCGTGGAGCAACGAATTCCAAGGCGAGAAGCAGTTCGCCCAACCCTGAGAGCGATCTCTCCCCTATTTGCAATGAGGACGGATTTAATTGTTCTATTATTGGTAGTTTTGACACAAGGATGTAGCGCATTGAGGACTTGATTAAGAGCCTTGTTTCTTCGAAGTGCCATTTTTATGGATCAATCACTTTTGTTCCACACATTCATTTTGAAGGAATGTGCCAGCAGCTAGAAGAATTTGAAGGGGTTTCAAGTCTGATGAGGCTGAGCGAATGCCATCATGTAACCCGTTAGATATACTGCTCAGCGCTGAAAGCCGCATCTAAGCGATAGCTGCCCACAGCACGGGGCCACGTGCCATGACGTTTGTTAAAAAAAATCATGGAAACTAGTCTTGCCACCGAAATTCTATCAAGCTGGGGCAACCGGTTGTTCATCAACGAACACCAGCCTTGAAGGTGACTACATAGACGTATGTGATCCATATCATAGCTTGAGTCGTAGGATCCAATATTAACGTGTGATTTTTTTAATTTGCCGCAAGTTTGTCCCCATTAGTTTGAGACTAGATTATGTTTGTAGGTACATTGTGCGAAAAAATTTGAGAGTAGTCGTCCATCAGTAGCCAGCTCATGCGTGTTCTTCACTGCCTCAATGAAGCGTCGTAATGGAATGTATATTTAGTTAGCTTACTATCTAATTGCTTATTGGCCAGTTTCTTGAATACCATGGTCACATGTCCCAACTAGCTCAAATGCTCGTGGCTCACGATCTGACGCGCCTTGATGTGCCATGACGGAGAATTCGCATAAATATTTACGGGGATAGGGCAACCGGATTAATTTGAAGCCGAGGTAGAATTCAAAATTTCCGATTGTTACAATTGGTGCGATACTTACCAAACGAACATTATGGGAAAAAAAAGGAAGATACAGACTCGAGAGGCTGACTCAAGATCCAGTAACGGAAAAACGGCTACAGATGGAAGGATTTATAATCTTACCAGCTTTAAAGACGTAGCAGACTCTGAGGATGAATTTCACATTAATCGCGATAAAATACTGCTTGATGAAGGCCCTGGCACAAAAAGAGCTAAATGGAACGAGGGTACTATAGCTTTCAAATTAATCGTGGGTAAAAAGTAGCTAACGGAAATACCAGACTCTGATTTAGAACTTTCAGATCACGAAATTTTAGCATACTCAGACAGTGATAAAGACAATGATGAAGATGTGGCCAAACCAAAGAAAATTGGATCTAGAAGCAGCTCCGAAACAGAAGTCGATGAATTTGGTAAAGAGGATGATGAAGAAGAGACCGAGGGGTGGGGAGCTTCCAAACGCGATTACTATAATCATGATCAAATTGAGACAGAAGCCGATGCAATTGAGGAAGAAGCCGAGGCGAGGCGACTACAACAGAAAAAACTAGCCAAAATGACAGCAGCAGACTTTGGATTTGACGAGGGTGAATGGTTACACGATGATGATGAAGAAGAATCTGGAAAAGTTGTGACGGAAATAATAAAGGATGTCGAAATAACACCCGATATGCCAGCTGAAGAGCAGTTCCAAATTTTTATAACACGCTATCCTGAGTTCCAGGCTCTGGCGGACGAATTATTACATTTACATCCATTGTACAAGGAGCTGAGGAACCAAGTACAGCTGGAGGCCCACTCAGGAGCTTGTGTAATCTCTTCCAACTTGATAAAATGTCGAGCGCTTGCAGCATATATCTGCGCCATTTCAATGTACTTTGCGATGTTAACTTCACCAGCAAGAGACTATGTTGGCGAAGGCAAAACTCTTGATCCAACGGAACTCCATGACCATCCCGTCATGAACAGTTTACTAAAGTGCCGAAATGTGTGGCTACAAACCAAGGAAATGAAAATCAACATGGATACAAGCTCCGAGACACCAGAAGCAGCCATTCATAACTTAAGCTCCGACGAGAAGATAAAATTGCCGCGGGTGAATAAACTCAAGCCAAACAAAAAAAGCAAAAGAGAACATAAGCTTACGGAAACTACTGATGCTGTTGATGCTGTACAAAAGAATAAAATGCAAGCTATTGAAGAAGATCTCCAAGAACTTAGCCGATCGTTATCGAAATCAATTAAACATATGAAGAAAGACTCAAAAACAAGGCCTACAATTGTCCAGGATATTTCTGACGCATCGGACTTTGGAGAAGAGGACTCTTTGGATGCAAAATCAGCCATGTTAAAAGCACAAAAGAAAAAATCGCTCCGTTTCTACACGTCACAGATCGCTCAGAAGGCTAATAAACGTATGGCAGCCGGGCAAAATATGGGTGGCGATGAAGATGTCCCACATCGCGAAAGGTTACGTGATAGACAAGCACGCCTCAATGCAGAGGCCGAAAAGCGCGGTAAAACCCTTGATTCATACGGGCGTGGTGGTGTCATGCTAGATGGTCAGAGTGATACTGGAGATGAAGAAGTGGCCCAAAAAATCAGAGAGGAAGGAAATGAGTACTATGACATGATATCGCAGAAAACAAAACAAAAAAAGCTAGACAAGAAATTGCGCCTTGAAGCGATAGCTCAAGCAGAAGCTGAAGGGGGATTGGTACGTGTTGTCGAAGGAGAGATCGGAGATGACGGTAAAAGAGCGATTGGATATGTGATTGAAAAGAACAAGGGACTCGCACCCAAGCGGAAAAAAGATGTTCGCAATCCACGTGTGAAGAAGCGGAAGAAGTTTGAGGAGAAAAAGACGAAGCTCGCTAGCATGCGGGCTGTGTACAAAGGGGGAGAGGAAAGAGGTGGATACGGAGGAGAGAAGACGGGAATAAAGAGCGGACTGGTGAAGAGTATCAAACTGTAGTCAGTCTCACGAAAACACCAAGAGCTTGCCTCTTTTGATGAATAGTCTAATATATTGAAGCAAATTCGACTTGCGGACTTGATTTATTATCATAGACTTCTACTCTGATAATCTGGCTGTAAAGAGAAGCCCTCCCGCATTTAGAGCTAAATTGTAGGTCAAGGAGATTCTATTTGTTTGTTTTTGTATAACATCGCACCAGCTCACAACAAAATCCAGAAGTCCCGTGTTGGCAATTTAAGTCAATATAAGCTACCTGATGTGTCAGTGTTTTAAGCTGAGCCCGCCATGTAGTAAATGGACCGAGGCTATCTGCCCTGCGCCCGGAACCATTAAAAGACGTAAAAGATGCTCTCCGACAGCTACTTATCATTTCCAGAACTGTACAGAAGATATTTATCTATCTTGAAGGATAATTTTTAAGTCACCTAGGCTACCAACCTGAGCTCTATCAAGTTTCGGCCAGAGATTAGAAGGTTGAAGTGTTAAAGGCGAGGAGAATTACGGACACCGGAAGTAGATTAGATTAGATTTATAATATAGTCCTAACTGCGTCAATGACTATGGAGGACTCCTAGAATATATATATATATATATATATATAAGATACTAGCTACACCAGACGTAAATAATACCACAAGAAATTAGTATTTTCCCTAATAAATTTACCACAGGAATCAATATGGCATGACCCTCATCATCTATTGGCAAAAATTAAGCACAACAAAATACAAATTTACTATTAACTTTAATGCTATTTAGATAGTTTAAGCTGTCCTTCATATTTGTAGACTCTTTTTTTTTTTTTTTTTTGAATCATTTAATGTGTATTCAGCTATCTAGCTATGACACATGACCGGTGCTATGTATACATGTGGGATGACTCTTTTGACGTTAGAGACACTCATACTCTGGATTTCATTTGCAAATACCACTATGAGGTATGTTTGCTTACACAAACAGTCGACCCTCCTCCGTTAGTACCCACCAAAGGGAATTTAAAAACCTTTGATTATCCAAGCATGCCTTCGTCATCCATGCATACCAGCGCCGCGAGAAATGTGGTTGTGTTTTGCCGGATTCGAACCAGCGATCTACTGTCTCGAGTGGGATATGTGTCCAAGCTATCCAGACTCTACTTGGCAGACCGGCCAAGATGATGTACCACCGCACCATCCAACCATGGCAGTTTTTATAGTGTCGCCTGCACTCTCGCAGCCGAAGACTTGGCACGCACAAAGCTCAATTTGTAAAAACTCCTTTCCAAAACTCAAAATTCCACGCCCGTCGAGATTGTATCCAATCCTCTGCATCATCTTATTAACTTGTCCTGATCCCTCTCACATCCATCCCAAGGAATTGTCTTCCAGATTTGTGCGCCACGCTTTGCTTCCTCCGTCGGGTATAAATATCGGCGTGGGCGTGTATTTGGTGACCGGCTGGGGCCAGAGAAAGTCGACGAGTGGTGTGGTCATTGGAATAAGGATATACTAGGTCGTACTTGTAAACTTGATGAGTTTTAGGTAGGAATCGATTTCGTTGGGAGTGAAAGATTGATATGGTGGAGTAATTTGAATCATTGCCTCGTGGGCCAACTTGTTCGGTATTGCGAAGTTTGACTGAACTTGGCTCTGGGAGAATATTTCACTCCCAGGTTCGTAGAGGACACCGCGTACAGGTGTTCAGTCTTGCCCTCCTATTTGTAGACTCAGTAGGGACAGAAATAAAATTCTGTTCTATTCTATTCTACCATAGGAATCTGTTATATCAAATATACCCTCTGCAGTTACCAGTGATCTGTCTCCTAGCCTCGCCTAACCTCTCTGAGCGATTCAAGTCGTGGGAAACGACCCTGAGCCTAGTCACGTGATTATACCCTTGAGCGAGGCTGGGCCTGAAAGATAGGCCAGCCTAATCAAACAGGGCACAGCCTGTAACATGATGTGCTACCAAGTACGGCCATCGGATTGTCTCGAAAGAGCACGCATCACGAGTTCATTTTCCAGAGGTTATCGCCTCTACAGGAGAGCCTAAAATTCACAAAGTAAGAGACAATATCTTCCATAAACGCTGCGGTAACAGTGAGTTTATATGTGTGGAGTTTACGTTGGTTTGCTTGTTTGTTATCTAACGTCCAACGGACGCCAAGCCAAATCCTGAGCTCCCGTGTCATAATAAGTAGGCTATAAATGAGCAGGACGATGGATAATATTGGGAAATTTGTCCTCACA
Source organism: Blumeria graminis f. sp. triticale (assembly GCA_905067625.1). Lineage (NCBI taxonomy): Eukaryota > Fungi > Ascomycota > Leotiomycetes > Helotiales > Erysiphaceae > Blumeria > Blumeria graminis. The sequence continues at coordinate 682,477 of LR898468.1, forward strand.
TGAGGCCTCGTTAATTGCTATTGCGTGTACTCTCGTGATAGGTAATACTTGTATTTATATTATATAACTTCGCCGCAGCCTTCTCTGCGAGTTCTAGGTGTCTCCTTCGACCCCAAACTTCATTCAGGGGGCTATTCTCAACACTTGTCAACAGTGTCCCCTGCAAACCTTCAGCTCTCACTGTAGAGTCTGCAGAGCTGAGATTGAGAAAAAAGTCCTCACTTCGACGAGGATTCCCAATCGCTTTCGCGGTCTGTATCGTCTTTATCTCTCAACACATTCCCATATCAACATTATCATGAAGCTAACTACAATCAGATCAGATGGTAGGGTGAAATCTCTTCTCATCACCAACCCTTGATCATGGAGGAGAAGCTATCCGATGAGTTTCCGGAGCGAACCCAGCACCCGGCACGGCCATGGTGGATTGGATCAAGTTTTGTAACAGCTGTTAAGCCTGAAGATTCTTGTAGCCTACGCTGGCTAGCGCAAGCAATGACACCAAGGTAACCTTCGGGAAGCATATTGAATGTTCATAAGGAGGATAGGTGTATCGAGAAAATCCTAGGGAGTTGCCGAAGTTTCCTAAAAGTTCTGGTCACTGAGAAAATTTTACAGAAAGGGATTATCCTGGATTGTTTATATACTTGTAGTCCAGCCACAGGAATTCTATACCCAGAGAATTATAATTAATATATATTGTACCTACAAGACTTCCCATCTATTTTATAATGAAACTGTGAGAAGTTAGCCTCTTGTGTTACAAAGAAGGTAGATCTATATTAATATGCGCACCTCATTTGGTCACGATGTCTAGACCTCGCCTTGCTGGGGCTGCGGGTTTTATGAGACTTTTTCCCGCGCACGCAGTTACCACCGCTACCATGAAGACGAAGGCTGAATACCTGTCAGTGGTATACACTTCGAACCTGGGAGTGAAATATTCTCCCAGAGCCGAGATTCAGTCACGAAATAGGGTGAATCTGAGAGTTTCCGTCTAGTTGGCGATCGGGATGAGTGGTGTCGGCTCAGTTTTGGTCGAAAATCCGACTTGCAGAGATTCCACGATTGCACAACTCAACGAAATCAACCATCTATACCCCATATACGAACCGTAGACAGGCTATAACCTGTCTGATGATCGTAATATAACAACTGACACCTTCAGCATCTTATTTTGTTTTTCTCTAGAAATTAATTCTCAGCCAAACTCATCTCGCGGCCCTCTCCACAATCATATCACCACCTACCGAAGCAATCTCATCCCTCTAAAAGTCAAATAGTCAACAAAGAAGCAAGGGGATATCCGACCCTCTATAACTGCCAGTCGCTGTGAAGGTACGTTCGAATTACCGGCCTTAAATGCGTCCTCACCTCGGCCAAGGGCACCAACAACTCGACCTGCGACGAATCGATAACGACGAAATACGTACGACATTTCACCGGCACACCAACTAGAGCGTTCGACAAAGGCTGGGGCACCGGTGCACCGGTCTTGAGCTCTCAATCGCGTTTTAGACCTCCACGGTTAGGGGTACGGCAGCGACGGGGCAAGGCCGAAGGGGTGGACGTTCAACAAAGTTTCTAGGATGAGGAGATCGGCTGAAGGACAGAGGGATTATACATGAAGGAACAATAGGGAATACAAACTGAGGAGGCCTAGGTGGGCGACTGGATGAGATGAGCCAAAGCTAGGAATGAATTGAAGGGAAAAGTTACAGATGGCAAAGGTGTCAAGGGCTCGGGCGCGTGGTGGCCGAGGCTGAGGAGGAATTTTCGCTTCGGCGCGCCAAAAGGGTGTTCTCTGGAAGGTTGGGCTTGACATGATTCAACACATGGATGAAGTCTGAGGCGGTCCGGCCATCCAGGTGGTACGAATGAGATGTACTTTAATTTAGTTAACCTATTCCAGCCCGGCCCCACTCGTGCTCAAGCTCCAGTAGGAGTGCAACGGTAGTCACTTTACCTAGCACGTATATTAACAAACCAAAAAAGGCAAATATATTTACTGATAAACAAACAGGCAGCGTCAAAATGAGCTTCAAAGATACACCATAAAAAATCCACCGTAACCTGACCAGGGCCCAAAGCAGTGTCGCCATTCAGCTAAGGAGCGAGCATATCGGACTCAATTCTTACCTGAGCAGAAGAAAAGTACCCGGAGTAGAAAAGCCAAGCTGTCAATGTGGATATCCGTCGCAAAACGTCAAGCACTTGGTGTTAGCGTGTCCGCAGTGGGCAAATGGAAGAGGCGACTTTCTCCGACAAACTAAAGACAGGTCATTTGAAGCAATGATGAACAGCCCAGAAGACATGGCTAGAATCACACAGTGGATACTAAATAAAGGGTGGATAAAACAGTTTCGACTGGCAGGGGAAGTCGAGGTAGCAATGTCGGATAAAGTAAATAGATCTGGAAGGGGAGAGGACGGAATCCACACGGGCTGAACAGTGTACACTGCACTTCCTAAAGGTAAACCAAATGAATTGATAGGAATATAAATAGATAGGATCAGGGGGTTTTACCAAATTGGTTTCCTCCTTTGTAAATAATGAAGATAGTCATCTGCATGGACCCATAGGGTGCCTGATCGGGTTAATTGAAATCAAATTCAAACAAACCAAAAAACCACCGCTGCCATTTTTTTATTTTGGGTAGAAAGTTCCGTCGAGGAGGCTGCTGAATTCCACTGGTAAATACTAAGCTAAATTGCTATCTATCATGGACGATTTATCAAAGAAGCTAGGAGCACTATAAAAAAGTCGGATTGGGTGAGAGAGGAGCCAAAAATGCTAGATAAATAAAGACACTAGTACAACAAACACACAAAGAAATATCCAGAACATAAGCTGGAAGATCATCAATTAAATCTTAACGTTGTGGTTGGAAATGTTTGAAATGTACATGTGAGTTTGCAGTAGCTAGGTAGCAAAATATAGAGGAATACGCTACGATCTAGGGAAAATCACTGGAGAGCTAGGGTTTGGATGAAATCTTATATCCGTGAATCCTGTGGCTGGCGGCATCTGACATGCTCAACTCACCCTTAAAAAGTGAGTCTACATGATTAGAATCTATCGTTAGCACTTCCAACCGGGCCACGAGTACGGCAGTGAGCGGGTACTTCTCTTTCCACAATTGGATTCGATACTGATGTCGTGGATATAGAGTGCTAGCGCCTCCATGTGTTGGCTATGACTCAAGACGCCGCTCTTTAACTGGTTGCCCGGCATTCGTAATTTTTCCCAGACCATAAGTTCCGGCATTAGATGTGTGGTCAGGAGGGCAAGGCCGAACACCTGTACGCGGTGTTTTTTACGAACCTGGGAGTAAAATATTCTCCCAGAGCCAAGATTAGTCAAATTTCGCAATATCGAACGAGTTGCCCTTCGAGACAATGATTGAAAATACTTCATCATTACAATTTTCACTCCCAACGAAATCGATTCCTCACTAAGCCTCGTCAAGTCTACAAGTACGACCTGGTACATCCTCACTCCAGTGATCACACTTCTGGTCGACTTTCTCTGGCCTCATCTAGTCACCAAATACACGCCCACGCCGATATTTACACCCGACGGAGGAATCAAAGCGTGGCACACAACTCTGAGAGGCTGTTCTTTGGGATTGGCGTGAGAGGATCCAGGACAAGTTGATAAGATGATGCAGAAAATGGATACAGTTCCAACGAGCGTGAGATTTTGAAAATTGGCAAGGAGCCTATACAAATTGAGCTTTGTGCGTGCTAAGGCTTCGCTTGCGAGAGTGCGCATGACACTATAAACATCGCCATGGTTGGATGGTGCGGTGGTATATCGTCTTGGCCGGTCTCCCAAGTAAAGTCTGGATAGCTCGGACACATATCCCACTCGAGACGGTTGATCGCTAGTTCAGGTCCAGCAGAACTTAACCACATTTCTCACGGCGCTGGTACACACAGATTACGAAAGAATGCTTGTAAAACAAAAGGGTTTGAATTTCTCTTTGGTGCGTACTCACGGAGGAGGGTCAACCGTTTGTGTAATCAAGCATATCTCATTGTGGTATTTGCGTATGTAATCCAGAGTATGAGTGTCTCTGACGTCAAAAAAGTCATCCCACATGTATACATAGCACCGGTCATGTGTCATAGCTCTATAGCTGAATATACATTAAATGATTTAAAATAAAAAGATGTGTAGTCAGGTGGGACGGGCTGGTAAAATAGATGGGTCGAACAGATAAGGAGTGACGAACAGGCTTAGATGTTGTTGACAGCGATTCGGTGTCGGTCATTAACCCATGCGAGTCGCAACGAATTCGCTGCCTCGCTTGTGATCCGAAGGGTGTTTAGTGTGCTTGACTGATAGGTGATTGTGAGCAGCAGCATGCGAGTTCTCCATACTCAGCCATCAGTATCGTCGGTCCCGAATGTCAAGATATCGACACGTAATTCGTATACAATAACACGATTCAGCTCGTATTCCACCCAACGATAACGTAGTCTCCTCGTAAGATGAAGACATAAATATGGTCTGATCTTAAAAGAAATGAATCCACTAACGACCTAACCTCCTGAGAGCATGGATATCCCAAACAGCAGCACCGTATTACTCGATATCCCAGGCTGTCTCACTACATCAGATGCCCCTCGAATTTTTGAGGACCCTGCTTCGTCGACGTCATATACATCTACTCCCGAAGCCGCGCCTACGTTGGTGCGGTGCTGTGAGGCCGAAAAAGAATACAGCGGAACTTAACCATATGTACATCATTCCTTCATTCATGGGGATGTGGTCCTCACTCAGTATTCAACATCGCAATAACAAACTTTCTTTCTGACCCCGTCGCCGGCACCTCAAAAAGACCTTGTATCATATCATCTTCTGTTACGGCGGGGGCATTAGGTTTTTGACAGTGTCTCACTTTCGGATGTCAGAGTCAACAGTGTCTAAAATTACGACCCGGTCGTTATTATATAATGCTTTAACATACAAAATTGTTTATAATGCATCTAGAGCCTCGGAACTAATTTGACCATTCATTCTTTTCACATTCACTTGATCTTTACCACTCTTATTTTTTTGGTTTCTAGACATTCTTTATTTTTATTTCGGGGCCAATTACTGTCTTTCCAAGTTTACAACTAAATACAAATTAACATAACAACAATATGCAGGTCATGCAAAAATTTATGCAAATCGCGAGTTTAACGGCTGTAGCCCTGGTAGGCATTACTTCAGCTATACCAGCATTACCGCAACTTTCCCCCCAGGCTCTAAGGGCATATGAAGCTGGTCAGCAGGTCCGACGCTCGTTACTCGAAAGTCGACAAAATCCACAGACTGGGTTACCTGATGGACTTACAGATGTCGACATCTTAGAGTTGTGAGTCCATATTAATTCAACCCAGGCCTCCCAGCAGCTTACCCATCAGTGCTCTGACTTTAGAGAATCTCGAGGCTTCCTTTTACCAACAAGGCTTTGCCAGGTTTCCAGACTCTGATTTTGCAGCATTGGGTCTAAATCAAGCCGATATTTTGAATCTCAAGTCTATTAGCACTATCGAAGCAACACACGTAACGACTCTTTCAGCAGCCATCGCTGGTACGGGAGCTGCACCAGTCCAGCCTTGTATATATGACTTTAAGTTTAGTGATGCTGCATCTATGGTGTCGACAGCATCAATACTGGAGAGTGTTGGAGTTTCAGCGTATGCAAATTCCGATCAAACTTGGACAAAATTAGATAAAGGCTAACCTATTGATCAAAGATATCTCGCTGCAGCTCCTCTTGTTAAATCCCCAGCTATTCTTACCGTTGCTGCCGAAATTGTCACCGTTGAGGCTCGTCACCAAACTTTTATTCGAACAGCATCCAAGGCTGTGGCTATACCAGGTCCCTTTGATACACCTTTAGGAATTCGGGGCGTCTTCTCAATCGCCGCAACGTTTATCAAATCATGTCCATCCGGCTCGAGCTTAGCCATCACGCCCTTCCCACCGCTAACTATGTCACCCTCTCAAGCCCCGGGCAAGATGGTTGGTGGATCAGAGGTTAGAATGGATTCTTCGGCAGCTGCGAATGCTGTAAGCTGTGCGTTTGTCAACGGTGGACAGCCGGGAGGGGCCGCCTTTGCTCCTTTCAAGAACGGAGCATGTGTTCTTCCGATGGGTCTAAATGGTATCACCTACGTTCACCTGGCGAACTCGATACCCAAGGATGGTGTCTTATCAGATGCTATCGTTTTAGCTGGTCCGCTAGTGGTAGTTATCGACTAGTTGGTTGATAAAATGGATAGATATGATAGGGTTCTATAGGCACTGGCTGTCTTGTCTTTGAAAGATACATTTCTAAGTTAAATTGCAGTAGGATTACGTTCTACTCACTACGCTCATGCAGGTAACACGAGGCAATTCTTAATTTTTAGAATAAGGTTAGTGGGCAGTTGAGTCTGCCGGATAAAAATCAGGAGGGTTTCAGAAAATAAATGTACTACTGAAGAAGCATAGAATAGATAGTTTGTATGTGTAACCCACAATAGAAAATGTGGGCTCGAAGAGCTACTCACTTACAATCGTGAACCGTATTCTTCTCGTTAATATGGCAGTCTTACGGTCATATTGCTCCACAGAAATTTGCAATTTTGCCATCAAATACTTTGCAGTAGCACGACAATATGTCATGAAATCAAAATTCATAAGCTAATTGTTTGACGCAAGTAAGATCTACGCAGTATTGTTAGTCTGGGGGAATAATATCTAGAGGTACTTGAGCGTGGCAGACATAATTGTGTTCCTGACCCTCGCCATAGGTATCAACTGGCCGTGACGGGTTTCATGCACGCTTGGTAGGTAGGCCCGGGCGTTGCACGTTGGACTGTGATTGAGTCATTCTGGTGTAAACAACATAATCACGTAGGTTGAGCTTCCACATTGATACATTTGCGATCATACAAGTGTATTATTAGTCAGGAGGGCTCCGAATATCAGAGAGTTAATGGCATACCACAGTTGCATAATCAGCACAGGCAAGTTAGCCCAGGTTAACTTAAAGCATACAAACTATCGAGGCTTAATACCTTACAGCGACCTCTAATTTATCCCATGGCACATATGATAGTATTGAAAGAGGACTAAGAGGGCATTGAGTGATTCCCTTGTGTAAATACAAGTCTTCCACGCCGAGGGCAAGTCTGAAAACCCGTGCGCGGTTCCCTCTACGAGCCTAAGAGCGAAATATACTCCCAGAGCCAAGCTCAGTCAAATTTCGCAATACTATTTAGCAAATATTGACCCATAAGTCATTTAGGGTGTAGAGCGCATTGATTTGAGTGACTGCCGGAAACAATCATATTCAGAACAAAAAGAGGACAACAAGCATTGCTTGAATTTTTAAATACTTCGAGGTGTATTGCTTTACACAAAGGAGACTAGATGGGAGAAAAAATGGTGGAAAGGAAGAGACTAAGATGGAGGAGAGGAGTTATCTTGGAGATAGTTATTTAAAATAAATGTATATTAATTAAATTGTCATAGCTAGCTAGCTGAATACAATATGAATTAAAAATTCCAGATGATAAGGGCGGTCGAATTGCTGCTGAGGGAAAGGAATAGGTCAAGCTGCAGATGTGGTCGATAGAGATAGTGTAACTGGTTAACATGGAAGCGCTATTTATTTATTTATTTTGTTTTTAGGTCCTAAGCTAAGCTCTATATCTCCTAGGAGTCAAGGACCGGCGTACACGGCCGAGATCATGCTTCCCACAAGCCCAACTCGGTCCCACCGCGTAAACCACTACACAACCAGTAGCTAGTGAAAAATGAAATTAAAAACACCCATAAATTCCCTTAACAAAAAATTCCAAATCCAATACTCCAATTTGAGGTAGGAAAGCGACACTTCTCGTCTCGTTTCCCTTCCTGTCATGCTTCGTGCCATGACCTAGTTAATGTTGTCTCCGCTGAGAGCTGGTGACGGACTTGCAGGTGAGTCGCCGAAGCAGCCGGTTGTGGAAGCGCTATTGTTAAGTGGCTGGGGACTTACTGGACAGGTATAGAGTTGGATTAGGATACCCACGGCGATCTGGCGTTATGGAAGCACTAATGACATCTTTATCACTACTCGCTTAATTCCAATATCATTATAAATCTGATTTGTAGGCAAAACTTTGTTAGTGTTTATTTTCCTGTAAATTCTATGACTATGAAAGGACATGTAGGTCCTTTCTACCTACAGGCCGGGAGTATCTATGACTCGGGTAGTGTACTCCCTCCTTTGCCTCCCTCACGACTTCTTTCCAGCAGTAATATCCCCACAGGTCTTCATCAGAGTACAAACTAAGAGGAGCCATTATCACGTCATTATCTCCCCTCTCCAGCCAACGAAACGATGGCCATTTGCGGGTGCGTAGCTGTAGGGAAAAGTCTCAAAAACCTCTGGGTGCGGGGCTCTCGTATGACGAAGAGGCCGGCCAACCGGGCGCAGCAGACCTGTGTATACCACCTAATTGTATCTCTCAACCTTCATAGCCTCCTCCTTACTCCTCCCCTAATTCATGCCGCAGGACAAACCGAAGCTCGTGAAAGGATGTCAGAAAAGTACTCGTCGAGAATGATTGCCGTAAGCAGCATAGCCTAGTATCCAAAAGTCGTCAAGGACGTGGGGTTTTCGAATAACTCATGTATTTCAGATGCCCTCCTGACTAGTAGATTCGGAAGTATAGATAAGTAGGGACGATATTGTAGACGAGTCAAAATCTGCCTTTCTTGAGGGCGGAAGGATCTTTTACTTTGCTTTCGTGGGCTTTTTGTTTATCCGCTGGTGGGTAGCACATGTTGTGATATAAAGAGGGCTTCTCTGACTACCATTGTAGCGTTTGGTACCGCATTATCTTTCCTCATTCCCAGCATCATCGTCTTAGTCGTCTTATGTGTTATCGGAAGCGTATCTTTGACGGAGAGGGAGATAACTCAGCTCAAAGATGAAAAGGTGTTACTCATTCTTGAGTCTGCAGACTCTATAGTGAGAGCTGGAGGTTCGTAGGAGACACCACTGACAGGCGTTGAGAACAGTCCCTCAGGGCAAAGTTCTGCTGCTTAGCTTTATTACCTTTTAAACCTTGAGTTCTTACTTGCCATGATTAGCGTGTCATGACAACCATTGTGTGACTGCGCTTCCTGAAGGATAAATTGGAAAACATAGACAAGTATTCGACTTTAGTTATCTAAATATTCAGAAATATAATGAATATGGTCTGTTTGTCGATTATGATGTGGCTGCGATTGCAGTTGGATGTAAAATAATGTAAAGGTCTTTATCAAGTATCTTTAATATAAATATTTACTATGGAAATACCCTCCCGTAAAGTCTACTCTAGTATGTACATGTAAATGCCTTCTCTTATAGATATTCCCAAAGTCAAATATAGAGCACCTATATCCCCTGAGATATATGTTCGATACAGAGTTGTGACCTGCCTCCCATATTATGCGCAAGTCCGAAACTACGTTCTACCATGTCCGTCAGTTCTGTATTAAGTTTCCCAGCCTTCATTTCCGTGCAAATATCCTAAAGTGTAATTTGCCCGTAGATGTATGATCAGCGGCGGAAACCTGCAGTCTGATAAACACAGTTTAGACACCATGGGACTAGAGTCTAACTCTAACAACAAGAAATAGAAAGGTTTGGGGGGTTTTCACCAAACGGTTTCCTCCCATATAAATTAGAAAGAATGATAGATAACTGCATACGTCCATAGGGCGCCAAATCAGTACAATGGAATCAAAATCAAATTTAAATTAAAAAGATGTGACTTCCGAAGCAGAACTAAGTACAGTAAGACAGTTGTTAAGCCGATATTGCCGTTTATACGATATATTTTTCGGAACCGACTCCGTTCTTATAAATCTACCGATTACTCGATTATCATTCTTCAATCTCTGAATAGCGTCTTAACCAGTTTTTTTAGTTAGATTGGTGCCAACAATGCCGCTAAAAAAGGTAATTTCCGTAGAGCAACGACGTGCTCTGCGACGATGGGCGCACCGCCAGGTCCCAAAACCAACACAAAAACAGTGTATTGAATGGTTCTTCGCTGAGTATGGCCATCGATTAAGCCAGTCCACAGTCTCCGAGTTCTAGAGCAATACATTTGCGAAACTCAACGAAGCTACAAGTACTACTGCGCCACAACAGCGAGCCGGAAACAGGCCGGACCTTTAGAGTATTAGAGCGATTAAAGACGGCAATTTGGAGTATACAAGCGGCATCAAAGGTAAAAAGTAGCCTAGATAGCTGTGTTGGATAATCATATCCTTTACAGCGATATCCTTTATATAACGATATTTTTCATGGCCCCGATTGCATCGTCTTAACAGGGGTCTAACTGTACAGGCTTTCTAGTCACGTGTGTGTCAACAAAGTGGCCTGGTTGGTTGCCCCGATCATTTCTACTTCCAACAAATGCCATGAAGTTGGCCCATATGGCGATGATTCAAAAGACTATATCACATCAGATTTTCACACCCAACGAGATCGATTCCTATGAAAGCCTCGTCAAGTCTGCAAGTGTGACTAAGTACATTCTCATTTCAATTACCACGCCTCTCATTGATATTTCTCTGACTTCAGCTGGTCACTAAATACGCGCCATCGACAGTACACATACCCACAGGCTGACAAAAATTGTGGCGCACAAATGTGAGAGGAAGTTCTCTGGGATGGAAGTGAGAGGGATCAGGACAAGTGTACAAGATGATGCAAGGGAAGAGCACAACTCTAACGGGAGTAAGACTTAGAATTTTGGTCAGGATTTTAATAGATTGAAGAACATTATGCGCGCCAAGACTGAGATTGCGAGAGCACAGCTTACACTATAGACACAAGTCAACGATGAAAGGTACTGTAGTCCACCACCTGGTGGTGTTCTCTGGTATAGTTTAAATAGTCTGGACACCTACTCCATTTGGGAAGGAGACACCTAAGATCACATTTCGCGCATAGAAAATTCAGTGGATGATAGAGGCATGTCTGGATAACTCGTGGATTTCACACGTTCCCCAATGTGGGTAATCACGGATGAGGGTTGACTTGGGATGAAGAGAAAGTCGCCATAACTTCGCAGTGATACTTGCAAATGAAATTCGAGGCATGGGTGCTCTTCTTTGGGATCGAGTCATCTGTTGTGTACATTTTCTCTGATGTTGCGTCATAGCTAACTACTGAATACCCAATTAAAATCTGATGGAAAAATAAGTTTACAATCCTATCCTACTGCCATACATCAACGAAATTTATCTCGTTGGTTGGATGAGAGAAATATTCAAGGACAAATAGCTTCTGTAAGTTTAAACTTTAATGGAGACTCTTTGGACATGATAAATATGAGAGAGAGATATAAAGGAGGAGGAGCACTATCTTACATACAAGCATTCCTGGACCGTAGGCATAGAGGACCTACAACTTCTATTTGTCACAGACTGAGAAGAGATTATTAGCCATTTACCGAAGGCTCAACTTCAAACTGCTAGCTTTCATCGGTACAAGAGCTATTTTCGCCGCGGCTACTCTTATGTCGATTCGCAGCCCAGGTAAATTCTTTTTTCTATATGTTCATTAACTTGCTTGGTTAAGTGACGACCGTTGCACTCCTACTGGACCTTAAGCACGAGTGGGATCGGGCCGGATCAGGTTAACTACCGTGAAGTACAGATATACCTCGTCCCACTTAAATGACCAGACCACCCCAGACTTCACCCATGTGTTGAATCATACCAAGTCTGACCGTCTAGAAACCCGCTGTTTACACGCCGTTGCGCAAGTTCCTCCTCAGCCTCGGCCACCACGCGCCCGAGCTCTTGCCATCCTCATTGACTCCGAAATATAAATGCTGTCCAAGATCTCATCGTTGCTCTAGCCTTGCACCTTCATATCGTACCGTTGGGTTGTTTTCGTCATTGGGGATTTGTGTAATCCCCTCGGTGTATCTTCCCTCTTCTTCCTCCTTTGTACACGTCCCGTTTCCATCATGACTTTGCTCAATAGGGCGTGTGTAGGTAGGTAATGTGACGAGTAAGTAAGTGGGTCGCAGGTGTAGAAGCGACTGAGAAATGCTTCGTTGCAAATATAAAAGGAATTTGAGAGATGTCGGATGTTTGAATACGACTCCCAGACAGACCTAGGCCCATTCGTGAGTCGTATGTTGGTGGTGATGAGTTTTTGTTCAACTTTGTTCCGACCGTGAAATCACTGGTGTTATGGTGTGCCAAGGGATTTGTCAGGAGCTAGCTTAGTAAATTAGCCGACCCATGTACATAGAGTGTAGAGAACCCACACATTCAATTAGATAGAAAACTAAGTCTGCACACATTAGCTCATTGCTCCCATCTCACATATTCGTTCTCCTTGTACATCGCCAGTCACCTTTATTTGTCTATCAAGATATCTTCCGCAAGCTCATAACTATAACAGGTTATGAGCCCGGGCTCTTCAACAACCATGATAAATACAGATTCAGACAAGGTGACCTTAAGGAAAGGAGTTCCATTCAACCAGTGGAAGAGCAGCTTACAAGCAAGACTCAGTATACTTGATGTCGTAGGACATGTCTTTCATGATGTCCCAGGCATAGACCCTATTACCCAGCCATCTAAGCCGAAGGAAATAGATGAAGATGAAGACGCAGCAATGAATCACAAGAAGGCACTTGCGAAATGGTCGCACGGTGAGTTTCGTGCAAAAGATGCGATCGTCACTCGGTTGAGCCCCGAGTTGGTCCCCGAAGACTACGACCAGATCACTGCGAAACAGTTGTACGACGAGCTAGCCAAAACTAGAATAACAACAGCCTCCGCACCGTATGAAACTGCTCTTGCCAAATTGTTAGAAACTAGATTCACTGCAACTGCAGATGAATACTGCGATGTGTTCCTTAAGCGGCTGCAAAGTGTTAACAATGCAGCTTCAGTTATGGCAGCTGCAGATGAATCAGAAATGGCAGAAGACTACAAAGTCCATAAAGGACAAGCAGCAGCTTTATTTGTTTTTGGCACAAAAGAGGTGGAGTGGCTTGACATCTGGAGAGGCACGAAGACTCGAACTCTAAAAAATACCCTTGCACCACTGGATTATATGATGTCTACACTGCGAACCGAGGCCGGAGTCCGAAGCCAAGCACCTAAAATCGCCATGATGGCTACTCCACAACAACAAGATGTTAATGAACCAGATCCAGAAGCAACATGTAGGCTGTGCTGGCACAAGCATAAAAACAAGTATTGCTACAAGCAACATCCGGAATTGGCAGTTGGACCTAAAGCAGAAAAGTGGCTGAGTAAAGGAAAGGGCAAGGGTAAAGCAAAGGAATCCATCCAGGAGAATATCGAAGATGGTGAATCTGAATATTCAGAAAGTGTAAACATATCTGCAGCAGCTATAAGTGGAAATAAAATGCCTTTCATATATGATACCGGTGCATCGCACCACTTTGTGAGCATGAAATCTGCCTTTATTAACCTCCACGAGCGTATACATCCATTCAGATTTGACCAGGCTGTAGGAGCAATGGCTCTCACTAAGGAAGGAACAGCCCACATTAAGCTGGGAAAATTCAGGCTAGACTTACACAATACTCTCTACTCCCCGAAATCATCATGCAATATAATCTCTGCTGGTAGACTAGAGCGACTTGGGGGCATAACTATTGACCCTGTCAAGAGGTTTCTGGTGCGTAAAAATAAAGGTCAACCTGACATGCCCATAGCGCGTATTATTCAAAAGAACGATGTATCATACATCTTACCTCTGGAAGGTGGAGGGGAAAGTGTAACCCAGCAAATAGCAGCGCCTGGAGTTGCAAGAGTGCCCAAGACAAATAATACTCAACGATGGCATCAACGGCTGGGGCATGTTGGACAAAAGATTCTCAAGAAAACCTCACAGTGTTCTATAGGTCTAGAGAATCTAGATACTTCAGATCTAAGTGTGTGTGAGACATGCCATCTGAGCAAAGCACAACGCTTTGTCTCCCGCCAACCGAGACTCATACCAAACAGTCCCCTAGATGAAATATTCTTAGACACAGTAGGCCCAATAGCTCCGTCACTTCTCGGTCATCAATATGCTGTTATCATAACTGATGCCAAAACCCGCATGAGATGGGCGCTAGCAATCCATACAAAGGATCAAATTGCAACAACGCTTATCCAGTGGATAAATACCATGCATCACCAGTACGGTAAGCGTATACGTATAATATTTAGGGATGGCGGCACGGAGTTTACGCGGACCAGGGCTTACTGTGAACAACATGGCATACAGACGCACACCTCTGCACCTGAGACACCAGAACAAAACGGACTGTCTGAAGCGGCAAATAAGGTGATTTTAAGAGTAGCACGATCTATGCTCATTGATGCTAAAATGCCGGCTAAATATTGGCCCTGGGCAGTCCAACATGCATGTTTTATTACAAATAGACTCTTTTTTCTCCGGACTAAGCAGGTTCCACTAATAGACTTTCTTAAGAGCCTCAAACAGCCATGCCCAGACAAGGTTGACTTTAATAACTTGCCACGATTTGGATGCCGGGCATATAAGCTGACTGACCCCAAACCAAGCAAATTTGAGCCGAGAGCATGTAAAGGCTGGTTCATTGGATTCCAAGTTAATACAGATAAGAATTTCATTATTCACCACCCACATTGGACACCGATTAATGGGCAGAAATGGAAAATTAGCTTCACACCTCATGCAACATTCAATGAGGATGTAATGTATGGTGATGAATGCGAAAGATCTGACCATCAACAAACTATTGATTATTGGGCAGGAGATAATTCTATCTTTGCTGAATCGACAACGTCAACACATCAATCACCTTCATGGGCACCGTCAGAAGAAATTACCCAACAAGAATTTCAGGGGGAGTACTGCTCACAGAGCTCAAGCCAGCCAAACTCAATAATTCCTGACGCTAATGATTCCCAGCTTGATTCATCAATAGTTCCTCGTGATGAAATTCAATCCAATCATCAGTCATCTAGATCCCATACACAAGATGAGGCAGTAACAAGCTCTCCTATGGAATGGCAGCGTGAATTGAACCAAGAATCCACGCAAGGACCTGTACAACAACGGGATTGTCAGGTAATCGGCCCAGTAGAAACGTCACAAGCAGCTCAACATCAGACTATTTTTAGAAATCATCAAGATATGCAGGGGGTACAAGAACAAACAGGAGACCAACAGCAAATCAGTCCGCCAAATACACAGCAAATTACTCAAAATTTGTCTGATCAAGAAGTTCACGGTCCTCTGACAACATATGAACGACCAGGATCTCCGGTTGGATTAAGTGATGTAATGGACTATGAACCAGATGATGAGTGGACTGAATATGATAAAATTATGACTGGATGGGATCCAGTTCCACCAATTGCTGGACAAAAGCGGCCACATTCACCAGAAGCTGAGACTACACAAACAAGAAGTGGTAGAAATGTTAAAAAGTTAAATTACTATCGTCTTCACCATGGTCTAGCAGTACAGCCTTATACTGATCCCAAAACATGGGAGGAGGCAATGACAAGTGGTGAGTCGCGACAGTGGAGGCAGGCAGCGCAACAGGAAATCAACTCCCTAAAGGAAACTGGAGCTATCCAGATCATTAAAAGATCACTTCTACCAAAAGGTCGCAGCCCAATGAAGTGCAAATGGGTTTTCAAGAAGAAGTTCCTCGCGGACGGAAGTATTGACAAATACAAGGCACGCTGTACAGCAAAAGGATTCACACAAAGACCAGGAATTGATTATCAAGAAACATTTGCCCCCACACCTAGACCTGGAACTGGAAGGATCATGTTAGTTGTAGCACATCAGCTTAACTGGCACAGATGTCAAGGTGATGTTCCAACAGCGTTTCTCAACCCTGATCTCAATATAGATCTATTCATGGAGATGCCGAAGGGTTTCGAAAGAGATGGTCATATCATACTCTTGCGCAAAGGTCTGTATGGTCTAAAGCAAGCTGCAGCGCTATGGTACGACGACGTCAAGGCTACCCTGGCATCACTGGGACTATTCCCAACAATTTCTGATGTGTGTTTGTATGCCAACCAAAGCAGGGATCTTTTTGTTGTGGTGCATGTCGATGATTTTCAGATATTAGGACCGGACATTGATAAAATAAACGATCTCATGCATGCACTGTACAAAAGGTACAAGCTTAAACCTGTCGAAACAAACCTATTTCTAGGAATAAACATAGATTACCCAGACAAAGATACGCTCAAACTAACACAGGGGCAATATGCCCGGACGCTCTTGAATAGACACGGGCTCTCTGATTGTAAACCCGCCAACAGACTTCTGGAGCAATTATTAGAGCCAAATGCCTCGCAATGCACACTCCAGACTAGAACTGAGTACAATTCAATTGTTGGGGGTCTTCAATATCTTTCAAATAACACCCGACCAGATATTGCCTTTGCAGTAAATCACCTTGCGCGTTTCTTGATAAATCCCTGCATGGAACACCTACAAGCAGCGCGTCGTGTGCTCCGATATATCGCAAAAGATCCCGATCAAGGTATTACTTTCACGAGGTCAAAGGAAAAACCAGTATTGGAAGCATATTCAGACGCAGACTTTGCCGCAGATCCATCCACCAGTCGCTCAACGTCCGGCACACTTCTCAGATTAGGAGAGGGGCCAATAATGTGGAGATCACATCTACAGCGTGAAGTTGTACTATCATCAACTGAAGCAGAATTTCTGGCTGCAACAGAGACTTGCCGTGAACTAAACTGGGTCAAGTCATTGCTTTGGGAATTGGGAATTCAAGATCAAATCGAAGGCATTAAAGGCACCAGTCTCTACGTGGACAACCAGTCTGCCATATCACTAACCAAAAATCATGATAACCACAGACGTACAAAGCATGTTGCACTACGAAATTTCTACTGTCGCAATCAATTTCAGGATGGGTCCATTGTTGTTATTTACGTGCCAACAACCAATCAACTGGCTGATGCGTTAACCAAGCACAAGTCACTAGTAACAATAAAATAAGTCTCAGTGGCACTCTATTTTTGGCTCACTCTTTTAGGCCATACTAAGGTCCATAATAGTTATCACCAACAGGGGGAGTGTTATGGTGTGCCAAGGGATTTGTCAGGAGCTAGCTTAGTAAATTAGCCGACCCATGTACATAGAATGTAGAGAACCCACACATTCAATTAGATAGAAAACTAAGTCTGCACACATTAGCTCATTGCTCCCATCTCTCATATTCGTTCTCCTTGTACATCGCCAGTCACCTTTATTTGTCTATCAAGATATCTTCCGCAAGCTCATAACTATAACAACTGGTGACTGATTTTTCGACCAAAATATCGAGTGCAACTCCATCAAATAAAATTCATCCAACCCATCTTCGTGATTGAATTTCGGCTCTGGGAGAATATTTCACTCCCAGGCTCCTAGAGGGCACCACTCGCAGATGTTCAGGCTTCGCCCTCCGCCCAGTTATATTCGTCGTCCAATATATGGTAGACTGTTAGAATTAAGAATAATTGGGGCTATCAAGTAGGCCAAGTTGTTATACACACGTGACTGTAGATTATGTACTTAACTTCACTTCGGTAGTTACTTGAATCAATGCGCTCTACAACCTCAATGACTGAGGGGTTATTATTTCCTTAATACTATCTATATATTTATATAGGAGGAAATCTCTCGGTGAATACCCCCCAAGCTTTCTGATTCAATTCCTAGAGTTTGTAATTTATCTTTCAGGAAGCACAGTTACACTTTAACGCCGTCGATGTGTACCAATCACGTCCCTTCTATCGACCCCAACCTTATACATGTTCCGTCTCGTTCCCTGAGCTGCATTTCGACTGCATTTGTCATGCAGAATTGTTCTACCCAACCATGATTAAGAATCCATCGTGTGATTCTTTTCATATTGCTGGGATTGTTGGTCATTGCTTCAAAGGAGCGATTTCGGGCTTGTCTTCAGATTTCTCCTGTACCGATTGACCACTTAGGGCAGGACATGATCATTTGCTTGGGATTTTGTGATTGGTAGCCACACGGATAACTTGGGTGATAAACTCCTGATGCTTTTCTTCTGTGTAAATAAGAATTGAGCCCGATATGCTCGCTTCGAATTTGGATTGCTAAGCTACTTTGGGCCCTTGTCAGGTTTTTATGGAGAGTAAGGGGAGTTTTTCCGAAAAGTTATTCTTTGACATCCAGAATGGCGGGATTGGTAGAACTTTGCTGCTGCCCAAGTTTCAGGATCTGCTGAAGCAAGTTTTTTAGGCTGTCGAGCTCACTTTGTGGCGGACCAAGATTTCGCCCATTCCAGGTACGCTGCAACCCTTACCGCTTCTTTTTATAAGTCCTTGGATTTCTCCTCTCCGCAAATCTCTTTCCAGTAGGCAAGGTCTTCTCTTCTACTGTATGCTCTAGTATCTTCCCTTCCCCTTCTGAGAAGCTTTATTTACTACATGCTGTCACTTCGGTAGTTACTTTAATCAATGTGCTCTACAACCTTGATGACTGAGGGGTCATTATTTTTTCATAGAATCCGTTTGCTAGTTAAGGGCACCACATCCGACGGGGACTTAGTATACAATAGCTTTAGATTTATGTTGATACTTAGAGGTCGACCCATATGATTTAAAAAGACATTGCTCAAATCCTGGCTCCAGCAAGTTTCAAAGTACGCAGCAGGAGAGCTTTGGCTACATTTTCTTGAGAGTCTATACAACCAATTCTTCAATAAACATAGAAGGATTCGGATATTACACGACCCGTCTTAGATATGGTGGACGCTGATATTAGCATATAAATTGTCGCCAGATCAATTGATGTTGGTTTACAGCAGAGCCAGTCCAGAATTATTAAGTTAATTACCGAAATTTAGATACAGGTCTTGTACATGTTTTGAATAAATATAATAATTTTGTTAACAGAAAGTAACTATAGGCCTACTGGCCCAATGGCAAGGCGTTTGACTTCGAATCAAAAGATTACAGGTTCGACCCCTGTGTAGGTCATTTGAAAATCTTTGAATTGCGCGAAACTTCTGTGACAAAACGAACGAGTCTAGGTTGCTCAACGAACATTTTAATTAACGGAAACACTTTGAAGATTTTGTGTCCAACACGATAGAGAATTGAAGTAGATGATGTCGTTGCACGTTTCGCGGTGAGAACCATATCCATTCATTTTTAAAATCATCGCGTCAGTTAGACCATAAGTGACAACTGTAAAATATTGAAATTACAAAATAAGTTGGACTTACCAAGGCATGGTTTGTGATCAATGGTTTGATTTGCTGTGAATAATTTAACATATCTTTCACAGATCAACAGTAGAAAGCAAAGAGAATTTGTATGGATGAACAAATTTTAACAATTCATCTATGGAGGGCTAAGATGCACATACTAAGCTACAAATATATACAGACTCATTGCATTTTGAGCCGGCAAAGACGGATTCTTCACCTTCCAGTGGTGCCGGCGTAATCGCTTAGTATGCTCTGCAAATCTGGGATAGCCAAGAAGAATCGCATCCAAGTCGAAGTCGAAAGCAACCTCAAGTAAATCTCCATTTGATGACTTCTCGACAATGCCTCTCTCATTATTATCATCTGAGTCCTCAACCCATCTCTAACCATGCATCATCTCGCCTCAACGACCAATAAAGAAGTTGCTCCAACTGCACACAGGAGCTTGCCCCATTAATCTCCAGCCATATCTCACTACATATTTACAACGCTATTTATACCCGCAAGGAGGAAATCAAGTCGACAAATACAAAGCCTGGGTCTTGGCTTGTGGGGGACTGTTGCTCTAATGGGACAAACAACTTGAGGAAGAACAGGCGCCTGAGATGTGGAGCGAGAGGGGGAACACGTCTCTGAAGAGCATGCTGGGACCGATATTTTCGAGGAGTTTTCAATTCTGGATTTTTTGTGGGCGCCAAGACCAAGATTTAGGCTAATTAGCCAGGAGGACTTCTCTTGTCGATGAGTCAACGGCACTTCCCAGCGCCCTGGACGGCACAAAAGAAGCTGGCTAAGCTACTATACAGCAATCACGATCTGTCAAGACTTTTCTGACATTTCAGCACGACCTTCGGGATGGAGTTGGAAGGAGGCTAGAGAGGCAGAGGGTGAATTTCCCGAGGTACCCACAAGTCTGCAGCGCCCAGCTGGCCGGCCTCTTCGAACACTTCAGAAGGGGCAACATGTCGTCGGATTTAGTCCTAATGTCGGTATTAGAAGTGCCACGAGAAGCTTTACTCGCTGAGATTGTCTACAAGGAAGGGAAGGATATCTAAGTATCTACAAAACATATATTTACAGTGGGTCGCTCTTTTCATTAAGCGAGGTCATGTGATTTATACAACTCGTCCATTTCCTGACAAGAAGAGCCCCGCACCCAGTGGTTTTTGCAAATTTTCCCGGCTGCCATACACCCGCAAATGGCCATCGTTTCGTTGGCTAGAGAGGGGAGATAATGAAGGGCAAAGGGCTCCTCTAAGTGTATGATCGAATGAGGACTTGTGAGGGGAGTTGTATGGGAGGCATAGGAGGGGATTTACTACTGGTATAGGTATCCTTGGCCTATAGGCAGAGAGGAACTGCATGTCCTACATAGTCATAGACTCAGACAGGACAATAAAATGAAATAACAACAATCATTGCATTTTGAGTTTAGTCGCAAGTGGCTCCGGTCCACTTCGTGGAGCAGAGGTATTCGACGCAGAAGTTGTAGGTGCCATGAAAGCCTTGATGGCTGCAACAGAGGTAGGAGAAGACTTACTGATCTGCATTCTTCTGGACAACCAAGCGGCCATCCAGGCGCTCGAAAGAGGAAGATCTAACTCCTCGCAGTCGGTGGTGGACAAGTTTTCATCGCTGAGACACAATAAGCGTGTGGAAATACGCTGGATACCCGGGCATGTGGGGATTCAAGGCAATGAAGAGGCCGATAAGCTGGCCAAATCAGCCTTGGGAGCTTCCAATAACTGGTCACTAACCTCAGCTGAGCCCATTCTAGAAGATCAAGATCTAACCTTTGCGGCATTAGGGAGGTGGGTTAAACAGCGTAGCCAAGAGCTCGTGGAAGAGTGGTGGCAGAAGTATCGACCGAAACAATAAAAAGATCTGGACCTATTCATGCGTTGCAAAAGACCACCGGAACTAGCTTTACCAAGATAGGCGTACCATCGTCTTATTGCGGCAAGAACAGGCCACGGGGACTACACTGACTACTATCGAAGTTTCAACCCCGAACGTGAAGATCTGAAATGCGTTTGCGGCCGAGAGAAAAGGCCCTGGCATTTTTCAGAGTGCCGACCTGCTTTGCTACGTTGGAGAATCTATGAGAAAATGGCGCCACCTGGGGCCAGGGAAATGATAGGGGAGAAGAGATGGTAGAAGTTCATTCAATTCTTAACTACAAGCAGATGTTACAGTCTGCCGAAGAATGAACAGGGTGGGAGGTGACCACGCTGAGATTGTTTCTGACCCGAGAGGAGATGGGTGTGGAAGATAGGGATGCGGCGCAGGGCACTGTAACTCAGACATATACTGTTCTTTTTTTTCACTCTTTTCTTTTGTCGCTTCTGGCTCCACTGCCGGTCATGTAGGTAGCAATGAGCTTTCAGAGCCCATCTACCCGTGTCACGTCTAAATAGATGTTAGGTTCTTCCTGTCACGTAAAAGATTTCAAATTCAAATTGCATTTTGAGTTCGTCCCTCCAAGATTATCTCACTTCTAGATGATTCCAGTTGCTACTCCATGGACGGAAGCCAAAAGTATATAGGAAATTTTTGCTGCTCAACTCGACGCCCTGCGCCTAACCAGCTTTCTCACAACAGTTTGCCTGTAATATTTATACCCCAGAAAACCTCGGTCATTCTGGTCTAACGTTGCTACCCAGAAAACCACGTCACAGTAAGGAATTGATAAAATACTTCCCATCCACTTTATCCCAACAGTGTCTATACACCTCGCACTGTTTCATTTGTTAATTTTTGCCATTGTTTTAGCGCTATCCGGCATTCTGAGAAATGCCACGGGCGTCATTCTCGACCACATTTGCACCTACAATCAGTTCTTTCGCGGTGAAACCTTTCATATTACTTGGAGAAGTTTCTACGACCAGTCCTAGCCGCTGTCAGTCGATGATACGCCCATGTTGGGAGAGCTAGCACTGGTGGTCGTTTTCGTTTCATTAACAAGTCCAAGTCTTTCTACCGATTAGATCTATTTTCTCGCCAACAAGATTCGATAATTTTATCATCCCAGTCTCTGACCTATCGATTTATCGCTGCAAAAGTATGCCTTTTTCTCTGATTTGGTCTTGAGGTAAACATTGCATTTGAGAAATCTGAAAGATATTTTAGAGCTGATTTCGCTAGTTTATTGGCATGAATGTTCCCGAGAATTCCAGAATGGCCTGGCATCAATCTTATATCTACTTACCAGTTGAATCTTGACAGAAATATAAATTGGTCGACTGTGGCTTGAGACGACTTTTTTTTTTAATTTTTTAATTCATATTGTATTCAGCTATCTAGCTATGACAATTGAGACGACTTGCTTCAGCCTGTTCTGAGGGAATGAACCGCTTTAGAGTTATTGAGGAGTATTCGAATGTGAAACTCTCTTGCCATTATGTAAAAGTACGAAGGTTACGGTCGCTACACAAAAGCAAAGCCACAAAATAATGTATCCTTTTATATGTAGATAGCGTTCCAGTGTGACAGAGTCAGTGTAAGGTGTGTGCTGATGACCACCTTATATAATTACTTACAAAGCGTCTAACCTGGTGCAAGAGCTAGACCAATTTGCCACATCCCACTTACATGCAAGGCTGGGCCCAAAAGTCAGCCCAGCCAACTAACACCGGGTAAAACCCGTAACACAATATTACAGCTGTACTTGCAAATGAAATCCGAGGCATGAGTGCTCTTCCTATATATTGAGTCATCCATTATGTACTTTTCTTTGATATTGTGTCATAGCTAGATAGCTGCATACACAAATAAAGTCTGATGCAAAAAAGAATATATATCTTACAGCTGCTTCCAAGGCTTTCTGAGCGCCTAAAAGCTCTGCGTTGTTCACTTCTACTCCCTGATTCAAACTAGCATCGTTTCCAATCAGCCTAATTCCATTGTGTGCGGCGTATCCCCATGCAGATCTAGCTGGGCCGCTTGATGAGCCATCGGAGTGGGTACTTGCAGTCTCCAGCTAGAGATTTTCAATCCATACCTTTGCATAATATGATTCAATTTTTGTGCGTAAAAATATATATGGCACGTGACTTGGCTTAGTGGCAAGCCTTATTCGCCTTCCCTTGTATTGTAGAAGAAGAGTAGAGAATGATTAAACAACTGTTACAATATTCGTATTTACACCCCCATCTTTTCTAGCGAAACCTAGAAGGAGCCTGGCCGGATTGATTTTCGGATATGAAAATTTCCCGTGACCTTCAGCGATCTATACATTAGGAGCACTGTTCTGGATTTGTGTCAGAAAGCGCTCTGAAGCAGCGATAGACCGAGATTTGTGGCCTGCTCGCAATTCGAGGCACCTTGTGATATCTTTTGGTACTCCCCTAGATCTCGGTGCTAGATAGTGCTGTTCTAACTGCCTTTACGATTGTTTTGTCCAGTAGTTCGGTATGCCAGCCAATGCCGGTGTTAACTATTTTGTCTCGCCGAGTGGTAATACGGGCTAGGCCTGACTGTTATTCCTCTGCTTCATACAGAGCCGTACTAAGGACATAGGCGTGGACAGCTTTAAACATCGTTCCCGGTGCGACGCCGCGCTGAACAGTATCAATCCAACGTATAAACTGTGTTACACGTGATTTTCTGCACCACTCTTGCACGTGCTGCTTAAATTTCAGCATGGAATCAAGCTCTACTCCAAGCCATCTCAGATATGGGGATGGCGATATCGTCAGCATATCCGAATCTTATTCCATTCCCATCTTGAAATAAAATGACAATACATAGGAGGAAAAAGAGTGGTGAAAGAAGTGATGCCTGGAGGACACCGCCCTCCACGATTTTATTGCCCATTATTCCATCCTGATGACGAACACGAATTCTATGCCGGGTCAGAAAAGACTCAACAAATCGGCATAGAATCTTTGGCCACACCTGGTCCCGCATTCTACGCAATAGGCGCTTGTGAAGTACGGCATCAAAGACTTCTTGCAATTCCATCGTTACCAAAGCTATGACTTTGTTTTTCCTCATTGTCCTCTCTACGTCTTGAATGACACAAGATATAAGATCGATAACTGAACGTCCAGGAAGTCCACCAAATTATTGTTGGGGAACTGCATAATGCTCGATGACTGACCACGCCATTCTTATGACTACGATGCGTTCTAATCCTTTACCTAGGCATGAGAGAAGAGACATAGGTCGTCACCCCTTGGGATTGGATAGATCTCGTCCTGGCTTTGGAAGCATGACTACTCTACGGCTCGAAACGCTATTAGAAAGTGTCCATGATCGATACATGCTTGGAATATGTTTCTCACCTGTATTCAAATTACTGTACAGCGTGCCTTGAGCAATCTCACAGTTAGTTTGTCAGTTCCTGGGGCCGTGTAACCGCCGCCAATAGTACATTCTGTAACGTGCTGCAATCATAATGCATTGTCCTAAGAGATCAGTATTGTAAAATTCGGATGATTTCTATTTTTTCCTGCATGAAAAGGTCTACACATAAATAATGTTTGGCATCAATTTCAATCACATCCTTCCTGCCAACTGGGCGCATTCCAAACTAGAATTGTTGACATTCGTCTTTTCTCCACCTAGCGCATACCACTTCCCAGCTAATAGTTGGCACTTCCAACTTCATTGTTACACATTGACCTTAGAGCAAAATCGCAAGGAATTTTCATTACATCATGTAATAGTTCAACAGATATTATGATATCACAATAATCAGCTCCAGTTGGTCTAGCTCCCACGTGGAGAGATCTTCGTCTGCGTCAAATTGGACCATCATCGTATCCTTCAAGCTCTGTGCCCTCTCGAGTGGGTTGGAGAGCCATTTATCTTCTGCAACTCGTAGTGGATGGAGCTTTTGACATTACTTAGGCTTGGCCCATTCCATCAGTTTAAATACCTGCGCATCTATGGTGGTATTTTCAAATAATATCTTCAAGTGTTCTCTTCAAGCTGCTTTGACAGTAGGTCTGAACTTTTTGCGGGCTTGGTCTGCTATAACTAGAGAGCCGTTAGAGTCTCTGGACTCGTACCGCCTTGTCTTGCATTACTTGTTCAACCACGGTGCTGTTATTCCATTGGCTATCAATGCCTTGCGCCCTATTGCTTTGCTAGCATCGTCAATTACCACTAGGAGTGCAGAATTTTGGACCTCTAGGTCTAGGAAATAGCTCAACGGTCCTGGTTTCATCCAAGTTTTGTCATATTTAGGAAATTTGCTGAGGCTTTGGTCGATCAAAAGCAGTTCCTATGAGATACTTAATGTTGAAAATGTCGCGCAATGAAATGGGCGCAATATTTATGAAACGATAGAAATTGACCAAAATAGTGTCATGTTCGGATTGCAGCTAAAAGAGTGGGAAGTGTGTGCAGCAAGTACAAGTATAAGCGACACAAGGCCTAGGAGGACAAGACTGAACATCTGTACGCGGTGTCCTCTACGAACCTGGGAGTGAAATATTCTTTCAGATCCAAGTTCAGTCAGATTCTGTAATATCAAAGAAGTTGGCCCACGAGGCAACGATTCAAATTACTCCAACACGTCGTTTTTCGCTCCCGACGAGTCTGACTCCTAACTAAGTCTCAAGTCTACAACTATGTTCTAGAACATCCTCATTCTATTGACCACACCTCTAGTCGACTTTTTCTGGCCTCAGCTGGTCACCAAATACACGCCCACGCCGATATTTATACCCAACGGAGGAAGCAAAGCGTGGCGCACATATCTGGGAGACGGTTCTTTGGGATGGACGTGAGAGGATTCAGGAAAAGTTGATAAGGTGATGCGAAGGATGGATACAGTCTCGACGGGCGTAAATTTTCGAATTTTGACGAGGAGATTTTACAACTTGAGCTTTGTACGCGCTAAGGCTTCGGTTGCAAGAGTGCAGGAGACCATCTAACCACCGCCATGGTTAGATGTTGCAGTGGCACATCGTCTTGGCCGGTCTCCCAAGTAACATCTGGATAGCTCGGATACATATCCCACTCGACACAGTAGATCGCTGGTTCAAATCCGGCAAAACACAACCACTTTTCTCGCGGCGCTGGTAAATTTGGATGACGAAGGCATGCTTGGATAATCAAAGGTTTTCAATTTCCCTTTGGTGGGTACTCACGGAGGAGGATCGGCTGTTTATGTAAGCAAGCATACCTCATAGTGGTATTTGCAAATGAAATCAAGAGTATGAGCGTCTCTAACGTCAAAAGAGTCATCCCACATGTATACACAGCACCGGTCATGTGTCATAGCTAGATAGCTGAATACACATTAAATGATTTTAAAAAAAAAGTACAAGTGTAAGCGACACAGAGCCTAAGCCACAGCATAAACGAGTGTGGCGCCATCTAGGCATAGAAAACCCCCAATAACCTCCTTGTGCCCACGCCATACAGCCGCTCATATCTCCAATAGGTAGCCTGAAGCGCTACCATATTACCCATTCCAACCTCTTGAATACACACAAGATCGTGTTGGGAACCTAGACGAAATGGAGGGCCCGTACGTCCACAACACTCTGTGTCTCAATTTCAAACAGTAAGCTAGGTAGAACATACATAGATAATTAGCAGTAGATCGAAATCTTCCCAAGTCATGAGAACAATAAGTTAGATAAAACATACTATTCCTATTAATCTATCCCTTCTACTAAAATATGTGATATCTAAGAATCCCTTTAATTTTGACTTGATGGCCAATACTCACTTCTATCATTCCAAGATACTTCCACAAATTTAACAGATTATATATTATTCCCTTATCTAGCACTTATATTTTGTGTTACGAGAATATAGACGTCAGGAAGCTCACAATAGGAGTACATGTGAACATGTCGCAGTACCTTCAATAAAAATTAGGGACTAAGCCTCTGAATCTCCCAAGCGCCTGATACTTTTGTGTATTGGAATCGATCGTGCAATCGGCTATCACGTCCTTGCCAAAATTCTATCATGTCTGGCAAGATACGTAGTCCACCCCAAAACGTTGGAACAGGAATATGTTCCACGTCTTTAAATTTTTCTTCTGTCTCGGCAACCCAGCCTTCCAACTCTTCTCGACCTTGTAAGACTTGACTCTGTTTCGATGCCCAGGCCCCAATGCGAGATCCTCTAATGCGGGTATCAAAATATACCTGACTCTCATCGCTACTTAATCGTTCCACCGTACCCTCTACTCTTACTTGTCTCTCAAGTTCGGGCCACCAGAACGTAAGACTTGCCCATTTGTTGCTAGCTAAATCCTGTGACTTTTTGCTGGTGCCAAAGTTACTGTAGATTACAAAGCCACTGGCGTCGAGCTCCTTCAGATAGACCATCCGAGCTGAAACGCGACCCGACGGAAGGCTTGCTGTTGAAAGGCAAACCGTCTCCGGATGGTGTACACTGTGACTTTGTGCGTGCGCAAACCACTCCGCAAATTGCTTCAGGGGACATTCTTTAAGCTGCGTTCTTTCAAGACTACCCTTGACGAATTGTTCGGCTTGCGCGTTGTTCTTCTCGTTAGCCGGTGCGACTGAATGTCAAGGCAGTCAGCTCGGGAATAATTTATGTGGAATCATGTGGTGTAGACTAACAAATGAACTTTGATGGTGTGGCGCTGGAATTGGTAGACATTCTGAGGATTGGGTTCCAACGCAAAGAGCGAGTGATGATTGTACGCATGGGGGAGGTTGTAGGATACTTTCGCCTCAGCAGCGACTGCCAGTGAAGCTATCAGACTAGTCTCTCGCGAATGTCTGCCACCGCAGAAACAGTCCAATTTCAACAAGTCCATAAATTTGTTCTATTTAAAGCCATAATATTTACGAAAAGGATACACAGTCCTCTACAATGCAATCTTCATCAAGTTCATTAAATGAATCTTGTTTATTTCCCAATCTTGCTTTCCATCAAACTATCCGTGCGACAACATTGCCGATGTAGGAGCTGATAGGGGGCAAAACAGCGGCCCCGACGCGTTGATGAGAGCGATAATGATCACCTTCAACAAAGGCAGTAGAGGGCAATCAGTTTCAAAAGACAAGAACCTCGAAATTCTGAAAAATTCATCAAAGAAATTAGACCTGTCGTCATGGGCGAATTACAGAAAATAGTACCCACACAGGAAAATGACGGTGAAGCCGATAAGACTTACAATAAGCATAGGAAGACCTAGATAGTGATTTCCCCGGAATAAATTTCCAACTGAATAGATGATGATGGCGTTCGAAGGAGCTGTCGAGAGGAGCGTTGCGGATCACGCCAGAAAAAGTAAATTCACTGTGGCGTCGGGGGTACCAGCGCAAAAATCCCGCGTGTCGGTCGATACTACTAAAATAATGAAATGGCGGTGCGAATCAGAATCGACTGGTCACAGAACTTGCAGCTAGAAGAACTGATAACGAAAGCGATGGAAAAAATTGAAGGGGTGTACGTGATTTATCAGATACGAAGCAAAAACACAGAATTACCCTTAAATTCGACGTCTCAGGGGGACGTATCTCTTAACAGGAGACAAACGGCCGCTTTTTGGAACCTACAGCAAGAAATTTCTTTAAAGGTTTCAGGAGTCCCGCTATGAATAAAACTTGAGGGCGGCAGAGATTCCTGCAGCTATGCCATTGTCAAAGATATTATGACATTTACGGAGGCTTAAGTTTCCGGCCTTGTATTAAATAGGTTCTTGAATTTGATCCTATTTAACCCGATCAGGCACCCTATGGGTCCATGCAGATGACTATCTTCATTATTTACAAAGGAGGAAACCAATTTGGTGAAAACCCCCTGATCCTGTCTATTTATATTCCTATCAATTTATTTAGTTTACCTTTAGGAAGTGCAGTGTACACTGTTCAGCCAGTGTAGATTTCGTCTTCTCCCCTTCCAGATCGTTTTGTTATATCTGAAATTGTTACCTCGACTTTCCCTGCAAGTCGAAACTGTTTCAACCACCCTTTGCTTCGTATCCACTGTGTGATTCTAGCCACATATTCTGGGATATTTATCATGGCTTCAAATGACCTGTCTTTAGCTCGTCGGAGAAAGTCGCCTCTTCTATTAGCCCACAGCAGACATGCTAACACCAAGTGCTTGACGTTTTGTGACGAATATCCACATTGACAGCTTGGCTTTTCCACCCCGGGTACTTTTCTTCTGCATAGGTAAGAATTAAGTCCGATATGCTCGCTCATTAGCTAAATGGCGACACTGCTTTGGGCCCTGGTCAGGTTACGGTGGATTTTTTAGGGTGTATCTTTGAAGCTCATTTTGGTGCTACCTGTTTTTTCATCAGTAAATATATTTGCCGCTTTCCAATGTTCTGGATCGGCTGATGCTAGTCGGCCAGGGCGCTGTTTCCTGTTCTGGCTTGTCCATGAATCTTTCCACTCCTGAAAGGCCGCTATCTTTCCAGCTTCTTTCTGCCTTCCCCTGTCCTTTTCCCTTCCACAAGTTCTTGTCTATACGGCGATATCTTTACTCTTGCTCAAGGCACGCGGAGTTTCTCTCCTGTTTGCGGGCAGCTTTATCCTTTTACATGTCAATCAGATTGTCTCTTGAACTGGGAGTTTAGCTGATAGTCCGGCGTGCTGGACCCTCCTTTGTTTTAGGTATATCTCTATAGGGAGGCCGGACGATTCGTGCTCTAGCACTCTGTTGATAGTAGAATTGTAGGCACTTGCAACAAGCTTTAAGCATTTTCTTTGAATACTACTGAGGGGTTTCACTATCCTTTCGGCTTGCATGTAGGTTGTAGTCTGGAATTTTGCACTGTAATTAGTTCGCCTACTTTTACCTGTTTGCGATATTAGCGCTCATCATGTTTATACCTTGTGTTTAAAATTTGATAATACAGTCTGTTTGTAAGACCGGATGATGAGATTACGTGGTTTGTACTATGGAAACTGACTGAAGGAAGACGAGCGAACTTGTACTTAAACAGAAGTGAGATCATGGAAGATAGGATAATTAATCATTTTTCTCT
Organism: Blumeria graminis f. sp. triticale; assembly: GCA_905067625.1. Classification (NCBI taxonomy): domain Eukaryota; kingdom Fungi; phylum Ascomycota; class Leotiomycetes; order Helotiales; family Erysiphaceae; genus Blumeria; species Blumeria graminis. The sequence continues at coordinate 712,699 of LR898468.1, forward strand.
TTCCCTTCTCTTTGAGAAAACATCTAAGTCCCAATACTGTGACATTTGTTCTCTTAGACAGTGAGGAAAAAGATGTAGTTTGGTCAGGGAGAAGCCCAATGTGCTAGATAGTAATTTTGTTAAACAGTAAAAAACAAGCTAACGATGGAAGGTACCATGGTACGCCTCTTGGTGGTATTCGCCAGTATAGTTTGAGTAGCCTAGGCACCTACTTCACTTGGGGAGGAGATGCCTCAGATCACACTTTGCGCAGAGAAAATTTAGTGGCTGGAGGTATTTCTGGAGAACTCAAATTTTTGAGGCGTTTTCCTGGGTGGGTTTTCACGGATGAGGGTTGACTTGGGGTGAAGAAAAAGCCACCATAACTTCGCAGTGGTACATTCAAGTGAAATTCGAGGCATGAGTGCTGTTCTTGTACATTAAGTAATCTGTTGTGTACATTTTCTCTGATATTGTGTCATAGCTAGCTAGCTGCATACGCAATTCAAACACGTTGCCTAGAAAAGCCCATTGGTCTTTTGTCTTAGATTCCAAGATAGGTATTCCAAGTATTTGAGAACAATTAATGCCTAATTTCTACGACGGCTAGAATATAAAGTGCCATGTCGCAAAACAAGTTCTGATAGGTATATACTTACGGGACAAGGAGTTTCCTTGAAATATTTTCTTCCAACAATTTATTTAGAGAGCTGGCAAGTCACGCGACTCCCAATTATAGCAGCATGCATTGCTTTTATTTTTATTTTTGAATCATATGACTTCACGGCTTAGTAAAACCAGCTCAAGTGATTGAAATATATTCTCTTATGGTGCAGATCCGTATTCAGCCCCGTAAGTTAAATAATTTGGCCTGACACCCAAGATTATTCAATTCCATTCGAACTGCAATATCCTCAAGAGTACTATGATGTCGCTCACCATAATTTTCTGGTAGAATGTTCGAGACCCCACCAGAGGTTATCAGGATTCTCCTTGAAAAGAAAGAGAACTTTTCAGGAATAAGATAAGGTTATACTAGAGTTATGGGATTCCTTAGAGCGAAGAAATTTCTCAACTTGAATCTCAGAGGGAATGTCCTAAAATATAAATTAATGATTAACAAGTATTTTACACAGCTCGTTAATAGCAGAAATAAATGCTAAACTCTCCTACACGATCCTTAATTTGCCGTGGACCCAGTTTATAATAAAAATATATCCAGGTAGTACCTACCTGGACCCAATGGGGCAGAATTTCTATAGCCCTGTGCAACCCATTTAATAGTGGAAAGATTTTTGGCTCTTATGACTCCTGCTATTATTTTATGCCTAATTATTATTGTTCAAATCTGACTAGTATTGTAATAAAGGCACTCTTTTTTGGGTGAAGCACTCACTGGACAAATTAAAGGAATGATGTTTTGCCAACATATACCCCACTTTCTTGGCAATGTTATCTAGCATGAGACATAACACCGCCGACAAGATTCCTACAAGCGGGAAAAGTTTGCACACCTATACCTTGAGACCTGATACCTCATATTTATCAAGCTGGCGCTAGTGAAATCAAGCTAAACCTTAATTCGCCCTGGCCTGCCGCAACTTCTCGTCTTGTGAAGGATCGAACACTTAAATCCAATGCTTTCTCTGATAGTAAATCCTCATTTGGAAGTAGCTGACCGCGATTTAAAGGGCCTTTTCGCCGTCCATCCAATTCCCATAAGACATTATCTTTATCCTTAACAAAACATACGTAGTGCAAATCAGTATCGTCTTCAGCATTCGGCTTATCGCTTTGGCCATGATTGGCTGCTTCTTCATGAGCCGTCTCAAAAGGTTTGAAATTGTAAATGAGATTGGCTCGATGATCAGGTCCTTGAGGAATGGCTTCTTTGAGGAAACGTTCGAGATCTGAATCAGACTCTATGACAAGTTAAAAGCCACTTTTTTGAGCAACTCAATCCTTTCTATGGCATACCGATAAAGTTTCGCGCCTCTCCATTGCTTACAGCATGCAGAATGCCGATTAGACCGCAAGCATTTCGAATAGTTTGTTTGTACCAAATTACAGCTTCTTGATCACCCATTAGATCGTAATCATGCTGTGTCTGATCTTCATGCTTCCGAAATTCCTCGTAGCATTTGCTGATTGGAAAAACGAGGAGCAAAGCTGTGACCGGTCTGGAGTAAAACTCAAGCATCTCTGGTTCATCAATGCTGAAAATATCATGGAAAGAAAATGCGTTTGAAAGTCCAAGCGAATGAGCTAGCTTCGACATGACCTCAGGATTATTTTCTGCACCATGATTAATTAATTTTCCTCTCTTTCTTGAAGATAAAATAAAATACTCACTCACCTAAAGGGACAAATGATTTTTGATCAGGTGGAACATCGGAGTTCTCTGCTGTCAAGCACAACGAACTATCCACTCGAGCATCCAAAGGATTTTCCATTTTTTGAGTTATCTCGTACCTTTAATTGGAAAATATGGTTCTAGTTTGTTAAATTGTTGTCGCGGAATCTATTGGCAGGGCTTGAACTAGAAAGAATCAAGTTGGGAAAGGCATCAGTATTTGGACCGTGAAGAATCGACAAAGTCTCTCACCTTGAGATCCATGACTGAAGGTGTCATGTGGATACTCGGAAGAAAGAAGACAAGGTAGTAGTGTTTCTAGAAGAATGACCTCATATTTTTTGTTCCTTCACTACAAGAGTGATGGGGGAGGTGACGTCATGAGTCCCGACTATATCTGTTAGGGCTCATAGTTTAAATTTGAATCCATTAGCCTAATTTGGTGCCTTATGGGCCCATGTATGTGTCTATGAACTGTAATATTTATATGGGAAGAGACATTGTGGTGGAAACCCCACAAACCTATATGACCGTTATCTTAGTTTTTCCAGTGTATCCTTCAGGAAGCGCAGTATGTGACGGGCTTTGCCCGGATTGGGACTGGTCACTAGGACCACACCAGGGAGACTATTCTCAACAACTGTAAGTGGTGTCCCCTACGAACCTCCTGATCTCGCTGTAGAGTCTGCAGAGCCGAGATTGAGTAACAAAGTCCTCTCTTCGAAGATGATTCCCAATCGCTTTCGCGGTCTATATCGTCTTCATCTCTCAACACATTCCCCTATCACCATTATCATGAAGCTAACCACGATCAGATCAGATGCTAGGGTCGGAGCCCTACTCTTCACCAACCTTTGATCATGGAGGAAATGCTATCCGGTGAGTTTCCAGAGCGTACCCAGCACCCGATACGGAGATGGTGGATTACTTCAAGTCGTCCTCGACTATTACAATTAAAGGAGATATACATGAATATGCGCACCTCATGTGGTCTCGGTGTCTAGGTCTCGCCTGGCTGAGGCTGCAGGTTCTTTGAAATGTTTCCCGCGCACGCAGTTTCCATTGCTACCATTTTATTTTTCTTGGGTAGAAGGTTCCGCGGAAAAGGTGGCCGAATTCCACGGGTAAATACTGAGCTGAATGGCTATTCATCACGGGCAATATATCAATGATCTTTCAAGTAACAAAAGAGGCAAGGAGCACTGTACAAGGTGTGGCCTGGGTTAGAGCGGAGCCCAATGTGCTAGATAGTCATAGACTCAAGTAGCACAATAAACACACACACACATTACATTCGCAAATACCACAATGAGATATGCTTGATTACACAAACAGTTGACCCTCCTTCGTAAGTACCCACCAGAGGGAAATTCAAAACCTTTGATTATCCAAGCATGCATTCGTCATCCATGTTTACCAGCGCCGCGAGAAATGTGGTTGTGTTTTGCCGGATTTGAACCAGCGATCTACTGTCTCGAGTGGGATATGTGTCCAAGCTATCCAGACTCTACTTGGCAGACCGGCCAAGACGATGTACCACCGCACCATCCAACCATGGCGGTGTTTATAGTGTCGCCTGCACTCTAGGAGAGATCTCTTATTTTGTTTTGTTTATTTTGTCCTAAGCTAAAGCTATGTTTTCCACATTGGGTCAAGGACAGGTGGAGCCGGCAGGGTTCCCTGTAATCTTTCCTACAGCCTAACTCGTTCCAACCTCGTGAATCGCTACCAAAAGTGCAGCTGATTAAACAGAAACGAAAAATCAAGAAAATCAAAACAACTCCGAAAAAAACCAGAAGATTCCTCAACAATGGACCCAGTCAATGTGAGAGATCTCTTGTGTTGCTTCAAAGCTTAGCTTTAAACACCACGACACGATCCCACCGGTAATTGATGATTGGTATCCCGACCTATTCTCTGGTGTCAAAGCTTATTTCTCTGTTACTTGCAGTGATTTAACGCTTGACCACAAATATGCCGCCGCCTTCGCCCTCACCAATTCTATTTTAGAGTGGACGACGCCCGAAAACCATGAAATTGGCTCAATCGAAGCATCAGGACGCAAAGGACCATATTTTGAGAATAAATAAGTCACTTACCAGCTTGAAAATGCCGTCCCAGTATTAACTGGTGTTTATACAATATTACAAACACAATTTTACGTGGCAGATGGCAAAGCTTGGTTAATTTTAGGTTTTGAGGTCAACTTTCTCAACTTTCACCTTTCTTTCTTTTTTTTGTTATCAAAAATAACATTCATTTGTTCTGAGTAATTCGTACTCGCTTATTAAGGAAAAAAATCTTGAGTATTTCACCACTGCAAAAAAACAAAACCGTAGACAGGTGCGGTGGAACGAATTACTCGCAGATTTCGATTTTAAGATTGTTTTCAGGCCTGGTAAACTACGGGGCAAGCCTGACGCTCTAACTAGAATCCACGCAGATATGCCAGTCGATAGCAATGATATTCGAAATATTCATCAATACCAAACACTCCTCAATCCACCTCAAATTGTTCGCCGCATAGAAATAAGCTCCATACCCATACTTGGATCGACAAATACAGTAGAACCTACTCCTGCATTGGCCATACTAATGGAAAATTGGGAGTGTCACGGTACGGCATTCTGCCCCGTCATGAGATATGGTCACGTGGATGGAGGAGACTGATGGCTGATGCGGGACGCTCGAATAAGAATAGCCTTGGGGCTTTTTATACTTTGATTCTATTCTTTTCTATTCTTCTCCAGCTTAGTATTCGCTTCACAGATTGAAGTATCGCTATACAAGCTGTACTTTCACTTGTGCCTATTCTACGCCGTGACATAATACTAAGCTCCCCAAACTACTCAACGCGACTTTTGTAGAGAGGTAAAATATTACTTTTAGACTCAGTAATCTGTGGACAGCGTTTCGCTCACAATTATCTGGACAGTCATTGACTAATCGTCTCGCTAATAAAGGATAGCAGAAGATGCCAGGAGAGTGGCCGAAGGAAACCTCCTAACCTCGGTGTATACCACCTGCGCACCCGGGGAAGAGGAGGACCATACTACGAAGATTGATGTTCCATGGTATCTGAAAGTCACTTTTGACATGTTGGACAAGGACTATAACAAGAGAAATAAACGCCGCGCTGCTGAAGTCAAGAATGAGACTGATCAAGAACGCCACGAATATATCCTCAAGACTATGTGTACCGCCCTGGCTGATTGCGCCAACAACATCAGCAACTACCTTCGAGATACACTAGACCAGAAAGTAGAGGCAGAGAAAATGGCAAAATCCTGGGCGGAGGAAGCCGAGCACAGGAAGGCTGCATTTGCAGAGTTCACTCCAGATCTCAAAGCCAAGGATAAGGGTAAGCAGAAGGAGGAATCCAAATCGGTGCGAGAATCTGCTGCCTATAATATTTTTGACAAAGACGCCGCCAGCAACAAAGATGTCCGTGACCCACAGGCTAAGCGACCCCGCCACCGCCAGAAGATTGAGAACCCACCCACCTTCACTGGTTCTCATAATCCTACTTTCGAGAACTGGGAACGCGCTGTTAAGCGCAAGTTGAACGGCGATTCGGTCTACTTCGATGATGAAAACCACAAGATCAATTATCTCTTGGGCTTTATTGGTGGTGATGCACAGGAATTTATCAAACCCTACCTGGAACCAGAAAGCGTCAACCACATCACTGTTGCGATGTCCATCGTCGAAGTTATGCGAGGAGCCTACAGCAAGACCCGAGGACAGAAGCGCTCTGAAGCTCGTGCCAATTCCAAAAAACTCCGACAAGGGAATGACATCTTCCCAGCCTTTTCACTAAGTTCTTCACCTTCGCTTCTCAATTGCAACTTAGAGACGAAGACCGCATGGATGAACTTCGCGAGAATATGAGTCCCAAGTTGCAAAATGTCATCGCCGGATTGGATGTCAGAGCCACATTAATTGTTTCCTTAGGCAGGAAAATAGGGGTAAAACTTGATTGTAATGCACAGGGACAAGGATACAGGACGAGGTAAATTACATGTGCTTCGTTTATTACATGGAATTGCTTTTGCTAGTAGTTGAGACTGTGTTAGACAGTTAATGCTAAGCCTAGAATTCGGTATGTGTTGGGGTACTTATGAACTGGATCCAGCAGGTGTAAAGTTCCCCAGCTTCGCAATCTTTATCATACTTTCTCTAGTTTTTAAGCTCGCTTAGTAATCGATCAGATTTAATTTCTCCTTTGTTTCCCTACAGCTAATTCATACCTCAGAGACGGCGAATTAGACCACTGAAGCTCTCGCCGTAATATTGGATTTTTTATCTACCTCGGAGATGTCGCAACACTGCTTGAAAATCGAAATACACCTTCAATTAGCGCGCAAATCAGAGGATCAAGCCGCCCGCTACCAACAACGCAAGGACAGGTACAAGAAGCCACTTCCCGCGCCGGACCACACTCTTACTGCATCTCCAAGAGCATCTAGTCCACCCAAGCCAAACGTCTTGGCCCGAACCGCTGGTGTCTGCTTCTATCGCTACAAGACTGGTCACTACGCTGACGCTTGTCCTACTGCTAAAGTCAACGAGGTGGATGCAGAGAAGGAGGAAGCTGAAGCATCTGGATCGGAATTCACCATGAGTTCCGATGAGGGAAAAGATTGTCTCTAGGAGAAGTTGCCTTCCAAGAGAAAAACACGTATCGAGTAAATGGCATTGATTTGGAACATTTGTTTGGCGGAAGGCCACTAGTCATAGATTGTATTCTTGAAACTAAAAACAATTCCCAATTTCCAATCTCTACCCTCATTGATACTGGAGCTAATGGATATGCCTTCGCAGATTGTAAACAACTGCGTGATTGGTACCGAAATAGTAAGATTAAGATGACGCGCTACAATCTCCGTCATCCACTCTCTACCAGAGGCTTCGACGGCAGATCATCCCTACCTCTACGCTATGCCTACGTGATGACACTGACTATAGACTCGCACCGAGTCAACATGCCGTTCTTTCCTACCACACTTGGTAACAAGAACAATCTGATCCTCGGTCGGCAGTGGCTGGCCTATCATGACGTACTCACAGACTGCGTGCGACACCGGCTGTGGTGGTCAGAAGACCGCAATGATCATCAGTGAGACGTTAGCCATCGTGACCGACTGATCGAGCTGCCCCCTCTAGAAATCAACAAACCTGCTATAAAAAAATATCCACAAATTATACCAAAGTAGATATTGAAACGTGCTGCAATGGTAGCAGGACCGCCGGCGACCCCTTCAATTATTCTGACTCCCTGGTCCATACTGCAGGAGCGACAAGAAGCCTACGAGAAGAAAAGGGAGGATCCGGATCTAGACGAAAGGAACATACCTACGCTTTCAGCCGTCGAGGTTGAGACAATTGAAGGGGAAGACCAATGCTGGTTCGTAGAAATAGAAACCGCTTACGACGGTACAGAGATAGCGCATATTGCGGAGCTCACTAAAGAAAAAGAGAGGGCGCAATTGTTGGCCCAATTACCTCCTGAATATCATGACCTTGCTCATACTTTTTACAAAAGACGCGCGAATGAATTGCCGCCGCATCGGGAGTTAGACCCTAAGACTAATCTGGATAGCGAGCCTGAGCTCAAGCAGGCGCCCTCTATAAAATGAATCAGAAAGAGCTAGACATCGTACACGCTTATATAGAGGAGAATTTGGCGAACGAGTTCATCGAACCCAGTGATTCTCCAATCAATTCCCCGGTCTTGTTCGTCAGGAAAAAGAACGGTGACCTTCGATTTTGTGTAGACTACCGGAAATTAAACGCACACACGCGGAAAGATCGCTATCCTCTGCCCCTCATTGGTGAGACATTAGCCAAGATGGCTAGTTCTAAGAAATTCACCATTCTAGATGTCATCCATGCGTTCAACCGTATCCAGATGCATCCAGACTCCGTAGGATGAACTACGTTTCGTACTCGATTCGGTCAATACAGTTACCGCGTGTTACCTTTTGGTCTGTCAGGTGGCCTGGCCACTTTCCAAAGATATATCAATTCCGACCTGGGCGATCTGCTTGCACGCTAAGTTCCCGCATATATGGATGATATATACGTCCACTCTGAAGACAAAAGTAAACATGTGGCAGAAGTACGTGAGGTCCTTCAGCGTTTGGACAGAGCTGGACTGCAGGTAGATATTAGGAAGTGCCGCTTTAATCAAGGGTCTGTTAATTTTCTGGGCTTTATCATTAACACTTCCGGACTCCTGCCAGACCCGAAGAAGCTGGAAAGTATTCGCGCATGGGAGAGACCTACTAGCAAGACTGCCATTCAATCCTTCTTGGGGTTCTGCAACTATTACCGTAAATTTATTGAAAATTTCTCCCGGATCGCTAAGCCATTGTACAACCTGACGGCAATCCCAAAAGGCCAGTTGTTCCAATGGACCGAGTAAGCTGAAGAAGCGTTCCTTGCCCTGAAAGAGAAATTGCTCTGCCCACCCATCTTACTATACTTCGATCAGAAAAAGCCTATACGTGTAGAGACCGATTGTTCTGATCTAGCAACAGGAGGAGTACTCAGTCAATTGCAGGAGGACGGCGTGTGGCATCCTGTGGCTTTTCACTCTCAAACCTTGACTGGTCCGGAGGAAAATTATGAGATCCATGATAAGGGGCTGTTTATTTATATTTATTTATAATATTTAACGTCGTGCCCGCGCACAGCACGTGAGTTCCTCACGTAACGGTTAGCCCAGTCTAAATTAAACTACCCGACGTGTTGGCGCCCTCACAGACCCACCAAAGCAAACAATAGCTAGGATTTTATCATCCTATGCTCGAAGATTATAGTGTACATGAAGGTCGTCCGTCCAACGAATCTCATGCTATGCCGTTGGTACTAAATCAAGAAAAGATTTTACAAAACAAAATAAAAAATAAAAGGAGAAGATTGTTTACATCAGATCGTGATTTCGCTCGAATCAGACTGTTCGTTGTGCCCTTTCGAAGAAACTTGTGACACGCATCCAGTTATTGAATGCATCAACTCCCTCTGCCGAAGCAAGTGCCAGGATACGCTGGGATTAGAGTTCTGTGCCCTGTGGAGCTGTATTGTAATAATGAGGTTATGAGAAGTCTAAGAATTGTCACAATGGGTGTAACAGTCAACTTGGGTTGATGTAGGATAGCACTTTAAGTCTAACGTGAAGAAGACAGATATATATTGTAGATCTGCTATATTGATGACTCTTGAATATAAGAGTGGAAAAGGTTGATCATATACAGAGGTCTAGTAGCGAGTATTTATACACAAAGACAATACATACAATATACCATCAATAGCAATAACTGTCAACCATTCAGCCATTCAACAACTATGTCATTAGATATACCTGCGTCATATTATCATATAATCATGTATGGTTGAGATACTGGTGTTGTCATTGCTGTGTGCCGATGACGTATCATTGACGCAGGGTCGCTTGTCCTGTTGGTTCACTTGCCCAGTACTAGCCATTCCAAGTTGTGTGATCTATAAGTGGGTCTGATCACAACACTCCCTCTGTTGGCAACAACCTTACAGTCCCATTGATCACTGGCTGGTATTCTCATTTCTACTTTTAATGCTGCCATACAGTGGTACTGTTGATTTAGGTTTGGTCAGACTATCAGCTAACTGTTCTGATGACTGAACGTAAATCACATTAACTTTTCCAGATTGGTACTGATCACGGCAAAAGAAGTTTCGGAGGGCAATGTGTTTCGAACGTCTGTGATTGTCATGATTCTTTATCAAAGAAATAGCTGATTGGTTATCGACATATAAATTTGTTAGCTTCGATCCTTCAATCATGCCAAGTAAATTCAATTCCTCAAGCAATGATTTTACCCACTGTAACTGGCGACAGGTTTCTGTTGCAGCGAGATACTCAGCTTCAGTTGTAGATAAGACAACTTCACGCTGTAAATGTGACCTCCAGCATACAGGTCCAGATCCAAGATTGATCAGTGAGCCAGAAGTTGACCGGCTGCTAGATGGATCCGCTGCAAAGTCTGCATCTGAATAGGCTTCTAAAGTTGGCTTCATGTCATCCCTTTTGGTAAAATTGATGCCCTTGTCAGGTGAATTTGAAATATATCGTAAAACACGTTTGGCTGCCTCGAAATGTTCTTCTGATGGATTTGGCAAGAAACGAGCTAAATGGTTAACCGCATGTGCTATGTCAGGTCTTGTATTGTTTGCTAAATACTGAAGACCACCAACCATTGAATTATATTCTTTTTGGAATCCTGGACTACAATCAGAGGTACTTGGCTCCATTAATCTCTCGAGGGGCGTTTTGGCCGGCTTGCAGTCTGTAAGTCCATGTCTATCAAGAATTAAGCGGGCATACTGTCCCTGCGAGAGCTCTAGGATATTTTTGCTTGGCTTGGAGATGTGTATTCCTAGGAAGAGGTCAGTATTTACCATTTTCAGCTTGTACTTTTTATATAGAGCTGACATTAGTTTTTCAATTTTGGTAAGATTCGGACCCATGACCTGGAAGTCATCAACATGTAGTAAGACAAACAAGTCTTTTTGCTTGGTTGTGTATAGACATACATCCGATGTTGTTGGAAATAAGCCTTGCGCTGCCAATGTAGCCTTGGCATCATCGTACCATAGCGCAGCTGCCTGTTTAAGTCCGTAGAGACCTTTTCGCAATAAGATGATATGGTTTTTCTTTTCAAATCCCTGGGGAATTTCCATATGAAGATCAATATTTAAGTCGGGATTAAGGAAAGCTGTGGGTACATCTCCTTGCCGTCGGTGCCAATTAAATTGATGAGCTAACACGAGCATGATCCTACCAGTCTCCGATCTTGGAGTTGGAGCAAATGTCTCTTGGTAATCGATTCCAAACCTTTGCGTAAAGCCTTTTGCTGTACATCTGGCCTTCCATTTATCTATAGTCCCATCTCCGAGAAATTTTTTCTTGAAAACCCATTTACATTTCATTGGATGTCGTCCCTGGGGTAATTTATTGCGGTTAATAATTTTTATAGCACCTTTTGTTGTAATTAAGGTATGAGTAGGTATGAGATGTTGAATATTCTAGGGATAGTGCAGAGGGTGGATAACGATTATCAGAGCTTGACGATATGATGAATAGCTTGGTTATATTATTCTACATATCACAGTAGTAGATAGGACTTATATACACATATTTGGCACCCGCGATACAGTACATCACCGTCTATGCATGAAGTACTACAATCTTAATTCCAAGCAATACTATCCCACATTACTCTATGCCATTGTATAGAGCTGCGCCTCAATAGTCGATCGTAATAATAGCCATGTAGGGCTGTGCAGTACTCGCATAGATGTGTTGTATCCCTGGCACTTGGCAGAGATAAATTTAGAGTAAATGCAATAATCACATCACAACACCTTTCTCTTTCAAAGAGGAGAATTCTTCTTGTGCTGCCTTCATCCATTGTTTAGCTTCTGGGCCTGTCATAGCTTCTTGCCATGTTTTAGGATCTGATGATGTAATTGCAGACATTCCATGATGCATACGGTAGTAGTCGTGTTTTATAACCTTTCTACCTCTTTTCGTCTGCATAGTTTCAACTTCAGGAGAGTGAGCCCTTTTGTGTCCGGCTTTTGGAGCTACTGGATCCCAACCTGTCATTATAACATCATAGGGAGTTTCCTCATTGATTATTTCGTGATTAGGTTGAGCAACTACTTTATTTTTACTCGGACCTTGATGAATATTGGAATCTGGAGAACGAGATCTTTTCTGTCCAGCGATGGGGGGTATTGGATCCCATCCAGTCATATTGAAGTCATATGCTATTTCTTCATTCTCATTTGCGAAATCATTGTAATTTTGGATTTCTTCCTGAAATTGACTCCGTTCTGTCATGTCTTGTCCTATCTGTGCTTGTTGATTGATCTCTTTCTGGTGTTGCAGATGCGGCTCTAAATTCTCTGCCAGCGTATACTCCCTCTGTTCTTCTTGACATTTCTCGCTCTGCTCCTGCGGATTAATTACTCTTTCTTGACGTGGAAAAAGCTTTGCCTGATCTTCTAGAGTTGGCTCCCTCTGTTCTTGGGGATGTATCTGTGACGGTACATACTCTTCATTGGAGGTATTATTTTTCATTTCTGAGTCTATTGATGGATCTTTTGGAGCAGTTGGAACTTGTGGTACATCATCTTCAGTCTCTGATGACTGACCAACTTCCTCTCGATAATGCTCCCTCTCGAACTGTTGATCAGTTTGGATATCTGGAGAGGTGCGAGATGAAGATTCTGATGGCTTCTCTGATCTATCAAAAAAGGATGAAGTTCCGTTACTCCAGAAGTCAGATGCTCTTTGCTGTGCAACTAGGTTAAGTCGATCTCCGAACATGACATCTTCATTGAATGTGACATGTGGAGAAAAGCTTTCTATCCATTTCCAACCTTGTATTGGAGTCCAGTGCGGGTGAAATATAATAAAGTTCTTGTTGGCATTTGCTTGAAAACCAACAAACCACCCCATCTCTGCTCTAGGAGAAAATTTACCAGGCTTTGGATCTATATATTTGTAGGCACGACATCCGAAGCGTGGCAAATTCGAGAAGTCTATCTTTTCTGGGGCTGGTTGATTTAATCCTTGAAGAAAGTCAATGAGGGGCACCATTTTTGTGCGTAGGCAGTAGAGCCGATTAACAATAAAGCACGCATGTTTAATTGCCCATGGCCAGTAACAAGATGGCATTCGAGCGTCAATAAGCAAAGACCTTGCCATTGTCAAGACGACTTTATTTGCGGCTTCTGATGCACCATTTTGTTCTGGTGTATCTGGAGCAGATATATCGGTTCTAATTCCGTGTTGCTCGCAGTATGATTTAGTACGCATGAACTCGGAGCCCCCATCTCTAAAAATTATTTTCACACGTTTATCATACTGATGCTTTTGATCTTCTATCCACTGTATTAAAAGTGATGCAATCTGGTCTTTTGAATGTGTAGTCAATGCCCATCGCATGCGAGTCTTTGCATCTGTTATGATGACCGCGTATTGTTCTCCATATACAGCGGCTGTTAGTTTTCCAATTGTATCAACAAATATTTCATCCAGGGGCTCGTTTGGTGTGAGTCTTTGATCTCTAGAGATAAATCGCTGAGCTTTACTTAGATGACATGTCTCGCAAGTGCTGAGATCACTAAAGTTTATTGATTGTAGGCCAACTGAACAATCTACTGTTTTCTTTAGGATTTTTTGACCAACATGCCCTAGACGTTCATGCCACCTCTGTGCGCCGGTAGTATTAGGTACTCTTGCTACACCTGGTGCAACAACGTTATTCTGTTCTTTTGGAGAATTATTTTCATTAAGCGGACGAACATAATAAACATCATTCTTACGAACGAGGCGAGCTATTTTGATATCTGGCTTTCCTCTTTTCTTTTGAACTAACATTTTATTTTCAGGGTCAGGGACTATATTTGCCAGTCTCTGGAGCCTCCCAGCTGACAAAATAGTACATGCTGATCTTGGAGAGTATACTGCGTTATGAAGTTCGTACCTTTTATTCCCTATACTTAGGCATGCTGTACCGTAGTGAGTCAGTGATGAGGAGCCGACTGCTTGATCAAATTTGAACGCTTTAGAGTACTTTTTCAAGTTGACAAATTTGTTTTTGTTTGGCACAAAATGATGCGAGGCACCAGTATCATATAGTATACGTTTTTCATTTGAATTTAGGATGCTGGCTACTATCGGTCTTTTATCAATTTCTTCCTCATCACTTGATTCTTCTTGAAATGCAGTCTTAGCCTTTCCATTCTTATCTTTCACCTTTCTATACCGCCGAAGTTCAGGATGTTGCTTAAAACAATCTTTGTTAAGATGTTTATGTCTACATCTCCGACAAGGATCATCTGGGCCTGGGTCCATTCTGCTCTTATTAGAGACTGAGGCTACAACTGGATTTGGCCTTAGAGATCTCTGCTCAGCTGCTACTCTAAGAGTAGACATCATATCCTCCAACCTAGCGTACTTTTTTCCGTCAGTGTACGCTCGTGTTTCTCTCCAATTGCTCAGCCACTTCACTTCCATGGTTCCTTCTACAAACATGGCGGCTGCATATCCTTTTAAGACAACAAATTCATTTTCAGTCTTTTCAGCTGATGTTTGTGGGGTTTCTATCATTAACTCAGCCGCATTGTTCACATCATGTAGGTTCTTTATGAATTCGTTGCAGTAGGATTCAGCGTTATCCCCCATTTTGGTATTATGAAGGGCTCGGAGTGCTACTGAGTATGGGGTTGTAGCAGACTGCTGGTGTGTGTTTGCTACCTCATCGAACAGCTGCTTTGCTGTACAGTGCCGATAATGCCTTGGCCGGATCTTCTCATCTAAGCGTTGCACTATTACATTTTGTGCCTCTATCTCTCCATACTTCCATATTGCCAACTTTTCCTCATAGTCATTCACCAAGTCGTGACTCTTCTCAGTCGATGGTTTTTGGCTTTCAAAGCTTATCGGGGGAGTTGGTTTTGAAATTGGTTTTATGCCTTCGATGTTATGAAAGACATGGCCTAATACTTTGCGTCGAGCTAGCTTGGCTTGTAGGTCGTTCTCCCAACTGACGAAGGAAACGCCTGGTGCCAAGACGATCTTGTTGTCCTTGTGACCCATGGTTATTCTGTACTGTTCCTTATGTGATGAGCCCGGGCTCATAACCTATTGTAATAATGAGGTTATGAGAAGTCTAAGAATTGTCACAATGGGTGTAACAATCAACTTGGGTTGATGTAGGATAGCACTTTAAGTCTAACGTGAAGAAGACAGATATATATTGTAGATCTGCTATATTGATGACTCTTGAATATAAGAGTGGAAAAGGTTGATCATATACAGAGGTCTAGTAGCGAGTATTTATACACAAAGACAATACATACAATATACCATCAATAGCAATAACTGTCAACCATTCAGCCATTCAACAACTATGTCATTAGATATACCTGCGTCATATTATCATATAATCATGTATGGTTGAGATACTGGTGTTGTCATTGCTGTGTGCCGATGACGTATCATTGACGCAGGGTCGCTTGTCCTGTTGGTTCACTTGCCCAGTACTAGCCATTCCAAGTTGTGTGATCTATAAGTGGGTCTGATCACAACAAGCTGAGCTTGGTATTGCCCGAGGTGGCAGTAGAAAAAGTGGTTAGGGGACCTCTCTTCTCCGCATGTGCAGGTTAGAATGGCGTTTTCATGCTGAAACCGTCGGTGGTAGTCCGCGAAGTCGCCATGACTGGACCGTGAAGCTAGTAGATATCCTAGTGCGCGTCGCCCCAGACGGGCGGATAAGGGGCTGTTGGTGGAAAGGCTTGTGAGCCGATTGTTGTGTGGCACGTGATTGTATTCACGTGCTTCTATAATTCTACAGTAGTCTAGCTTTATTCCAGATCAGTTCAGCTGTAACTGGAATATTCTAGTAATTGGTAGCAAGACTGGGAACTACTATGACTGGAATAGACGAGAAGCAGATATCAGTCAAGAACGAGTATTCTAGAGTTCTTCATAGATGTATAAATAGTTGAAGTAATACTCTGATAGCTAGTGAGAGAAAAAATTATAAACTATCTTCATATATCCGATTGCTCCCGCATCAACACTCGAACCGTGACAGTTGGCCATCATCCAATGCTTGAAAGAATGGCGCGCAGAGCTCACCAGCGCCTTGGAGCCGGTCGTGATTCTGACTGATCACCGAGTTCTGGGATACTTTGGTCAGAAGCAGCTACTCAACGATAGGCAAATCTGTTATATTTAAGGTATGAGTAGGCATGAGATGTTGAATATTCTAGGGATAGTGCAGAGGGTAGATAAGGATTATCAGAGCTTGACGATATGATGAATAGCTTGGTTATATTGTTCTACATATCACAGTAGTAGAAGGGACTTATATACACATATTTGGTACCCGCTATACAGTACATCACCGTCTATGCATGAAGTACTACAATCTTAATTCCATGCAATACTATCCCACATTACTCTATGCAATTGTATAGAGCTGCACCTCAATAGTCGATCGTAATGATAGCCATGTAGGGCTGTGCAGTACTCGCATAGATGTGTTGTATCCCTGGCACTTGGCAGAGATCAATATAGAGTAAATGCAATAATCACATCACAACAAAATCCGATGGTCAGAGGTGCTATCGCAATTCAGTTTCGACCTTCAGTACCGACCTGTCACAAACCATCACTGGGATGTCGTGTCGCACCCAGGCAGCCGAGTTATGACGTGCATACAATAACACAATTTAGGTATTTGATTTGATTTGTGTTCATTATCCTGATTTGGCGCCCTATGGGCCAATGCAGGTGGCTATAAACCTATCTATATATTTACATAGGAGGAAACCTCTCGGTGAAAACCCCCCAAGCTTTCTGATTTAATTCTTATAGTTTGCAGTTTATCCTTCAGGAAGTACAGTTACACTGTAACGCCGTCGATGTGTACCAATCACGTCCCTTCTATTGATCCCAACCTTCCACATGTTCCCTCTCGTTCCCTGAGCAGCATTTCGACTGCATTTGTCAAGCGGAATTGTTCTATCCAACCATGATTAAGAATCCATCGTGTGATTCTTTTCATATCGCTAGGATTGTAGGTCATTGTTTCAAAGGAGCGATTTCGGGCTTGTCTCCAGATTTCTCCTCTACCAATTGACCACTTAGGGCAGGACATGATCATGTGCTTGGGATTTTGTGATTGGTAGCCACACGGACAGCATGGATTGTAGACTCCTGGTATTTTTCTTCTATGCAAATACGAATTGAGCCCGATATGCTCGCTTCGAATTTGGATTGCTAAGCTACTTTGGGCCCTCGTCAGGTTTTTGTGGAGAGAAAATGGCGACTCTCGGAAGCTTATTTTTGTACGTCCAGAATGGCGGCATTGGTAAAACTTTGCTGCTGCCCAAGTTTTAGGATCTGCTGAAGCAAATCTTTTAGGCTGTCGAGTTCGCTTTGTGGCTGACCAAGATTTCGCCCATTCTAGGTACGCTGCAACTCTTATCGCTTCCTTTTGTAAGTCCTTGGATTTCTCCTCTCCGCAAATCTCTTTCCAGTATGCAAGGTCTGCTCTTCTATTATGTGCTCTAATATCTTCTCTTCCTCTTCTGGGAAGTTTTATTTTAGCACATGCTGATTGAATAGTCTTTTGAACTGGTAGAGAATTTGAGCGGCCTACATACTGAGCCCTTTGTTGCTTCAAGTAGATTTCCATCGGAAGAGTAGCAGATTCATGTTCCAGCACCCTGGTGCTTGTCGATTTGTATGCTCCAGTTACTACTTTCAGACAATTTCTTTGAGAGCTTCGAAGGGGTTTGACTATCCTCTCGGGTATTCTACCTCCTGGCCCGGCCTCAACCCAGATTGGCGACCCATACGTAAGGGCTGGTCTCACTATTGCGCTATAAAGCAGCTTTGACTTGTGAAATGTGGCTCCCCACGTGGATTGCGTCAGCCTACTTATGGCCTGGACCTGTGTCTCAGCTTTCAGCTTTAGACTTTTGACAATTTAGGTATTGTAATGGTTACAGTGTTGTGATAGCAACAGTTGCCATTCAGAGTACTAGTTAGTTACTGTGTTATGCCTGTAAACTACTACACCCTTGGTTATAGTATTGAAGCTCGTGTACTTAAGGAAGCTCTAGGACTGGATGTATACCCTGGCTTTTTGTCTTGTAAATTACTCATGTTTTAGAATCTAATTATTAATCTAAATATCTCGTCCTCATTGTCAGCCTCTGTCTTCGTCTTCGTCCTCGTCTCCGTCCTCGTCCGTGACACGACCAGGCAAGGAAAATATTCTAGCGGACGCGTTATCTCGCAAGAAAGAACCTACCCCTACACAAAAAGCCGCAAAAGAACTGGAACGTACGAAAATCCTCCTCCCTCAAAAGAAAGTTACATCGCCGCATGACAGCAAGGTGTTAGCGCCCATCGACGAGGATCTTGATAGTATTGATCGTATATTTCTGGTCAACCGAGCAGATCCCGATCTCGAGGATCTACGCTAGCAAGCACGACAGCGGGAGGAGCCTACCGGGTTAGTGCTTCATAAGGGACGCGTGGTGGTGTCAGCCAAAGACAATCTCCGTACTCAAGTGTTGAAGATGATCCACGAATCTACATCGTCCGCTCATCCAGAACGAAACAAAATGAGGAAACTAGTTGGCGACCGATACTGGTGGCCACGATACGCAGCAGACATCGAGCGTTATGTGCAGAACTGCCACGTCTGCTGACGATCGCATGAGCCTAGAGACAGGACACAGGGCTTACTACAGCCTTTAGCCACCCTAGAACGTACATGGGATGATATATCGATGGATTTCCACGATGTGGGAGTACCAGACAAACGAGGGTTTAATAACATTTGGGTAGCTATTGATGGACTGTCTAAACGCCAAATCTCTATCCCCACCACTAAAAGTGCTACAGCAAAGACAGCTGCAGACCTGTTTTACCGTTACGTCTGGCGATTCCGTGGCGCACAGAAGACCATTACCAGCGACCACGGTCCGCAATTCATTTCGGATTTCATGGATGAGCTGTCTGTTGTAATTAAGGGAGTAACATGACTGCATTACAATAAACTGTTCACATTAGAATAATGTACACATGCGCCATAGGATAGGATTGACCTAAATCATCACTCATTGGTATGACATAGTATTTCCCAATATATTCCTAATGGTATCTATTGGCGCTAGGATCTCTCACATTCTTCCTTTCTTGGTTAGACAAGGACAGATGTTGGAACATCCACTAGTGTGCAGAACCCCCTTATTCATGTATATAGAAGAAGGTCCTGTTACGTAGATAACTTAAGCAACTCATACAATAGGAAATTCAAACAATCTCCATATTATTCACACACTTAAGAATACTAGGGTATATTCTCAAGTTCGTCCATTGATCCAAGTCCTAAGAGTATAACTCACGAACTTTACTTCTCTTAAAGCCATAGCTACCTCCTTCCATACCTTCATCCTAACGGTACGTCATTCCAGCTGAGCAAAGCCTTTCAATACTGTCAAGGTTAGCGCGCGTCAAACTCAAGCTAGCTACGGCAGAACATCCACAGACAGAAGGCCAGACCGAAATTATCACCCAGATCATTGATCAGTAACTGCGACCATTTGTTAATTTCCACCAAGACGATTGGGCGGAGCTGCTTCCCGCTCTAGATGCTACTGCGGCAGTTATGCCAAATGAATCTACGGGATTGTTGCCATCAATGATTGATTATGGTTACGAAATGCGTTTAGAATTTGATTGGGATCAGCGACTAGAACCGCGAACCTCTCGAGAGAAGCTGAATCGGGAAGAGGCCGCGGTGTGGCTTAAACGGATAAGTAGCGCGTTGGATTATGCTAAAGAGAGCATCAAACGCTCACAGGAACAACAGCGTGTTTAAGCCAATAAACATCGCCGAGAAGTAGACTTTGACGTTGGAGATAAAGTGTATATCCGGCGCGGTGCTTGGAGAACTACGAGACCGTCGGATAAATTGGTTAATCCAATGGTGGGACCATATTGGATCATTGCCAAAGAAAGGCATTCATTACGCGTACAACTATCCGCCTTTTGGAAGATGCACCCTGTATTTTCACCAGACCAACTGCGCAAAGATCCAGATAACCCGTTGCCCGGCCAGGCCAATCCAGAGCCGCCGGCAGAAGAGGTCAATGGGGAGTTAGAATGGGAGATCGAGAAGGTGTTGGACGCTCGGCTGTATCGCAATCGGCTGCAGTACATGGTTCAATGGAAAGGCTAGGACGCAGACGAGGAATGGTATCCGGCTGCTAACTTTCGGAACGCACCACTCATATTAGAAAAGTTACACGCTGAGCACCCCAAATTGCTAGCGCCACCATGAAGTCTCGCTACGTGGTTGGACGATGCCGCACATGATAGATTTAGTGAGGAACATCCGGAAGATAACGTGGTGACCAACCAAGGCCGTGAAAACCGACGCCGTCGCAGAAATTAGTCAATTTGAGACAATCGAAGGCTGGGGAGGAGGTGATGTCACGGCACGGCATTCTGCCCCGTCATGAGATATGGTCACGTGGATGGAGGAGACTGATGGCTGATGCGGGACGCCCGAGTAGGAATAGCCTCGGGGCTTTTTATACTTAGATTCTATTCTTTTCTATTCTTCTCCAGCTTAGTATTCGCTTCACAGATTGAAGTATCGCTATACAAGCTGTACTTTCACTTGTGCCTATTCTACGCCGTGACAGGGAGCAACACTGCAACCAAGATAATTACTGTCAACAGATTCGCTCTGCACTTGATGATCCCTCTGCAAAGCGCTCGGATATTCAATTAGCATCATGCACCTTAACTACCCATTTATTCTCTCTTAATGATAGGGAGTATATCCCACATGCACTTCACGAAATTCTCCTTAAACAGCTTCATGAGTCTCCTCTACATGGAAATCGCGGAGCAGCCGCTCTCTATGGTATGTTAAGCCGTCAATACCGGTGGCCTAAATATCACCATGACTTGGTTAAATACGCTCGAAGATGCCAAACTTGCCGAAGAAATAACCTGGCCACCCCAAAAATCTCATGGTTTTCTGCAGCCCCTACCTGCTCCAGAGGCTTCCTTCCGTCACTTGACTATTGACTTTGTTGGACCCCTGCCAACGTGCCAAATTAGAGGGTTTTCTTACCGTTTATCATGCAGGTTGTAGAACATCTCACAAAACGGGTATTCAAAATGCCCATAGAAGGTTCATCCGCTCATGAGACGAACGGAGCGTTCCTAAATAATGTATTTCGTTTTGCGGGCCTCCCTGACTCTCTAACCTCAGATCAGGGGCGTGCTTTTATTGATAAAACTTGGAAAGAAATATGCTGCCGACTTCAAATTACCCATAAATTATCTACGTCGTACCACCCTTAGACAGACGGTCAAACAGAACGTGCCAACAAAACTTTAGAAGTTTACTTGCGGTATTACGTCAGCTACTATCAAGACGACTGGGCAAAGCACTTACCTCTGGCCGAGTTCTGTTGCAATAATAATCTCAACACGTCCACTGGGCTAACGCCATTTTACGCTTCCTTCGGTCACCATCCTCGACTTGATTTCCGACCTGAGTCAGAGTTTCCCAAGTCTTATGGCTCTCCTAAATTTACAGCACGAATGAAACCTCTAGTCCAACACTGTAATGAAAGGATCATGCTAGCTCAGGCCTTCCAGTCTACCTACGCTAATGAGAAGCACCTCTCCGCACCCAGATATAAAGTAGGAAACCTCGTATACCTCTCGCTAAAAAATCTGGGTCATACAAGACCATCAAAGAAACTGGATCATATCCGGTGTTGTGTCATCCATGGAGCTTACCATGTACTTGCTTTAGGTCACGTCATAGTAGATGCACGTGACTGTGTAACTAAACCGTGGGGTGTTTAGTGTGTAATGCATGTGTGGGTGGAGTAGCCAACCTCACCGAGGCATACAAAATCACCAGCTGGCATACCCCTCCCTTGACCGGACCTGATGGCCCAGCTGTCACTCCCATAGAAAAAGTAAAGCTCTTCAGGGACACGCTTCTTAGTCGCCATCTAAACCTACAAGATATCCCGATAGATACGCCCGCTGTACCCCGAAAAGGTCTCCCATGGCCCCCGCTTACAGAGGAGGAAATATTCTGATCATGCTGCCAGGTAAAATCCACCGCCCCTGGTCCAGATGAAATCACGATAGGCGCTCTTAAACAAGCCTGGCCAATAGTAGGAAGGCGGATTACAGCGTTGTTTTGCCAATGCGACCAGCTAGGAACCCACCCATCTATCTTCAAGAAGTCTAGTGTTATTATACTACCAAAATCCGGAAACCGCGACTTATCCCTCCCGAAATCCTACAGACCGATAGCTCTTCTTTCCTACCTAAGAAAGGGACTCGAGCGACTAATAGCTCGAAGGCTCTCGTACATCGCCCTTAAACATCGGATCTTAGCCAAGAACCAGTGCAGTGCAGTCCCTCGCCGCTCCTCCACAGACCTCACCATAGCTCTAGCGTGCGATATACAAACAGCCTGGGATGAAAAGAAAGTAGCAGGAATCATAACGGTAGACGTGCAAGAAGCCTTTGATGGCATCCAAAAATGGCGTCTCTCACTTTGTCTACGAATCAGGGCTGGCCATCTAACGTGGTCCTCTGGGTAATCTCCTTCATGGAACAACGAGAGGCTAGAATACACCTATATGGATTCTCATCTTCATCGTTCGAGATCCTCTGTGGCCTACCCCAAGGCTCTCCTGTTTCTCCTATTCTCTTTCTCCTGGCAAGCGAAGGAGTGCTTCGACTGTCGCGCGGCCGATTTGGGTACGCAGATTATATCTCTCATTTCTCTTCCGCGACCTCTCTAATATCGTGAACCGGCCTCCTCCAGACTCAGCTTAACAAAACCCTCTCCTGGGGGCGGGAAAATGGGTTCACTTTTGATACTTCGAAGATGGAGCTCCAGTACTTTCACCGGAAACGTGGCAATGTTGTAGAGTCAACAATCTACATGGGTGAACCTGAGATACTGCCCAAAAACTACACCCGCTGGCTCGGAGTATACTTCGACCGTGGTCTACGCTTCCGATATCATGTTAGTGAGGCGTGTAGGAAGTCCCTAGCCATCACAAGCCATCTTAGACGACTCTCGTGCACCACCCGCGGTATCAGCCCTCCCCTTCTTAGAGAAGGTATTCTAGGAACAGCTTTCGCTATCCTCTTCTTTGGAGCCGAGACATGGTATTCCAAAAGTACCCCACAGGACATAATGAGGCGTGTTCAGCGCAGAATTAATGAAGCTGCTAGAGCCGTCCTTCCTGTCTACCGAGCGACACTGACTCCTGCCCTTCTTCGAGAGACGGGATGGGGGACGGCTAGCTAATGGCTAGAACGGGTACACGACCGCCCTACAGTGCGAGTCGCATCAGCAGACCCACGTCACCCTTTATGGCGGCGCTGGACTTCCTCCCGAATGTTGTGGATCCGACAAAGAGCATCTCCCGAACTATCAACTGATACAGTACCACCCCCATGGAATACCAGTCGAGAGTTACTTCTACAAAATATCGGGGCTATAGGCAGAAAAAATGGCCGGAAAGAATTCATGAGATGTCAAGCATCTCAACCCCCTTTCGATCTATTCGTTTTCTCTGACGGTGCCCTTTCAGAGGGTAGAGCCGGGTCCGGGTATGTTATATATCGCGGCCTCACATAGATAGTTGGGCAGGAGACCCTTCCTCTTGGAGAATCTGCCGAAGTGTACGATGCAGAAATAGCTGGGGCCACTGAAGGCCTAAGTGCCGCCCTCTATAATCCGATGACTCGATACGCCACAACTATTACGGTTTGCCTAGATAATCAGGAAGCCGCCCTTTGTCTCCTTGTAGACACTCTTTCCCCTAGCAGCTCCTCTCGTATCGCTTACTTTCGAAACCTTGCTACTAAATGGACAGAGAGATCGCAGCCACTTTTCCGAACCAGGTGTAGTCAGGGTGCGATAGTGTCCAGGACATGTCGGCATACCGGGCAATGAAGCTGCTGACGCACTTGCTAAACAAGCATGCGCAACCCCTTCGCTCCCCCTATCTCCAACAATCTCACGAGCAAAGAGAGACATAATCTCTCGATACAAAGCCTCTGTATCCCTGTACTGGTCTCAAAACGCTCCTGAACGATACCAACAACTAGGAATTAACGCCAATATTGGGAGCTCTCCCGAACTCAAGAGCCTTAACCGCTACGCTCTTGGTCGCCTTCTTGCAGCTCTCTCAGGCCATGGAGACTTTGCTGACTACAACCGCCGCTTTCAGCACTCGGACGCTCTTCTAATCTGCGATTGCGGGCTAGAAAAGTCTCCCGAGCACTTCTTCTTTTGTCGACTCCATCGGAGTCAGTCCCACCTATGCCGTGGAAACAAACACCCAACTATGGGAATTCGCTGGATCCTAAGCTCACCTGAAGGAGCCATAACTTTTAGTAAATGGCTTCATGAAACGAGTTTTTTTGAAGCATGCAACAACAAGACTAACAAGTACCCCAAATTATATGCACTTGGCCTGTATTTGCTAGAGCTAAATTTAGAGGACTTCTGGTCTAGGTGGTGGATAACTTTCCTTTTCATATATATAACTATCTTCTCTACTGTATTAGAATAGAAAAGTCTCAGCTCGAGAGTACTTTTGACTTCTATCCATAGTTCCGGGTGCATGGCAGGTAGGCCTTGGCCCATTTATAACATGTCGGGCTTATTTAAAGGTATCGGCACGTCGGGTAGTTTATGTAGACTGAGCTGGCCAACACGAGACCTTAAGGTTGTTTTGTTTTATTTATTTTGTCCTAAGCTAAAGCTATGTTTTCCACATTGGGTCAAGGACAGGCGGAGCCGGCAGGGTTCCCTGTAATCTTTCCTACAGCCTAACTCGTTCCAACCTCGTGAATCGCTACCAAAAGTGCAGCTGATTAAACAGAGACGAAAAATCAAGAAAATCAAAACAACTCCGAAAAAAAACCAGAAGATTCCTCCATGTTGGACCCTGTCAATGTGCTCCTCACACATTCTCTCGTCTATCACACCTTCCAAATGACAAATTTACTCCTTCTATGCTGAGAGCGAAAGATGAGTTAGCAGGCACCTTTGATCCAGCCGGTATCCTGCTAATTGTTAGTGGATGCCCCAGAAGGGGACATCGTCGAGGTTGCTGTGTCCTCAAACTTCTTCTTCAGATCCCAGCACTCCGAAACCTGTTGCCTCAGCCATTGCGACATCCTTCGCCGCGGCGACGATCGCCTCTTCGGCCTTTTTGGCTGCAGCCCTAGCTCGAGCCGCCTCCGCGAACTTCCCTTGCTCGAGGTGGCGTATCCATGCGAGCTGCTCCTTTGTCACCGGCCCAGACTTTCTGGGTCTGACTTTGCAGTCCCGAGAATCCGATCGGTGGGGTCCCCCACAGTTGCGACACTTAGTGAAGGCCTTGCACTCGGCTTCCGAGTGCATGTTAGATCCACAGTTCCAGCAGGCTGGAGCGCGGGAGCAACCACGAGTGGCGTGGAAGCCCAAACAGCGTTTACACTGTTCAATTTGGCGACGAGGCTTGTGAATGGTTGCCATACCAGACTCGTCGAAGATGCGGAAGCCTGCACGAGGGGCGTTCTCCCGCGTGAAAAGGGCATGCCAGTTCTGATACGGCGCCCCAGGTCGACATGTCCCATGAGGTCGGACCTGGATTGGTATCGCGCCGGTCGTACCGAGAATCTTGGCAGAGACCCAGCTAGCATCGACCGCCCTGGTACCGCACACTGTAACTATACTTACAGGTACGTTCGGTATCTGTAAGGCGACGAGATCCGAAGATGCCTCGAGTTTGACGTTATGACTCGCCAGCTTCGAAGAGCCATCTAAAGTCTCTTGTCGTGTTTTTTCGTTCTTTGCTAGCATAGCAAAGCCCGTCCTCACTCGGTGAAGTGAGGTTATTTCTTGGTTAAAGTAGCTGAATGTATACTCTAACTTAGTTCTCACGCTGCTTGTGGACAATTTTCGCCACGGGTGGTCCTTTTCAAGGCGAAGGAACAGTCGCTTATCGACTTTCGCCTTGGGGTTTTCTTTTTGTTGGGCTTTGGCCGCAGGTCGCGGCACAGCCTTCACAGTTGGGCCTGCTTTTTGTTGCAGTCCGTTTCTGGCCACCGTGGCCCAGGTGCTTTTGACAGGCAGAGCTGGGACGGTGGGTATTGTTTGTCTCCTGGCGTCGGGAGCCCTTGGGAGAGGGTTTGTCGGGCGAGGAGGGAGGACGGGTGGCGTAGTGGCCGGGCCCGTGGCCATGTATTGCGCAATGGCGGCGCGTAGGTAGACTCTCATCGAGTCTACGAATTGTCTATTTGACCCGTTGGTCAAAGGGAGGAGGGTGGCTTCGACGCCAGAGATGGCGGCGGAGCAGAGGGCCAGATTTGCCGCTATTTCGGCGGCGCGTCGTTGTTCAGCTTCGACTATTGGTCGGAGCTCGAGGGGACACTCTGCTTTCGTGGCAGCTTTTGGCTGCGACGTTGATGTTGACGCTGCTATGGGTGCAGCGTTTTCCGACGGTTTTGAGGTGGTTGGAGGAGATTTGGACGATTCTCCAATCCCGTGGGGGACGGAGGGTCGCTGAGAGATTTCCTCAACAATTTCAACTGACCCGATCATGTCAGTATCGGGTTCAGCGACGGCGGGGAGGGCTTTTTCCTTCCCTTTGATTGAGACCTTGCTCATCTCCGCGCATTTCGGAGACTGGGCAAGGCCAGGTACTTGTTCGAGAGCCCTCGGGTGGACTCTCGTGTTGTCCAACTTGGCGTTGGGACGCTTTTTTCGAACAGGTGGCATGGTGAAAATGCCAGTGACTCGTTCACAATTTTTTGATAGAATGCGACGAGCGCGGGAGGGAGGGAGACGGGGAAAAGGTGAAGATTCGAAAGTTCGAATTCCAAAAAATTGTGTGTGTTGTGAGCTAGCACGACGTTAAATAATTATATAAAAAAATAAAAAAATGCATGTGTGGGTATTATGGACCAAACTAGAACTCGATGGAATCGAGATAATGGAATCAGCGAGAGACTGATGGACTGATGGAGAACGAGCTGGTCATTTCTCGAAGAAGAGAAATGATATCACAAGGGAATGTTCTAACACTAGACTGTGAATAACACAGTAAGTCTGGAGCAAGATATAAGGAGGTCTCAACCCACGTCCATTTATTGTAACTAAGTTTCCTTTATACGAGAATATAGATTCAAGTCTTACACATTACGAGAACACACGCGATAGCGATTAACGAGACCTACTGTGAGCATAACTTCCCCAAGAGTATCTATCGTCCTGCTCCTATATAGCCTGGTTAATACAACATCCTGGCTTGACCGTGGAATATATTAGCGATGAAGACCCCCCTAGTTGCAAAGCTAAATCTGCCATTCCAATTTAAACTTGACAACAACTTTAATGTTAGTCTCCTTCGCCCAGCCTCTATGGGATTTCCTTCACAACAAAACGTAATTCCACCGCCTCTAGAAATATCTGACTCAGGTCACGAGGTTCATGAGGTAGGAGCTATTTTGGATTCACGAATACGTCGAAAGAAAGCGCAATACGTGGTGCGCTGAAGTGATGACAAAGATACTACATGGGAACCTCACAAACACCTAGATGGTTGCCCTGATCTTCTCCATACTTCCATAAGTCTTATCCAAATGCACCACGCTTGCAGGAGCTCGCGACTCAAAATGAAGGGAGGGGGTAATGTAAGGATTCTGGAGAAATGCCTTAGGAAGGCCTCATGGGTTTCTTATTTAGTCCCACTAAGCTTTTTGCTTAGCGAGGATAGCTGTGAGGTTTTCAATTCTGAGACTGGGATACTTCAGTTATGTTTTCTATCTTTAGGAATAGTTACATATTTCTAATCACATCTTACTCTCGTCCTCTGCCAACCATAGTGACCTACTGTCACCTCCGGCCACTTAGTCTAGGACGACTCCCCGCGTTCCTCTTAACCACTTCTCTAGAAAGCCTCCTGCGTTCCCACGAGGCTTCCTTCTTCAGTACCTCGTACGCTACGCCCACTCCTACGCCTCGAGTCTTGCGCCTATTGAACCTGCACCTGATAGACCTCTTCATTCGTTCATCCCACGTCCCAGCTACCTGTCCTCCCTCAAGATGTGAAGCTCCATTAGAGCAACGGTCCCCTATTGTGACGGGAACCCCGAGTTGGTGATGATAATGTCGATTTAATAAACTGTATAAAGAAGAAAGAGAAATCTAGCTACAACTAACGGGTATTTATAATATTCAGCCCCTCAGTGATTGTCTTGACTGATTTCTTCACCCTAGGCCGAATACTTGCCACCCAGCCACATATTATCAAGAATCACTACGCTGTGACACTGATCTGGCCCCTTGGCTGGTAGTGCCGTATCTTCCAGTTTCCTCTATCATTTCCTTACAGTCTTACAACATGAATCTTCAACAATACGCTTAGGTATCCACATAAGCTCAGACAACGGCCAAACCGTGACACCCATAGACCAAAACCCGAGCTTTGTAGTTTATGACTTAATTTTCTCCTCACGGGTATACATAGCATTGTAAATTTTTTGTGGAAGATGGCCGGTTTTTGATGAGGCAAATGCCCGATTGCAATCGGAGTAACGCCTTTATCGGTATTTGAGGCGAGGCAAGGTAGTAAGATTGAGCGGGAGGACTCGCGTGACAACGATAGGTCAAACATTTGTCAAGAAGCCGTCGATTTTTGATATGCTTGAGGTTGCTTTCGACTTGGATCCGGATTCGATTCTTCTTGGCCATCCCAGATATGCAGAGCACACTGAGCGAATACACCGGCACTACTGGAAGATGAACAATTCGTCTTTGTCCGCTATACAGAAGTGAAGCTTCTACGTTAATTATTACGTCATAGCTAGGGGAAGCTTGTCCTTTATCCCCTGGCTTGTTCGCCTGTAGACCAATCATGTAACCGGCATGCAGCACACCAAATTGTGCTCCCAACTGAGCAGCAATGACATTGGTCCATCATCAACAACCCATCTCTCAAACTGCACATAGCACTACATGTAATGCTGTTATGTATCGACTGGATCTCCTTCATGCACCATAATGCCATAACAACTACATATGCACCAACTACTAGATCTACCATACTACATAGCTGAGCTTAACAAGCAAGCCACCAATACTTCGCAGTGGTACCTGCTAATGAAATCCGGCGCACGAGTGCTGTTCTTACATATTGAGTCACCTTTTCGGCACTTTTTCTCTGATGTTGAGTCATTACTATATAGCTGCTGTTACGGGCTGTGCCTCGTCCGATTTATTTTTTATTTATCTTTATTTAACGTCTGGCGGATCACGCGTCAAGCGAGTAACCCTATTAAGTCCCTACTGAGACAAAAGACGCCAGGATTTAATCTCTGGGCTTCTACATGTTTTTTGAAGGAAAGCAAAAAAACAAAATTAAACTATTTAACATATAAAGGAGGTGCATTCACATAGCTACTTCCCGCAGTTTGTTAGGCTCTTATTTGTGGTGGTAAGATACTTGCTCGGCGCCATTCTCTGCGCAGGTCAACCCACACTCCCTGTTGACCTCCACCCTCGTCCGATTAGGCTGGGCTATTTTTCAGGCCCAGCCTTGTTTAATGGCGTTAATCACGTGATCCCACTTAGGCTCGTTTCTCACGACTCGAATCACTTAGTTAATTATACTGATTAGATTAGATTTAACTTATAGTCCTATCTGAGCCTATAACTATAGAGGACATTTTAGTTTTGCTGAGGCTGGGAAACAGATCACTCGGTAGCGAAGGAATACGTGTCAGGAATCTAGATCACTGGTAGCTGCAGAGGGCATATCTAATGTGACGGATTTCCTGCAGTTAATCTCTACAGAAAAATATTAATACTTTGCGGTACTGTATACGTGCAGTGTCCGTAATTCTCTTCGCCCTTAACAGCTGCAGACGCTAATAAAATCTGATGCAAAAAAAAAGTAAGCAGCAGGGGCCTCTTCTCGGCTCGACGTTTCAGCGGGCTTTAGAAAATAAAACAAATAAACAAACCTAGGGAGGGGATCATGTACTCTGGCATATCTACGTGGTCTCATGAATCGCAGACGACAGAGATTGCTCGAAAATTGGTGGGAAGAGGCCGGCCCGCCTAAATACCGCCAACTTAACCTTCAGGTGCGGAGACGCAAACCACCCGAACTCTCTCTCTCTAGGCACCTCCTCCGCGAACTGATTGCAGCACGAACGGGTCACGGCAATTTTGTGGCATACCATCGCCGTTTTAACAATCCATACGTTCCTGTGAAGTGCATTCGCGGGAATGAAACTACTCCAATCCACTGTAGCCACCACGCACAACACGCGCGCTGGTTCAGAGAGTCAATGTTCCACGTTAACTTTGTCAAAAAGCTTCTCGGGCCCAGATGCTACGAACGCCTCAAAAAATTTGCGCGTTAACCCGACCGTTTTGATAAACGATCTGCTAACTCATTCACTGCTCTTAGCGAGAATCGGATAAACTAGTCATTGCCGCTATGCATAACACGGAAGGGAAGGGGACAAGTGTCATTTCTCTGAGGAAATAATTTGGTTGTTCGGATTTGAGGGGTCAAAGGAGGGACTTTTGATCCGGTAGTTGGAGTTGGTGGTGTCTTCAGTGATTTATTTACCTTCCACTATGTCTGTAGCGGGTCCCACGGTTGAAATGAGCTGAGCCTGTGAGCAGTGTTCCCCGACTGCTCCACCAGTCTTGTACCCGTAGTGGACCTGGAGCTTTGGCTTAGGACTGTGACTAATAAAGCAAAGCTATGAATAACATGAATAACAATGAAAAATTGAGGTATCCCTTTAGGTAAGCATACATGTGTATACAGTCAACCGACAATTATAATATAACTGTCTTTTCTCAGTCTATAACTATACAGGACGTGCAGGTCTTCTCTACTTTCAGGCTAAAGATACCTGTGCCAGTAGTATTTCCCCTCCTATACCTCCTAAACCGCTCCCCTCATATAGTATCATCCCTCATAAGTGCTCGATCGATCATGCTCTTACAGGAGCCTTTTACCCTTCGTTTTTTCTTTACTCAATTCAACGAAATGATGTCCATTTGCGATTGTATGATAGCCGGGGGAAATTTCAAAAACTACTTGCTGCGAGGCTCTCTTAATACCGACAATAGGACTAAGTCCGAGGAAGAAGCTACCCTTTTGAAGTTTTTGAAGAGGCCGGATAGCCGGGTGCTGCAGACTTACGGGTAGCTCTGAAAATTCACCTTCTGCCTTTCTAGCCCCTTCCAACTCTTCCTCGAATTTCGGGTTAGAATGTCAGGAAGGTAATGACTGAAAGTATTAGCTGTGAAATAGTTTAGTCCAAATTCTTTGTGCCGTCCGTAGGACTAGAGAGTGCCGAAGACTCATCGGCAATAGAAGTCCTCTTGGTGAATTAGCCAAAACCTCGGTCCTGACGCCCATGATAAAATGAACTCCGAATACTCCGCGAAAAAGTTGCCCCATCGTGCCCATTAGTGACCTCTTCCCTCTTTCATTCCACGTCTCAACTGCCTATCTTCCACGTGCCAAAACTCGAGTTTTGTATGCTATGATTTATTTTTATATTTTGTGGTAAACGTGGCAATATATTTTGATAGGAGATATCCGATAGTTGATGAGGTGAGGCCACGTTCGTAATTGGGCCACTGACTCAATCGTTCCATTAGGCGAGGATGTTTATGAAGTCAAATTGGAGGACTCGCGTGATAACTTCAGGACCAACATTGATGAAAAGTCGTCGATTGTAGGTATGCCTGTGCTTGATTTTGACTTCGAATCGCTTGCGACATTTCTTTGCTATCCTACATATGCATAGCTTACTGGACAATTACACCGGCGCCGCTGAAATGTCAAGGAAAGGTCTTTAACGACAGCTGATGATACTTGTGTGTGTGTAGAATTTATCTCATAAGCCATATGTGGCTCAAGTATGGCATCGGGTCCGGTTTCGTGGGGGAAGTAAAGAGAGACATGGGGTTTAGCATTCTTGAAACCGATGCGAGTATTTGTATGTGGGGCTGGCAGCGTTGATGGTTGAGAGTCAAGGATTAGTAATAGCTAGGCATCGATTCCCTTTTCGCATTGGATTGTAATTGCGAATGCAGCAATCTAGCCATGACACAATATCAAAGAAAAGTGCACAATAGATGACTCAGTTGTAACTTGAGCACTCATGCCTCGGATTTCATTTGCAAGTACCACTGCGAAGTTATGGCGGCTTTTCCTTCACCTCAAGTCAGCCCTCGTCCATGAAGACCCACCCAGGAAAACGTCGCAAAAACCCTGAGTTCTCCAGAAATGCCTCCGGCATCTACTGACTTTTCTGCGCGCCAAATGTGGTCAGAGGCATCTCCTTCTCAACTGGATTAGGTGCCAAGGCTACTCAAACTGTACCGGCGGACACCACCAGGAAGCGGACCACGGCACCTTCCATCGTTGGCTTGTGTTTCCAGAGTCAGCTATCCTCTCGCAGCAGAAGTCTTGGCGGGCACAAAGCTCAATTCGTGAAATTTCTTGCCTAATCTCAAAATCTCACACCCGTTAACATAGTATGTAGCGTCTGCATCATCTTGGAAACTTGGTTCTGGTGGATAATTTCACTCCAGGTTCGCAGAAGGCACGACATACAGGTGTTCAGTCTTGCCCTCCTAAGCATCGACTCTTGATGCCCGGGGATGTTGGAAATCGTACTCTGGCCGTACCATTCCTTGTCGTTTACTTTTCTTGAGAATCCTGTACCAGGGCACCAAATACGCTTTATATAAATAGCTCCGCAGTAATCCCGAGAAATAGACCTCACTACCATGAGTAATTCAACATCACGCTTAGAGTCCATTTCACCACTGATAATGCATGCGCGCACAGATGACGGGGCAAAAAAGTTGTTTAATGGTGCCTTCTGTAACTCTAATATTCCTGGCCCCAGATATAAAAGCTTCACGCCGATACAAACTCTACTTGTGAGACTAAAGACTTGTAATTCCTGCCAGTATAGTGCTCTCAAGAGTTGGATTGGGTGATAAACATCTCAAGTGGCTGCTTTCTTCGAAGACCGGCGTGCCCGCAATGCGTGATCCACCTTACTTGGTAACATCCGCTCTCAACTGACTCAATTGTCTTTACCCCCCCCCCCCCCCCCCCCCCCCTTTCACAACCACCGCGTCAACTTAGCCTGCCCCTGAGTATTTCCGCGACTTCTACGCGTCTCATCTCCAACCTTGCCTTTGGTCACACTTTACCGAACCCGATAGTCTATCAGTCGCACAAGTCTCATCCTTACACTCGGGCGCATCCTTGTCCATGACGATTCTTCGCACTTACACTAGATCCTACATCTACCCAGAGTATCTGTTGGTGAGTATCCTCGCAGTCATTGCAAGGCATCTATCCTGAAAAAGACTTTGATTCTTTTTTGGTATGGCTCTTAGCGTGACATTGTAGGCAACAAAGCAGCCGTCTTGGTGATACTAGACTTGTATAGCACTTTGTCAATGAATCCAAGGCAGTGCAAGCACACCGTACGTCACTGACATCATCGACTCGTGGCTCTCCTGTGGAATTTATTCATGAATTTGCGGCTGGCTCATCTATGATAAATACCTTCGAATGAGTCGTTGCGAGGTCTTTAAATCGGCGTTAGTGCTGCTTTTCAAGCCCCACATGATACCAAAGAAACACTCAAGATTAAGGTAATTGCGGCTAACCGGAGTCGCTTTGGAGATGCACCCGGCCTAGTACAAGTGCTAAGTCAAGGATGACAGAGAAGATGACGGTACACCATATTGGAAAATACCTAGAGTAGAATAGGTGCTTCACGATATCGATTGACAACCCTTTCGCGCTATTGTCTTTCCAAGATGCCTAAATCATGAATCCCGCTCCGTACGCCTTGCAGTACATGTAAAAATAACGGTCAATTTCATCTGCGATCAACTTTTCATCGAACTTCAGGCCCTGCGGCTACAGCAATTTCATTATTAATCCCATCAATGCTTCCTTCTCGCTGAGGTCTTCTTTCGAAGATTCTTCTCCACCATATAGGAGGATCAAAGGGTTTACTTCCGTTGTGAAGGGGTGGATAAACATCATTGTAAAAGTACCAAATATGGCCGATGACCACGCCCATCAGTTCATCTTTGGGAATCGTTCCATGCACCACGAGACTAAATCCCATCAAGACCCATGGGAGGTATGGCGCGGTAAATACGAGAAGACCAAGAAAAGATAGACGGGTCTCAGGGTTTCGTCTCGACCAAATATACACAAATGTCGATGAGAGCGGCTGACCCAGAAAAGGCATTGATACCAGAGGCGATATAAGGATTAAGAATGTTGTTGAGTATAGCAGAAGCCACGAAAAATGAGCCGGAGATCGCCCGCTAGACTCCTCTAATAGCCGCGAATAGCGCGTGAGGAAGAAGATGTGGAATACAAGATCTAGAGATAAAGGTCCAAAGTATAGGAAGGTCGTCAAAAGCCGCCAGAACTTGATAGAGTCAGATTGAGATGAAGTAAAGAGTTAAATAAGCACTGACCTGTGCCTTGTAAAATACGGTACGAAAGCTATAAAAGAGCTGGAATGGCGTGATAATCTGACACTGAACAAGTACGCTGGTAAGAACTGTTGCTGTTGTCCACCTATTACACATGATTAGCGCAGGCTTAGTCCATCATTTCGCTATAGTGATATATCCATACCATCTCGTGCAGAGTGGCATCTCCCAAAACCAGTTTTCCAGAGGAAATCCAGCCTGGCCCCCCATACCTCCATCACCAGCCCCCATCATCTGATCCATGATATGCTTTTATAGCCTACGATGAAGGGTAAAAATATTTTTTGAGGTAAGAAATTTCATAAACGTAGAGTTGCTACCTGTGACGCCTTTTGATTGCTGAATATCTTTGGGGTCGATGGAGGATGATTTAGTGAGCAGATAGATACGGCATGTATCGAGAACTAAGACCTCGTTTATCTTTGGATATGATTAATAAGCTGAGCGGCCGCGGTGAGCCGGGGAGTCTGATTCAAGAAACGTTTGTGGATTATGTCAAAGTGTAAGATTTATTGCGGGCGGAAAGGACATGACAAATTTCTGATTCAGGTGCAGGAAGTTACCTTCCATCTTGCATTCTCCACCCTCCCCTCTCATTTCCACACTGCCAACGTCGACGGTCGCGGGAAACCATACCCGTACTTATCCGGGCTCATAATCGCACTGATTCCGAAAGTGCACACTATTCCCGAAAGGGTTAGCTTGCAGAGCAGCCGCGGCTCTCTCGTTCGATAGCCTCCCCCAAAGGCACTGTGGATTCTGCTCACTCACGGGCATTCTGCATTTCCAGGTCCGTCATGATCTCGGGCCCGGCAACGACGCGTCACCCCCGTCATACGCGCAACGCCAATTCCAACTGTCACGCCGATATCAGATCTACGTCACTTGAACTGCGGATGAACAGGCAATAAATCATGGGGCCTAAGAGAACGCACATGAGTGCGGTAACCGCCATTCAACGTAAGCTCCATAATGCACATGAACTCACTCCCGATCCTAGAAGAGGAGAATACTAATCAAGCACAAAGCTGGGGATCCGCTACCTCGCGAGCGAAAGCGACGATACAGACCAGGCACCGCTGCTCTCAAGGAAATTCGAAGGTACCAGCGATCAACCGATCTATTACTATCAAAACTTCCCTTCTCTCGTCTGGTATGCCTCTCTCATTTATTTATATGAAAATTCCTAACTCAGAGTTAGGTCCGAGATGTGGCCCTGCAGGTACGTCCCGCCTCAGAGGGTTGGCGCTGGCAATCACAGGCTATACAAGCCCTCCAAGAAGCCGCGGAGGCCTTTCTTGTCCATCTATTCGAAGATACAAACCTTTGTGCTATCCATGCCAAGCGGGTCACCATCATGCAAAAAGATATTCAACTTGCGCGGAGAATCCGAGGCGCATGGGGTGGATTAGGCTAGATACGATGGCATCTTTTCAGCATATTTGGTCAAAGTTATAATTTAATGGCATTTATTATGTTGTCTTTCGTTGGCGCCAACCTCAAAAACTTCACTTACGGTTTCACTCAGATAATGGCCGTGGTGGCGATCCTTTAATTCTCTCTAAAAAATTGGCGGCGTTCATGTAATTACCTTTTTTTCGGATTGGGATCTAAAATTTTCAAAATTACGATACCAAATGCGTCACATGAAGTATGACTGACTGGTTTCAGAAGGGTATTGAAACGACTGTGAGCAAAGACAAATTATTTGCATCCTCTCTTAGCTATGCACTACAGTTGTGCCGTCAGTAGCTGGCTCAAGGTTCCTCCACTCACACTTAATTCCTTGTTTCTCAAATATGAGAAGTATTGCCCTCGCGATTGCTTCAAAGTTCTCGGTTGCGAGTGCTAGAATCGTAGGCCCCGCTCCACTCAAACATATCCCACATAGCCCAGGATAGCTTTTTGGAGTTACACTTGCTAATATTTCCGGTAAACCAGGAATCAGCTCTTTTCTGTATGGCTGATGCACCTTGTCTTGCATAGCTAAATAAATCTGCTCAGCGTCTGGCGGACTCTTCCCCAGAGCACTCGGCAAGAGTGCTATCCTCTGTAGGTTAAAGACAACGTCTGCTCGTGAATATTGGGGAGGAAGCACTCGTCTAGCCTCGGCGGTAGCGACTTCAAAGTTGGGGATTATAACAATAGCTTTGAGTTCTGTTGCCCATGCAAACTTCATGCAATTACCGATATTTAGTGGAGGCTCAGATGGCTTTATACCCGTATCAATACCCCCAGCAGGAGCTGGGAGTACCTCGGAAAGAGGAATCTCTTTGCGAGAAATGTCGGCGGGAGAGAGATCATTCAGGTAGGTTCCTACGAAACCTCCGTAGAGTGCTGCGGCTACATTATCTGGATGGCGCTCTGTATTGGTTAGAAGACTTGATGGCTCTGAGTCGAGATAGTGAACCTACCGATCATAAGGCAGTAATCTAACATCCGCGCCTTGGTCAATCCTAACTTTCCTACTTCATTGCCTAGTACTACCCCGGCTACCACTGCCGCCCCGGAGGATCCTAGTCCTCGTCCAAGTGGTATTTGGTTCTTGATGTGGACTTTAGTACCAACGGGAAATGATCTTTGCCCGTGACACCGTAGAACGTATAGTGCTGTTCGAGTGATTAGGTTTGCATCGGCGGTTAAAGGAATATTTCCTGCTCCTTCGCCCTCATAGGTTACCAAACAGTCGAGTGGCGGTGGAGGTGAAGAGGATGGTGCTTCAGGAGTAACTTCGACCTGGATTTCAAGCCAAATGGAAAGTGCTAGGCCGATAACATCAAATCCAGGGCCGATGTTCGCTGATGAGCATGGAACCTCTAATTGTCATGTTAGTTGATGAGAACCCTCATTCGGACAGGCCCTTTACTGATGGATATCATCCTAGGGGCAACTTTAATTCCGGCGAATTCGGGATTGGTGCCCTGCCTCGTACATGCACTATTTTGCAAATGTTGGTTTCGAAGCCATGACTCTCCTTGCGCATTCGAATGCAGATCTCGTCAAATTTTCTACAAAGCCCCGACATATTCCTTGACCCTTGATCCTTGCACGACACACAACGCCCATCAACTCTGACGCTTCGGAAGGCGAAGGCTGAACACCTGTCAGTGGTGCCCTCTACGAACCTGGGAGCGAAACATTCTCCCAGAGCCGAGATTCAGTCACGAAAAAGGGTGGGACGAATTTTTTTTTGATGGATTTTCGACTTGAAGGAGTTGCACTCGATATTTTGGTCGAAAAATCAGTCGGTAGAGATTTCACAGCCGGAACAAAGTTGAACAAAAAGTCATTACCACCAACATACGATTCACGAATGAGCCTAGATCTGTCTGGGAGTCGTATTCAAACATCCGACATCTCTCAAATTCCTTTTATATTTCCGACGAAGCATTTCTCAGTCGATCCTATACCTGCGACCCACTTCTATACTCGTTCGATCACCTACCTACACACGCCCTATTGAGGAAAGTCATGATGGAAATAGGACGTGTAAAAAGGAGGAAGAAAAGGGAAGATACACCGATGGGATCACACAAATACCCAATGACGAAAACAACCCAACGGTACGATATGAAGGTGCAAGGCTAGAGCAACGATGAGATCTTTGACGGTATTCATATTTCGGAGTCAATGAGGATATCAAGGGCTCGGGAGCGTAGTGGCCGAGGCTGAGGAGGAAATTGCGCTACGGCGTGTATACAGCGGGTTTCTGGACGGTTAGGCTTGGTATGATTCAAGACATGGGTGAAGTCTGAGGTAGTCCGGTCATTAAAGTGGGACGAGATTTATCTATACTTCACGGTAGTTAACCTGATCCGGCCCAACCCCACTCGTGCTTAAGCTCCAATAGGAGTGCAACGGTAGTCATGTAACCTAGCACGTTAATGAACAAAACAAAACAAACTCTGACGCTTCGTGTTCTACGCTCCATGTTAACAAAGATAAGTTATATTGTACAACTAGAGGTATGAAGTTTAGGTGCTTGATTATGATGTTCCCTATCAACCTGAGCGTGGAATATCCACTCATAGCCTATAAATAATCAGGAAAGAGGGCGAATCTCAGCTTCACACTAGCTAGCGGTACGGAGGGCTTGGGCTGACCCGTACATGGACGAAACCCCAACTTTCAGATATATCAGTACTGCACACCAAAACAATATTAATCATCTACACCCCAAGTATGAACCGTAGAAAGTATCAAGCCTGTCTGACGTGTACTTATCACAACAACTGACTGCCTTCAACACTTCGATTCTCACTGAGGGACCTTTCTCAGTTCAACTCATCTAGCGACCCTCGCCAGCATCTCAACACCTACTTCAGCAACCTAAAAGTCATAAACATCATCAAAGATGCTAGATGATACCTGCCCTCCGAATCTATCACGCTCTACGATGATATGTTGGAAATATCGTTGATAGGGACCAAATTTTTCATTCGAAATGTATTCACCTATCTAGCTGAAAATATGATAAGTGCTAAGTATACATATTGGATGTCTTTGAAATGAAAGACACTCATAATCTCTGTCTTATCTGCATACAGCAGTGTGAGGTATGTTTTCTCACGCAGAACAGTCTACCCTTCATATATGGAACAACAATGATGGGAAAGATTATTTAGGGGAGTTTGATTACTTAGTGTTAATGTTAGATAAATTGTCATAGCTAAATAGCTGAATACAAAATGAATTAAAAAAAAAAGTCTACCCTTCTCTGGTAGTGCCTGCTAGAGAGAAATTTTACTCTCTTTAATTATCCAAGCATGCCTTTTTCACTCATTCACAATACCACCACCTCATCACTGGCACACGATAAAAAGTGCCACGGTTCGCTTCCTGGTGATCTCCGGTGTTGTTTGAGTAGGATGGGCACCTACTCCACTTGGGAAGGACACAACTAAGACCATATTTGGCGCGCATAAAATCGATGGATAATGTAGGCATGTCTGGATAACTCTGGGTTTTTGAGACGGTGCCCTGGGTGGGTGTTCACGGATGATCTTGTGTTTTGTCGGTGACAGTGAATAGACTCAAGCAATACTAAACACTAGGTATATGAACAGAAAGTGTAAGACTAAACCTGTATACATTTACGGTGGGTTCATCTATGAAATTGTATGCATGCTCGCCCAACCAATACGTTAGTGATATATACTGCGGCCTTTAGTCACACGCGATGCCCTAGCCTCGAATACTTTGTTGCCTCATATCATAATACTCTGCAGAAAGCTAACCGACTTGCTAGCGTCTTACTCTACTTGTACGTTGCAGAAAAGCGAGATCTCCCGCTGAGTCACTTTCGGTTTATCTAGTAGAGAATACAAATCTACGTGATTTAAGACAGAAGCAAACGAGAGCTCTGCCTGCCACAGATGAAATCTATAAACTGATACGAAGGTCATGTGGCCTGACTAGCTTAGTTTTCGCAAGTGGATTTTTACTCATAGACAAATTTTTGTCTATCTAACCCGTACGAATCCTCCCAGCGGAGGGCAAGACTGAACACCTGTACGCGGTGTCCTCTACAAACCTGGGAGTGAAATATTCTCCCAGAGCCAAGTTCAGTCAAATTTCGCAATACCGAACAAGTTCACCCACGAGGCAATGATTCAAACTACTCCACTACGTCAAATTTTCACTCCCAACGAGATCGATTCCTACCTAAGCCTCATTAAGTCTACAAGTACGACCTAGTACATCCTCATCTCAATGATTATGCCTATCGTCGACTTTCTTTAGCTTCAGCCGGTCACCAAATAAACGCCCACGCCGATGTTTATACCCGACGGAGGAAACAAAGCGCGGCGCACAAATCTGGGAGACGGTTCTTTGGGATGGACATGAGAGGATTCAGGAAAAGTTCATAAGATGATGCAAAGGATGGATACAGTCTCGACGGGCGTGGAATTTAGAATTTTGGCAAGGATTTTTACAAATTGAGCTTTGTGCGTGCCAAGTCTTCGGTTGCGAGATTGCAGGCGGCATCATAAACATCGCCATGGTTGGATGGTGCGGTAGTACATCGTCTTGGCCGGTCTACCAAGTAGAGTCTGGATAGCTTGGACACATATCCCACTTGAGACATTAGATCGCTGGTTCAAATCCGGCAAAACACAACCACATTTCTCGTGGTGCTGGTATACATGGATGACGAAGGCATGCTTGGATAATCAAAGGTTTTTAAATTCCCTTTGGTGGGTACTAACGGAGGAGGGTCGACTGTTTGTGTAAGCGAACATACCTCATAGTAGCATTTGCAAATGAAATCCAGAGTATGAGCGTCTCTAAAGTCAAAAGGGTCTTCCAACATGTATACATAGCACCGGTCATCTGTCATAGCTAGAT
Source organism: Blumeria graminis f. sp. triticale (assembly GCA_905067625.1). Classification (NCBI taxonomy): domain Eukaryota; kingdom Fungi; phylum Ascomycota; class Leotiomycetes; order Helotiales; family Erysiphaceae; genus Blumeria; species Blumeria graminis. The sequence continues at coordinate 753,592 of LR898468.1, forward strand.
AGCCGAATACACATTAAATGATTTAAAAAAAAAAGAATCCTTCCAGCCCCCCCCCCCGGATACTCAATTCTGTCCTAAAAGGCGAGGAGGGGTTATTGACAGAAATACTATTTTCAACAACCTCCGCAACAGATAGAAGGAACCAGGAAGCTATCCTGAAATCTCAAAACATTGCCTGTATCCTTGATGATGATGCAGTTGATGCAGAATATCTCCCACAAAATTTCCTGAAACCCTTCTGTGGATTTATCCTGGACTTTACAAGCGTTGCTCGCCGCCATGTCGACAGTCACGTTAGAGGCTCAACACGCTCTTACAACCCATACTCAGGGCCAAAGCAGCTTCAGTAGCCCCGAAAAAGCAAGTCATCACTACTGCCCTAATGGTGACACCTCCGAATTGCCCTTCAACTTCCGTGGCCCTAGTTTAGTCCCCGCTAGCACCCAATCAGAGGTAAAAGACAGCCGTTGCTAATAAACGGAATCTCCCCAAGACACAAGAAGCTACTTCCATCTCATCCAATCTTAGAGTTACTGCCGATAACTGACTACTCATTAGAGTTGCTCCAGGTCATGTCTAACTTAGCTTATCGTCCTACGCGAACATGCAACAATTCAACCTTTTCTTTCAAGAGAAATTAGTTCTTGAAGTTTAGACAATAAAGAGCAGTTTTTTGATCTGCTCTGTATCCCTTGTCGCCAAAGAATCCCTCGCTACTCGTATAAATAATATTGGCGACTTTCCATAGAGTGAGAGCCACTGAAAAAAGGAAAAACAGACGAATCGAGTAGCATACCTCATCAGCGGCGTCCAACGCTCTTACCAATGATTTGATGGGGTATCAATCTTCCCAGTTGAAATGACCAACGAGATGGTTGCCGAAGCCCTCAGAGACCTAACTCATATCTTCCCGATTGGGATTATAGAACCTCGAACCTCATTAGAGGCCCAATACGGAGCCTATAAAAACTTGTTCGCATTCCTCCTCGATGGAACACACTCTTTATCAAGAAATCCCACCCTCTGTTACCAGATTAATCATTCGGGTTTGTACTGTCTGCGCCAGTACGGCAGGGATGGAATATAGGGCCTAGCTAGCTACGGAGGCTACCTGTGTTGCGGTCTAGATGTGGTTGCTTAGCAACATAGATCGTTATGACCGGCGCTGATAATTACAATTCCCTATGTATACATCGAGAAGTGGGAAATCTTCTTTCTCTAGATTTCATTAATTAACTGATTTATTCTGGACTTGCTCTGCTGTATACCAACACCAATTGATCCGGCGACAAATTAATGAAATCTCACTCTCTAAACTAACCCTTTATCAAACGCATGAAGATATGTGCTCCGTCTGATTCAGAATCAACTCCAGCTCACCCCAGCTCATCCTCTGAAGGTGAATTTTACAATACCGAAGAAATTCTTGATAACTTGTCACCCAACAGCCTAATGAACGACTCATCTCAGTTCCGTTCTACCCAAGAATCCTCAAGCAACCAAATGATAAGGGATGTCAATTTTGGCAGGTGGGATGGAGCGGCCCTTACGTGGCCTACTCATCATCAGCTATTTCAGGCCCAATGCGAGGTATACGCACCATTTCTAGTCACAGAGATCGCAATTTGTATGAAGATTTACGAAAGTATTCCGGAACCACAGCGTCAGCGAATTCGAAGTCACTGGATAAAGTATGGAACCCATACAATGAGTTACAACTGGAGGGAATTCTTAGGAAAGTGTATAGAGGCATACATTGACAAGATCGGTGCTGAAATGGCTGAACTTCAGCTACACTCAATGAAAAAAGGTGAAGCCCAAATTTTCGGAAATTTCCTACAAGAGTGGGAGCTTCAATTCGAATACGCTGGAGGCCACAATTGGCCAGATAGACTTAAACTCAATCAGCTTCGCCGATCGATCAGTGAGAAGCTTCTTGACAAGATCGACGCCTTAAAGATGCCCAAAGACAATTACCATGCCTGGGTCGAGGACGTGGCCGAAGTAGCCTCAAATATCGAAATGCCGGATAATTTTGTTCGTAAGGGCAAATCCCAAATTACTCAATACACTACCCGGAACAAGATTGCTCAGAGTGAGACTGCCCAATCAAGGCCAAATTTCGCAGATATAGCGCTGCCTTTCATACCAGCATCCAGGATAGACCACCAAGGGGATATAGTAATGGATGGTATGTGTAAGGGTCGTAAGATAGATATTATTCACGAACTATCTAGATCTAGGTACAAAAGAGAATCTTAAACTGGGGAGGAAATTAACTGGAGTACCCCACTAAATGAATAATCTGGCTTTATGCTAAGGTTTTGAGTTATGAAAATAAAGTGAATTATATGAAGAACAGGATGTGGGGGAAATCTCCTGCCCAGGTGCCTAGCTGCTCGGCTTCTCTGCAATCTGCTCGAGCTAGCTCCTTCATCACGAAACCATGCGACCATTCAACCATTATGATGCAGGATGTTTGGATCTCCCATCATCCTTCAGCCCTATCTCATACTAATCCTTCAATTTTCAAATACCTTAGGCTCACGCCTAAGTTGTGCTGGGCTCTAGCCCATGACAGTATGAAGGTCGATTTGAATGAGTTAACCGTCTTAATCACATCTTTGAACACAAAACCAAATGGCAAGCGGAATGGGAGTAAAACCCTGGAGCCAAAACCACCCGCACCTTAACGAAGTGAAAAAGAGCTCGATACCCTTCGTGAAAGAAATGAGTATTTAATGTGAAAAACCCGGACACATTTCGCGATTCTGCAGGAAGTTTGGATACCCTAAACGGCCCACAGAAATTAATAACATGCAAGAGCTGAGTTATTTCTTGGAGCAGGATATATCGGTATTACGATTTGACCGTTGTTTGAGCTTAGGTGAATACCAAAGCGTATTGTTGAGAATTTTTACGACAAGGCTGCATGGGGAGGGATAGATGAAGCTGAACAAGACGGCACTACTAGTCAGGAGGCCGAAGCGTTACTACAACTAAGTAACATCTGGCAATGTGTGGCTGGGTAGCAAGTATTGTGCCTAAGGATAAGTCATCAGTCTGGAGATTGACGAAGGGGACCAATTTTTATAAATACCTGTCAGTTGTAGCTAGAGTTCTCCTTTCTCCTCATATAGTTTAATAAATCGATTTATTCATCACCAACTCGCTTTTCGTCACAGTCGGGAAAAGATTAACCTCCAGTCACAGTCGCGACTGGAGAGAAAGGGGTTAAAGAAGGATCATCAAATGGATGAACATAAAATACACGATATAATTGACAAATTACATGGCAAACCAGCTTTAAATAATGCAATAATTAATTCTACATGTATTCCTGCATTAGTCCATTTAGGCTGCACAATTTATTCTGTTCTAAGTGATTCTATTGCAACACGTCTCAACCTTCCGCGCCAAAAAGTTCCTCCTAGAGAGCAAAAACTCGCAAAAGATTCTGATAAATATGTGGAATTTATAGTAGACGAAATCTGCTGGGCAGATGTCGACTTAGATGGGAAGCGCAGTACTATTTGTGAGTATGTTATTCGTGGACTAGCGCATGATATTGTTCCCGGAGAGCCATGGATGAGGTACAACATTGTCGTCTACAGAGCTCGAGATAAAGTGTTACTCCTAGAAAAAGAAAAGCACATCATTCGCACCAATAGTTCGGCCGCTCCCACAGTTCAGGTTAAAATGATTTGACCTACAGCAATATCAGCTTTCTTAAGGAGAGCAAAGAAATAGCAGGGACTCGAAGAAGACATGAAAACTATATTGGTGTATATAACATCAGTCTGTCACGGTTTCAGTACAAAATGCTTGGGCGATCTTGAAAGTACAGTATATTAATTATAATTCACTGGAGAGAGAATTCCTCAATTTAAAGACTACATATATATACATTCTAAATTACTGCTATTCAAGATGATTCTCCCTATGACCTGAATTATTGAGACTCTTCTACAGCTACCTAGAAGGTTCTCGGTACACCTGTTATCTTCATGAACCTTCAGTGTGTTTCCAGAAGGTTCACTGAGATTATTCGAAGTTCTGTGGCTTCCGAGACCTTCCCCGAATATTCCCCTTGTGTCATAGCCTGCGCTAGCCAGCGTAGGCTACAGGAGTCTTTTGGCTTAACAGCCGTCACACAGTCAATGACATTTATAAAATGCTGGCACCTAAAGGACAATTTTCTCGACGAGAAATAGAAGCTAAACTCCCGGAACAGCTACGCCACCGTTCTTCAATATTTGAAGCTGATAAAAATGACGAAACTGGTCTACCGCCTCTTCGAAAAGGCGTAGACCTGACTATTGAAATCGAAAAGGATGAGTATGGGTGAGCTAAGTATCTTCCGCGAGGTCCCTTATATGGTATATCACGGGATGAGCTACTATTTCTCAGAAAGGAAATAACCCAGCTTCTCGATCGTAACTGGATCAGGGCTAGAAGCTCGTCAGAAGGAGCTCCAGTCCTGTTTGTAAAGAAACCCGGCGGAGGATTACAATTCTGTGTTAACTATCGGTCCATAAACGCAATTACTAAAAAAGACAGGTACCCCCTTCCTGTGACAAAACCAAGCTGGTTGTAGTGTACTTTTAGAAATATTAAACTATATGAAGAGAGAAGTACCACAACTACGGGTAATGACTATTTGTACATCCTTCTAGCTCATCCAGTACGTACTCCGTTGGTAAGCATGTCATACTGCTCCGCCACTGCCCGTAGTTGTCTTTGCCATCTAGCTTGACTCTCTCACTTGTTAATTCTACTTCGCCGTCTCACATTCCTCCCTAGCTCCAATGTAATGTGGCCAAGTGAAAGTTAGTCGCTTGATACAAGTGTCGGAATATTTCCTATGGATTCTTTGTTCGAGGTAACTCAATAAAAATTTTTTCATTCATTCGGATCTATCTTCATTTGTGACGTAGCGCGAGGGCCGTAGTGACCTTTAACACTCGTCACATGATGTATGCTTACACAGCTATTACTAATTATTACCCATTTGTTATTACATCTTCATAATCATTATTACCACCCAAACTCCAGCATCTTTGTTTAATGCACATCCAAATAAAACTTGTGTCCTACTATTCGACAACAAGATAACATGAAACACTCTCCCTAATACGCCCCCAATTTACGCTTAGGTCTCCACCTAAGCTAAACCACGGCCAAACCGTAACACTTCCTCTAATCAAAGAAACTTTTCAATTTATCCCCACGGCACGCTGGTTCTCGAAAGTTGATGTCGGCGCAGCCTTTTATCGACTCAGAATTAAAGAGGGAGATGAATGGAAAACAGCATTTCAAACTAGGCTGGGCAAGTTCGAATGTTTAGTAATGCCTTTTGGCTTAACAGATGCCCCTGCAGCGTGGCAAAGATGGATAAATTGCCTGGCGCACGGGTATTCAGAAGAATTCTGCACTGCTTATCTCGACAATGTGCTTATCTGGAGCGATGGATGAGAAAAAGATCATCTAGGAAAAGTTAACAAAATCCTTGAGCACCTGGCAAGCTTGGGACTAAAATTAGATTTAAAAAAGTGTGACTTTGTTGTGCTGGTGATGGCTAGGATTACGATGCACAAGGGTAATGATCACTGAGGGTAAAGGAAGAACTTTCCAGGTGGCTCCATGATGAGTAGAGGAACAATGGAGCATTGTATGGAAAGTGTTTCTAGATAGTACTACCCGATGGAGGATACTAGAATATTCTGTGATACTGTTTTGGGAAAATAAGGCGAGAGTCTAGCTACCTCAGATGTGTATATAATTTGCGCTTTCTACCTCCTAAATCCTCATAGTTCAGAATACAAAAATGTATCAGCAGTTCACATTGATTCATCGATAATCATCCGTAAACCTTCTGCTAATTAACCACCGTAAGCTCTTACCTTTACAACAGACTTTGCTGTTAAAGAGATAAATTATCTCGGATTTATTATTACTGCAGGAAAAGGTATTTCAGTCGATCCAGAAAAAATTGAGGCTTACAAGAGATTGGATCTACCTCGAACCTAAACTGGAGTGCGTAGCTTTCTAGGCTTAGCAAATTTTCACCGATATTTTAAAGATAAGTTCGCAATCTTGAGCGCTCCCCTCAAGCGTTACACCAAAAAGGAGTTTTCTGGGAAAGGAAAAATCCAATTAGATTATCCAGCTCGCCAATCTTTCGAGAAACTGAAGAATAATTTCGTATCCGCACCAATACTTGCGTTATTTGACCCAGAACACAAAAAAGTACTCGAGACTGAATGTTCAGGATGGGCGATGAGTGCTTGCTTGTCTTAATGGGATTCATCTGGAAGATAACGGCCCATTGGATACTTTTCAAAAAATTGTCGCCCTGTGAATGCAACTATGGTATCCATGACAAGGAATTATTGGCTATTGTTCGGGCAGTAGAGTTTTGGAGATCAGAATTAATGTCGCTAAAAGACGATATTCAAGTTCTGACTGATCATAAAATTTGCAGTACTTCATGAATAAAAGAACCCTTTCAGAAAGATAAATAAGATGGAAATCATTGCTTGATAATCTGCCAGGGATTAAGCTAAACTATAGACCAGGTAAAGACGCCGTCAGGCCGGAAACTCTATCGAGACATGAACAAGATACCCCAAAAGATGCCAACGACTCCCAACTTCTTCACTGCCAGATGCAGCTTATTCCAAATGATTAGATAGAACCTAAAATTCAGGTACCAATCAACAATAATAGTACTTCAATTGTGAATAATAATGCGCCGTTCGAAGATATGGAGCTCGTTGGCCTTTGGGAGATAGGTGTCCAGTTGAATGGTCAATCAAGAGATATTACACTGGCCCTGAAAGAAGACAAGAGATGCTTTCCGCCTTCGGTAAAGTCTAAATTTTCCATTCCAGAATGCTTGATAGACCAAAATGACCACATCTCGTGGAGAAATCGACTTATAATTCCAGAATATGAGCCTCTGTAGGCAGCGTTAATACGTAAAGCACATGACTCACCAGTAATAGGACATCTAGGACGAGAAGTAACGTTAAGTATTCTGAACAGAGACTTCTACTGGCCTCATATGAGCAATATGGTACGGCAATTCGTACGTAACTGCGGCATTTGTGGTCGAACGCACGTACGGCGAAATAAAAAACGCGGATTTCTCAAACCGTTGCCCATTCCGCAGCGTTTCCATCAAAAACTGTGTATTGATTTAATAACAGATTTACCTGCTAATAATAACCAACCACGCTTCTTAATGGTGATAACAGATAGATTGAGTAAAGAGATTATCCTCGAGGCTATGGATACAGTGGCTGCCGAATCCTGCACGAATATAGTCTTAAATTGCTATTACCGATTTCGTGGTTTCTCCAAAGCCATAACCTCGGATGGCGGAAGCAACTGGGTTGGAGATTTTTGGAAGCGACTTTGCGAATGGACTGGTGTAGAACAATGACTTTCAACAGCTTTTCACCCACAAACTGATGGAGCAACTGAAAGGGCTAACCAGGAAGTACAAGCATACCTCCGAGCATTTGTTGCTTATTCGCAAACTGACTGGTTAGAATTACTTCCTGCAGTTCAATTGGCACTAAATAATAGAGATTCTTCGCTTGGATATAGCCCATTTCTTCTAACACATGGATATCACGTTCCAGCTCTTCTTCAAACTAGCGAGACTAATCTTACTCACTGTACCTCTTCAAAAGCCCGTAAAGCAGATAGCCTCGTTAAAAACTTGAGGAAGGCCAAGCTTTAGCTCAAGCCTCCATGGCGTGGCGTCAGCAGATAATGGAAGATACTGTAAAGGGTTGAAGGAACTCAGAAGTACTTGAAGTCGTTAACGCAGTGGAAATGATTAATTTTTCCTTGGGGAAAGCTAAACTACAGTATGGTATCCTGTCCTTTATGTCTTCCGCGTACGCTAGCATTAATTCCCCCCTTTAGCCATATGAGAAATAATCCTTTCTTCCGGCTCTCTTCCTTGGCCCCTGAGAATCATCCTTTCTCCCTGGCTCTCTTCTCCTGTATCGTACTCCCCCCCATCTGGTACGTACCCCTTTTAATACCCCCTTAGAGCCCCCTTTCGTCTATCCAGGAACGTTGCTCTGCCACTACCTTATCTTGGATACGGAGTGGTCCTAGTGACTGTAAAAGGACGAGAATCACGGACGCTGCACGCAAAGGCTGTCACAAAATAATCTATATTTTCTATGAAGAGAACACTTCAGTGGGACAGAGCCAATATAAGGTGTGTGCTGATGACCACCTTACATAAGCACTTACTAAGCGTCTAACCTATTGCAATAGACAGGCCTATTTGGCACATCCCACTTACATGCAAGGCTGGGCCAGTGTTACGGCCTGGTATTCCTGACCCTCGGGGCCTCTAATACTATTGTTCCTTCCAAGTATTGTGTTGTGATCCTACATACGCACGGACCAATTGTAAATTATGTATATATGTATATCTCTAGATACCTCTTGTTATTTTCTTCCCTTAGTTTAGAATCTTATGAATTATATTCCAGATCTGAGTCCTTACCTGATTCGACTTATTCATCTGCTAACCTGTGCTCCCTTCTGGTCGTCACAGCCAGTAAGTCAGCCCAGCCAACTAACACCGGGTAAAACCTGTAACATTACTCCCCTCTCTTACTTTTTTTTTGACTCGTATTCCTCGGCGCATACCTTGCCTAGCCCCTTCATTTTGGCAAACGTTGTCTCCTTCTCCGTATGTGGCCTCGAAACGGTCCACAGCTTCCACGTCTTCCAGGTCGGCCCAGTTTTCCCATGTTGGTTCGGCGAAACCCTTCCATTTTACCAACATTTGTCGTACCCAACCTCTCCCGCGCCGTACCTTTTCTGCCCGTAAAATTTGTTCGACCACTTGCTCCAAGGTGGATTTTTCTCCATCCTGAATTATTACTGGCAGCGGTTGCACATCGTCTTGAATTTGAGAGGGTAGCGGGTCTCCACTGGCCTTCCGTAACAGTGCCACGTGGAATCTTGGCTATATCTTAGACGGCACATCCAGCTCTACCACATGTGAGGATACAACATTCATTACCGTATATTTCGCATTAACCCAGGCCAATTTCTTTTTCTATTGAAGCGTAGCAATATTCCTTAGACTGAGCCACACTTTATCGCCCACTCTAAACTGAGGCGGCACATCCCTCTTTTTGTTCGTATGGTCCTCCATTACTTGCTGCGCAGCAGTCATCGCAGCTGCCGCGAATTCTTGTGCCTCTCGTATCCCATTCACGAACTTTTCCGCTCGTTTAGCCCGCGTGGATAGGGGCTCTATAGACTCAGGTGACTTTAGCTGTACTGGCTCCGCGTGATAGCCATGCTCTAGGAAAAACGGACTTAGAGTTGAAACCGAACTATCCCGATTATTGATAGCTAGTTGCGCGGTAGGTAGCATCGACGCCCATTCCAACTGCGAGAATGATATGAACGCCCTTAGGTATGCCAACACCTCTTGGTTCATCCTCTGAGTTGCCCCGTCCGTTTCCTGGTGGAACGCGGTAGACAACTGTTGTTCGATCCTTGTCAGTTTGCATAAGTGTCTCCAAAAGTCTCCGACCCAATTTGACCCTCTGTCTGATGTCAAGGCTTGCGGAAATCCATGGAACCTGTAATGACAAACCAAGAAACGCTCCGCACATTCCTCGGCATTCATGCTTCGCATTGCTTCCAATGTGACGCTCTTAAGCAAGCGATCAGTAATCACCATAAGGTATTGAGGCTCTTCTTTGCTTTTCGCCGGAAGGTCGGTCATGAAGTCGATGGATAACTCGCTGTGGAAACGTTCCGGCACTGTTAACGGCAATAGCAATCCCTGCCTGCTGGAGCGCCATACCTTTGTTCTTCCACATACGTCACAATTCTTGCAAAACCTCCTCACCATTTTTGACATGCCCGGCCAGAAAAAAGATCCCAATAAGATAGCGATAGTGTTATTTCGCCCCGGGTGACCTGTTGCATGTGAATCGTGCGTTTTCTGAATCAGGGCCGTTTGCAGAGGTTCCCAATCTGGCACCCACAGCCGTTTTCGAAAACATAACGCTCCCCGCAAGTCCGGCTCACATTCCGCCCATGCGACTTTCAATTGGAGGTGGGATGCGAACTGTGTATCGTTATTCCGTATAGCTGCATATAGCTCCTCTCTCATCACCCTATCCTTTGCTATCTCTGTATTCCATAACCTTTGCAGTTCTTTTTCTTCGAAGAGCTGGTTACCTTTTGGGATTTGATTTTCTTCTATGCTCTCTACCAGGTGTGAATTTTGCAAATCAATCTTTCCATTGTCCAGCCAGTCTTCCTTTAGCAACGTGAATTCCCTTTCCTTTAGTCTCGGGTCATCTTATGATTTAGGCACATCCTGTGCCCTTCGTGACAAGGCGTCTGGCCGGCCACTCAGCTTTCCCGCTCTGAAGTCGAGCCTAAAATTGAACTGCGATAGCAGCTGGGACCACCTCATCTGACGCTCCGATAGCTTACGGGTTGACATAAAATATTTAAAATTCTTATGATCTGTCAAGATGATAAATGGCTCTTTCAGAACCAACAGTTCGCTTCTCCACTCGTTCAGACATCTGATAATTGATAGGAACTCCTTATCATGGATATCATAGTTGCACTCTACCGGCGCCAGCTTCTTTGAATAATAGGCCACCGGTTGGAATTGCCCACTTGGTTGATGTTGTAGCAGGCACCCGCCTGTTGCCTAGCCTGAAGCATCCGTTTCCAGTATAGTTCTACGCTCTCCATCCCATAACGCTAACACGGGAGCTGCGATGAAGTAGGACTTCAATTTTTCAAATGCTTCTTTTTGATCTGTTGCCCATTGAAAAGGCTTCCCTTTCCTGGTGAGGTCTTGGAGCGGAGCCGAAATCTGCGCGAAGTTTTCCATGAATCCCCGGTAGAAGTTAGCAGATCCCAAGAAGCTTCGAACCCCTTTCACATTTGTTGGAGCTTCCCATGCTGTGATGGCTCGTATTTTCTCTGGGTCGACCTTGACGCCTTCTTCTACGCTGATGATAAAACCCAAGTATTTGATCTCTTTTTTGGTAAATTCACATTTTAGGGGATCGAGCTTCAGTCCTGCTTTGTATAATCGGTTCAGGACCTGATTTACTCTTTTCCAATGATCGTCCAGATCTCCGGTTGAGAAAATGACGACGTCATCAACATACGCTGAACACGTGTCTCCTAACAATTCTCCCAGGACTTGGTTTATCCATCTCTGGAATGCGGTTGGCGCCACAGCCAGACCGAAGAGAGTAACTAACCATTCAAACGACCCGGACCTCGTTCTGAAAGCCGTTTTCCACTCGTCCCCCTCAGCAACCCTTAGCCTACGGAAAGCCGCCCTGACGTCTACCTTTGTTAGCCATTTTGCTCCCGACAGCATTTGCAAGGTTTCTCTGATTAGGGGTAGAGGATAGCGGTCGCGTTCCGAAACCGAATTTAGTGCTCGATAATCAACGCAAAACCTTAGGCCCCCTCCTGGTTTCTTAATGAACAGGACTGGAGCTCCTCCCGGCGAGCTGCTGGCCCTTATCCAATTTCTATCCAGCAGCTCGGTCAGAGTTTTTCTGAGTACCAGTAGTTCATCCCTCGACGTTCCGTATAGCGGACCCCATGGCACTCCCATTTCCTTACCCTGCTAATCCTTGAGCATCCGTACCCTAGTGTCCACTCCCGGTCGAAATGGTGGGAGCGAGTTCCTTCCATCGCTGCCATCATCCACAAATAGGTCTGTGAAATGCCTTACTTCCTTAGGCAGACCATCCCTGACCATGTCTCTAGAGATTTCTTTTTTTGGTTCCAACGCCTTCGTAATGTCGTGCATTGAGATAGCTCCGACTAGTTTGCTTACACTGCCGGGTGCTTCCTTCGGCTCGCGATTACATATCTCCGACAACTCTCGAAACAATATCTCCGCCTTGTTGCTTAACCTTGCGTTTATCAGTCCCTCCTGCACCTCCCGTGGTGTGTTCCTGTCGACCAAATCGCTTGCTTTTACCCTCACTTTGTCATCTCCGCGGCCAATATGCAAGTATGGTCTACCTGCCGAGTAGATTATCTCATTGCTTTCCATCCAGGGCTTACCCAAGATAACGGGGAATACCAAATTAGGCATAACGTACCCCCACAATTGTTCTTGACGCCCATCAATATCTACCTTGTACCGCGCGATACTTGTGACTTTTGTTGTCTTTGTCTCGTCGGCTAGCCGCAACTTCTTTGGAGAAACTTGTTCGACGAAAATATTTCCTCTGCGCACGAGGGCTTCATCAATTACCGATAGACACAAACACCCTATATCTATCATGGCTTAAGCGAAAAAAGAAGAATTTATTAAGCAGTCAATTAACAATGGCCACGAGACAGATTCTTCTAAGCTATTCCCTTCTCCTGACGAGGCCCCGTTCCTCCCCCCGAGAACGACTTTTCTCAGGGGTAGTTGTTTTCCGAAATTCTTTCTTCCAACTCCTCTTCCATAGCTTCTACCACACTCACTAATGACCTTGGCGCCTGATCTCTTCGAAATTTGTGACAGTTAATTGCCCTGTGTCCCCCCTGGGTACAGCGGAGATAGACCCTTTCTGCCAATAGTCGCCGTATCTCGTCCTGTGACCGCCACGGAGCTCTCGGCAACTGCCTCTCCTCCTAGGTTTCTCGTGCTCGACGTGCGGACATCCCTCCGGACTGGTTTCCTGCTCTCCTGGTACCTATATACCGCTTTGTGCCCTGGACCGAATTTCTCAAGCCTGCTAGGATTGCATTTGTACACTCCATCTTAACGTCTCCTTCTGCATCAATTACCTGTCGACTTGGAAACGGTTGTCCCACACCACTCTTTGGCGCTCCCAATCTTGTTGTTATCTGGGTAGCTCCCCTTGGTCGGTAATTTGCCAACCCTTCCAGCTCCAACGCCAATTCTTTCACTCCCCCTACCCAGTCATCATATCTTTCTTGTGGAGGAAGTTTTACCCCAACTAAGGCCGTCCGCAGTTTGTTGTTGAGGGCTGCTTTTAGTGTCATTGTCCTGCCTAGCTGAGTAAAAGTTTCATCCCCACTGCTCTGGGCAACTCGGTACTCAAAATCGAGCAGGAATTCCACAAGAAACTGGCTTTCTCCTTGCTCCATTCTGTTGACGTGCTCCAGGACCGCTTGTCGAGCCTGTTTATCCGCAAATGTCTCCTTCATGTATAATATTAGCCCCTTCCGGCTGAATTGTCCATCAGCCTTCCTTTTCTCAAACCATGTCGCCACTCTTGGCTTGGCTATTTACGGAAGGGTCTCAATGATATCTAGACATATCGTTCGGTCGTCTAGGAATGGGGCGAAGTCCGCCTCGATTCTCGTTTCCAGCCTTCCGCTATGAAAAATCCAAAATCCAGCTGAACACCGTTCCACTTTGGTAGGACAGCGTCTCTTCTCATCGTTCTCATCGACTCAGTCGATCTAGGCACAGTACACTGTGATTTCCTTTCGTTGAGTAGTTCAATAAGCCCCTGTATATCCTGCCTGGACAATCCTGCCAGCGGATAACCTGTAGTATCTCCATATCCGGTCCGAAAACTTGATTGACCTTGCTCTTCTCGGTCCATGACAATTGCTGCCGTCGATGAGTCTGATTCAGGAGATAAACTGTGATATGAAGAGAACGACGTGTGTGACTCCGATTCTTTATCTGGAACTCTGAAGGTCATGCACTTCTGGCGAGGCGGGAGGAGGTAGGGCCGAAAAATATGGAGGAAGAAAAAATTATATGTGATAGGTTTAAAGAACTCAGAAGTACTTGAAAGACGTTAACTCAATAGGAATTGATGATTTTTCCTTGGGAAGCTAATCCGCCTACGACGGCTTCTGTCCTTTATGTCCTCTTCAGCGTCGCGTTTAAGCTCCCCTCCTAGCCTACCTGAGAATACTCTATTCTCCCCGGCTACCCTCTTTCCTGTGACATCCTCCCCCTCTTAGTACGTACTCCCTTGGATCCTTCCTCATACGCAACCTTGCATTAATACTTATGCGACCTTTCGCGTATCTGTAAGCGCTGCTTCGTTGACGCTTAAATATCTAGCCGGGGTGGTCCTAGTGACCAGTCCCAATCCGGGCACAGCCCGTCACAACATGTTGGACTTCACCGAGAACCGCCATTATCCGTGCACTATCAATTCCGTGCCTGATCACAACTCCCAGAGATCAGCCTTCCTCATTGGCTCGATACAATCTCATGACCAACCACCGATGTCTAACCATCACACAAGCATAGCGACATCGTCGATTGGTAGAATAGTACATGCATGAATGTGCAGAGCAAATGCATGTACATGGATCATAACAATGATCCCATGGAAGGTAACTGAAGTTTATCGGTCATTGAAAGTGAATGCTGAATCATTGGTGATTGTCAGGCGCAGGTTCACTAGGCGCAGGACTCGAGGCGTAGGAGAGGGCGTAGCGTAGGATGTACTGAGGAAGGACGCCTCGTGGTAACGCGGAGGGCTTTCTAGAGAAGTGGTAAATGGGAAAGCGGGGAGTCGTTCTAGATAGAGGGGCCGGAGGTGACAGTAGGTCACTATGGTTGGCAGAGGACGAGAGTGAGATGTGATTAGAATAATGTAACTATTCCTAAAGACAGAAAACAAAGCGTGAAGATCTCAGTCTCGGAAATGGAAACTACATAGGTGCCCTCGCTAAGCAATAAAGACTAGTGGGATTAAACAAGGGACCCATAAATCCTGCCTGAGGCATTTCTCAAGAATCCTTACAGTGAGCTTAAAAGCAGGGTCGACATTAGGTTGCTTAAAAACATCTGCTTTAGTGATCGCATAAAATACTGATTGATCTTTGAGAATTGCAACAGTGTGAGTATCATCAATTTCACCAAACTCTGCAAAAAAGTTCCGATTTTGTAGATTATATATCTCCATTTCCATTTTCATTAGCAATTGTTCCGTTTCATCCAAGACAATTTCTTCAGACCACCCTTCTTTTCCTTCGAAATTTACAAGAAATGTTTAGAAGTATGACATCGAATTATCCTGCGATTGTTGGCGGAACTTTTTGAATGCTTCTCGACGTTCCTCGTCGGTGTGTATATTCGACCAACAGTTTGGTTTCTTACAGATAAAACACCTTTTCTGCCTAGGCGAGGAAATCAATCTATTCCTATGGTCATGGCTTCCACGTGAGTCACTACTATGAGGATAGCCTCCTCCAGAGCAGTTAATTCGTAATTCTCCCCGCATCTTAAAATCGCCAGAACCATACTTACTACCACTTCCTCCACATGTACGGTCAGTCCAATTTTGATCGAATTGAGCCGCTTCATTTTTAGGATTATGGTTATTAGAGACAAAATGTTTTGAATTTCGAGATCTTGCTGCTGTACCAACTGCAGACCTTAGTTTTACACAAACACCTTCATAGGTATTCGCAGGGTTGTATAGGGCTAGGTTACATTCTTCGACTCCCCTGCAGGCATTAATTACTTGATTGTGTAGACTGTACTCTGTTTGATATGTCTCAGATAAACCTCGTTGAACAATTTGGAGCTTATCAAAAAGCTTTTAGAGACAGTCAAATCGCGTTGCAGAAGGGTACTGGGATATAATAGTAGGCAATGTGGTTTCCCTCCACTCCGACATATGTAGCTGTTTATTCTCCTCTATTTCAAAGTGAGCTTTGGTCATACCTATCATGATCATGAAGTCATAACCATGACCAGCCAGCCGGTCATAATAAAAAGAGCTGGCGCGACCTTTTAGCATGATGGAGTAGGCATTCTCGTATTGATCAACTCCCAGCCCCACTTTTTGGCAGCATTTGTAGAAAATCTGAGGCTTTGTGTTGAGAACGTCGTAAAGTTCTCCAGAGTACTTCTTTGTGTCATCTTGGTAAACTTTCAGTAAATCGGTGAAGAGCTTAGTTGCTCCTATTGGAAGGAGATGTAACGACTGGTAAGCCGATTAGTTCCTGTAGCCTATGTTGGTTATTTTTTTTAATCATTTAAGTGCATTCAGCTATCTAGCTATGACACATGACCAGTGCTATGTATACATGTTGGATGACCCTTTTGACTTTAGAGACACTCATACTCTGGATTTCATTTGCAAATGCTACTATGAGGTATGTTCGCTTACACAACCAGTCGACCTTCCTCCATAAGTACCCACCAAAGGGAATTTCAAAACCTTTGGTTATCCAAGCATGCCTTCGTCATCCATGTATACCAGCACCACGAGAAATGTGGTTGTGTTTTGCCGGATTTGAACCAGCGATCTACTGTCTCAAGTGGGATATGTGTCCAAGCTATCCAGACTCTACTTGGCAGATCGGCCAACACGATGTACTACCGCACCATCCAACCATGGCGATGTTTATGATGCCGCCTGCACTCTCGCAACCGAAGTCTTGGCGTGCACAAAGCTCAATTTGTAAAAATCCTTGGCAAAATTCAAAATTCCACGCCCGTCGAGACCGTATCCATCCTTTGCATCATCTTATCAACTTGTCCTGGGTCCTCTCACGTCCATCCCAAAGAACAGTCTGCCAGATTTGTGCGCCGCGCTTTGCTTCCTCCATTGGGTGTAAATATCGGCGTGGGCGTGTATTTGGTGGTCAACTGAGGCCAGAGAAGGTCGAAGAGAGGTGTGGTCATTGGAATAAGGATGTGCTAGTTCGTACTTCTACCCAAGTCTCATCAAGCCTACGAGTCGATCTCTTTGGGAGCGAAAATTTGACATTGTGGAGTATTTTTAATCATTGTCTCGTGGGCCAATTTCTTTGATATTGCAAAATTTGACTGAACTTGGCTCTGGGAGAATATTTCACTCCTAGGTTCGTAGAGGACACCGCATAAAGTGCGTAGACTTTGCAAGAGTGCATGCTGGGCAGTGAAATCCATCAGGTTTGTTTGGGATATTTTCAGGATATTGCTTTTTCAAGTTAGACATAACAGTTTCTCCTGGATGACCGAAGCATTCATGTGCTTCAAGGTAAGAGGCGAAAAAAGTTCTGATCATGTTCTCCTGAAGTCTAAATTACTTTGAAGAATCAAGAATTGCAAACATCCATTCTTTATCATTGAAAAATACCCGACGCCGATCATTTTTCGATTTAAATTCGTGCCCTTCCAACTCCAGTTGAGTTTCAGAAATAAGGTTGCCGCCCTTCAATTCTGGAACATATAATACATTTTTAACTTTCACTGAGATAAATTCCCCAGTACTTTTTCGTAAGTTAAATTCGACAATACCCTTTCCAACAACAGGTATATCGCGCCCATTTGCAATTGTAATAAACCTATTAAAGGGTTGGAGGGACGTAAAAAGATCCTTGCGTGATGTCCTGTGGACCGAGCACCCAGAATCAATAATCCAGAAAGACAAATTTGTACACGAGGTTGCGAAAGCTTTAGAGCGTGGCGTGGATAAGATAACATCATCTAAATCTTCATCCGGCACAACAGCTGCGTTAGCTTTATTGTACTTATTTGGTATAAATTTTCTTTTTCAATGAGTCTTTCTGCGAGCTGTTCCTTTAGCTTTCGACATTTATTGAAGACATGCCCTTTATAGTTTCCCCCATGCTTTTTGCAATAAGTACATTCAACATATCTTTCCTCATTGATAAAATTTTGATTTCCAAAGTAGGCCTTTGATAGAATAGAAACATTGATAGGCTTGATCGAGTTTAGATCAAGCAACCGCCTGTTTAAATCAGCAAATTATAATTCCTCCCTGATTGAAAGATTGTCAATGATGTTATTGAATGATGCAGGAAGAGAGAGGAACAGGTATATGACTTTGACTTTCTCAACAGTAAGGAAACTTCTTAACGTAACTGCTTCTGGTCGGGAGGAATTTGAGTAGCGTGAGTTTATATCGGCCTAGGCGGCTTCAAATTGAGAAATATGTTGAGAGATCGACTCTCCATCAACCATTTTCAGTTCACTGAACTTCTTGAATAGTTGGATGGTGGAAGTCGTATTTTTCTTTTAGAAGTCGCATTGCAACTCGAACTGACTCAGGTTCCTCGTCACAAGAACACACGAGCCCTTGGAGATCTTCCGATACTCCGACCGGAAGGGCAGAATGGGCAGATCATTTCTATCATTGTAGTGTTCGAAACGTATGTTGAAATTCTCTTCATCCTCTTTATCGCCTCGGACTGGTAGTGATTCTTTCTTGTCTCCGTCGCAAACTACTGACCATATCTTTGCCCCTCAGTGAACAATGTGCCAAGCATTATACCATCTTCTAAAATTAGACTGTCCAACAAGAATGGGTAAGGTGGCCATTTGATTTCCGATGCTGACAGTGGCGGTGGTTAACATTGTGTAGATATTTTCTGCCGACGGAAGATGGTGCAAACCCGTTCTCACAATCAATTAAAGTTAGTTCCGGAGACTGAAAGAGTCACATACTAGCCTTGAGTTTTACTTAGAGATATGATAAATGTGTTTACTATACGAAGAATCTTCCATACAATTAGCTATCCATTAAATATCAGTAAATTTCTTCGTATAGTATACACAGATATCATATCTCTGAATCAAACTCAAGGCTAGTATGTGACTCATTCAGTCTCCGGAACTAATTTTAATTTTTTGATGATTTCAACCTCTGCGATCTGATCAGGGGTATTACTCAGCAGTGCGGAAATGTTCTATTGCCTTCGATGGCTTAAGTTTTCTTACTTTATGCAATGGATTTCAGCCGAGGCTGACTTAAGCTCGGCAGACATTTTCTCCGCCTTCCGTAATTCGCACTACGTCTTTGGCGTCGTGGTTCGCTCGTCTTGAGTGGTTAGTTTTTGAGATTCAAAATATGTCTACCGACTTAAAGTCAGCCTCGGCTGAAATCCATTGCATAGAGGAAGAAAACTTAAGCCTTTGAAGGCAATAGAATATTTCCGGACTGCTGAGTAACACCCCTGATCAGATCGCAGGGTTTGAAATTATCAAAAATCCAGCGAGCAAGAACGGAAACTAAAACCTAACCAGCTTCCTACTTGCGATGGTAACACAAAAAAATATCCCGCATGGAGAAAAGCTGTGCTGTCTACACTACGTCTTGACTGGAATACTTTCGAATACAGTAGCCAGCAAATTTTTTTGATGATTTACAATTCTTTGGAGGGATTGGTTCAAGAGGAAGCCGGCTCATATTTTGTTGGAAAATCGGTATGGGTTCGATGAGTAAGGCGGCTCAAAGAATATGAGCGCGATTTATGAATAGAATAATAATGATATGAATCGGGAGAATATGTGATATACTGTGGAGAAATAAAAGAAGGGTTGAATGAATTGAACTGATTAGATTAATTGTCTTGGTGATTCCTAGACAGCTTATATACGTGTATACTTGATAGACCAAATCCAAACTAGATACCATCTATCGCTCGTTCCATACTCTAACAATGACAATGAATCGCACGATAGGATAAAATATGAGTATGTGGTCATGGTCGGTGGATGAAAGTCTGCACGGGTATCAGATCATACCATGCACAAGTCGAGTCCCAAGCATCAAACAAGCTCAATAAAGGAGATATCAATCATCTAGGTCATGAGTCAGGCTGTGAGTCATGTATGAGAATCTTAGTTGTTCCAATCATAGGGAAACTTCAGACACATAGAGTCTGAATTTCCAACATATTTTGAGACTGGAAGAAATAGAGTGGAGATTCCGGAAGATTTCATCAGGTTCTTGGACCGTAGCAACTGGGATCTCACAAGAATTACCCGTGCTAGAACTGAGCTAGGAAAATTAAAGATGGAGGAGAACCGGGCGTGGAATTTTTATTCCCGCCTTGTTAGATAAGCTTATAGAAGGGAGAGGTGATATGTGGCCCGATGGCGCTAAAATAACCATGCTCCGAGGCGCATTAAACAAAACCCTTCGAAAAGCTTTGGCTATCAACCATCTTCTACCATAGAACGACCTTTTTGCCTGGACCAAGATTGTTACACAGATATCACACCAACACGAAGAAATAGATGTCCAACCGAATCGAAATGGAAGTGGGGTCACACCGGAAGGGTTGGATCGTGCGAGAAATAATCGAAGTGTCAGTAGCTGGAGTCGCCATGAGGGAGATCATGACAACCGAGAGATACCCAGCGGAGGGGAATGGATGTGACAGCTTGGAATAAATACTTTAACCACAGGGCCACATGAACTGAAAAGGGTATTATACTATAATGAGAACTCTAGTGTATTCGACTATATATGTTACAGTTGTGGCAAACTGTCACAATGGAGGCCTTCTAACAGAGCACATGGAATTATCGGTGAAATTGATGCCGCGGGCGACACTTTAATGAGAGGCATAAACTCTGCCAATGTAGCACGCAGTGTGAATGGGAAGCCGCTCCGTGCAAGATAGAAGTAGCCAGAGCAAAATCAGAGACTCCAAAGAGAGAGAAAATGGTTTCGATGCGAGCGTCAGGGCTGTAACACTAGAATCTGCCCGATCTTACCTGCACGAAAACCCAGGCGCCATTGTTGTATCAGCTCCACCAGCCTCTGTTCTGGAAATTGATTTACAGCTGTTGATGAAGGAAGAAGACAAAAATGAGGGTATAGGTCAGCAATTTTCGGAGAACTACGCATAACCATAAGGTTGCACAAGTGCCTATGCTTAGACTATGACATCTGGTGGGATCTTTTTTTTTTGCATCAGATTTTAATTGCGTATGCAGCTGTCTAGCTATGACACAATTTGAAAGAAAAGTACAGAAGAGATGATTCAACGTAAAGGAAGAGCACTCATGCCTCGGATTTCATTTGCAGGTACCATTGCGAAGTTATGGTGGCTTTTTCTTCACCCCAAGTCAACCCTCATCCGTGAATACATACCCAGGGGAACTTCTCAAAAACCCTGAGTTATCCAGACATGCCTCCATCGTCTTTCAACCTTTGTCCGCGCGAAATATGGTCTGAGGCGTCTCCTTCCCAAGTGGAGTAGGTGCCCAGGCTACTCAAACCATACCAGAGAACACCACACCTGGTGGGATCAGAGCTGCCGAGAAGCAAAGAAGAAAAATCGAGAACTGGCTCGCTCACAACTGCCCTTAAGCTCCGCCCAAAAATAATTTGGAAAGGTGGTAATAAAAGCCAAATGTACCTTTTCTCAGAAATAGCTAGTTCAAGCTAGCAATGCATGTGATTTCCTCGATATTTCAAAGTGCCATAAGTCAACAGGCAACATCGGAAGCTAAAAGACATGTTCTCACCAGAAACTTCACATGAAACAAGTCGAACGTAGAAGATATTCCCTTTCTTACACCTTATGTTACGAGATCTAGCTTTCCCTTCCCTAGCCTTACCGCTTCAGAAGTATCTAGCGCCATTCTCGGTGCAGGTAACACAACCCTTGGAAAATATGGAATCTCGACTGCAGTTTTTCGCCTCGTCTGGCCCCAGATGTCCGAGTTCGTTCTTGAACTCTTCCAAGAATGCTTAAATCTAGGGCAACACCCCAATTGCTTTCGAGCAGTCATTGTAGTTATTATAAGAAAACCCAAAAAAGTAGATCTGACTACACCGAGATTACATATATCAATCGGCCTCTTATCTATGCTAGGAAAAGGCTTAGAAATGATAGTTGCAAGATGCATGGATTGACTAGCAATTAAACACAAAGTTACAGAAAGCCAACAATTTGGAGCTGTCAAATAGAATTTAGTTATTTTATATTATGGGATACTAGACGAGATTTCTCTATATACAAGTGCCAAGACGTTAGCCTTACGCTAGAGGCTTTCATGCTGATTCTTAACAGGAGCTCTACCACTCCACTCTTCCGTGAGCATAACAGCTTACCTCTCACGTGATATTGGGACTGACATAGTAGCTACTCTCGATGTCGTAGCAGTCTATGACACTTTGCAAGCAGCTACGCAGGCAAACTCGAACTCTTCAACTTCCTACACGACTCTCCTATTTAGTCCTACAGGTGGTTATTCATCGGCATCATCCCCTCATGCTAAATTGACTACCAGAACCTCCATCCCTTCCCCTACATGCCTTCGCTCAAAAGAGTAGAGAGAAGTCTTTGACAGAGACACTTTTTTCAACTACCTCTGCCACCGACACAAGGAATTTTGAAGCCATGCTCATGTTCCAAAATATTGCATGCATCTTAGATGACGCATTGAGTAACAAGAACACTCTTCCTCAACACTTACAACAACCATTCAGTGAATTTATTGCTGATGTCAGCTCAGTAGCTCGCCAAAAATTTTTAGTTCCACTTCAGAGGTTCTCAAAGACCTCAAACCCCAAATTGCACGACAAAAAGCATACAGGTCTACAATGAACAACAGCCAAAGAGAGTCAGCATAAATAACTCACGGACAAAGTTACCAAAATCATATGCAAACATAGCTTCAACCAATACAAAAACATAGCACCCACAGCCCTATCCTAAACCAGCAGCAGTTCAAGCTAATACAAGACTCAAGAGACAGCCAAAAATTCAGCCTGAGGACAATCGCCTATTGGTGCTAGTCGGGCCTGGCCACCCGGCTCTAAATTCATCACCTTATGTCATAATGCTGCAGTTAAACGCATTTTTACAACAGAAGCTGTTACGTGAGATATAGACCACGAAAACTGGATTTGCAATATTTTCAGTGTCTACAAAAGCCCAAGAAAGACTGGCTGCTCGAATGGGCGATATCGAAACCTCCCTCTTATCTCAAGGCCGATGTAATGTTGAAAATCCGGGCCAGCACGTAGCATACTGGCTTTCTGGAACACCTGGCACCTACACAAATTTTGATGGGAGTGCGGTAGTGATGAAACATATAACCGCATCAGTAGTTGCAGAAGCTCTAACAGATTTCACAAACGTGGCCCTTGCAAATATCCTCGAATCTTGTGGCTCCGATAACTCCGACTTTTCTCCCAAGAGTAACTGGATTGTCCTCTATCCTAAAGGAACAACGCTGTCTAAGGTCCTCCCACAATTCGACGTATGTATCCCCGTAAAGCGTCTACCATGAAGGGTCAGGACACCGCAATGCGGAAAATATTTTGGCTGGCATAATGAGCGAGTATGCTCTCGTTTCCCTCGATGCAGAATCTGCTCCTCAACAAAATACCTTGAAAGTGGACACATAACATGTAACCCCAGTAGAGAACACCTTTGCCCACCAAAATATATGAGCTGTCACGGCCCTCACCTAGCTGACTCCCTAGAATGCCTAATCCGGCCTAGTAAAGATAACTCGCTACCGTCAAAGGTACAAACCTCCGAGATTAGAAAGGCAGCTGACGCAGCCAGACTTAGACTGAAAGCAGCTCATTGTGTAACTACTGGAAATCAAACTGTCGGAATACTTCAAGTGGACGTGTTTCGTGACAAGCTTGTTGTAACAATATTGGTATCAATTAATTCCTCTCTCTCTAACTCCCTCCCTCCTACGGAACATCTAATAATTACATTGGGGAGCCAATTTCTTATTCCCGGCGCTATTCTATATAAGGGAATATTACGATAATAAGGCACGTGATTTGATACAGAACTTTAATCAGACACTGGCAACAAAAATAAAAAATAAATAAAAAGAGGCCATGAAGGCAGAGCTTCATTTAGACTGGCTGCTTCGCTCCACCCATCCGTTGCTCTCAATTTTCAGGTAGTTAGAATCGACAAGTTCTTTTAAGGCATGACAACATTTGGATTTGGTCATGGCATCCGCTGGGTTAGTTTCCCCATCAATCCAACGGATCTCGGCAATTTCTCGTCTCTCGTACGACTGACGAAGAGACATTAAGTCTACCATGAGTCTCTTTTCTTGAGTTGTTCCCAGTTTTACAAGGCAATCATATAAAGACTTTGAATCGGTACATAGAACTAACGGTAATTGCGCTTGTAAGATCTTATTGAGAGTTGACTTAATCGATGCGGCAATATCGAAGCCATGGACCATTCCATATAGTTCTGCTGCTAAAACACTCCGTGTAATTCTTTTACATTTGATGGATGACCAGTGAATTATATTTGCCCTGTTGTCATCATCTGCGAGAACGATGACAAATCTGATTTGAGAAGAATAGTCATGATTATTTGCAAATGATGAGTCGGTAAATGCAATAACCTTTAAAGAATTTCTATTGAGCCTTACATATTTTAGTCCTCTAAGAGGGTTATCAGATTGCCACTTGAGCCTTTTATTTAGTAAATTTATGTCGACTAGGCTCGGGCAGGTTGTTTGAGCAGCAAAAGACAAATCAAAAGTTGCTTCTGGCTGACAAACGCTTGCGATGTATGCTCCACGTGCTCTCTGGGCGATGTACTGATCCTTTGTTGACAAATTTCTTCTAATACTGCCTCTAGAGCTAACAATATCAATTGCATTTGAATCAATAATTTTTAGGTTCTTGCATTGTGATTCCTGTGTCAGTGTAATTGAGTCTGTTGTGGCTTCCCTCTTAATGTAACCTCCATTAAACTTAATTGGGGTTGAAACGGTCAGTTTTTCTCGATCTTTAGCAATAAACCCGGCCTTCATAAGCTGACTTTCTTCACTGGAAGCAAATTTGTTATTTGCTAGGAATAGTGTGTCATCTGTTTGTAGGCCAACTATACCAAAATTTTGGTTATTGTTAAGGTATAAGAGGCAAGGATCATATGTTGACTGTTCCATTGACAAGCCCTCAGTATGATGTCGATGATAAGTATTGAACCAATGATTTCCAGCTTCTGGTACACCATAGAGAGGTTTTATAACTTTCAGGATAGTTTCTTTGTCACCAATTTCAACTGGTGGACGAACATAAAAATCCCGATTCAGTTTTGTTGTGGACTGAACATAGGCTTGTGAGATATCGCGCAAGTATAAATCTAGCGGCAATATTGAGGCAAGGGCGAGAATTATTCTTTGGCTAGCTCTCTGAATTGTGGGCGATTGTGTGAGAACGATCCCTTTTTCTTTATCGTTATATGCCTGTACTACCAGTCGTGACTTTTCAAAAGCTTTATCTGTTCCTCTATGCTTTATCTCATCCACAAATCTTGAATTGAAGATTCTGGCTCCCGGTGGGACCATTGACAAGGTGATAAACTCAAACACCCCCTTTTCTAGCAATCCGTTTATTTCCTTTTGCCTGGATTCTTTAAATGTTGGAACTAAGGGGGCATCAGTCTCTTCGATAAAGGTTCTAGCTACTGCCTGATCAATGTATCTTGCGGGGGGCCGGCGGGATCTTTCTGCGTTTCTTCTGGGATTTACTGACGCTAAAGAGTTATGAAGGGGTAGGTTATCGAGAAGGCCTCCGGTCTGTAAACTAACATCGTCATTATCCTGATAATATGGCCTAACTACAGTAGACCTGAATTCACTTGATCCTGAAGGTAGCTCAACCTTGCAGGTTTCATCTTCTACACTGAGTAATTTAAAAGGGCCTGTCCATTGACCTGATTGGCCAGAGACACCCTCACGCCATACGAGGACTTCAGAGTTAATCGGCAAGTCGTGAACACTTGTGGTATCTGGACCGTTTCGTTGGCTTAAAGCTGTATTTACTAGGTTTTCAGCTCTAATCTTTTTGACTTCACTCATTGCCTTTTTGAGGGCGATAGCTCGTTGGGAAATTGAGGGAGCTGGAGTATCTGAGTGTACCATCCGTGGATATGCACCAAAAACAAGTAATGTAGGGACTAATCCGTCGGGACCAGCGCTATCATTAATTGCTTTAATTGACATTTGGAGCTTTGTTTCCTTGGTTGCGTTATCTCCTTTCAATTCTGCATCAATTATATTATAAACACGCCGTAGTATGGAATGGTAGCGTTCGACCATTCCTACTGACCAATGTGCTTCAATTGGGATATTCTTAACAGAAGTTGCCATGGATGTTGCATTTTGGTGAAATTCCCTACTGGTAAAGTTTTTACCGGCGTCAGTTACAATATGGTCGGGCGGGCCAATATAGACATCAATCCAACAAGTTCGTATGGCATCCCAGGTATCCTTGGCCGTCATGCTCCGTAGCCATCTTGCTGCTTGGAATCTTGTCGCTTCATCAACTATGTGGAGAATTGGATTTCCGTTAATATACATGATATCAACTACTATGGAGCTATTGAAATCTAAATTTTCATCTTGGAGACAAAATTTGAAACGGCTAGGGGGTCCTCTATGTTTCTGACAGAACTCGCAAATTTTTGTTAGTTGGTCAATTGTTTTCTTTTCAACCATGTCATGACCTGATCGTTGTAATATCCTAAGCAATCTTTCTGCTGAAGGATGACCAAATCTCCGATGAAGTCTTTTCAATTCAGTTTCTGTTAAAAAGCACGGATTAGAAAGGAAAGAGTCTGTTATAAAAGAGTGTAGGAATTTTCCCCAAAGTAAGAAAGCATGACCAAAACGCCGTATAACTGGAAACGATTGTGAGTTCTTCACTAGTAAATTGTTGAGGTTATCAAAAGTAACACCCAGGGTATCCATATCAGAAAGACAAAGTAAAAATGGTGTAGTGGCGTTCACAATGTGGAATTCAATCTGTCCAATAGGCGTATTCAAAGTGACAGAGCCGATTGAGGTACTACTTCCAATGCCAAATTGGACATTGATTGCACCAGATTTCGCGGTATTAATTGATGAGGGCTGAACTTTGTTAAATGCATTATATTGATCAATGCCAGCAGTAGAGTGCTTTGAAGCGCCTGTATCGATTATTATACCGTAGAATGTGTTGCTGTTATACCTTCCGGATGTGATAAATGAAAAAGGGTCATTGTCAACTTCACTATTAGCACTTGATAAATCGAGACCGGTGATTGCATGCTCAAAAGATTTGTTTGCCAGCGTTATTGCAATATCTTCTGGCTGTTCTATAGATCCAAAGGAAGTGTAGAATATGTTATTAACCTCATCTTTAGTCTCTAATGAGGTGGTATCTAGTGTTAGGCTTTCAATTTGAATATCGAGTGGATTATCTGTGGAATTGTTGTCACACTCAGCCTCATATTCTGCGATGTAGTGGTCTGGATTCCGATCAAAGCGTTTTGAAAACTGTTCCTTAAACCTCTTCCTTGCTTCTTGTTGTTGGTCTTCTGGGTGATTTTTAGACCAACAGCCATAAAGATTGCAAACGTAGCACTTTCTTTTGCCAAAGTCGGATGATGCTTGGTTGTTTATTGAGTGAGATCTAGCTATTGGATGGACCTTTAAACGAGAGCTAGAGCCTTGTTTATAATATCGCCTATCTGTGAAAAAATTGGATGATGTTGGCCCATCAGATTTTTCAGAAGTTGCAATTGAGGCTCGGAGATCATTGATTAGGCCGGATAGGGATTCACTAGGCTTGAAGCAGGCATAGCTACAGGCTGGAATGTTGCGGCATGCGTTCACAAGTTTCATGTGGAGAAAAGAATCTGTTCGGAATTCGGGATCCATACTCAACTGTAGTTGACGCAGCTCCGTTAGAAGAAGATTTAAACAGTTTTCTGTTGATTTTCCGGATGATTCATTCTCTTGTATTACGAGGCTTAGACTCAGTGCTTCCCACCTTGCATATTTCCCTCTTTTGTACTCAATATTTTCAAAGTAACGTTTTGTGGCATCACACATCTCATCAAATGTGGCGTGTTTGTAAACACTTAAATTTGAGTAGTAATGACTTAAAGCAGGTCCTATGAGCATCGTAGGATATGCCTTTGCAAAGAGCTGACTAGGTATCTCGGTTCTGTCACACAGGTCACGGAAAATGGTGAGCTTATAATCAAAACTATCATTTTCACCATTGTATTTCATATCTTTCTCATACATTCGAGTAAGATTTGATAGTTCCTTAGCGCATCCTGAACCTTCGCTTCTAGTTAGAGACCGAGTTTGGTAGATTGTCTGTGGGGCATTTTGTGAAGGCATGTTAGGGTGCGACGATAAAGTCTGGGCTTTCATTTTTCCATCCATTTTCGAAATATCTTGATGAGTCTCAGTTTTTAGTCTAGGGGTAGGCTCTAATTTGGACCTGAAGAGGTGAGAGATTATATTTGAATTGAACGTTTCATTTGAGTTTTCGATTTCCTCTAAAGTCCAGGGGGTTGGGTCATCTTCATTAAGTGTTTCCATTAATGAAGTAACAATGCTAACACCTCTATTATTCTTAACCCAAACTCCGTGTGTACGCAGGTG
This sequence comes from Blumeria graminis f. sp. triticale, assembly GCA_905067625.1. Taxonomy (NCBI): domain Eukaryota; kingdom Fungi; phylum Ascomycota; class Leotiomycetes; order Helotiales; family Erysiphaceae; genus Blumeria; species Blumeria graminis. The sequence continues at coordinate 781,763 of LR898468.1, forward strand.
GGTCCGAAGACCTCGAACGTAGACGAGAGAGGCAGCATTGAAATCATCCTCTTCAAAAGATATAAAATCTTCCTTGAAAGCTTCCCAAAGGTTATCATCTTTGATCTTGAACTTTATGTAGTCGTTGACTTTCTGTTCGATGAATTTTTTAATCTGCTGTTGCCTGGCTTCTGCTTCCTTATCGAGCGCCGTCTGCTTTGATTGTGATCTCGTTGAGGGTCGGGATCCGCCTGTAGATAGCTTGGAATCGGTGTACGAGTCGGGCATATTGAATGCGGGCTTTGGAAAAGTTAGTGATGATGAAAGCAGAAAAATGGGGTCGTATGAATTTAGGCTGTTGAAATATTACGCAGAATCGAGGGCCTTGATGAAGGGGTCGATATGTGTTTAATTATTCAAGAGCTTATTTTTTTTTTTTTTTTGCGTAGTGGACGCGGGATTTGAGGGCCTTGTGAAAGGGGTCAAATCCTTGAATATATATTTGAAGTCAAGGGCCTTAAGGAAGGGGTCAACTATCAATTCTATACTCCTTAGCAAACGCAATCGAGCCGAGGCCTTTATCAGGGACTGAACGATTGAATCTCTCTTCACAAGATGTATCTGATCTGTACGTCTACTGATCAGTGTCGGAATACTTCAAGTGGACGTGTTTCGTGACAAGCTTGTTGTAACAATATTGGTATCAATTAATTCCTCTCTCTCTAACTCCCTCCCTCCTACGGAACATCTAATAATTACATTGGGGAGCCAATTTCTTATTCCCGGCGCTATTCTATATAAGGGAATATTACGATAATAAGGCACGTGATTTGATACAGAACTTTAATCAGACACAAACTGAGACAACTACCCAAGAAAATATCAATTAAACCCAAGCTCGTCCTCAAATCCTATCCAATATCAGCAGTCTTGTTGCGGAAACGCCAGTAATAACAGGCGGGAAATATGCAGCTTTGGCCTTAGATAGCTGTCAAGAAAATTCAAACGCTATGTATGAGGATTAGAAACTCTACGATAAGAACACTCTCTATTGTAAAATTCGGATGATTTCTATTTTCTCCTATATGAGCAGGTCTATATATACATAACATTTAGACCCAGTTTCTATCATATCCTTCCAAGTAACTATTCTCATTCCCAACTAGAATTGTTGAGATTCGTCTTATCTCCACCTAGCACAAGCCACTTCTCAGTTAATAGATGGTACTTCCAACTTTATTGATACACAGCGAACTAAGAGCAACATCATAAGGAATTCTCATTACATCATGTAATAGCTCAACAGATATTATGATATCACAATACTCTCTATTAAAGTTAATCGCTCTTCAAACGCGCACCAAATCGCTCTCCAAATTGTGTTTACTTCTCGTGTAGATATTTTGCTAGTCCAAGAGCCTCACATCTCCTGAAATACTGAACGGAGAATCACTAGCAAGCATCCCTCGTTTCAACGCTTTACTTCAGTCGATAACTGGAATATCCGACCCCGTGTATTAACTAACGCAAGGAAAGAAAATAGTATTACTTTCACTCAAGATCACCCTAATCTCAGTTCAGAATATGGTAGAGAGGATATTCTTTTCCTTACAATAAAATATCCTGAAAATTTTTCCTTAAAAATAATAAATATCTACAATGCCCCTATTGGAGCTACCAATTCGGGAGCAGGAGTTTCTATGACTTCACTTACAAACATTCATTTAAATAAAAAACTTATTCTGACAGGAGACTTCAACATTCATCATCCGAACTGGAACTCGTCATATAATGGCTCCCCCTCAACACAATCATCGGATTTGATTTGCTGGCTCGAGGATAACGACCTCTCCCTGTTGTCCGAAGTTGAATTTCCGACCCATAATCTCGGAAATGTCCTGGATCTCTGCTTCGCCTCTAGATCTGTATTAATAGGAGGAGCGTATGCAACAGTACAACAGGATCTAGATGTTAGTTCAGACCACTCACCTCTGCTCATTAACATACCCTGCCAAGTACGAAGCAATTCTTCTTCTCCTAAACTCCGTTTCGCGACGATGTAATCCAACACTTTTCTCTCATTACTCCCTAGTCACTTATATTCCTTTACCCTACTCTCTGAGAAATTCGGCGATAGTCTGGACAAGAGAGCAGAGGATATCATCTAAATTCTTTACAATTATTTTTCGGGCTCGACTAAACGATCCCTCCCACACAATAGAGGACAACCGTGGTAGAATCAGAGCTGCAAGGAAGCAAGACATATAGGGAAAAACTTAAAAACAGAAATGCTGCAAGAGAAGATAGAAAAGCTTTCTGCAAGGCTGTACGGCAGGCAAAATCCCTATTCTTCCTCAAGGTTATTGGCCAAGCTAGAAACCCAAAAGATGTCTTCCTGTTATGAATTTGTTAGATTTGATCTGGATGTGGTGGTGCAGGGGTTATCTTCTTAATTCGGTGAGGTCTGAGGCAACAGGATTTAGATTTGTTCAGGCTGGAAATTTGAATTTATTTTTTAGTTCTAACAATTTTGTTAATTGGTTTTTAACAATTTGTTTATTTGGCACTCGCTCTTTGGACAATATAATAATCTGAATTCGTAACTGTTGTAAAGTGTGTATGGGTTCTAAGAGGAAACTCACTCAAAGAATATAGGCACAGCTTCAAAGTACTTCGTAGTAGTTCAATCAAATAAATTATTCACGCAAATCGTTCTTATTATATTATATTATTCGTCGGAATGTTTTTAAAGAATGTACATCTAGGTTTCTACATATTACTCGTGTTCTTTGTCTGACGCTAAAACCAATTTCAGTCTAGTGCAATTGTGCGCCAAGTTATTCATAACCAGCCTTGCCGATCATCATTGACAATTGTGTAGCTCTAGAGTAAGCAACTGGTGCGAAATTCCAACAGTAACCTTTGATAATCCGAGCCTCGAACCTTCGATAATTTGTCTTCGTCGAAATCGATTCGACCTCTGCAGCTTAACAGCTTCGAAAATCTGCCAATAAGTAGATTCATGACACTTCTGTATAGCAAAATGGCGTAAGTCAAAGGGAGATTTCCGCAACCTCCCTCTGATATACCCTCTTTCCCCAGGTACATCACCGGCCACGACAACTGAAGATAAGAGAGAGTTACTGGCTAGACATCCCCTTGGCAACCTGGCAGAGGTCAAAGATATGTTGTGAAACCCACTTAGACACTCCCTCTGCTTGTAATTTCAATATGCGTACATCGAGATTGTCGGGTGTCGCCTATTCGCTACTAGTTACACCATTACCTTTTGTCACGTCTGATGTTCGAGACTGCGACGAAAATACGCGTAGCTGGTATGAGATCTGTAGTTTCTTCCGTTGTATCCTGTAATGAGGCATTACGCTCTAGCCCATGTCATTGCCAGAAACCAATGTATATAGACAGTCTCATATTCATTAGTAAAGGTCAAGAGTTTCGATCAAGCCTTTACTATAAACATAATTCACATCTACGGATACCCTCTGAAGTTTATACTTCGTTATTTCTCCGTGATCACTCGAAGAGTTCTGCATATTCTTAGTTTATTTCCAACAAGATATAACTACATCTGCCCCTTCTGTCCCACTAATGTCTCTACCTTTTCCTGATCTTACCATACTCGAGATCACAAACGCCATTCTCGGAGCTGGTAATACCACGCCAGGCAAAGATTAGATACCATCAGCAGCTCTACGCCTATCCTGGTCTCTCATTTCAGAATTAGCTCTAGATCTATTCCAGGCATATATAGACGCAGGCCGCCGCCCTAGATGTTTTCGAACAGCAATTCTAGCCATGATTGGGAAACCGAACAAGCTTGACATGAGCTCTCAAAAATCGTACCGACCTATTGCTCTCTTATCTGTGTGTGACGGCTAGTAAGCCGATAGATTGCCTGTAGCCTGTGCTATTCAGCACAGGCATATTTATTAGGTCAGCGCTAAGTTACGCTCGTATTGAAAGTTTAGAACTGTCCATGCACGAAAACTGATGGTAACTAGCTCACACCTGGATAATGGGAGCCCGACTGGAAGACAGCTACTAGCGTTCAGGACATCGGGATCATGTATTTAAATAGGGCATTGGATGTAGCCGTAGTTTTATTGCTCAGTTAGTAAATAAATTACCTTTTGGCATACAAACACCCAAGCTTTCTATATCGAAACTGTTACACTGTGCTAGGAAACGGATTTGAGAGGTTAGTGGCAAAGCGAATGTTGTGGATAGCTATTAAGTATAAAGTGCTTGCTCGACACCAATTTGGGGCATTACCACTCCGTTCAAGTATCGACCCCACTACCTCGATGACTCATAGAATTGAGACTGCATTATTAAAGGGGATGACTGCCACAGTAGCCACACTTGATATTGAAAGGGCCCTCGATTCAATTCTCCCAGGCTGGCTTATTCGACGTCTAAGGGATCAAGGCTGGCCATCACAACTATGCAATTTTGTTTCTTCATTTGCTACTAAACGCAAAGTTTGTATCCGCATCTATGCGGAAATTGGGGAACCAAGACCAATAACATGTGGGCTTCCTTGAGGCTCTCCAATACTTCCGATACTATTCATGCTCTATATCGCTCCTCTCTATAAGCTAGAAGGCTTGAAGAGAGCTTTTGGATATGCTGATGTATTATAAGATGAGGTTACCTAGGGGTTCATTACTGACTCTGCTACTCGTATGTAAATGGAGTATGGTCTATAAATACTGCGCTTGTAGATAGTAGATTGTAGATACTAGCAAAGATGCTACGCACTTTATGATGTGCTGAAAGATAGAAAGATGTACAGACAGAAGATGGTTGTGTACAACCGACTCAATGTACTTCGGACCACACCTAAATTTCTCTCCTATCACCCTTGCAGGTTCACACCATACTAATCCCACCAATCATAGCGCGGCTATTCCTGTTTGTCCAGCAGTCTACAATAACATCCTTATTAAGCGCCATAGCATAACGTTTATGCAGGTATGCATAAACAACTCTGAGCTATTCCTAGATCACAACATGATGACCTTGCAGTTCTGATGATATCTCCAACTTTGAAAGATAATGCCGAAATTTTAAAGATTGCAATCAATCAGGCACTAGCTAGAAGTGAGACAGAGGGAATAACCTTTGATCAAGGCAAGTCAGAGCTTCAACACTTCACCAGGAAGCAAATAGGTAAAGATCTTAGCCCCGTGATTGAAACTAATAGCTTCACAATCTCAGAGAATACCCAGTCCCCATACCTAACATAGTTGGGGGTACACTTCGACAGAAAGCTTATTTTTAAATACCGTGTGTTACGGGATTAATCCGTTGGGCTCGTACTGTCTGGGCCTGTACAGCAGGGATGGAATATAGGGCCTAGCTAGCTACCGGGGCTACCAATGTTGCGGTCTAGATGTGGTTGCTTACCAACATAGATTGTTAATATTCTTGGAAATATCGCGCAGTGAGATGGGCGCAATATCTATGAAACGAAAGTAGAAGTTGTCTAAAGAGTGTCATGTTCGGATTACAGCTAAAAGTATGGAAAGTTCGCGCTACAAGTACAAGTGTAAGCGACACAGAGCCTAAGCCACAGCTTTTTTCTTTTGCATCAGATTTTAAATGCGTATGCAGCTATCTAGCTATGACACAATATCAAAGAAAGGTACATAATAGATGACTCAATTCTAACTAGAGCACTCATGCCTCGGATTTCATTTGCAAGTACCATTGCGAAGTTGTGGCGGCTTTTTTCACCCTAAGTCAACCCTCATCCGTGAATATCCACCCAGGAAAATGTCTCAAAACCCTGAGTTATCCAGACTTTCCTCTGTCATCCATTATCTTTCCTCAGCGCGAAATGTGATCTTAGGCGTCTCATCCCAACTGGATTAGGTGCCCAGGCTACTCAAACTATACCAGAGAACACCACCAGGAGGCGGACCACAGCAACTTCAATTGTTTGCTTGTTTTAACAGTGTCAGCTGCACTCTCGCAAGCGAGGAGGACGAAGGCTGAACACCTGTCAGTGGTGTCCTCTACGAACCTGAGAGTGAAATATTCTCCCAGAGCCGAGATTCAGTCACGAAAAAGGGTGGGACGAAATTTTTTTGATGGATTCTCGACTTGAAGGAGTTGCACTCGATATTTTGGTCGAAAAATCAGGCGGCAGAGATTTCACAGCCGGAACAAAGTTGAACAAATACTCATCACCACCAACGTGCGATTCACGGATGGGCCTAGGTCTGTCCTGGTGTCGTATTCAAACATCCGACAACTTTCAAACTCCTTTTATATTTGCGACGAAGTATTTCTCAGTCGATCCCAAACCTGCGACCCACCTCCATACTCGTCACATCACCTATCTACACACGCCCTATTGAGGAAAGTCATGATGGAAATAGGACGTGTAAAAAAGAGGAAGAAAAGGGAAGATACACCGATGGGGTCACACAAATACCCAATAACGAAAACAACCCAACGGTACGATATGAAGGTGCAAGGCTAGAGCAACGATGAGATCTTTGACGGTATTCATATTTCGGAGTCAATGAGGATATCAAGGGCTCGGGAGCGTAGTGGCCGAGGCTGAGGAGGAAATTGCGCTACGGCGTGTATACAGCGGGTTTCTGGACGGTTAGGCTTGGTATGATTCAAGACATGGGTGAAGTCTGAGGTAGTCCGGTCATTAAAGTGGGACGAGATTTATCTGTACTTTACGGTAGTTAACCTGATCCGGCCCGACCCCACTCGTGCTTAAGCTCCAATAGGAGTGCAACGGTAGTCATGTAACCTAGCACGTTAATGAACAAAACAAAACAAAACTCTCGCGTGCGAAGTCTTGGCGCGCACAAAGCTCAATTCGTAAATGTCCCTGCCAAGTCCTAATAGCTCAAACTCCATCGCGATCAAATCCTTCCTTTGCGTCATCATGTGGTCTAGTCCTGATCCCTCTCACGTCCATCCCAAAAAACTACCTCCCAGATTTGTGCACCATAATTCCGCTTCTCCGGCGGGTATTTATATTCTTATGGACATGTACGTGGAGGCCATTTGAGGCCAGAAAATGATTAGACAAGAGTGGCGGTCATTGGAATGAGGATGTACTAGATCATACTTGTAGACTTGATGAGGCTTAGGTTGGGATCGATCTTGTTGAGAATGAAAAATTTACATGGAGTGTTAAGAATCACTGCCTTGTGGGCCAAATTCATTGGTATTGCGAAACTTGGTTTCACTTGGCTCTGAGAGAATATCTCAGTCCCAGGTTCCTAGAGAACACCGCGTACAGATGTTCAGTCTTGCCATCCTAGACCTAATTTACTGCCATGTAACTGTGTCATGGAACAATGTGGTGCTAAGCAGTCCAGATATACATTTTCCACTAGACCATATTCGGTTAGATTATAAAAAATTTGATATATATCGCCCAACTTTACCAACTTCTTCGACAATTAATCAACAAAGATGAACGAGTCTAAATTATGCCAAGAGAAGGTTCAATCACTTCTTCAGGATGCAGAGAGAAGATTGCGACTTAATCAAGAGGTTGACGGATCACACAAGTCCAGCAATCTAACCGAGAAGTAGGTTCAAGCCTTCAAAACTATGTCCCCGAAGCTTATTTCCAAAGGATCCCCCACATGAAATGCACAAAATCAGTACAACCATACATCAAAAATGTATCACAAGGACCACGGTTTGACTCTTCTCAACTTGTCCCCGCTCAGATGAGGAAATCTGCAAATGGAATCACTGTTGTTACTGACCCCATCCAAACACATGCAAAAGAAAAAGTAGGTACCTCCACAGAAATACCTCAAAATTTTCAATGAGGAAAACTATCCAAACAACTTGAGGCATGAATTGGTCCCGTCTTGGGCACTAACATGCGAAAAATGATGTTCTATATTCATAGTTACACTGAGAAAATTAACACGATTCCCATCATTATTTACTCCAGCTAAACTTATTAGGATGTTAAGGAAACCGCTGGACCTGATTGGTTCAATCTACCGCGAACCAAATTAACGCCAGAGCTCAAACGCGACCTGCAACTCATTCAAATGCGAGATGTCCTTGATCCAAAACGTCACTATAAGAAAGACAAGAATAGAGGCAAAATTCCAGAATACTCTCAAGTTGGTACAGTCATCCAGGGACCAACCGAGTACCTTAGTAGTCGCCTCACAAACCGTGAGAGAAAACGTACTCTTCTAGAAGAGATTCTCAACAGCGAAAAGAAGACAGGTCGATTCAAGAAAAAGTACACAGAAATACAGAACGCAAAGACGAGCGGTAAAAAGTCCCATTACAAGAAACTCAAGGAATCAAGGACCAAAAGTAGGATCTCAAAACGGTGACTCGAACCATAACTCACATGCGCCGGAACTCAATATAGCTCAGCGGTTCGAACCCAGTGACTAAATACAAACATCACTTAGCCATCAGCAACACTGCTTATTCTCTATCTCAGCTTGCTCAATAAGGTTTTCAACAAGGCTCTTAGGGTTAATTAGTGACATAGTCTGAATATGGTTTTCGATGGAAACTTACCTTCATCAGTACCGCTGCGTGCTTGCCTGCCTCAATTACTTCCTCGTGGTTGGTTTTCTCCGTAGTAATCTCCAAAACTCCAGACTTATGTTCATTTAGGATATCGCTCCCGATAGGTGTCTTATCAACAATAACCTTGTTAGTAACAACAGAAAGACCGAGCACTGCCATTCCAACATGACGTGCAACAATGACTTCCGGAACCGTCGACATTCCAACTACATCAGCACCTAGAAGACGTAGTAAACGTCCTTCGGCGCGTGTCTCGTAGCTGTATCGACATAGCAATTAGCTTCAGGTCCCTACACAACTAACCCTGAAACACCATTGCCATTGTAAATGTCGTCTTCAATAATAGATGAAAGCACAAACCTAGGGCCTCCTACGAAAGCATATATGCCTTCATGCAAATTAGCCTTACTGCTAGAAGTACCACACTCCGGGTGTGTTTCTTCGTGGATCATAGATGATACAACCTGCCATGCCTTCCACGTTGCGACTCGAAGGTTTAGGTCATAAGCATCTGACAGAGCTAAAAATCGCGGCCCGCCTACCCCCGGACCAGCTGATTCTGGGGCATCAAGGGGGCCCCGAAGTGGATTCCCAACACCAGAAAGCGATGGGATTGAAACATGCTTTGATGATGTTAATGAAGAATTGGCGAAAAGGTAGACTTCAAAAACAATTCTCTCAGAAATCTCACAAAGGTATAGTGGGAACATACATCATTCATAACCATTATATCACCCACATTGTATGATGGATTCAGGCCTCCAGCTGCATTTGTAACTATTCGGTTAGTTTTAGAATTAGTTTTCATGATATACAACTCATAATTACAAGCCAAATTTAATTGCACATGAAAGGAGAATACTATCAAGATCTATTGGTGGTGTTGTTGACAGACTGGGAGGAGAGAATTTTTTCTTACTTATCAAGGTTTTGACCCCCATCGCTCCCAATACCCGAGTCGGAAAGGTAGCTACTTTCAATTCATAACCCTCGTAGAAGCTGTCGAAATTTCTCATGTAAAGGTTGAATGTATTAAGATATACGCGCAGACTTGACTTACTGTGCGCGACCGCTCATGAGCACAGTGGGTATTGACTTATTTTTCAACACAATCCAGCCAAAAATTAGCTTTCCTGCATGTCCGGTAACTTGCGCGGAGTTAACTATAGGATAAAGCCGAATGCAGGACGTGGTGGCGTACCAGTGGACACTGGAAATCCCGGTATCTCTTTGAAGTCAATCTCTATCCGGGCTTCTGGCGCCTGGCCGATCACTGGAGTACCAGTTGCAGAACTCGAAGCTGAGGTAATGAGAGCTTCGAGGGCGGAAAGACCAGATCCACCAATGATGCCAAGGATTGGTTTTAGAGACGAGGGAAGGCGTCCCTCAAGAAATGTTGTGGTAGAGATGATTTGGTCAAGGGCTGGGTTGGCGTTGTTCATGGTGGATGAAGGAAGGCGGGTTGGTTCTAGAAGGACGTATACTGAGAGAGTCAATGCGAGACCCTGAGATTTATATGTGGCGAGACTCTGATGATCCAAGGGCTGTCTAAGCATCACGTTACTTCCACTGCGATAGACATTGGGGGGCCACAGCAGTAGTGACTAACCCGTTGGGTTTGACTTGGTGCTTGTGGTCCATAGAACTCTGGAGGGCGAGGTCGAGATCCCCAGCTGTCTGCGTCGACAAATTACATGGTCATCCATAGATGGCCGCCAAAGAAAACTATTGCACAACATCCTAAGCTGTTTGCACCGTCTTCGTAACCCCAAGACTCTCCATAAGAATAAACTACGGCGCTCATTCTCTTTCTCGCCAAGCTTACGTAGGTGTTGACGTTTCCGGCTCATCACTACGTTCATTGCATTGAGAGCCCTGGTACTTTGCAGCTCGCCCATCACCAGGAAGGCTCCCATGATTGACGCTAGTGACTTATACGGTTGAAAAGAAACTCTATTCGCACTGGGTTATTTTTCTGTAGCAGCTGCGGCTGATTGATTAGCGAGGATGCGTGGTTGGCAGGTACGGCACTTGCCTGATGCCAAGGGACCATGTGGCAGGGATTGATTGTTTGTTTTAAATTCAAGTCTCTACTGAGTCCTAGACCGTGAGTGTTTTCGTCGCTGAGACACAATAAGCGTGTGGAAATACGCTGGATACCGGGTTATGTGGGGATCCAAGGCAATGAGACTGCCGATAAGCTGGCCAAATCAGCCTTGGGAGCTCCCAATAACCAGTCACTAACCTCAGCTGCGCCCAGTGGAGAAGCTATGGGAGAAGTTCATTCAATTCTTAACTACAAGCAGATATTACAGTCTGCCGCAGAATGAACAAGGTGGGAGGGGACTACGCTGAGATTGTTTCTGACCCAGGAGGAGATGGGTATGGAAGAGAGGGATGCGGCGCAGGGCACTGTAACTCAGACATATACTGTTCTTTTTATTTCCCTCTTTTCTTTTCTCGCATCTGGCTTCAATGCCGGTCATGTAGGTAGCAATGAGCTCTCAGAGCCCATCTACCCGTGTCACGTCTAAACATATGTTAGGTTCTTCCTATCACGTAAAAGATTTTAAATTGAGGTCTTAGGCTGTGAGTAACTATCTACGGACCTGAATAATCGGGTCCTTAATTTATGGGTTAAATTTTCATAGGAGATATCACAATTGAAGGACTATTGGTCGTGAGGGTCAAGCCCAGTTTTTCCCCCCTTTGTTACTCCAACATCTCAACCTAGAACCTTCCCCGTGTTATCATGTAGTGAGTACACTCTACGAGGAAAGCTGTTTTTGAGCCTATCTGTGGGCATGCCTGAAGATAACCGTCATGGTTTGTTTGTTTGTTCATTAACGTGCTAGGTGAAGTAACTACCGTCGCACTCCTACTGGAGCTTGAGCACGAGTGGGGTCGGGCCGGATCAGGTTAACTACCGTAAAGTACAAGTGCCTCGTCCCACCTCAATGACCGGAACCATGCCGAAACGCATCTATGTGTTGAAGCATGACGAGTACAGCAGCCCAGAGTTGAAAACAAAACAAAAGAAAACTTCCACGCAAAGTCCTGCATTACAAAAGAAAAAACTTTGACAATCTCCCTTCCATCGTTCCGCCTCGGCCACCACGCGCCCGAGCCTCGATTCCTATCCCTGCTTCCATGCCAGATCACCTAGGCTTTCGTTCATCACCTCCGAGTCACAGGTATCCCTGCCATCCCCCGGCCATAACCGTCATGGTGGCACTACATATTGCTAGTTTTACCCGGTATTAATTGGCTGGGCTGACTTATGGGCCCAGCCATGTATGTAAGTGGGATGTGGCAAATTGGTTTAGCTCTTGCACCAGGTTAGACGCTTAGTAAGTGCTTGTGTAAGGTGGACATCAGCATACACCTTAGATTGAACTTGTACCACTGAAGTGTTTTTTTTTTATCATTTGGTGTGTATTCAGCTACAGAGTTATGACACACGACCGGTGCTATGTATACATGTTGGATGACACTTTTGACGTTAGAGACACTCATAATCTGGATTTCATTCGCAACTACCACTATGAGGTATGCTTGTTTTCACAAACAGTCGGCCCTCATCCGTAGGTAGCCAACAAAGGGACCTTTCAAAACCTTTAGTTATTCAAGCTTGCCTTCGTCATCCATATATACCAGCGCCGCGAGAAATGTGGCTGTGTTTTGCCAGATTTGAACCAGCGATCAACTGTCTCGAGTGGGATATGTGTCCCAGCCATCCAGACTCTACTTTTTTTTTATTCATTTTATTGTCCTGTCTGAGTCTATGACTATGTAGGACATGCAGGTCATCTCTGCCTACAGGCCAAGGATACCTATACCAGTAGCATATTCCCTCCTATGCCTCCCATACAGCTCCCCTCACAAGTCCTCATTCGATCATACACTTAGATGAGCCCTTAGCCCTTCATTATCCCCCCTCTCCAGCCAACGAAATGATGACCATTTGCGGGTGTATGGCTGCCGGGAAAAATCGCAAAACAAACTGGGTGCGGAGCCCTCCCAATACCGACATTAGGACTAAACTGAAGATATAGTGACCCTTCTGAAGCGTTCGAAGAGGCCGGCCAGCTGGGCGCTGCAGACTTGTGGGTACCTCGGAGAATTCACACTCTGCCTTTCTAGCCTCCTTCCAACTCATTCCCGAAGATTGTGCTGAAATGTCAGAAAAGTCAGAAATGTCTTGACAGAGCGTGATTGCTGTGTAGTAGCTTAGCCCAAATTCTTTTGTGCCGTCCAGGGCGTTGGGGACTGCCGTTGACTCATCGACAAAAGAAGCCCTCCTGGCTAATTAGCCGAAATCTTGGTCTTGGCGCCCACAAACAAATCAAAAGTTGAAAACTCCTCGAAAATGTCAGTCCCAGCATAATCTTCAGAGACCTGTTCCCCTTCCGGCTCCACATCTCAGCCACTTGTCCTTCCTCAAGATGTATACCCCCATTAGAGCATCAGTCCCCCATAAACCAAAACCCCAATTTTGTATATTATGACTTAATTTCCTCCTTGCGGGTATAAGTAGCGTCGTAAATTTGTAGTGGGTGATGGCCGGTAATGATTGAGGCAAGCTCCTGTTTGCAATTGGGGTGACGCCATTATTGGTCGTCGAGGCGAGATGATGCGTGGTTAGAGAGAGATAGAGGACTCAGATGAGAATGACAAGAGAGGCATTGTCGAGAAGTCGTCATATGGAGATATGATTGAGTTTGCTTTCGACTTCGATTCGGATGCGATTCTTCTTGGCTATCCAAGATATGCAGAGCATACTGAGCAATTACACCGGCACCACTGGAAGGTGAAGAATTCGTCTTTGTCGGCTCCAGACTCTACTTGGGAGACCGGCCAAGACGATGTACTACCGCAACATCTAACCATAGCGGTACTTATAGTGTCGCCTACACTCTCGCAACCGAAGACTTGGCACGCACAAAGCTCAATTTGTAGTACTCTTGCCCAAATTCGGAATTTCATGCCCTTCGAAGTTATATCCTTCATTCGCATCATCTTGTCGACTAGTCCTGATTCCTCTCACGTCCATCCCAAAAAACTGTCTCCCAGATTTGTGCGTCACGTTTTGCTTCCTCCGTTGAGTGAAAATATGGGTGTGGGCGTGAATTTGGTAACCAGCTGAGGCCAGAGAAAGTCGAAGAGAGGTGTGGTCATTGGAATAAGGATGTGCTAGGTCGTACTTGTAGGCTTGATGAGACTTGGGTAGGAGTCGATCTCTTTGGGAGCGAAAAATTGACATGGTGGAGTATTTTGAATTATTGCCTCGTGGGACAACTTGTTCGATATTGCGAAACTTGTCTGAACTTGGCTTCGGGAGAATATTTCACTCCCAGGTTCGTAGAGTCTACCGCAGACAGTTATTCGCTCTTTGTCCTACTTGATAAGACTTTCATGGTATGTCGTGGAAAGAGAGATAAATGGATTACAATTACGAGACTTTCTTCTTGAACAAAGGCAATGCGTACCAATAGAGCAGAAAAATGATGGAAACAATATAAATAGGCATCCTCAGGGCAGCAGTGTGATCCCAGTCGGCCGTTTAAATGATTTTGGTTTCGGAAGATAGTTTGTCCGCTCATCTGTGACTCAAACTTCATCAGTCATACCCATAGAGTTGTAGAAGGTCATTTCAAACAAAATATCCATAAAAACCTCTTCAATTTCTTAAAACAATCAGAGGTCTTTATGGCCGCTCCAATTATTTTGAACAAGCCCTATCTCAGGAAAATAGCCTCACTCAATCGGCCTCTGGTTAGTATTGCTGGTGTCAAGAGTAACCTTGAACCAACATTTATCTCTACAATACCCATTAAACCCCAGAATTAGCCTGGGCTAACTTATGCCCCAGATACAGAAAACACCGGGGAGCATTTTTTTGGGACTATGCAAGATTACCGCAACTATCGAGAATAGTGTATTGAGAGGATACGCAGACACGAGCCATGGGAGTAGTAGGAAGAGCAATCGCATGCTGGCAGATGCAAATAAAATCAGGCAAAATTTAACTCCAACCGCCTCGGAAACTCCGTTTCATATGGGCGCTAGCTTTGGATTAAAGAAGAAAGATGAATCGCAGACGGAAAACATGCCATCTCATTCCGAAAGCGAACCAAAAAATAAGCCGGACAGAGAGAAGCAGGAGAAAAACAACGATAACAGCAGCTTAGAGGAGTTTGATGACACATTTGAAGACCCGGAGCCTCGTCTACCTAGGGCAGTTCAAGCGGCTTACCTCGGACCTTTACGTCGTAAAGTTACTTATGGGATCCCAGTCTGTGATCTCCAGCTACGCTCATACAGTGTCCGTAACCTTGAATTCATGGCTGATGTTGCACTTCGAGCTGCATATTTCCTTGATCTGCCCGCAAGTGGCCCAGTTGCTCTACCGCGAATCATCGAGCGCTGGACCGTCCCCAAGGCGCACTTTATTCATAAAAAGATTCAGCAAAACTATGAACGTAAGACTCTTCGTCGACTTATACAAATCAAGGATGGCGACTCCGAAGTTGTACATCTTTGGCTAGGATTTTTGCGAAAACATGCGTACTATGGAGTTGGTATGAAGGCGAACGTTTGGGAATTTTGTGGGCTCGGTAAGAGTTCCTACTCCTTGGTTTTCATGGTTATTCACCAGAACCCCTACATTGACTCTTTACATAGACGTGGCTAAGGACATGGATGCCGCCCTCGAACAAAATCGTCCCGAAATAGAGCCACTTCTAGCACAGTATGCTTTCAAAAAAGGTAGCAAGCTAGGAGATGACTTGATTGAAATTGTCAATGCCGAAAATAGGTGGCAAGCTTATGGAGGAAGCGCGCCCATGATGAGCACACCAAACTGGCGAAAACCCTTAAATTAATAGTGGTAAGATCAGTATATTTGAAGTTCGAGAACGTGACAAGCTCCGTTAGAATAAAATACGTTTGTAAATTTACAGGGAAGGGCGATGCAATTTATACAGACCTGTCCATAAAGTCAAATACTTTGTAGCAAGGGCACAAAAGGCGATGTCTTGTGGGGAGTTCGGCTATGCGTTTCGGGATAAAATTGGAAAAACGATTATCTTTAAATATAGCTCTATGATATCAAGCGAGAGACTGGAGGGGATGGCACAATTACCATCTGTACAACACGAACCCGAGCTCCGCGTTGAGCGTCACTCTCAGTCTGGCCTCATTCCTTTCATGGGCAAAGGGCCAGCTCTTCCATAAAAATATAAGTTTGTAATCAGATTAGGGCTTGATTCTCTAAATGGTACCTCTACTATGGCTTTATTTCACTTGTTTAAATGTCTAAATTTTTCTTTTTGCTTAAATTCTAACTTAGATCTAACGTAAAATAAGGTACGAAAAGTAGCGTACCAATAAGCTCAGTCTATATAGATCACTTGATTTTTTAAAACGTACCCAAAAACTTATTAAGTATCGCAGGGGATTACGCATACTGCAAATGTCTGCTTACGCCCTTTGGAATACGATTCTTTCTTTCTTACGTTCTTCTTAGTGGCAAACGTAGCCTAGTGGTACAGAATCTATTGCGGAATCCCGTGCACATGTCCCATTTTTTTCTTCATTTCAATCACTTAAAGTTTATTCAGCTATCTAGGTATGACCCTTTTAGCGTCAGAGTCACTCATACTCTGGATTTCATTCGCAAATACCACTACGACGTATGTTCGCTTATACAAACAGTCGACCCTCCTCCGTCAGTACCCCCTAAAGGAAATTTCAAAATCTTTGATTATCAAGGCATGCTTTCGTCATTTATGCATAATAGAGCCGCAAGAGATGTGCATATGTATATCCTGATGCGGATCAGATTTCTCTTATATTGATCGGGGAATGTGGTCAAAACTAATCAAGATTTACTTGGGCGAACGGCCAGCCTGGTGTACCACTACACCATCAGGCCCCGTAAATGAATACCAAATCTAAAAACGCCTATGCTCTCACAGCACTGCTACTCGTTCCTGATTATCTACTAAGCCAAACAACGGGAATGTTTACCAACTGCCAGATCCTTGTTACGCTTTTCTCTCCTACTTTAGTGAGCCCCACAAGCTCGAAATTCTTGACAAACTACGATTCGAGGTTTGGGTGAAGCAGAGATCAGGTTATCCATGGCACGATACCATCTAGAGATGTATCGAGGCGTTGGATTCGCCACGTCCAGGACATTAAACTCTCAGATGAAAATATCTCGCTGCTTGCAAACCTCTGCTTGTCAGATTCCTTCTACCCATACCGCTGAGGTCACTGATCCAGTGCCAAAAACCATCTTCTCAGCTATTCAACCAACCGGTATCCCACACTTGGGAAACTATCTCGGCGCTATGAAGTTCTGGGTCCACCTCCAAAAAACTGAACTACCCTCCACTAAACTTATCTTTAGTGTTGCAGACCTACATGCTTGTAAGCCATCCACTTCACTCTGTAGGCAAACGATGAGCTGATTGCCGGAAGTAACTGTTCCACAGGTGCCAGAGCTGTTAAGGAAGTCCCGCCTACAAACGCTTGCTAGCATGCTTTCTGTAGGGCTAGATGAAACAAGATGTACTATTTTTATGCAATCAGAAGTCAGTTATCTTTATTTACAATTCAAAAACCAAGCTCTGCACGGAATGAAAAGACTTGGTGCGAAATTTTTCATGGGGCTGATAAAAAGTACAGTTTGGAACGGTCACGGAATTGATGTGGATTTTGAGCTGCACCGCAAGCTTAGGATATCTCTCACGTATGACACAGTGGAAGGTGAGATGTTATAGCCCTATCTTGAAAATATTGTAGCTAGCATTACTATCACAGATCAAGCGCTAATCAACATGCACAGAGCAAGGCTAATCTCAATTCGAATGCTACTTTTAAGGAAAATAATGGTATCACGGCTAAGGCAAAGCTTGGTCTTTTCTCATACCCTGTGCTTCAAGCAGCGGATATTCTAATTCACAGGTATTGCTCTCTCGTCGTGCTATCTTTTCAAGCTAACAAACTTAAAGAGCTACACATGTCCCGGTTGGCGCTGATCAAGCGCAACACTTAGAATTTGCGCGTGAATGTGTAACAAATTTTAATGCCACCTACTCACCAGTTCTCGTCAAGCCACAGACTCTACACTGTAACGTCCTTCTATCACTCACTCTTTAAATTGATACTAACGCTCTGAAATAGCTCCGACGACTCGCATTAGATCTCTCGCAAACCCAAGCCAAAAAATGTCGAAATCTCACGCAGCCAGAAACAGTCGGATACTTGTGACAGATACGAAAAAGGAAATCAGGGAGAAACTAAACCATGCCGTTACAGATTCAGAGAATGTTATTAGCTGGAATCCAGATTCCCGCCCCGGCGTCTCCAACCTCCTCTCAATATTCAGTGCATTTGACGTATCCAGCCGTACGCCAGAAAAGTTGGCCGAAGACATGAAAGGTCTTGGTTTGGGTGATTTAAAGCATCACTTGACCGAAACGATAGAGGAAAATATAAAACCTATTCGAGAGCGCTACAACACGCTGATATCAAATGATAATTACCTTGAGAAAGTCGCCTCTCGTGGACTCGAACAAGCGATTTCGACAGGGATCAAAACCATGGCAGATGTCAAAGCTGCCCTCGGACTGACGTCAAGATAGGCCTGTGCATAAATGTGAGAGCAGAGGGGCCGACGGGAATTTACATTGAGGCATTCAGTTACGACACATAAAGCTGCTGAAGCTGCCCAAACAGGTCACACGAATGTTATCAAACTATCCGACTCAAAGAAATAGATTCCACACAGCTCGTTAACCTCGTGCCTCATCTCTAAATTTATCCTTGACAATGGGTGGTCTGAGAGCTCACAGACAGGGAAAAGGACTGAAATACGTCGCGCAGCGTGATACAAACGGATACTCAAGGTGCAGGGGAACATTCTCAACCAAATAAAAGTGCCGAAACAGATTAAATTGAGGCTTTTCCGATCAAGGTCAAGGGTTGTCTTGTAGATATCGCCCTGGCTACTCTTGGGATCGCAGCCATTGACTTGGACAAGATGATTGAAGCCTTAAAATCCCATCCCAAGACGGAACATGATGTCTCGTGGAAGGAAACTTCCATAGAGGAGCGAATGTTT
Source organism: Blumeria graminis f. sp. triticale (assembly GCA_905067625.1). Classification (NCBI taxonomy): domain Eukaryota; kingdom Fungi; phylum Ascomycota; class Leotiomycetes; order Helotiales; family Erysiphaceae; genus Blumeria; species Blumeria graminis. The sequence goes on from LR898468.1 coordinate 800,445, forward strand.
GCCTGGAAGAGAGAGGTCGAGAAGGATCTTCAGGGCTCACTCCACAAAACTGGCCCAACGCTCATACCCTCGGCTGCGGCGGGAAAACCTTCTAACGCCGCTGCTGCATTGCCAGCAAAGAAGTGTCCTGCTGTCAAAATTAGAGTGGAGGCTGTAAATGTTATTCGTCTTTCTGAACTGCTGTCAGTTGCTCTTACCACATCTTCGGGACATATTAAGTCAATCAAACGAGGAGCCAGGCCGCAAAGGTTTCGTCTAAACGGCATCTCAGCGCGACGCAGCCTTAAGAATGCAATTCCCTGCAAAATTTATAATATTGCGCTAGTATTATCCTGTGCAGATCCTGTTGCACCATTAGAGAATAAAGTACAGGAAGGGCGAAATACGGATAACAACTTGCTAGCTCCAGGAATTAAAACGGCGATAAAGGTCAGACTTCTAGGGCTCTGGATTTATAGAATTCTATGGCTGTATGATGGTAAAGAGCACGAATGGGCTGAGAAGAACGGACATAAAGGGAACTCTGGTACTAATTCTACCATCAGAAGCTTATAGAGGGGATTTGTTTGGAACTGAATAGTATTGAACGCAAAGCTATATTCGGCCCAGATTTGGGCTTCGAGGGCACAAATGAAGCGGGGTTGTAATTGTATTCAATGGGGCCACAAACAGGTACCATGCAATAAGTCAGCGAGATGCGCTGGAAATCACCAGTCAAGTGACTGACCGATGGAAAAGATTTCCTGCTACTATTGCGGAAAAGCTCATCACTCCTGGTAATAGTTAACTCGTTAAACGCTCCAAGTCTTCAAGGCCAGTGTACAAAGATCAATACAAGAATTACTTAGAACTACCGATCATCGTAGGGAGGGTTTTCCAAAACAACCAGGATCAGTTTGATTAATTAATTCAATTTATTCTCCTGTATTAGTCTACAAATACGTAGGATTTGCAGGTCTTCTCAGGCTCAGTTTGATAGATGTGGAGATGGACCAGGGCTTTGTGTTTACCATCCAGAAACTAAGAATTGCGACGGCTTCCAGTACAGGCGGTGAGCCACGAAGAGGATAGGGCTGACCGAGGAAAGAGGCTACCAATAGTTATCTATCAGCAACTCCCGTTCTAAACATTGGTCACCCGACTTCATTTATAGGTTCTATGGCTACCCAAACTGGAGTGTTTTGTATCACTCAGGAGTTACAGCACATGTGAAGATCTTCTCAATAGTAGAATTTAACTATGGGGTTAGTAACTATGAGATTTTTAGACCGTTCATAGATATAGTAGATACCGAAAAACGCCTTCTCATCGCTTTTCAGGAAACCAGTGTGCACAGCTAAACCCTGAATACGTACTGTCCAAAGAGATACTCGCTCTGCATGGAGCCACATAATTTGTATTAAGCCATAACTTGCCTCTGAACAGGTCTCTGACCTCACACAAAGGTGTAGCTGACCTGATCTGTTCTTTTCTCTGATATTGTGTCATAGCTAGCTACCTGCGTATGCAATTCAAATCTGATGCAAAATAGAGGTGTAGTTGTAGTGTAAGCTCTCAAACAGTTAAATACATTCTATTCTATCATCCGGATCATTCAGCACTTCAGTCTCGCATGTTCTCTGACGCAAAATCCATAGACTTTTCAAAGAAACTCATCCACGAGGGCGTTGAGCCGTAGCTCGTATGCAAATATACAGTAATCGCCTGGAGCAATTTGAAGTTGCAAGTCAAATTGACGACGGAAAACTGGAACTCGTTAAATTTCAGAAGCTAAAATAACTCCACTCTTCTGCGATGGAGGGGGTAATGGACAAGATGGTATTAGAAGAAATAGCAGTAAATGTTAAATTATAAGATGGGTTGGTCAAACATAATCTTCCCTACAATTTAACATAATGGAGTTAGGGTTGTGGTTATTGGGTTTTTTTTTTTTGCATCAGATTTTAATTGCGTATGCAGCTATCTAGCTATGACACAATATCAGAGAAAAGTACAGAAAAGATGACTCAGTTTATAATAGGAGCACTCATGCCTCGGATTTCATTTGCAAGTACCACTGCGAAGTTATGGTGGCTTTTTCTTCACCCCAAGTCAACCCTCATCCGTGAATACCCACCCAGGGAAACGTCTCAAAAACCCTGAGTTATCCAGACATGCCTCTGTCATCCATCAACTTTTCTCCGCGCGAAATGTAATCTGAGATGTCTCCTTCCCAAGTGGAGTAGGTGCCCAGGCTACTCAAACCATACCAGAGAACATCACCAGGAGGCGGACCACAACACCTTCCATCGTTTGCTTGTTTTTATAGTGTCAGCTGCACTCTCGCAAGCGAAGTCTTGGCGCGCACAAAGCCCAATTCGTAAAACTCTTGCCAAAATTCAAAATTCCACGCCCGTCGAAAACGTATCCCTCTTCTGCATCATCTTGTGAACTTGTCCTGATCCCTCTCACGTCCGTCCCAAAGAGCTATCTCCCAAAATTGTGCTCCACGCTTTGCTTCCTCCGTTGGGTATAAATATCGGCGTGGGCGTGTATTTGGTAACCAGCTGAGGCCAGAGAAAGTCGACGAGAGGTGTGGTCATTGAAACGAGGATGTACTAGGTCGTACTTGTAGACTTGATGAAGCTTAGTTGAGAATCGGACTCTTTGGGAGTGAAAGATTGACATGGTGGAGTAATTTGAATTTTTGCCTCGTGGGCCAACTTCTTTGATATTGCGAAATTTGACTGAACTTGGCTCTGGGAGAATATTTCACTCCCAGGTTCGTAGAGGACACCGCGTACAGGTGTTCAGTCTTGCCCTCCTGTGGTTATTGGTTGCCTAGGAGTTAAAAAGGGTAAGGCGTCTGTTGATTTTATATACCCTGTATTAGTAGTTTCATATTAGCGTGTGGATGAGACTAGGAGCGATAGATTAGACGGTGCGGGATCGCGATACTTCTATTAAGCGTGTAGACTTAGAGACGAAGACACACGCAACGATTTAACCCTATACTTTATCAAATCTACTTCCAAATATTCCAGTAACAGTACTACTGTATTACCCGTCCAGAGGAATCATATTCTAACAGTAAAGATGAACGCCTTGCTCATAGAGCCAAGGCGTACACTAGTGGCACACAATGGCTTTTACTTTCGTACTTTTTTCCCAAAACAATATAGCGTTACGCATGTATGGATCTGTATATAGGAACTGCATCAGGCAATAAACAAGAATATATATAATAATTCTACTAGCATCAGAGTACTAGAGCAAAAATCGTATATTCTCCTTAATAGTATGCCTGAAGCAAAAGAGGGTCCAGCGCGCCAGACTATAAGCTGAATTCTCTATTCAATAGACAAAATGATCGAATTGTAGCAATAATAGGCTGCTCGAAAACTGGAGAGAAACTCTGCATGCCTTAAACAGGAGCAAAGATGTCGTCGAAAGCCGGCATAGACAAATTCTTCACCTTCCAGTGGTGCCGGTGTAATCGCTCAGTGTGCTCTGCATATCTGGGATGGCCAAGAGGAATCGAATCCGAATCGAAGTCGAAAACAACCTCAAGCATATCAAAAATTGACGGCTTCTTGACAATTGTTAGACCTATCATTCTCACGCGAGTCCTCTACCTCAATCTTACTACACCGCCTCGCCTCAAGTACAGATAATGGCGTTACTCCAATTGCAATTGGGCATTTGCCTCATCAAAAACCAGCCAGCTCCCACTGTAAATTTACGATGCTATGTATACCCGCGAGGAGTAATTCAAGTCATTATCTACAAAGCTCGGGTCTTGGTATATGGGGGACCGTTGCTCTAATGGGGCTTCACATCTTGAGGGAGGACAGGCAGCTGGTACGTGGGACGAACGAGTGAAGAGGTCACAAATGGGCATGCTGGGACGTACATTTTTCGAGTGTATTCGACTTAAGATTGTCTGTGGGTGCAGAAGCAACGATTTTGGAAAGCGCAACCAACACTCTAAGAATAATCAACGATGGAAGGTGTTTTGGTCCGCTTCCTGGTCGTCATATCCCCGAATTTAAGTCTGGGTAGCCTTGACACCTATCTCACTCGATAAAGGGAGGACTGCGAGGCCATATCTCGCGCGGCGGCTACATACAAGATGGCAAAGGCATGTCAGGGTAGCCAAAGGTTTTTCATGTTTTCCCTTTGGTGGATATTAACGGTTGAGGGAAGGGTGAAAGCCCCTGGCACCAAGGTCTCGTGTGGTATCAACGAATGCACCCACTACATGAGTAGTCCAAATGTCAAACTGCGTTAGCGTTGTATATATATATATATATATATATATTTAATTCATTTTTACCTGATTTGGCACCTTGAGGCCCATGCAGGTTTTTATCGGAAGATACGTACTTTGAGTAGGACGATTCAATTTGACATTTAGAACACTCACACTCAGATTTCATTTGCAGATACCACTCGAGGTTAATCCTTACGGCGTATAACCTCTTCCGTGCATACCCAACACAGGGAAAAGCGTGAAAAACCTGTGGCTATCCAAGTGTGCTTACATCATCCCACAAGAACATTATCACCGCGAGAGAGAGTGGTGTGTGGGGTTTACTAATTTTAAACCAGCTTTCTCCCGTCTCAAATGGGGTAGGTGTTCAAGCTACCCAGTATCTACTTGGGAGAACGGTCCGAATGGTGTACCACTGTACCATCCAACCCTAGCGTTGTATATAGTAGTCGGAGAAGCTAGTCTTCTCCGTCTCATGCTCTTTGACTGCGGGGCTTGTGCCCGTCACGAATAAATTTTTCATCATCCTCATCATCTCCATTACACGGCAGATACTAGCCGGGATCTTCTTTTACAAATACCAATATTTGAGGCTTAATGTGGTATCTTGTTGGAAGGATACGCATTCACCATGGCCCAAAAGTGACAGGACGTATGAATATCTGCCATTTCCCATTTTCATTCACTTTCAACGGTTAGCTGCAGGGTCGACTGATTGTGTAAGCAAGCATACCTTATAGTGGTATTTGCTAATGATTTCCAGAGTATGAGTGTCTCTAACGTCAAAAGAGCCATCCTACATGTATACATAGCACCGGTCATGTGTCATAGCTCTGTAACTCAATACAAATTAAATGATTTAAACAAAAGCGGGTAGCTGCAGTCATATGTAAAATAAGCCTTTACTGAATTGAAGCTTCAACCACTAGTAGACGGGACCCCAGACATATCATTACAAGCTCTCAGACTATTACTAACAACTTTGCCACCGTTTGGCTGCGTCTGATCATGTATGTCCTCGACCTAAGACTCAGTGGTAAATCTAGGAAATCTTTACCGGATGAGTGCTAGAAGAAAGGATGGTAACACAAAGCTAACTCTCTGATGATTGATAAGTGGCCTGAAAGGAGAGGAACTCTCCTTTTCTCCACTATCCGGGTTACACAAATAAACTGAACTTGTTTGCGTCGACACTGGCAGGAAGTAAGGAGTTCAGCTCTGTTACAACGTCAGAACCAGTCATTGGAATAGGTATTCACTTAGATCACTCGGTGATCAGTATTCATCAGGAACCGTTGCGACTATAAAGTGGTCAGTCACATCACTCGTTATTTCTATTTCAGAACCTCAGCATCGTTCGCCTATCATCTTCACCAACTTCACTTTTCCTCTCAGTCACATTAAATATTTATCTCTCATCATCTTCAATTATAGATATCGTTACATTTACTCAACCTATATTCAGAATGGACCGATTTAAAGAACTCTTTGAGTACATTGCACGAAATCCTCTCACTCCTATACTCGATGAATTCCGAGAGAAGGTCAGTACTAATGATAAACAAAAGATTGGTAAATATTCGATACAGCTTATAGATATTAAAAACTTATTATGAAGCGATCATGAATCTACTTACCAGCTTATGTGCATACGACATTAGATTCCCGGAAAATGAGGCAATTTCAACGTTTGATGATCAGCTTCATGAGATAATCCCAAAGATAAAACATTAAAAAGTTTCCATCACCCATTTTGATCCCATCATCAACTCCGCCAAAGGCTTTGCCAGCGACCGTCAGATATGGATTGATGTCATCTCCATAGCCGACTCTCTCACTCGAAAAACTTCACTAACTTCAACAAACCCTCAAACTTCAGCTGGAACATAAGAGAGTTCAAATTTATGCGGGATGTCGCAGAGCCAGTTGGTTATGACAAAAGAACTGCCTCACTCACAGAGGCCCTAAAAGTAGAGTTGACAGGAAATGTCTATAAATCTATTAGCAACTATTGGGAAGTTCATTTCGAGAGCTTAGCCTGCTCATCCCTCACAAGGCGGATCTTGGAGAGTTATTGGGGTAACGGACAATGTAGCGGAGACAACGTTTTTACTGACCAAATTGACGAAGCAACCATGCGACGCTGGTTCTACGCTCTACATGACCGTTACCTTAGCCAATTCCTTGAAGATGCGGAGGAGCCGATTAGTGGTGAGCCAGTCGTCGCAAGATCGCTAAACGATCCGAAGGTGCGGCGGAGGGTTTCTTACACCATAATCCCGACGCAACTCAAGGGAGATGTGACGTCACGAAAGCTTGACTTTTTCATTGAAAATGTCGCGTTACCTGAAAGCGACATACATGAATGGGGAGAAGTAAGGCTTGCAGAGGAGATAAATAGATCAGCTTGGCAGAAGCCTAATACAATCCACTAGTTTATGAGACACGTGGGCGAGATGTTATAAGTGCAGTCACAGTGTCGTTTCGCGCATGGGTTCTGCCTTCACAAGAATCACTTGGAGCTTTGGGTTGTCGATCGGTCGGGCGGGTACAACTCAGGCGAAATTAAAATTACCGAGAGTCAAGAAAAACTGGTCCGAGCCCTCTCTTCGTACATGCCGATGAGTGACGAAGAGCTTGGGCTCAACTCATTTGTTAGCTATGTAGGACAACACGCCTACATTACCATCCCAGATGGCGATGATCCTGGGGAGCAAATTGAGGTCGTGCCAGAGCCTGTAGCCCGTCCCGTTACGATTTACTCGCGAGGAAATACCTGTTATCAGACAACCGATGGCAAACATCTGATCAAGTTTTCCTGGGTAGCAGCACCAAACGAAGCGAGATTGATGGGTTGAGACTAGCCAAGGGAATACATGGTGTCATCAATCTTGAGAGATCCGGCGACCTGTACAAGATTGAGACGGACCGTAAGGATATTGACTTCTCGAGTGGAGAACGATGGGATATGACAGTTTGGGGACGAATTCTGACCACTGGATTAAACTCGGCATCGTTGGACTGCATAGAACATTACACCAAACGCGAGCTAACTGTCGCCAAACTCTCACCATTCGGACGATCTCTTCAGTCCAATAGATCTGCTCGAGAATTCCTTGTGGGCATTCGAGATACCACCCTTGCGCATCGACGGCTTCGTGACCAGGCGGGGCTTCTTCATGGTGATATCTCGGAAGGCAACATAATTCTGAGTCGTCATAACGAAGAGGGAGCCACAGAGGGAATACTGATTGATCTGGATATGTCATCGCTGATCAAGAGCAGGAGAAAAATGGACGAAGTGATTGCCATAACCGGAAGCATGAAGTACATGGCGCTGGAGCTTTTGTGGAATATCAGTGAAAATAAATTCACCCTTCCGCAGAATTATCGGCATGATCTGGAATCCTTTTTCTACGTCTTGATCGTCGGATGCATGTGTTATGGTCGTGATTCCAAGAGTGAACCGGCACACTTGAAACAATGGCTTACTGAGTCTGCAAGATCTAACTACGAGTCGAAGCAATCTGATATTATTCAAAATTTTGATGCAAAGATACTTGGTTATTCCTCACCGGCCTTTGATGGTGTCAAGAAACTTGCCAGAAACTGGCGCAAAATATAGTCTGGACAGAATATCGACCAGTTTGGCATAGATGAAAGTTTCGACAACCTGTACAATCCGATCATAAGTGCATTCAATGAAACTATCGATGAAATTGTTGGCAAGAATACTCTCGAACTCATAGATATTTGTCCACGTCAATTATAAATTTTCTGATGAATATTATATAATTTAGAAGAACCCTTGAAGAAAATAAAGGAGAGGAAGACCAGGAAGACCTCGGTGGTTGATCTACCGGAGGGAAGGAAGCGGCAAAGAGGATAATATAATTATACTAAGTGTCTAAGGGTAACATTTCACCTACTCATGTAAACTAAGCTAGACAGGTCACATGACCTTCATAGCAGTACATAGATTTCATCTGTAGCCATAGGGTTCATCAAGTCAACATTTACAACGTAATACCGTGTCCCACATTTCTTTATTAAGAGGTTATGACCCTTGCGCTTCCTGTGGAATCACGATTTATTCTTCCGTTGTTCTTCTGTTTACGACTCCATTCAGCAATCAGTTTCTAATACTACGGTGTCCTTGTTTTGTATCTACATCTGCGCCTCTACCTTTCAGTTTTTATCAAACAAGGTATCTCTGGCTCGCCACTCTCACATCTTGAATCTTTCATTCCTCTTTAACATGGCTCCATCTAATCTTCGCGCCAATGATATGGCACTCCCTCCAGCATTGAAACTTCATGGCATCGCTAACCTGAAAGACTGGATGCTTCTCATCGAATCGACCTTGCGACAGAACGCTCTCTCAGATTGGATCGACCCAATAAAGACTGAAGCTATTTACAAGTCTGAAAAGGAAACTGGCTCTAAAGATTGGTCCAGCTCAAACGAGCTCGTCAAAATGACACTGGCAATCAACGTCGATCCGGAATTCATTCAAATTGTCATGGCCGAAAATCTAGCCTGCGACAGCTATAAAAAGCTTTGTCGCTTTCTTCAAGGAAACAGCATCGCTGCTGTTGAAACGAGTATCACCGACTTCCTCGACCTTACAGAGAACTTTGAGAAGTATTCATCCTGCCAGGCTTATATTCTGGCTCATAAATCGATGGTCTCTAGTCTTCATTCTCTCGGTACACCTCTTCCCTCTCTCGTATACTGTCTGGTGTTAATCCGTGCGGTATCCATAAAATACCCTCAATGGGCATCCACCCAAAGATACCACTTCTCTGTTGCAACTTCTGTCAATCCTGCTCCTACACTTGACACTCTATATAAAACTCTCCAAGACCATATTAGATTGGCTGAGAGCATAGCGCCTACTCCAGTACCTCTCGCACAAGCTCATGTTACAGGTCCCAAGTTTCAGAGAAACAAGAAGTGGGATGGTCCCAACTGCCAATGGTGTACTGGTCCGCATGGTGACACGAAATGCTTCTTTAAATACCCAGAACAGCGTGCCGAGTACATGAAGAGATTTCCTAGGGCCAATTATACCGAAAATAAAAAGTGGCGTTCTGAGTTTCAAAAACGTCACCCACCTAGCAAAATTTCCACTCATTACTCTGGCTTTGATGCCCGTTTTGAGAACTATGATCCATTTCGAAAGGACACCACCGACCGCGTTCAGCCAGCACTTTTTCCATCACAATCATCCTCAAGTTATACAGCTACTAACCCATATTTTGTGGATTTTAATCCGAGTCCTTTCCAATAGGGTTGCGCGGGAGTTTTGAGAACACCATCAACTCCCACCTACAATTCTTTCGCGAGGAGTCAACAAAAGGCTATTACAGTGTCCTCATCTCAGATAGAGCCACGCCAACATAAATGTAACTTTCGCAACGAGGATCATCATCTGTGCTCGACCAGCACTGGAATTAATTCCGCATTTGCTGCAGCAGTCCCGGCTGCTAGTTCTCGTGATATCTGGCTTCATGATGATGGTGCCTCAGTTCATATCACTAATGATATAAACGCGTTCTTCCGTTATCGGCCAGTATCTGGGTTGCCTATCGTTAAAACAGGGGGAAGTCCAGTTCAGCCTGTCGGGCTTGGCTATATCAAGCTTCGCGTTCTCCGGCAAGATGATTCAGTCAATGAAATTGTCCTTGAAAATGTTCTCTACATTCCTGGCTTCCCACTTAACATTTATTCTGGGTGGCTTCATGATCTTCGGGATGGATGGGATAAACATCGGGTACTATATGAAGCGGACGGTTCTGAAGTTTGCCAGCTTCTTCGTGGACAAAATTGTTTACATTTGCGCACCGCCTCTTCTCCGTGTGTTCTTAATACTAATGATCTGTCTATGCGATCCTCAACCTTCCTTCTCTCTCCAGTTGCTGATAATGTCTTTCCTGCAGCAATCCATGAAGCCCCTGTCACTCTCGAACTTCTTCATCGCCGTCTAGGACACATTAGCTTTCCAAATGTCCAGCGAACAATAAAAGCAACACCTGGTCTTTCTTATAAACCTCGTAACACGGATTCCAATCTCGATGTAACCACATTGTGCGATCCATGCGAATTCTCAAAGCCGAAGAAAGTTATACGCCGCTATCTGCGTAATCGAGAGTCGAAGTGAGGTGATAGATTTTACGCAGATGTCTTCTTTTGCAATCCTGTCGGTTATAATGGCCATACAGCTGGTATGATCTTCACCGATGGAAAGACAGGAGGATGTTATGGCTACAATTTCCCAGAAAAGAGAAATGCTTTCGATGCTTTGGTCACTTTTACTCGTTTCTTCCGAACTCAAAATGGTTTCCTGCCAAAATGTTTTCGTTTAGATGGTAGCAAAGAATTTGGGGGTGATAAAATTGTCGCCTAGTGTCAGCAGTATGGCATTGCAATCGAGCTTACGACAGCCTATTTTCACGAACAAGGTGGCCCTCAAGAAAGATCAAATAGGACAGTTTTAGATCCAATGCGTTGTGTCATATCAGATATGCGTATCCCATTCTCTCTTTGGCCAGAGATATTCCGTGCTGTCATTTACATTCTCAATCGTATCACCACATCGGTCTATGACGATATGACTCCCTACGAAGCACAATCTCGGGCTACAGGATTCGATACCTCTGAACACAAACCTGATAATTCTGGAATCAGAGTATTAGGCTCTCGTGTACTTGTATACATACCAAACGAGCGTCGAATAAAGTCGCAGAAAATGGATCCACGCGCTGAAGAAGGTATCTTAGTAGGATTTGAAGGGAACCATATTTATCGTTGTTGGATCCCCTCGAGACCTCTTGGCCATCAGCTTGTACGATCGTCTCATGTTCGTTTCTTTGAGGGACGTTTCAATGAATTTTCTGCTGAAGACCATCCTGATGAAATACCTGAGCCCTCTTCTAAGTTTGTCGATGAGGTTAAAATTCCCTTTCCTAATTCTCCACGAATTGGAGTGGACTCAGATAATTCCAAAGAAAATGGCTCAGTAGGGGGTGCACATTTGGATGATGAAATACCTCCGCTCCTCGATGCAAGACACGACATGCCTGCTGAAGAAGATCCTTTGTTTGCACCTCTCCCACAACTCCCTAAGCGCGGCCGTGGTCGACCTCCCGGTGCCAAGAATAAGCCCAAGTTGACAGCTGTACCTAATTCATTCGATCTCTCTAAGCCCGAATCAGATATCCGTGTCACTCGCAGTAAAGCAAAAGGCTCAAATTCATTGCATACTCCGCAGGATGAGAATCCTATTCTGCTTTTAGAGTATCAGTCGTATCTACCAGCTCTCATTCCTGACAGCGATCCAAAGACCTTTCGTGAAGCTCTACTGAGTCCCAGTGCTGCTCTTTGGGAAGCATCTATGAGGGAAGAATTGACAGCTCTTGAAATGAACGATACTTCGCAGCTCTTACCTCGCTCTGAGCTTCCTTCAGGACGTGATATCATTCCAGGACGATGGGTTTATAGGCGAAAGACAGGGAAAGATGGCCAGCTAACCCGTTTTAAATCACGCTATGTTGCAAAGGGCTTTCATCAAAGGGAAGGCCTAGACTACAAAGACACTTTTGCCAGTACAGCACTCTCCAGCGTCTGGAAAGCTCTTCTCGCACTCGCCGCTTCCAATGACTGGCAAGTTGAACAAATGGATGTAGTTACCGCCTTTCTCAACCCTGAAATCGACACTGATATATACATGGCATGTCCAGACGGGTTACCTACTCCAGATGGATCCCCACTCAACCGCTGGATGTGGAAACTTAAGAAGTCACTCTATGGTCTCAAGCAGTCTCCACATCTCTGTCAATCAAAACTTCGTTCTGAAGTTGCCCAATTTGGTTATAAGCCTTTACTTCTTGATTCTTCCGTTTATCATAGTGACTCTGATGAAACTTATCTTGCTACTCATATAGATGACTTTCTACTCATTGGTCCCGAGGCTGGTGTTTCGAAATTGCGAAGACAACTACATGATTCTTTCAAAATGGTGGATATGGGACCTGCGGAGTTTTATGTCGGCGTCCGTATTGTACGCAAACGAGCAAATCGAGTCCTCTATCTCTATCAAGATGCCTACCTTGAGAAGATTCTTGAAAAGTATAGCCTCAAAAATTGTACTCCAACCAGTACACCAATGCTTCCAGGACAGCACCTGATTCCTTTTGAAGGGACTGCCTCTACAGCGGAAATTGAGCTCTATGCGTCGATGGTTGGTTCTGCAATGTATGCTGCTACTCAAACAAGACCAGATATCACCTATACCATGACACAGCTCTGTCGTTTTCTTTCTAATCCTTCTCCAATTCATATAGCAGCAGTTCGCCATCTTTACCGCTATCTTTGCAAAACTACCCGTCTGGGTCTTAGTTTTGGTGCCGGCTCTAACTTACAGCTTCACGGTTTTACTGACTCCGATTATGCCCAAGATCCTGAAACGCGACGCTCTCATGGTGGATGGGCTTTCTTCCTGAAAGGTGCCTGTTTCTCTTGGCGTTCGTATCAAATGAAGAGGGTTACTTGTTCTTCAACTATGGCAGAAGTCTATGCTATGGCTGAAGCAGCTAAGGAGGCTGTGTTTCTTCGAAATCTTTTTCGAAGTATCAACTACAACTCAGACGACGCAAAGATAGTCCGCCTCTACTATGACAATCAGCCAGGCTACAGACAAATAAAAGGACAGGGCGTAACTCAAAAGAGCAAAAATTACGATGTACCTGTGTTCTTACTGCGGGAATATATAAGCGACAAAGTAATTGAATTGGAATGGAAATCAGGATTAGAAAATGCTGCAGACGGGTTCACAAAGGTATTGTCGTCTGTTCTTTTTAAAAAGTTTGTCGGACAACTAAATATGACTACCTTGGATGCTTGATGAAATCCTGTAAAGTTTCGTAGGTAAGGGGGTGTGTCTAAGGGTAACATTTCACCTACTCATGTAAACTAAGCTAGACAGGTCACATGACCTTCATAGCAGTACATAGATTTCATCTGTAGCTATAGGGTTCATCAAGTCAACATTTACAACGTAATACCGTGTCCCACATATCTTTATTAAGACTAAGTAAATGGAGTTGTAGGCCATGAAATATTATTTAATTTGGAAATATAACAATAACGTGATGTTGCCAATAAATCATCCTAACACACATGAAGACTTACTCTTGGTGGGTGATAGTTCGGTAAACCACTATTTTGATGTTTTTTTTGGCTCTACAAATTGCATTAGAAATGAGTCATTCTATCTTCATGCAGGGAATCCGATCATGTTGAAATGTAACCCACTTATAGTTCGTTGATGTCATTGGTCGAAAATCCGACCGGGAGAGAATTTGCGAGCGCACTTCTCTGCGAATGGAAATATTTAAACCTGTTAGACACTGAGGTTCAAATGAAATATGTAAAGTAAAGTTGTATTGATGAAATCTCTGCTCCTCAACTCCTCTCCAGCAGTGATGCTATATACCCATCTGAAACTATCTCGAGGAGAGATTATCTTCTCCTCGTTTCCCAAAATTACATATGAAATATATTTCATGTGTTGAAGATCAAAAGATCTTAAGTTGGAGCTTTGACTATCCTGAAAATCCTGATCACCATATCCCTGGTGATATATCAAAGCTCGAGTAAGTTAATCCGAGATGTGTCATCCCAATATCCAATGATTCTCATTACCTTATTCAGTAGGTTCCAAGCTATCAGATGTTTGACAAAACCTCAAATAGGTATTGCAGATAAGATAAAACCTGCCGGAGGTTAGTGTTAAAACGACTGAAACCCTTCAATATCTCAAATGTATCTCAGCCAATTCATTTTATGTTGGAAAATCGGTATGGGTTCGATGAGTAAGGCGGCTCAAAGAATATGGGCGCGATTTATGAATAGAATAATAATGATATGAATCGGGAGAATATGTGATATACTGTGGAGAAATAAAAGAAGGGTTGAATGAATTGAACTGATTAGATTAATTGTCTTGGTGATTCCTAGACAGCTTATATACGTGTATACTTGATAGACCAAATCCAAACTAGATACCATCTATCGCTCGTTCCATACTCTAACAATGACAATGAATCGCACGATAGGATAAAATATGAGTATGTGGTCATGGTCGGTGGATGAAAGTCTGCACGGGTATCAGATCATACCATGCACAAGTCGAGTCTCAAGCATCAAACATGCTCAGTAAAGGAGATATCAATCATCTAGGTCATGAGTCAGGCTGTGAGTCATGTATGAGAATATCAGTTGTTCCAGTCATAGGGAAACTTCAGACACATAGAGTCTGAATTTTCAACATTTTGCAATACTCTACAACTATCACACCATCTATGGAAGCACTCCAAAATCTGAAAGTCTTACTTGACATCTAAGATTCAAATAGAATTCATCCTCTCGCAACTGTTATGAGCTGTGAAGGTACGAAGTATCGGCCTTATATTCCACCAACTCCGGCCATGGGCACCAGCAACTAGGCATTGATGTAACCGCCACCGTCGAAATATATGCAGCATTAGCCGGCAAAGACGAACTCTTCACCTTCCAGTGGTGCTGGTGTAATCGCTCAGTATGCTTTGCATATCTGGGATAGCCAAGAAGAATCGTATCCTAATCGAAGTCGAAAGCAACCTCAATCATATCTCCATTTCACGACTTCTCGACAATGCCTCTCTTGTCATTCTCATCTGAGTCCTCAACCTCTCTCTAAACGCGCGTCATCTCGTCTCAAAGACCAATAAAGAAGTTGCTCCAATTGCATACAGGAGCTTGCCTCATTAATTTCTAGCCATCTCTCACTATATACTTACGACGCTATTTTTACCCGCAAGGAGGAGATCAAGTCGAAAAATACAAAGCCTGGGTCTTGGCTTATGGAGGACTGTTGCTCCAATGGGACAAAAAACATGAGGGAGAACAGGCGCCTGAGATGTGGAGCGAGAGGGGAAAGAGGTCTTTGATGACCATGCTGGAACTGATATTTTCGAGGAGTTTTCAACTTTGGACTTTTTTGTGGGCGTCAAGACTGAGATTTCGGAGGGCAAGACTGAACACCTGTACGCGGTGTCCTCTACGAACCTGGGAGTGAACTATTCTCCCAGAGCCAAGTTCAGTCAAACTTCGCAATATCAAAAAAGTTGGCCCACGAGGCAATGATTCAAATTACTCCAAGTCGTTTTTTCGCGCCCAAGGTTTGACTTCTACCTAAGTCTCATCAAGTTTACAAGTAAGACCTATTACATCCTCATTCCAATGACCACACCTCTCGTCGAATTTCTCTGGCCTCAGCTGGTCGCCAGATACACGCCCACGCTTATATTTATATCCGTAGGAAGAAGCAAAGCGTGGCGCACAAATCTGGGAGACTGTTCTTTGGGATGGGCGTGAGAGGGATTAGGACAAGTTTACAAGATGATGCAAAGGATGGATACATTCTCGACGGGCGCGTAATTTCGAATTTTGGCAGAGAGTTTTTAAAAATTGAGCTTTGTGCGCGACGAGACTTCGCTTGCGAGAGTGCAGCTGACACCATAAAAACAAGCCGACGATGGAAGGTGCTGTGGTCCGCCTCCTGGTGGTGTTCTCTGGTATGGTTTGAGTAGCCTGGGCACCTACTCCACTTGGGAAGGTGACACCTCAGACCGCATTTCGCGCGGAGAAAAGTTGAAAGGTGATGAGGCATGTCTGGATAACTCAGGGTTTTTGAGATGTTCCCCTGGGTAGGTATTCACGGATGAGGGTTGACTTGGGGTGAAGAAAAAGCCACCATAATTTCGCAGTGGTACTTGCAAATGAAATCTGAGGCATGAGTGCTCTTCCTTAACGATGAATCATCTATTCTATACTTTTCTTTGATATTGTGTCATAGCTAGATAGCTGCATACGCAATTAAAATCTGATGCAAAAAAAAACTGCATATTGGTAATTTGGAGCCAGGAGGTCCCCGTAACTCACATCATCATAAAGCTAAGCTAATCTCACTTTTCATGAAGACAGAGCTCTAATACTATCACCGGAAACGTGGCAATATTGTAGAACCAACAATCTACATGGGTGAAATTGATATACTGCCCAACAATTATACCCGCTGGCTCGGAGTATACTTCGATCGTGGCCTATGTTTCCGATATCATGTTAGTGAGGCGTGTAGGAAGTCCCTAGCCATCACAAGCCACCTTAAACGACTCTCGTGCACCACTCGTGGTATCAGTCCCCCCTTCTTAGTCAAGCTTTTCAAGGAACGGCTTTCGCTATCCTCTTCTTTGGAGCCGAGACATGGTATTCCAAAAGTACCCTACAGGATATAATAAGGCGTGTTCAGCGCAGAATTAATGATGCTGCTAGAGCCGTCCTTCCTGTCTACCGAGCGACACTGACTCCTGCCCTTCTTCGAGAGACGGGATGGGGGACGGCTAGCTAATGGCTAGAACGGGTACACGACCGCCCTACAGTGCGAGTCGCATCAGCAGACCCACGTCACCCTTTATGGCGGCGCTGGACTTCCTCCCGAATGTTGTGGATCCGACAAAGAACATCTCACGAACTTTCTGCTCATAAAATACCACCCCATGGAATACCAGCCGCGAGATACTTCTACAAAATATCGGGGCTATAGGCAGAAAAAATGGCCGTAAGGAATTCATGAGATGGCAAGCATCTCAAACCCCTTTCGATCTATTCGTCTGCTCTGACGGTGCTCTTTCAGAGGGTAGAGCCGGGTCCGGGTATGTTATATATCGCAGCCTCACATAGATAGTTGGGCAGGGGATCCTTCCTCTAGGAGAATCTGCCGAAGTGTATGATGAAGAAATATCCGGGGCCACTGAAGGCCTAAGTGCCGCTCTCCATAATCCGATGGCTCGATATGCCACAACTATTACGGTTTGCCCAGATAATCAGGAAGCCGCCCTTCGTCTCCTTGTAGAAACTCTTTCCCCTAGCAGTTCCTCTCGAACCGCTCACTTTCGATACCTTGCTACCAATTGAACAGAGAGAGATCGCAGCCACTTTTCCGAACCAGGTGTAGTCAGGGTGCGATGGTGCCCAGGACATGTCGGCATACCGGGCAATTAAAACGCTGACGCACTTGCTAAACAAGCATGCGCAGCCCCTACGCCCCCCTATCTCCAACAGCCTCTCGAGCAAAGAGAGACATAATCACTCGATGCAAAGCCTCTATATCCCTAAGCTGGTCTCAAGATGCTCCTGAACGATACCAACAACTGGGAATTAACACCAATACTGGGAGCTCCTCAGAGCTAAAAAGCCCCAATAGCTACGCTCTTGGCCGCTTCCTTGCAGCCCGATCTGGTCACGGCGACTTTGCAGACTACCACCGCCGCTTTCAGCACTCGGACGCTCTTCTCATCTGCGCTTGCGGGCTAGAAAAGTTCCCCGAGCACTTCTTTTGTCGACTCAATCGGAGTCGGTCCCGCCAATGCAGTGGAAATAAACACCCAGCCTTGGGAATTCGCTGGATTCTAGGCTCACCCGAAGGAGCCATAGCTTTTAGTAAATGGCTCCATGAAACATGCTTTTTTGAAGCATGCAATAACAAGACTAACTAGTGCTCCAAATTATAAACACTTGGCCTGTATTTGCTAGAGCTCAGATTAAAAGACTTTTGATCTAGTTGATGGATAACTTTCCTATTAATATAGATAACTATCTTCTCTACTGTATTAGAATACAAAAGTCTCAGCTCGAGAGTACTTTTGACTTCTTTCGATAGTTCGGGGTGCATGGCAGGTAGGCCTTGGCCTATTTTTAACATGTCGGGCTTATTTAAAGGTATTGGCACGTCGGGTAGTTTATGCAGACTAAGCTGGCAAATACGAGACCTTATGGTTGTTTGTTTGTTTATTCATTTAGGTCCTAGGTCTAACCTGTTATCTTCGAAGAGTCAAAGACCGGTTTTCACAGCCAATATCCTATTTCTGATAAGCGCAACTTGATCCCACCGCGTGAACCACTAAAAAATAAGTAGCTAGTTTAAAATTCGCAACGGTACATTAAATTCAACCTTTGAAACCAAACTCCTACCCACAAAAACTATCCAGCCCTGCAGTTTTACCAATTTCTGGTTAGAAAACAAATCTTCTCGCCTTGTATTCCTTCCTGTCATATCATCTGTATGACTAATTTATCTGGTCTTCGATGAGATCAGAGGACGAATTTGTAGATGGCAACCCAAAATAGCAGGTTTCCTTAACAAAGTTTTTGAAATTTCCGTGACACTTTGGCCCTAGAAGCTATTGAATGAAGTCACTATATGACAATCTCCCTCTGAGTCGACGCGTGACGTGTGAATGTAGTCGACAGTGAATGAAATGGGTTGGAGTGGTCTCCTCCCCACAGGTGCACTCCATAAGAGCGTCCAGATTGTTGAATCGGCGATGATGCGCCGCGAAATTGCCATGGCCCGTACGAGCTGCAATCAGATTTCGGAGTAGGAACCTCGAAAGTCCCAGCTCAGGTGATTTTCGTCGTCGAATGAGCAGGTCGAGCTTGCGATATCGGGGCGGGCAAGCTTCGTTCCACCATTTTTCGAGCAATACTTGCCGCAAACGTTTCATTTGGCGATTGAGAAATGCCAGACCGGGCGGCCGAGTCAGCTTCTAGGTTACCCTGAATTTTTGAGTGTCCAGGAACCCATTTAATTATCACGCGAGCTGATTTGGACAACTCATAAAATTTCCGTACTTTATCGTGGCTTGTCGTGGACTTGCCTGTCTCAAGTGCGTTGATAGCCTGTTGACTATCCAGTAGAAGGTAGACTCATTGTGTCGCACTCTGGAGTCCCAATGCTGCTTCAAGAGCCTTCCTTGCCCCGGTGATTTCTGCATCTAAAGCTTCCCCCCCATGCCTGATGCCACTTCCCGTGAGCAAAGTCTGCCCGTCTCTCTTCAGAACGAAACCCCACGCAGAGCGTCCATTCCCTTCCGATGAGCCATCCGAGTAGGCACAAATTTCCGACTTCGGCACCTGGTTGATCCATCGTCTACACATCTCAATTTGCTGTTCTTTAGATCCTGCTTTCGGTAAGTAGGATGTAGGTGGTAGTGCTTCCGCACCCTCTGCCTCTGGTAATTGTCGGTACGCTCGCTGTACTCGTGACATTATTACTTCGGGAACCGAAGTCGCTCAATTTCTCTTTTTGTATTTCTGTGTGCCTATATTTGGGCACACAGCCGCACGAATCCTCAGTAGATGGCGGTCATCCAGAGTTTTGAGCCTGGCTGAGAGTCGAAGTCGATTAGCCTCCAGAATGATTTTGCCTGGCGGAATTCCTCCTTCTCTATGCAGTACAACTTTCGCTGTCGTCCTCATTACTGGGAGAGCAGCTCGTAGTCCCATCAAGATAGCCTTGTCGATCGTGCCACATAGATGTGCCGTTGGTGGGGTTGTCATGCTTTATCTCGTTGGACGTTTGAGACCAGGCCACCAGATCTCCGCACAAAATGTTGCAATAAGAACAACATACATTTCGACTGCTCTGATAAGCACTCCTGGAGCGGCTCCTCGGAGATCAGTGTTGAAGCGGCGCAGGTTCTGTGCAATTTTCAAGGCTTTACCACACCATGTTGTTACGTGGTGCTTAAAGGTCGGCCGGGGATCTAGATAGACACCCAACCAGCGAACATATTCAGCCGGCTCGATAAGGGTTCCATTGACATAGATTCCTTTCGCCGGCTCGCGGCACCGTGCGGGAAATTGAGTTACCTCTGACTTACTTGTGTCGAAAGCAACCGCATTTTTTCCCGCCCAGTCCAGGAGATGATCGACTTCACTCTGGGCCGCTGCGGCGGATTCCGTAAAAGTGCGGCCAAATCCGATGATTCCAAAGTCGCCGGCGTAGCTGAACCTCATACCTAGATTCCCGCTTCGCATAGGCTCTGCCATGTAAAGAAGGAATAGAAGTGGGGATATCGGTGAGCCCTGGGGGACTCCACAGCTTAGCTGTCGCTGAGCGGTGACTCCTCCAGATTTACGCACTTGGTCCATTCGTTGTGCTAAGAACGAGGTCGTCCACTTGAGTATTGAGTCTGGCCATCCTTGCTCCTGCATCCTTCTCACCAGACGGTTATGGAGAGCTGCGTCGAAAGCACCTTGAACGTCCAGGGTGACAAATGTAGCCGTCCATTTTTGGGAGCTTGCCTCTTCAATGTCGTGTACTACACAGGAGACGAGGTCAATTGCCGAACGTTTTGGAAGCTCGCCAAATTGCTGTTGTCCCATTATATCAAAGATGACAGCGAGGTGTGCCATACGCTTAGCCAAGAGCCTTTCTAGACCTTTACCTAGGTAAGATAGAAGGGCGATTGGTCTCCATCCCTTGACTGTTGTTGGGTCTCGATTAGGCTTCGGGACAAGAACGACCTCAGCCAGCTTCAAGCAGGATAGATGAGTGCCGATCCTCACGCAGGCCCGGAAGAGTTTAGCGACGTACGGTCCTATAGTGTTCCAACAAGCTGCTAGAAGATCAATTAATATTCCATATGCTCCTGGGGCCGTGTCACCGCTGCTAATTGTGCAGTATCTGACTTCTTCCTCGGTGATATCTTCCCTCCACGGGATTCGGTTGCTGCTTGTCGCAGTACATGGTGGCAGGTCATCTGACGCTTGATGTCGGGCAAGAAGCGCATCGCGAAGTACTGTGGCTCGCTCTAATGGGTCCGAGATGAGGATTCCATTGTGACTGAGTGGTGGTGGAATGCTAGCCTGTAGTGGATTAGCCATTCTCAGCAATTTGAACACATCGCTCGGCGACTTAATCGCTTCGACTTGTTGCGTTTGATATTCTATTTTCGCAGCTCGGAGAACAGATAGAAGTTTTTTCGCGCAGAAACCCCGCTGGAGAGAGGGTAAGGTTGCTTGATATTCAGCGCGTGCTACCCTGCATGCCGGGGTCCATTAAGGTGCTGATTTACCGCTTCTTGCTCTGGTTCTGGTTCCAGTCGCGTTAATGGCGGCATTAATCTGGAAACAGAGTTCTTGGGCGTATCCTTCAACTTTTTCGACTGTGTCTAAGGCTGGAGGCGGCTTGATCCATCTGGCAATGAAGTCAACAAATTTGGGAAGATTTTTCTTCGTAACTCGGAGCTTGGAGATCTCAGGCTTCATTCTTGCAGCTCGAGTCAGAATTTGTCCCTGGATGGGAAGATGATCGCTGGTTACGCATTCATTTCGATCCACCCATGCTCTAGCGCCATTGATGTTGGTCCAGGCTAGGTCCAAGGTGTTACCAGCCTTATGCATAGGCTTCCCAATAATGAGATAGGATAGATCTTGTTGTTGAGCCCATCTGTCAATTTCTTCCCCTTGTCCGTGGATTCGTGTGGTGCTCGGTTGCCAGGCCCAACATACTGAGTTGAAATCCCCCGCTGCAACAGAGTTTGGCGGTAGATCCCGGTTAATGAGGGGCTCCACAGCCTGTAGGTTATTGGGAGCCTTATAGACGTTGAGGAACGTGATTCCTTTGACCACGACCCAGCAATAATCCACCGTAGGCGTAGCACAGGGAAAAACCTGTTCTGCAATTATTTCACTGTCGTTTTTCCGAGTGTTTGTCACCGCCCTCGGCCTAGACTGATCCTCACCATGTGGAATGTGACAATCATATCCCAGATGGATTTTCGTTGATTTGCTCTGTTTTTTCCACAGAGGTTCCTGTACAAGCAATACATCGACTCCCAACTCAAAAGCTCAGGCGAGCGCGATGTCCTGCGTCGGGCCTCCCCTTCCTACATTTATCGACATGATATTTAAGGTAGGAGGGAGACGGAAAGGGCCCGTGAGGGGCCCTTTACAAATTTTCTTCCCGATCAATCGCTTCTGGAGCCAGAGTTCCAGATGGCGAAGAATCGGTCATCAGCACTTCGAAGCAGTTGTTTGACTTGAAGCTCGTCTGAGCTTTTTTTTCATTTCCGAGGCTACTGATACTGCGGCTTCAGCGCGTCCAACAGCTGCTTTTGCTCCGGCAACTGCAGCAAATTCCCGTTTACTTGCTTGCCTGATCGTCTTAAGGTTCTCTTTGAATGCTGATCCAGACCTTGTAGGGCGAGCTAGATAGTCTCGACTGTCCGATCCGTGGGGGCCCCCACAGGTGCGACACTTTGTATATGCCTTACACTCTGCGGAGTAGTGCATGGTTGATGTGCAGTTCCAGCAAGCTGGGGCGCGAGAGCATCCCCGAGTGCCGTGGAATTGCAGGCATCGCTTGCACTGATTTATTGCCTGTTTAGGCTGGTGGCGAACTGCAATTCTAGAGTCGTCAAAAAGTCGGAAGCCCGGCCGAGGTACAGACGCTCTCTCAAAATGAGCTATCCATGTTTGGTATGGAGCTCCTACTCTCCCCTTTCCGTGTGTACGGACGCGGACCGGAACCGCCTTGGTGGTTCGAGTGATCTCATTAGCCACCATCTCCTCAGTAACTGTGATCTTGCCCAGCAGTGTGTATGGGGCCACTGGGACCGTTGCAATTCGGAGGGCAGCCAGATACGAGGTTGTCTCCAACTTAGCTTCAACCCTGTTGAATAATTCGGCAGAGTTTAAAAGAAGCTGACGTGCTTCTTCGTCTTTGGCTTGAATAGCGAAGCCGGTAGGAACACGGTACACATGTTCAATATTGGAGGATGTTATCTCCAGCAATTTGGTTACGGCTTCCCTCACGCCGACCGGCCAAAGAGCACGCCATGCATGTTCCTTGTCGAGATGAAGGAACAGGCGAGAGTCCTTTGGTTTTGAGGTCGCAGATTTTGTTGTCGGCTTGACCTGGACTGCTTGTTTATGAATGACTTTCACAGCCTTTATGGTGCTATCGACTCTGGCCGAGTGCCCCGGGCTACCGTTGCCCGGGTCGTTTTGGCCTGAGTTAATTCACGTTGTGTCTCCGGATTCTTTGAGGAGGTTCTTTCTTTAGCCTTTTCTGAAGGACACCTTGTATTATCATGGCAGCTCGGGCGCTGAGGTAGGATTGGAGGGGCCGCACTGGGTCCCGACTTCAAGAATTGAGCAATTGCTGCTCGGAGATATAGCTTCATCGATTCTATGAACGGATCGCTCGACTCTTCTGAGTAAAGAGAGACCGTGGTCTCGACAGCGTTGATCGCAGCAGTGCAGATCATTATATTTTTCGCCGCTTGAGTTGCCCTGCGCTCTTCAGCTTCAATTATGGCTTGTAATTCCGGGGGGCAGCCATTGATTTTTTGTTTCCTACTTTCACTGCAGGGAAGTTGTTGATTTTCAGTCGCCACTGATGGGGGTTGGTTGGCGTTCTAAGAGATTGTAGCTTGATTAGCCTTTTTTGACCTTGAAATTAGTGTCTGATTTAAAGCTGGAATAGCAATCTGCTTTGTCAATTAATTGACGGTGGTCTCAGAGACTGGACTGTCATTCTGATGAGCGACATACCATCGGGAACTGTTGAGTCCCTCTTGTATGTAGCTGTCTGTAACCGCATCACCCATTTCTTCGTCTGGGTTCGTCGAGTTAGAGTCTTCCTCGAAAGCTCTCATCCTTTCAGTCATGTCTGACTCCATCTTGTCTTGATCTATCGTTTCGATCGATAGATTCCTTGAATCCAGGCGCTATTGCAGCCTAATTTTTATTTTCGCCATTGCTTTAAGCTGGCGCGCGGGGCGGGTGATTTGGGGGGTTGCCACTATGAGAAACGATGTTACTAGCTTGAGTGATGATGATTTGAAGGATTGAGGAGACGATTGGGGGAATATTCATCGATTTCAAAAAATTGTGGTTGTTTGTGGGCTAGCACGACGTTAAATAATAATAATACAGTCGAACCCCTGTTAAAATGACGTAGTCGGAGCCGTGAAAAATATCGTCATATAGAGGATATCGCTGTAAAGGATGTCATTATCTAATCCAGCTATCTAGGCTACTTTGTACTTTTGATGCCTCTTTTATACTCCCATTTGCCGTCTTTAATCGCTCTAATACTCTCAATGTCAGGCCAGTTTCCAGCTCGCTGTCGTAGCGCAGTAGTAGTTGGAGCTTCGTCGAGTTTCGCAAAGGTCTTGCACAAGGACTCGGAAACTGTGGACTGGCTTAATTGATGGCCGTACTCAGCTAAGAACCACTCAATGCACTGTTTTTGTGTTAGTTTTGGAACCTATCGGGGCGCCCATCGTCGCAGAGCACGTCGTTGCTCCACAGAAATTCCCTTTTTTGGCGGCATTGATAGCACCAAGCTAGCAAAAAAACCCTGGTTAAGACGATATTCAGAGGTTGAAGAACGATAATCGTGTAATCGGTAAATGTATGGGAACGAAATCCGTTCCGGAAAAAATATCGTCTTAAGGGCAATATCGCTTACCCAGTATCGTCTTAACAGAGGTTTGACTGTAATAATAATCTCACTTTTCAAGCATACTAATCCATTAGGAACCTTATAGTGACCCTTCTGAAGCGTTCGAAGAGGCCGGCAAGCTAGGCGCTGTAGACTTGTGGGTAACCCGGCGAATTCACACTCTGCCTTCCTAGTCTCCTTCCAACTCCTTCCCGAATGTCGTGCTGAAATTTCAGAAAATTCTTGATAGAGTGTGATTGCTGTGTGTGTTGGAAATAGAGACACAGGGTGTTGTGGACGTACGGGCCCTCCATTTCGTCTAGGTTCCCGACACGATCTTGTGTGTGCTTAAGAGGTTGGAATGGGTAATATGGTAGCGCTTCAGGCTACCTGCTGGATACATAAGTGGCTGTACGGCGTGGGCACAAAGAGGTTATTGGGGGTTTACTATGCCTAGATAGCGCCACATTCGTTTATGCTGTGGCTTAGGCTACGTATCGCTTACACCTGTACTTGTAGCGCACATTTCCCACAGTTTTAGCTGTAATCCGAACATGACACTCTTAAAGTCAACTTCTAATTTCGTTTCCTGAATATTGTGCCCATTTAATTGCGCGATATTTCCAACAGTATGGTAACTTAGCCTACATTCTTTTGTACCGCCCGGGGCTCTAGGAAGTGCCGTTGACTCATTGACAAAAGAAGTCCTCCTGGCCAATTAGCCGAAAACTCGGTCTTGGCGCCCACAAAACATCTAAACTTGAAAAGACCTCGAAAAAATCATTCCCAGCATGGTCATCAGAGACCTGTTCCCCCTCTCGCTCCACATCTCAGGCGCCTGTTCTCCATCAAGTTGTTTGTCCCATTTGAGCAATAGTTCCCTGTAAGCCAAAACCCGGGCTTTGTATTTTCCGACTTGATCTCCTCCTTGCGGGTAAAAATAGCGTCGTAAGTATATAGTGAGAGATGGCTAGAAATTAATGAGGCAAGCTCCTGTATGCAATTGGAGCAACTTCTTTATTGGTCTTTGAGACGAGATGACGCGCGTTTAGAGAGAGGTTGAGGACTCAGATGAGAATGACATGAGAGGCATTGTCGAGAAGTCGAGAAGTCGTGAAATGGAGATATGATGAGGTTGCTTTCGACTTCGATTCGGATACGATTCTTCTTGGCTATCCCAGATATGCAAAGCATTCTGAGCGATTACACCAGCACCACTAGAAGGTGAAGAATTCGTCTTTGCCGGCAGCTAAAGCCAGAGAGCGGGTTGAGAATTAATGCGATCGTCATAAAGATTACATACTAGGTCATGTGTGAAGAAGTCATGAGACAGTAGATGTTGTGAATCCTCTTCAAGAAGGAAGGACTCATGTGCTCAGGAGTCTTGAATCACTGTCTCGACACACATAGCCTTGAGAGACAATTCTAGCCCCAATTTTTGAGAGATCGGCGCTGACCGGCCTAAACACTGTGCATGTCCCCGGCGGCCGAGGCTTAGAATCCGTATGGGTATGACCTCGGCACAGATGGCGGGGGAGGGGTTAATAATATTAGTTACAACGTGACAGCGGAATGCGCGATAATAACTCTATCAGGCTTTGCTATCTCCACATGGCATTTTTTCCCAAATTTTCTTGGCTATTGTTCATCCCACCCCTCTTCGTTAACTCATCTCTGCAAATCTCACAGTCGAATTCGCCTTTCTCGCCGGTCGGTTCTCGCCTTCTCAATTACCCAACTCCTTCCTGACTCCACTGCTTTATGAGTTGTGAGTCAACCACTGTAATGGATCCCATTCGAATCTTGCTAGTGGGCAATGTAAGTGATGGCCAATGTGTAGAATTCATACTTCCGCGAGCGCACGTCCTTTGACTCCACAAGAGACTATCATTGTGTTTCAATGGCCGTAGCTAACGTGGAATAACTGTAGGGGGGACGTGAGCATTGCCTTGCCTGGAAGCTTAGCCAGTCGCCTCGGGTCGAGGCTATCATCGTCGTCCCGGGAAATGCAGGCACTGAACTTTGTGCCAAAACTACCAATGTTACATCCGTTCAGCCCGATGACTTTTCTGGTCTTGCCGAACTCGCCCGGCGCATGAACATCAATTTACTAGTTCCCGGGTCAGAAGCGCCCTTGGTAGCAGGCATTGAGTCTTACTTTCGCGCCGTCGGCATTCCATGCTATGGTCCTTCCAAGCAGGCAGCACGTCTAGAGGGCAGCAAGACTTTTTCCAAGGACTTCATGAACCGTCACAATATTCCCACAGCAGAATATCGAAACTTTTCCGACTACGATCATGCTAAGAATTATCTCGAAGAAGTCCCCCACAAAGTTGTCATTAAGGCAAGTGGTCTGGCTGGTGGGAAGGGTGTCATAATTCCCGATAGCAAAGAAGAGGCAATTACTGCCTTGAATGAGATTATGCTCCAACGGGAGTATGGCAATGCAGGTAATGAAGTAGTTATTGAGGAATTCCTCGAAGGGGATGAATTGAGTATTCTAAGCTTCAGCGATGGGTACACTATTCGCTCACTCCCTCCCGCTCAAGACCATAAGAGGATCTTCGATGGGGACCAAGGGCCAAATACTGGTGGAATGGGCTGCTATGCTCCGACAAAAACTGCCACCAAATCTCTAATAGATGAGATTGAGAGAACAATTTTAGAGCCAACTATTCTTGGTATGCGAAAAGAAAGCTCACCATTCATTGGCACCCTATTTACCGGGCTGATGATAACAAAAAATGGTCCCAAGGTGCTGGAGTACAACGTACGATTTGGAGACCCTGAAACTCAGACTCTATTACCATTATTAAGCAACGACACAGATCTGGCAGAAATTATGATTGCCTGTGCAGGGCGCTATTTAGACTGTGTAAAAATCAGTATCAACCCAATGTTCAGTGCAACTGTAGTCATTGCAGCTGGCGGCTATCCCGGAAAATATTCCAAGGGGGCCCCTATCAAGCTTTGTGCACCTGTCTCGTCTACTTTTAATATTTTTCACGCAGGAACGACATCTCAAGATGGTCAACTTCAAACTGCGGGGGGAAGAGTGATAGCTGTCCAAGCTTTAGCCATAAGCTTGGAGCAGGCAGTAAAAAATGCATATGAATGTAAGTCTTTCCCATTCATTCGCTTGGATGGAAAATTTTATTCCTCACCAACCGAATCATCCCTAAGTCTCAATCTCTAAATGACAAAATATAGCTATTAAGTATGTGCAATTTGAGGGAATGTATTACCGTAAAGATATTGCTCATCGGGCCTTTAGAAACAATCAGTCGGAAAAAGAAGCTCTCACTTATGGTGCAGCTGGTGTGGACATAGACGCTGGAAATGCTTTTGTTGAACGGATCAAGAAAGCTGTAGCCTCCACAGCTCGCGCTGGGGCTGATGCTGAGATTGGTGGATTTGGAGGCGAGGTTGATCTAGAGAGGGCGGGATTCAAGGGAGCACCTATCCTTGTCGGCGCTATCGATGGCGTTGGAACTAAATTAATGATTGCTCAAGCGATGAAAAAGCATGGAACTGTTGGAATTGACCTCGTCGCCATGAATGTCAACGATTTAATTGTGCAGGGAGCCGAGCCTCTGATGTTTCTCGATTACTATGGGTGTAGTAATTTGAATCAAAGAAATGCGACTAGCTTTGTGGAAGGAGTTGCTAGCGGATGTCGAATAGCAGGTTGTGCCCTAGTGGGGGGAGAGACAGCAGAGATGCCTAATATGTACAAGCTGGACGATTATGATGTTGCAGGTGCTGCTATTGGAGTGGTTACATCTGACCTAAAGTTGCCCTTAAAGGATGGAATGGTAGCTGGAGACATATTGATAGGTCTTGCCTCGGATGGAGTCCATTCTAATGGCTTTTCGCTCGTACGCCGAATTGTAGAGAGGGAAGGCCTTAACTATGACTCGGATCTAGCGCCGTGGGATCAGTTTAGACTTCTCGGAGATAGTCTTCTCACACCTACGCGTATCTATGTGGCCTCGGTGCTCCAAGTCACTCGTCAAAAGCTTGTCAAGGGACTCTCGCATATCACCGGCGGTGGCTTGATAGAAAATATTCCGCGCGTGCTGCCAGTCCATCTAGCTGCCGAAATTGATTTGACTAGTTGGCCGCGTCCAGCAGTCTTTCAGTGGCTACAGCGAGCTGGAAACGTACCTGTGGAGGAGATGGCAAAGACTTTCAACTGTGGAATTGGCATGGTCGCTGTTGTGAGTGTGGAGAAGCTCGAATCAGTAGTTCAAGCTTTTGAATTGGCTGGAGAGACAGTTTACCGTATAGGATATTTAATACCGCGTACCGATAACGCACCGTGCAAGCTCATTAATCTTGAGAGTTGGGTATGAAGAAGTTGCGATGGTCAAGACTCAGTGTACATGTCCTCCTTCGAGGACAGTGGCTACTACCGCTCCGACATGGGCAGTTTAAGATGTGTAGCAATATAGCCTTGGAAATCTCGAGGTCAGGCACCAAAGGGCCCATGCTATCAGATACAACGTATCAGTTCTGCTCGCATGGTCCGAGTTCAATCTCGCCTCTCACATATTTCCACTATCTGGGCCTCAGAATCACGCCGTACTGCTACAGGCAGGCCGATCTGAATGTAATAGCTGAAAAATCTATTATTCGCACCCATTTGAGAAGGAAAATTCACATCTTAGCAAGTCATTCAGTGCACCATATCTACATACTTTTCTTTCCAAGAAATTCATCATCAGGTTTAGGTTATCCTAAATCCTATTGATGTAAGCTACCGTCTAACTGTCGTTTTCTTTCCCTTATGTTTGGATCTCTGACGGATTCCAAAACAATGTAAATACAAAACACGTTTAAAATCAATGATGTGCAAGTACTCACTACTAACCTCTCGATACCTCCGGTAGTTCTTGGTACATTTTTAAATTTTTTTGTTTTATGTCTAGACAGGATATGTAGATCCTCTGTGTCTCGAAGCGGATGCCTCTGCTTCGGGTAGTAATTCCCTCTCTAATTTCTTCACAACTCCCATAATACAGTTTCCCCCCTCACGGATCTTCTTTCAACCACACACGGAGAGGGACCCACGGCCAATATTGCGCAAATAAATGGGCGCATTATTCCTGGAACAAAAAGAAATTGAAAAAAAGAATGACATGCTCGCATTGCTCCCAAGTGAGTGGGAGATTTTCGCTATTAGTACAAGTCGAAGCCACAACATAACGATTGCGGCAACATCTAGTCAAGGAAAACCCCCAATAAACTCCTTGTACCCACGCCATACAAACGCTAATGTATGTAAGAATTTAAAAGCCCCGCCAATGTATACATCAGGTAGCCTGAAGCGCTACCCTGTCCCACATTATAACCTCTTCACTGTACGCAAGATGGTGTTGGAAAACTAGACGAAATAGAGCAACCGTAAGTTTGAAATACCGTATCTTCATTTCCAACAGAGCCCTTTGCTCCTCAGTAACCCCTTCAACCAGAAAAACGAAGGCCACTTGTCAGTGTATGGTTGAGAGGAGAAATGGAAATATCCAATGGTGGCACGGCACCCCTGATGCTGTCACTAGGACTGATCCCGAACTCAAGGCTTCTGTTCCGTCGCCTTTCCAGAGTCCGGTCAGCGTATCGGCGCACGCTTGAGTTTGCCCAAAGAGCAATTGTCGTTGTGCTAGCCTCACATTAAATATTTCGGTCATTCACGACTCCACAAAAAATCAGCATTCGAGTTAAAATGAAGGACTTAGTAGATTGGTATGGAGTGGCCAAGATGTTGAAATATAGAGTATAGAGATTAGTCAGATGATACTAAATGGAAGCTACTGACTAAGGATTAAGTTGTTGAGTTTTCTATAAGTTCTGGTTCTCTTCGTAATGGGAAGTTCGCAAACTAAAAACTAGTAGTCGACCTGCACAGGGGTCGAACCTGTAATCTTTTGACTCGAAGTCAAACGCCTTGCCATTGGGCCAGCAGGCCTCGTTGTTTGTACTTATCACATAAACGTTATACAAATTACGACTTTGTACAAGACCTTTTGTCTTTAGAGTTCGGTAATTAACTGATTTTATTCTGGATTGGTTCTGCTGTAAACCATCATCAATTGATCTAGCGATAGTTTACATGCTAATATTAGCGTCTACCAGATCCAAGAAGGTTCGTTTAATATCCGCACACTTCTGTGTTTATTAGAGAATTGGTTTTATAAACTGTCAAGAAATGTAGCCAAAGTTCTCCTGCTGTGTACTTCAAATCTCGCTGAAGCCAGGATTCGTGCAATATTTTTGCAATCATGTGGCTCGACCTCTTAGTATCAAGTCTAGACCTATTATATACCGAGTCCCCGTCGGATGTGGTGCCATTGACTTGTAAGCGGGTTATTATGTATTCGACGACGAAATGTTACGGGTATACTACCTTATGTGTGTAATTTCTGCGCCAGAGCGGTAGAGATGGAATCTAGCGTTTATTCAGCTATAGAGACTACCAATGGTGTATATTGAAAACGGTTGCTTAGTAATGGAGACTGTTATGATCGGCGTCAATAATAATCTCTTTTGTAAACAGCAAGACGTAGAAGACCTTCCGTCCCTAGACTACGTCTGTTACCTGATTTAATTCTGCACTTGCTCTGCTGCATACTGACATCAATTGATTCGGCGACACGAACATACCTGGGCTGGGAATCGATATTAGAGTAGCCGCGGCGAAAATAGCTCTTGTACCAATGAAAGCTAGCAGTCTGAAGTTGAGCCTTTGGTAAATGGCTAATAATCTCTTCTTGGTCTGTGATGAATAGAAGTTGCAGGTCCCCTATGCCTACCGACCAGGAATGCTTGATGTAGGGTAGCGCTCCTCCTACTTTTTTTTGCATCAGATTTTAGTTGCGTATGCAGCTATGTAGCTATGACACAATATCAAAGAAAAGTACAGAATAGATGATTCAACGTAAAGGAAGAGCTCTCATGCCTCAGATTTCATTTGCAGGTACCACTGCGAAGTTATGGTGGCTTTTTATTCACCCCAAGTCAACCCTCATCCGTGAATACACACCTAGGGGAACGTCTCAGAAACCTCGAGTTATCCAGACATACTTCCGTCATCTTTTGAATTTCCTCCGCGCGAAATGTGATCTTAGGTGTCTCCTTAAATGGAGTAGGTGCCCAGCCTACACAAACTATACCAGAGAACACCACCAAGAGGTAGATCACAGTACCTTCCATCGTTGACTTGAGTTTATAGTGTGAGCCGTAGTCTCGCAATCGAGGACTTGGCGCGCACAATGCTCTTCAATCTATTAAACTCCTGACTAAATTTCTAATGTCACGGAATGTGGTCGTGGTCTAATCGAACGAACGAAATATACGAAGTTTATTCTGATTTCCTAAAGTAATGATAACTCATGAATAACTACAATGCGGAATAAGAGCTTATGGAGAGGAAATATATTTTTACAGGGGTATGACTAAGCGGACCCTGAGGCCAACATTATACATGGGCCACACACAGTGAACGGCAGGAGTTTGTGCACTAGATCCTGTAACATCTACAGTCTCTTATGGGTGGCAAAGATAAAATTGTCAAAATGACTGGGGTTAGATCCCTCTACGTATTGCCTTAATTGGTATGATCTTCATGTAGGCCCATGTCTAGTTACTCGACTAGTTATGCAAGTAAGGGGTACTATCCAATGACATTCCGTGAACGTCTAAATTATGGGGATGGTTTTGAACTCAATGGGAAAAGTACAATAGTCCTCAGCTGAAATTCAAAATTGAAAAAAAGTCAATTGATGTTCTCTAAAAATGCACATCTATTTCAAAAATTATTGCTCCGTATTATAAAAGTCTACATGGAAGCCCTCAGTATGGCTCGCAACTAAAATGAAAGTGTACTACATGTTTTGTGTGTCTTCTCCATCCTAATACTTTGTGTACCCTCCATTTGCCTTTATCAGTGCTACACATCTTTCGTGCATGCTGCCAACTAGTGACAATAGCTCTTCAGAAGCTACAGTGTCCCATGCATCCTGTAGGAATGTCTTCACGTGGCAGAGCGCACAAGCCTGACCCCATTTTTCTCAGGACTGTTTACCTGAATGTGGTTTTTTAAGATGTTCCACAATGACTCGATCGGGTTCAGGTTCGGAGAGTAAGGTGGCCATCTAATAGGCGTTATTCCAACTTCACGCAGCACCCCAATTGTTGAGTACGCTTTATGACATGGTGCGTTGTCGTGCATGTATAGAATTTCTGGATTATCTGAGTGAAATTGATTTAAAAGTGGAAAAATTCTTTCACAAAAGGATGAGGACCTCATTGATCCCCAATCCTTCTCCCAGACTAGGAATGGGCCTTTTTATGATCCGTAAAATGATCCCCAAAACATCCAGCTGTTCCCATGAGTATGGCGAGCCACAATACAAGTCTCATCAAACTCATCATCAGGCTAAACTCTGCTGATAATACAAGGAAGATTTTGATAGAATTTAAATGTACTTTTCTTGTCACACAAGGTTTCATATGACAATCACCCGATACCCAGGTTTCATCAGTCCATAATATGCGACTCCATTGTTCATTGCTCCAATCTAAATGTAATTGGGCGAACTCCAATCTTTTCTGCATGTTCACCGCGCTTAACGGAGGCTTCTTCCGAGCAATGCATCTGCTGTAACCTCTTTTTTAAAGTGCATTAGAAATTAGACGTTCACTGCATCTCCAGTGGCTGAAGGGCCCCATAGCTAGTTCCAAATAGCACATCTGTCGATTTTCTGGAGACTCCCGGACGAAAGCCTCAAGCTCATCAACTTGTTCCGCGCTTAATTTTAGTAAGAGTTCTTTGCGAGACATAGGATTCTCAGTCTCTCGAGCACACGCAAGTAGTACTTGTCTTATTGTGAAGCCAAGTTTGTTGGATATATTTTGAAGTGTCAAGCCAAGTCTTCTTAATGCTCTTATTTCAATACATTGATCACGAGTTAGATGCTTGCGAACTTTAGTTTCTGAAGCAGACTTTTCGAGAGACATTGTTTGCTAGAATAGAGGATGAATTGATAGTGGTGAGAAGTTTCAGTGGCTGTATGGGCTTGGCAGCCAAAAATGTCGTTGAAAATGTGTTTTACTAAGCGATTATTAGAAGAAGACGATTGGACCATACTTCATGGCGAGCGGGGTAAGGAGGAGAGACATACTAACCTATTACGAGCTGGCCCAACTGCGCCTACAGGGCTAATCCCTTCAACGACCCAGTTTGAAGTTTTACCTTTGTTTTTTTTTTAATCATTTAATGTGTATTCAGCTACAAAGCTATGACACATGACCGGTGCTATGTATACACGTTGGATGACTCTTTTGACGTTAGAGACACTCATACTCTGGATTTCATTTGCAAATACCACTATGAGGTATGCTTGCTTACACAAACAGTCGACCCTCCTCCATAAGTACCCACCAAAGGGACGTTTCAAAACCTTTGATTATCCAAGTATGCCTTCGTCATCCATGTATACCAGCACCAGGAGAAATGTGGTTGTGTTTTGCCGGATTTGAACCAGCGATCTACTGTCTCAAGTGGGATATGTGTCCAAGCTATCCAGACTCTACTTGGCAGACCGGCCAAGACGATGTACCACCGCATCATCCAACCATGGCGGTGTTTATAGTGTCGCCTGCACTCTCGCAACCGAAGTCTTGGCGCGCACAAAGCTCAATTCGTAAAACTCTTGCCAAAATTCGAAATTTCACGCCCGTCGAGAATGTTTCCATCTTCTGCATCATCTTGTAAACTTGTCCTGGTCCCTCTCACGTCCATCCCAAAGAGCTATCTCCCAGATTTGTGCTCCACGCTTTGCTTCCTCCGTCGGGTGTAAATATCGGCGTGGGCGTGTATTTGGTGACCGGCTGAGGCCAGAGAAGGTCGGCGAGAGGTGTGGTCATTGGAATGAGGATGTACTAGGTCGTACTTGTAAACTTGATGAGGCTTAGGTAGGATTCGATCTTTTTTGGAATGAAAATTTGACGTGGTGGAGTTATTTGAATCATTGCCTCGTGGGCCAACTTGTTCGGTATTGCGAAATTTGACTGAACTTGGCTCTGGGAGAATATTTCACTCCCAGGTTCGTAGAGAGAACCACTGACAGGTGTTCAGTCTTGCCCTCCAGTTTTACCTTTTGGAACCTAGAGGCACTGTAAGTCTTACCCCCGTTAGAGTAGTGCTCTTCTCTTGTGTCATCTTGTATACTTGTCCTGATCCCTCTCCCGTCCATCCCGAAGAACTTCCTCTCACATTCGTACGCCACAATTTTTGTCAGCCAGTGGGTATTTGTACTGTCTGGCGTGTATTTAATGGCCAGATGAAGTCAGAGAAATATCAATGAGAGGTGTAGTAATTGAAATGAGAATGTACTTAGTCATACTTGCAGACTTGACAAGGCTTTCGAAGGAATCGATCTCGTTGGGTGCGAAAATTTGATATGGTCTTTTGAATCATCGCCACATGAGCCAACTTCTTTGGCATTTTTTAGTAGTCGGAATGAATGAATGAAATTTTACTTGTGACAGGCACAAGCCCTGCACTCAAAGAGCATGAGACGGAGAAGATTAGCTTCTCCAACGACTATTTACAACGCTAACGCAGTTTGACATTTGGACTACTCATGTAGTGGGTGCATTCGCTGATACCACACGAGACCTTGGTGCTAGGGGCTTTCACCCTTCCCTCAACCGTTAATATCCACCAAAGGGAAAACATGAAAAACCTTTGGCTACCCTGACATGTCTTTGCCATCTTGTATGTAGCCGCCGCGCGAGATATGGCCTCGCAGTCCTCCCTTTCTCGAGTGAGGTAGGTGTCAAGGCTACCCAGACTTAAATTCGGGAAGATGACGACCAGGAAGCGGACCAAAACACCTTCCATCGTTGATTATTCTTAGAGTGTCGGTTGCGCTTTCCAAAATCGTTGCTTCTGCACCCACAGACAATCCCAAGTCGAATACACTCGAAAAATGTACGTCCCAGCATGCCCATTTGTGACCTCTTCACTCGTTCGTCCCACGTACTAGCTGCCTGTCCTCCCTCAAGATGTGAAGCCCCATTAGAGCAACGGTCCCCCATATACCAAGACCCGAGCTTTGTAGATAATGACTTGAATTCCTCCTCGCGGGTATACATAGCATCGTAAATTTATAGTGGGAGCTGGCTGGTTTTTGATGAGGCAAATGCCCAATTGCAATTGGAGTAACGCCATTATCTGTACTTGAGGCGAGGTGGTGTAGTAAGATTGAGGTAGAGGACTCGCGTGAGAATGATAGGTCTAACAATTGTCAAGAAGCCGTCAATTTTTGATATGCTTGAGGTTGTTTTCGACTTCGATTCGGATTCGATTCCTCTTGGCCATCCCAGATATGCAGAGCACACTGAGCGATTACACCGGCACCACTGGAAGGTGAAGAGTTCGTATCTGCCGGCTAGTAGTCGGAATTTTTGTTGTTTGTTTAGTATTTGACGTCCAACTAATGATTATAATATACACATAATAACACACATTTTGCGATGGCAGCAATGGGCTTTATCATCGAAAGTCATACCCCTATGAACCTCCAGCTCTCACTGTAGAGTCTGCAGAGCCGAGATTGAGTTACAAAGACCTCACTTCGACGAGGATTCCCAATCGCTTTCGCCGTCTGTATCGTCTGCATCTCTCA
The DNA here is from genome assembly GCA_905067625.1 of Blumeria graminis f. sp. triticale. Lineage (NCBI taxonomy): Eukaryota > Fungi > Ascomycota > Leotiomycetes > Helotiales > Erysiphaceae > Blumeria > Blumeria graminis. Next base: position 836,728 of record LR898468.1, read on the forward strand.
ACACATTCCCCTACCGCCATTATCTTGAAGCTAACCATCATCAGATCAGATTTTAGGGACAGCGTATCCAGACCCTGCAAGTCGGAACCGGTGACCAAAGAGAAGCTGGGGACCATTTGCCAGGTCGAGCAAGGACACTATGCGGCATTCGCTCGATTCAAAGCTGTAGCCAAAAAGTTCGAGGATGAGATGGTTGCCTCTACGAAAGACGACTCCATGGAGGAGGGATCGGGTTTCGGTGTTCTGGAATACGAAGAAGTCTGAGGGTACAGCAACCCTCGGTGAAGTTTACGACAGCTTCAATTATAGAGCAAGATATTGACTGAATTCAGGTTATCTGCGAACTCATCTTTCGCTCTCAGTGGAGATCAGGAAAAGTTACTTGGAAGATGTGGCAGGAAAGGGAACGGGCGAGAAGCGCGGGATCCGGACCGCATGGAAAAATCTTCCAAATTTGATTTTAGTCTTTGTTTACAGTTTCTGAGTTATAATTTGCCTGCTACTATTTCTGTAGCAAGTCCAGCGGTTGGAATGAGCTGGGCCTGTAAGCAGTGATCCCCACCGGCTCCACCAGTCTTGTACCTATAGTGGACCTGGAGCTTTAGCTTGGGACTTTAATATAAGAAAAAAACCGCGCGCTCGGAAACATAAACGGCCCTCAGTAACGGGACGGATACTTATTGCCGACAGGAACATGAGGCACCCTTGTCTATGAATGATGGCGAGGCCGTCACATCACTGACAGGTGTTGAGAGTAGTACCCCTACTAAAACGTTATAAGGATATAAAATTGCGGCACGGAATCACATTGTGATGACGGGCCCGCACTGTAATACAGAGTTCACATAATTACCGATCTTTCACACCTAGAAATCATGTATTTCAGTTCCACTTTATCAATGCTAGCCGCATGAGGAATTAGAAATGAATTGTGACAAATACTTCAACGATTTGGGTGATTGGCACAGACAAGGGCAATGGTAGAAAAATATACAATTATTTTCAAAAAAAAAGGATCTCACCAATCTTGCATGTCGGATTTGGGTTCTTAATGTTCAAAGCGATTCGTTTCTTAGCGCTTTATCAAATAGAAATATATGAGGTTAAGAATATAATTATTATTCATCGTTCGAAGTAGAAAGGACAGATGGCCGAGCTGGTTACGGCGCCAGGTCAAGGTATAATCAATCAGTCTCCTGGTCACGAATGTGGCGTGGGTTCGAGTCCGACTCTGTTCATTACCCATTTTTAACGCCCCTTTTATGATGGGTTTCCACAATTCCGTTTCATGCCTCATACGTGCCTCGTACACAACTCCAAGTAGGACTTGATGTAATTTTTAAATCATTTAATGTTGAACGGCAAGGTATGTCCGTTTGGTGCAAGGATGAGCCTAACCAGTCAAAGTAACACTTATGAGTCGTGTTATTGAGGCATGCCTGACAAAACTTAAGGTTTTTGAGAAGTTACCCTGGGTGGGTATTCACGGATGAGGGTTCACCTGGAGTGAATAAAAAGCCACCATAATTTAATTTTTTTTGCATCAGATTTTAATTGCGTATGCAGCTATCTAGCTATGACACAATATCAAAGAAAAGTACAGAAAAGGTGACTCAATTTACGAGAAGAGTACTCATGCCTCAGATATCATTTGTAAGTACCACTGCGAAGTTATGGTGGCTTTTTCTTCACCCCAAGTCAACCCTCATCCGTGAATACCTACCCAGGGGAACATCTCAAAAACCCTGAGTTATCCAGACATGCCTCATCACCTTTCAACTTTTCTCCGCGCGAAATGCGGTCTGAGGTGTCTCCTTCCCAAGTGGAGTAGGTGCCCAGGCTACTCAAACCATACCAGAGAACACCACCAGGAGGCGGACCACAGCACCTTCCATCGTCGGCTTGTTTTTATGGTGTCAGCTGCACTCTCGTAAGCGAAGTCTCGTCGCGCACAAAGCTCAATTTTTAAAAACTCTCTGCCAAAATTCGAAATTACGCGCCCGTCGAGAATGTATCCATCCTTTGCATCATCTTATAAACTTGTCCTAATCCCTCTCACGCCCATCCCAAAGAACAGTCTCCCAGATTTGTGCGCCACGCTTTGCTTCTTCCTACGGATATAAATATAAGCGTGGGCGTGTATCTGGCGACCAGCTGAGGCCAGAGAAATTCGACGAGAGGTGTGGTCATTGGAATGAGGATGTAATAGGTCTTACTTGTAAACTTGATGAGACTTAGGTAGAAGTCAAACTCGTTGGGCGCGAAAAAACGACGTGGAGGAGTAATTTGAATCATTGCCTCGTGGGCCAACTTTTTTGATATTGCGAAGTTTGACTGAACTTGGCTCTGGGAGAATATTTCACTCCCAGGTTCGTAGAGGACACCGCGTACAGGTGTTCAGTCTTGCTCTCCTCACCATAACTTCGCAGTGGTACTCGCAAATGAAATCTGAGGCGTGAGTGGTCCTCTTGTAAATTGAGTCATCTTTTCTGTACTTTTTTTTTGATGTTTTGTCATAGCTAGATAGCTGCATACGCAATTTAAATCCAATGCAAAAAAAACCCCCCCCCACTACACATATAGTAGCTAGTTAAATTACATGCAGCAATACATAAAACAGAAATCATAACAGAGCTCCCGGCTCTTAAACTATGAGCTTCAATTTAATACCAGCACTTGCAGTTTGGAAGCAAAGCTGCTCGCCTCGTTTCCCGTCCTATCGTGTCGTGTTCCATGAATAATTTAATTGGACCTCGCTGAGATCAGAGATCTAACCTGAAGGTGAGCACCAATAACATCGGGTTTTCTGTGCAAAGTTTCTGAAGTCTTTAAAGCAGTTTGGTCCGAGAAATTAGAGTAGATAGTCGTCGTGGGGCTGTAGACCTCGCATTCGACGTGTTCTGCGATATTGTGTCATAGCTAGACAGGTGCATACGCAATTAAACCCTGATGCAAAAAACCAAAAAATAGAGCCGCGTCAATCACTCCACTTATGTCTTCATTCACTTTATTGTCCTGTCTGAGTCTAGGACTATGTAGGACATGCAGGTCCTCTCTGCCTATAGGCCAAGGATACCTATGCCAGTAGTATATCCCCTCCTATGCCTCCCATACAGCTCCCCTCAAACAGTACCACCCCTCACAAGTCCTCATTCGATCATACACTTAGAGGGGCTGCTACTTGTGTAGATCAGCCGGCAAAGTCGAATTCTTCACCTTCCAGTGGTGCTGGCGTAAACGCTCAGTATGCTTTGCATATCTGGGATAGCCAAGAAGAATCGCATCCAAATCGAAGCCGAAAGCATATAAAAAAACATCTATAGTCGGCGACTTCTCATCAATGTCGGTTTTGGCATTCTCACGAGAGTCCTCTACCTTAACCTTACCACATACCACCTCGCCTCAACGACCGATAAAGGTGTTACTCCAATTGCAAACGGGAGCTTGCCTTATTTATTACCGATCATCTCTGGCTACAAACTTACGACGCTACGTTTACCCGCAAGGAGGAAATTAAGTCATAATATACAGAGTTGGGGTCTTGGTTTATGGGGGCTGTAGCTTTAATGGGCTTATAAACCTTGAGGAAGGACAGGTAGCTGAGATGTGAAGCGAGAGGGGAGAGAGGTCTCCGAAGATTATGCTGGGACTGACATTTTCGAGGGGTTTTCAACTTTGCATTGATTATGGGCGCCAAGCGAAGATTTCGGCTAATTAGCCAGGAGGGCTTCCTTTGTCGATGATTCAACGGCAGTCCCCAACGCCCTGGACGGCACAAAAGAAGCTAGGCTAAGCTGCCATACAGCAATCACGCTCTGTCAAGACTTTTCTGACATTTCAGCACGACCTTCGGGAAGGAGTTGGAAGGAGGCTAGAAATGCAGAGGGTGAATTTCCTGAGGTACCCGCAAGTCTGCAGCGTCCAGCTGGCCGGCCTCTTCGAACGCTTCAGAAGGGGCAATATGTCTTCGGATTTATTCCTAATGTCGGTATTAGGAGGGCTCCGCACCCAGTGGTTTTTTGCGATTTACCCGGCTGCCATACACCCGCAAATGGCAATCGTTTCGTTGGCTGGAGAGGGGAGATAATGAAGGGCTAAGGGCTCCTCTTAGTGTATGATCGAATGAGGACTTGTGAGGGACGGTACTGTTTGAGGGGAGCTGTATGGGAGGCATAGGAGGGGATATACTACTGGCATAGGTATCCTTGGCCTATAGGCAGAGAGGACCTGCATGTCCTACATAGTCATAGACTCAGACAGGACAATAAAATGAATAATAATAAATGAACAGAATTGAAAATGTTATCATAATTGTTTAATGCATATTTAGATGTCCAGCTGTTTCAAATGTGTGCCTGGTCTGCATATAAAATGACTGCTTTGACTTTGAAGACACTCCTTCTCTGGAAATCAGTCGAAAATACCACTCCAAGGTATGTATACAAATAACAGCCTATTCTCCCTTGCGATTACAATCCAAAGAGTTATTTTAAGGGCTTTTGTCACTCAATGATGCCTTCTTGACTTATGTATATTGACAACGCTAGACATATGTTTGAGTTCTGCTGGACTCGGAGTATCCTTATGCTGTCTAAAGTGGGACGAGTGTTCAAGCTATTGTCAAGGTATGGGTACGTGGAAGATTGACGAGGTCAAATCTGGTGAATGAGGTTGTCTACAAGGAGGAAAGGTGGTCCACCTAAGGCTAGAGAGTAACTAAATACAGACGCGTTTGCGCTCTACGCGATTCCATAATCACACGTGACCCTATCTAAATGTAGCAATACCCTAACAGCTATCTAGACCCTAGTTGGCAGACCATCGCAAATTAAGTACCAATGCACTATCGAGCCATAACTGTGTCTTTAATTCTAACTGTACTCCCGCAGACGAAGTGGTGGCGCGCATAGTGATCTTCACTTTAAGTCATTCCTCAAAGATCAAGATTTATTCACATTCGAACATGTATCCATCTTTCGCATCGTCTTATCAATCAACTATAATCTCTCTTAATAACGTCCCAAGAATCACCACTCTTAAATTTTGCGCCAGGTTTCTTGTCTTCCAGTACATTGCCGTCTTAACGTGGGCGTGAACTTGGAGGCCAGTTGAGGCCAGGGACTGAGCCAATGTGAAATATGACATCGAAACGAGGATGTATCTGGCCATAATTGTAGACTATTTGAGATTTTATTCGGTATGTATCACGGGTAGGTCTCGTTGGAACGGAGTCACAAGCAGATCGGAGGTACGAGAGGACGAAGTACGGGTAAGAATATATCAATAAGACGTTGCACAATCTATCCTAGAGTGCAACTACTTAGATACTTATTGTAAAACTTAGAGAGGTCTTCGTGCGAATGTCACGTGAATCGTCAAAAGGTAAAAGCGAACACAAGAATGAATTGATTAATTGTCTCCGTGCTACGAGTCCATCGTAGCACTATAATATCTAGTTCTACCCTATTGATGCCCCTGATCATCATTACTAGTCTGACATGCCTGCACGCAGATCGTCCTTTCGCTTTTGGACTGGATCCAGACTTATGCAAGCACAAGTCTGCTTACACTTATACTTCATTCCTGCGCTAGCATCAATCATACAGATAAGTAAGATAATTGTACGTCATGTGACTTATAGATCAGGTCATAAGCGAGAACCATAGGTACCATGACAGTATGGATCTTGCTTGGAGGTAAGGGTTAAAATAGTTGAAAGCCTTAGTCATTGCCTCGAGGGTAATACTCCAATATTGCGAAAAGCAAACAAGCTTAGACCTAGAAAAATACAATATCCTTAGGTTTGTGTAATTCACTACAGATAGATGTTAATTCCTCGTCCTCGTGAGGCACATCTTTCCAGCTTAAGCGGATTTCAGCTTCTGATTGCATGCTGTCATGTTAAAAATCACCAAGTGTGAATGAGTGCTAACGGAGGTGAGAGGCGGTATCTGTTATCTAGATAATTTACAGTAAGTTTCTCATTTATTGTTGGCTATGCATTTAGCAGGTCCAAGCAATTGAGCTTAAGCTTTAACCCAATGCGATCTCGCAAAATAGAGAAGAGGTTAAGGTGCAAATAGCGTTCCTGAGCATGAATCAGATTTCAGAGCTCAAACGAGAGAAATAGCTTGAGTACTCACCTGCATCATGGAAGGGCCGGACCCGTTTCATTTCGGAACAATTTCATGTCTAGGGCAATGCGGATTAGTGGAGAATCTGGGAGGGTCTGAAACTGCCGCAAGCGAATAGCCAGCCTGCCAATGAGACAGAAGTGACAGCTGCATCCCAGATACGGATGAAGACGAGTGCGGCATCGGCTGCTTGAGCCAGGTAATGTTCATGGACAACCGGGTGTGTGGCAATGTGATAGTGCACATATACAGCTTCTCTTGAAATACAGGCGGCAAAGTAGTCACTGAGGTTTGCGAGGCTATCAAATTAAATCAATCCACATCGCCACCTGAGTTTGAAAGGGACGGAGCCTAAGGCTTACTAATACACGTGATTTGGGAACTCGCACGATGATAGCGGAACATACTATGAAATACTCAGGCCGCATGGCCCTAAGTAAACAACAGCGCCAATTGGTTGGCAGTGTATCTTGCGTTTAACAAAGTCTGGCAGGCGGTGTGGCCTACTGCAAGAAGACGAGGAGAGATACACTGGAATTCCAGGTTCACGGTCGCTTTCAGTTATCCGCTCCAAACGTCAATGTACCCCGGTGTCTCAGAGGCCCGTCGTCACCCGCAGCAGCTCACGCATCACCATTTTTCCCCTCTGCCTCTCAGACTTCCTACCGACCAATGCGAGTGCGGCGATGTGCTGTCGGCGGACGGCTGAGAGTTTGACGGGCATCTCCTGTACACCTAGATGCCTTCAGCCACTATGACCTCTTGGTCTCCCCTGTACGCACGGATGTGGTGAACGAAGAGCGGGCCCTACTGGTACTAAGATGGTAGTGCACTGTAAGCTCTGTACTCTTGTGAGATGATAGTCACGTGAACACGTATGTCGTATGCCAGATTTTCAAGAAGGCGGCGTCGATACGCCTAGCCCTAAAATGAGCATCACTGGTCGCTGAAAAGAGCGACGAAGGGCGGAAATAAGTACATCAAGGGCGAGACTTGCCCGCCGATCTCTTTCATACTTACTAGTCAGGGTCCCATAACGAGTAGCTGAGTGGAGGAGTATGCGGGTCACGAGCTCCAGTATTGCGAGCTACTGAGCACCTGCTCAGAGAAACCACCGGGCAGCATCGTTCATATGCCTCAAAGGTCAGGCCAAATACTCATATGCCATGACCATATAGCTACCGTAGGTCAAACCAGCAAGCTGATGTATATTTTATAGGGGCCCCTTTAAACCTCACTCGCGCGTCTGAGCGATGTCAGTGTGTTGCTGCTTGTCACTCACTTTCATCTCTAAAATATGATCAAAGTGAAGTGTTGGCGGGCTTGCGAAAGTGGCACTCTGAATCATGCTGACAATACTCATCATCCACGCCCCACTATGCGAGAGACTGATTGTCGCTCACCACTGATGATGCAGGTGGAAAGCAAATAAATTGTAGGGGTCATGGCCGACTGATAGGCAAGAGCTTCATTCAGGCATCAGTTCGAATCTGTGACACAAGCAATGTAAATAGTTGATAGATCATTTGGCAGCTACCCTTCAACTCCCCCCCGAACGGCTGTAATAACATCGGATTCATACGTAATACGCCAATCCTATTCCCCATACGCCAGTATTACATGACAAGCCTTGATAGCTATGTAACCTACTCCAGCCGTCGATATCGTGAACACGATTTTTAGCTCATCATAACTTGAGTCCGTGATCTCTCAAAAGCGTCGTACCCAGTGCTTTGAGCGTACCTACCGCTGGGTTATTTTCAGCCCCTCGTTTAGGAAACTCTACTAGGGCTGCGTGTAGTGCTGCAATTGCCATGTCGCCGTAGAATTGGATGAAGCGAGGAAAACTATGCTCAACCAAGCTTTTTAGGACAACAAAACGGCTAGGTGAATTCACTCTGTCGGGTGTACTTACTACCGCTGATAGTGCAAACCAGTAGTTGACTGGTGGATAAGGGTTAGTCCATTTCGTCCGGCTGAAGTCCCGAAGGGAAATAGCTGCATACCCAGCAGCAATACCTGACATACGGTCGTAGTGCGCCTGCTCCGAAATAAAACGCCCATTAATCTTGCGCCAGCCGATTCGAACTCGGCCTTCTTCCGTCAAATCATCCCCACTTACTCCAAACAGAATAGGACAGGCAATAAATATTTTGGATATTAAAACATCAATTAGTGACTTACCCCGCCAATGAAGTCGTGGATCCGAGAATATCTTGGCCGTGAGGATACCAATAGGGGTGGCAGCTAGAGGCTTCACAGCTGCCTCACTGACCAATTGAGCACATATTGACTTGCAAAGAGAACCGATCAGATAGATGAAAACAATTGGTAACTTATCCGAGTTCATGTCGACACCGTCTTCAGTCAATGTCGCTCCTGAAACTGCTTCATGATTTTTAACAGTAAACAGGGATACTGGGATAGGCTGGTAATTTGTCTTGAGGGCCTCTCGAAGTTTAAGTATAACCTTATTCACCTGCACAGACATTAGCATGACGTGGTAATGTAGTTATGAGACTTACAATAGTCGAATTATTGCCTCCCACGACTAATTGACCAAGTGCTTTGGTAATCTCACGCCGACCCTCACTACATGTGTTCTTCAGCTTCATAGAGTTTCCGTCAGGGTCGACCTGGTCTTCGACAAGTTTCCGCACGCGTTTCATTTCTGCATGAATCTCTCGATAGCGTGTCGTGTTTACAAAATTCTGGGTTTGCTGGTGAAATTTTGATCTTTGCGCGGTGGATTGGTTCAGAACTTTTGCTGAGGCACTAGGTTGTGATATAGAAAACTTTCCTACCTGATCAAGCTTTCCAGTTGCCACTGTCGGTGATCCAAACGTAGTAGGCTGTGGCGTGACGATTGACTGTTCTTTGGTATTTGATACTAATTTGGCAGTGGATAGGGAAGGTTTAATTGTCGGTAATGCCGTAGAAGTAGACACTGTAACACTAGATGGAACAAGAGGTCTCTTGGTCGTCGCGAGTTCAATGATATTGTCTCGTTTCGATTCGACCAATGGTTGCGATTTTGATGCCAGAGCTCCATTTTGCGAGGTAGCTTTGATCGGAAAGGACGGAAAAGCGATTGTTGGTTGCACGGGTTGAGCGCCCACTGTAGAAGAGGTTGGAACATGAGGCTGTAATGGTGGCAAGGTTATTGGCTTTGAGATCTCCCTGACCTTCTTCTCGGCCTCACGAATGCGACACTCTTCGCGAACTTTTTCGCTTTCTATACGAACGCGCTCTTCCGCTGCATCTGCTGCTTCCTTCAAGGCCTCTCGCTCACATCGTATTCTGTCTAATTCAAGGAGGCGCAAAGCTCTCTCTCGCACCTTTGTATGTTCTGCCTGGGCCGCTGAGAGAAGGGTACCGTGAAAGTCCTCCAAATTCAAGGAGAAAAGACTGTAGTTGAAGTCATTTTCAAAGGTAGGCATATTCATATTATTAGTCAGAATTGAATTCTCCTCATTTTCAACATTATTTATTTCACCTAGCATAGTTTAGAGATAGATGAGAAACGCGAACTGCAAGGTGTAACAAATAATACTATATCATTTGACTTCGTCGCAAGTGTGGAAGTCGCCAATTCAGGTGCGTTCTGCCGGGCGGTCTTAGGCGCTAGCCAAAAATAGAAAGTGCTGCCAAGAAGTAACTTGGGTACAGCTCGAGCCCACAGTTTGACCCCTAACTTCGCACAACTGGCCAGCTTCCAGAAACGTCCCATCGCTCTCCCTCTCCTCCTTAAACATAGCTCGATTTCTCGTGCAGCGCTCCTTGAAATCAACTCACATCCTTTCATTTAACCAAATTCTCTCCATCATCTAGAAGCATCTGGACCTCCCACCACTGTTCCCACCTCAATCGCACTTGACGTGCACGCTCCAGTATGGAGCATCAGCAATGCCAGTCGCCTCAGGGTAGTGCCACTGGTCCTTCAGCTCGAAGACTTCACATTGCTCATCGAAGAAGCCCATCCGAGCTGACACCGCTAATGAGCATGTTTTCATCACCTGGAAGTAAGTAGGATCTAATCTTCCGTGTTTCCCTTCAGCCTTTACCAGACCCAAGTTCCAGGATACATAGCTAACACGTTTTATTCTAGTGGAACAGCTTGCAATTCAACAACAAATTGAGTTACTTCAACAGCAACAGCAGCAGATTCAAGCTACACATCAGCAATACGTTAACATGGGGATGATACCTCCCACACAACATCTTGCTCAAGGAGGTGGTTTTACACCCCTACAGCAGCAACAGCTACCAAACATGTCATCACAATCATCATTTCAATTCCCTAATCAAATGCAGCAGTCACAGATCAATGGTAATATGGGTGCTCCCGCCCAGCCAATGTCTCACCGTCGGAATCAATCTGCAGTTCCAAACATGGGCATGGGGCCACCTCCAGCTCCATCATCTGGGACTTCTTCTATAGCTTTTAACGATTTCAACATTCAAAATAGAGAAAATATTACAGGTAAAGGTAGTCGGGGTGGGGGTGGACCCCCCGCAGGCGGTCACCAGAGGCGTCACTCCCTCGCCTTACCCGAGGCTAAAAAAGCTGCTGAACTTGCCCAACAGCAACGAACAACATCTGGATTTCAGTTTCCTTTACCTGGCGCGGCTTCAGATACTACGGCACCGGATGAAGCATCCAGCCAGACTCAAAATACTAATAGCTTCCTTACACCTAATTCTAATACGCGAGGAACTCGTATATCTCATGGAAGAAGCCAAAGTGTAGCTGCTGGACCTGAACTTAGACGTGGATCAGCAGCTCGTGGAGGTGGGTCATTTCAATTTCCCACGCAAGATTCGAACGGTGCGGGTCAACCCAACGACTTCCAGCGAAGGGGAAGTTACAGTAACCACACGCGAAGCTCATCACGAAACTTTGATGGAAATTGGAGGAATAATACAAATACGACCCAGCCACCGCAAGATCAACAAAATTTGAATAATTTCCAGAACCAGCAACAACAGGGTAACTTTCAGCCCGGACATCGCTCTCGTAGCTCAGTGAACCAGTCTATCAGTGCAACTCTGAACTCTTTCCAGTTTGGAGGGCAGGCTCAACTCGTTCCCCTGCCTCAAGGACAAATGGCCCTCGTTCAACAACCAATATTTCCCGGCCAACAGCTTAACCCGCTACAAATCAACCAGTTACAAGCTTTGCAAGCGGCTCAAATGAATGGTCATGTGAACAACCAGCAAATCCCTACACAGGCTCAACAACAACAGCAGCGAAAGACCCTCTTTACACCTTATCTTCCACAAGCCACTCTACCAGCATTGCTAGGAGATGGTCGGCTCGTATCAGGCATACTTCGTGTAAATAAAAAGAACAGAAGTGATGCCTATGTTACCACGCAGGACGGACTTCTCGACGCTGATATATTTATCTGTGGAAGTAAGGATCGTAATCGCGCATTGGAAGGCGACCTAGTTGCTGTTGAATTGCTTGACGTTGGTGAGGTCTGGGCGCAAAAACGAGAAAAGGAAGAGAAAAAAAAGCGAAAGGATTTTACCGATAACAGATCTGGCAGTATCGCCAATGGAGGTAATTCTTACAGGGATTCTAACAATTCTGACGACCAGTTCGGTTCTTGCGATGGCGGCATTCGACGACGTGGAAGCCTTAGACAGCGGCCTACCCAGAAGAAAAATGACGACGTCGAAGTAGAAGGCCAAAGCCTTCTTTTGGTCGAGGAAGAAGAGGTCAACGATGATCAGAAGCCGTTATATGCTGGGCATATCGTTGCAGTGATTGAGCGTGTTCCTGGCCAAATGTTCTCTGGGACGCTTGGCCTCTTACGGCCCAGCAGTCAAGCTACGAAAGAGAAACAAGAGGCTGAACGTCAAGCACGGGACGGCGGGGTCGGGCGCTTTCACGAGCAGCGCCATCAAGATAAGCCTAAAATAGTTTGGTTTAAACCCACTGATAAACGAGTGCCACTCATTGCCATTCCCACCGAGCAAGCTCCTCGCGACTTTGTTGAAAAACATCAAGATTATGCAGATCGTATATTCGTCGCGTGCATTAAAAGATGGCCAATCACATCTCTTCATCCTTTCGGGACCCTTGTCGAACAATTAGGAAAGATGGGAGAACTAAAAGTTGAGACAGATGCGCTATTGCGAGATAACAATTTTGCAAACGATGAATTCTCTGACGCAGTGCAACGAAGTGTCGATCTCGACGGCTGGTCACTCGAAAAAGAGGATCAAGAGCTGGTTTTGGAACGGCGAGATTTCAGGGAAGAAGAAATATTCACAGTTGATCTTAACGGAACCGACGAACACGACTGTGCTATTCACGTGAAGACTGAAGCGTCTGGTAACTTGGAGATTGGCATTCACATTGCAGATTATTCGCACTTTGTCAAAGCTAATTCCTTGGTTGATCGTGAGGCCAAGCGTCGTGGTACGGCTGTATACTTAATGACCCGCTCCTGTGCCATTTACCCGTCAAAAATAGCAACAAATTTGTGCTCCTTCATCCCACTCCAAGATCGGCTTGCAGTTAGTGTCGTATTCAAAGTCCAACCTCAAACATGCTCAGTCTTGGAAGAAGAGACATGGGTGGGCAAGAGCATTGTAAAGAGCTCTAGCAAAATTTCACGCGCTGAAATGGATGACATATTATCATCTAAGAGCAAGGATGAAAGTGGGAGCTGCAAGCTGAGAGATTTACATGTAAGTGCTTATAGCTGTATATCAGCTCTAACTGACGATTGTAGAACGTGGCTCAGAACTGGCGTGAAACTAGGCTCAATACTGACGAGAAAGTTGCACCCTTACGTCTGATTTATCAGCTTGATGATGAAAACAGTCTAGTTGAGCGAAATATTTTCAACTCTTCTCCATCTGTCGAAGTTATTGAAGAGCTTATGCATAAAGCTAATGCCTTTGTTGCGCAAAAGATCTTTAAAGGACTACCCGAAAAGGCATTTCTCCGCCGTCAGAGCGCACCCAAACCAGGACGCCTTCAAACCTTCGCGGAGCGTATGAATTTGATCGGACATGTTATCGATACAACTAGTAGCGGAAGTATACAAAATAGCTTGTTTAAAATCGAGGATGCAGATGTCCGGAAGGGTATGGAAACTCTCTTCGTTAAAACTATGCACAGGGCAAAATATTTCGTACCCGGTAAAACTTCTACCAAAATCTATGAACATTATGCGTTGAACTTGCCGCTATACACACATTTTGCTTGTCCATCCCGTCGCTATGCTGATCTAGTTGTCCATCGTCAACTAGAAGCAGTCCTTTCGGATGGCAAGATTGAATATGTCGAAGATCTCGAAACTCTTGCAAAAACTGCCGAATCTTGCAACACTAAAAAAGATTCTGCCCTAAATGCTCAGGAGCAGAGTATTCACATTGAGTCTTGCAGGATCATGGATAGAAAGCGTGAAGAGGCTGGTGGAGAACTTATTGCAGAGGGAATCGTCATCTGTATTCATGATTCGGCATTCGATGTCCTAATACCCGAATATGGATTTGAAAAGCGAGTCCATTGCGATCAGCTACCACTGAAAAAGGCCGAGTTCCGCAAAAAAGATCGAGTTCTTGAGCTATATTGGGAGAAGGGAGTATCCTCGTCTACTTATGTTCCCGAGGATGAGCGAAACAAAGGGAGTATCTCTCATCATTCCAACTATGCGGCAGCGGCTGCTGCTAAACAGGCGGCAGTTGCAGAGCGAGCAAAGAAAGAGCATGAAGAGGCTCAACGTAAACAGATGGAGAGCGGGACTATTCCTACGGATGACGTTGATGCTCTCTTCGACGACGATGATTGTATTTCAGACATGGCCGAAAGTCTAGCTGGAACATCCCTCACCGACCGACCAACCCAGAGTGTACCCTCGTCCCCCACTAACATCTCAACGACTACTAATGCTAATCCATGTACCGAATCGGAGTCTAGATCTAACGCGGCCGTACAGCCGGAGATTAAGGTTAGCCCAAGGGAAAAATACTCGAAACTTTTCACTCTTCGTGAAGAAAACGGAGAATATATTCAAGACGTAAAGGAGCTAATGCGAGTTCCTGTAATCCTAAAAACTGACCTAACCAAGAGTCCACCGTAAGTCACCCTAACCCACGAGTAAATATTATCGATTAATTTAAAGTAGTTGTTTGACAATTCGATCCCTTAACCCCTATGCCCTTTGATGTTTCACAGGGTCAAACACCCCTTCTTTAGCAATATGAGAGAAAATATTTGACTCCCATGGGAATCAGAATAATGTGTGCCTTGCGACCAATGTCAAATTTTGTTAGAGATGGCTAGGATGATGGAAGTATGGCATAATCCGTAGTGGGTGATGATGTTATTGAAACTTTGTAATTGGGTTCCTTTATGCGTCTTGCTAAGACGTTTGATTTTATGGCTATATCTTTAGCACTATTACGTCTAGCTTAATCTCATGTCGGCGCACGCGTAATTGATAGTTAGTTCCTGCATGGTTGTAGAGAGAATATCATACTTGGAACACAAGTTATGATGGCAATGAAGAAAAATATGATTATTACAAACTTCGGAACCAATACTGTTTAAACACGTGAAATATGTCTGTAGAAAATATTTGAGCAGCCCAGTATTTGACTCGAGAGACTGTTCGTGTTTAACCTTCATATCGCAATCGAATCATGAGGAATGGCGCCATACAGTGAGGAGATAGTATGCATGACTCTGAAACGTCCTACCTCGATCATTACTATTTCAAACAAAAGATGGAGTTTGGTAGCACCGTAAGTCAGATCCCCTGCAACAAGGCTCTGACACGAATGAACAGCCCTCGAGCCACGATATGTTTGAACTGCTGAGCAACATTTACTAAAGCAGACGATGAGCACCCGCTTTACAATATCAATCAATTCATCTTCTTTCTTAATCATTTTTAAAATTTATTTATATTTCACAATACACGAGCTGGTCTGGTTTAATATACTTTACATAATTACCCTCAGCATATTCAAATAATTGAACACCAGCATCTTCCAATTACAATATATCTGTATACCTAATTTTCCTCCCGGGACACCAATTAAATTTACCACCATGCAAAACATCAAACAGGTAGTGAGCTTGACCTTCATAGCTTGGATAAGTACTACTTCGGCATTACCCGCTTTGCCTTATCTATCTTCTCATGCCATCAGAGCCTATGAAGCTGGCCAGCAAGTCAGGAGCTCGTTGTTAGAAACCAGGCAGAATCCGCAAACAGGCTTACCAGATTCAGTCACCGACACAGACATATTAGAGTTGTGAGTATCTTGACCACTGAATTCAGCTCTGCCAGTGGCTAATCCACATAGTGCGTTAACCTTAGAAAATCTCGAGACAGCCTTTTACCAGCAGGGCTTTGCAAAATTCCCAGACTCAGACTTTGCCGCATTGGGCCTTCAGC
Source organism: Blumeria graminis f. sp. triticale (assembly GCA_905067625.1). NCBI lineage: Eukaryota > Fungi > Ascomycota > Leotiomycetes > Helotiales > Erysiphaceae > Blumeria > Blumeria graminis. The sequence goes on from LR898468.1 coordinate 852,287, forward strand.
AGGCAGATATCGCGAACTTAAAGTCAATTGGCGGTACCGAGGCAACCCATGTCACGACCCTCGCAGCCGCCATAGCTGGTACAGGGGCAGCACCAGTTCAGCCGTGTACCTATGACTTCAAATTTACGAATGCGGCTGGTATGGTGGCTACCGCAGGAGTGTTGGAGAACGTGGGTGTTTCAGCGTACGTCGAATTCCAATGGATATCAGTGACAATGAATTGTGGCTAACTTCTTGATATCAGTTACCTAGCTGCAGCACCCCTTGTAAAATCCCCGGCTATTCTTACCGTCGCTGCGGAGATTGTCACTGTCGAGGCCCGCCATCAAACATTTATCCGCACAGCCTCCAAAGCAGCTGCGATACCTGGTGCCTTTGATACACCTCTTGGGATTCGTGCTGTCTTCTCTATTGCGGCGAACTTTATCCAATCATGTCCAAATGGCTCAAACTTAGCCATCACACCATTCCCAGAGCTAACCATGTCTCCAACGCAAAGCATGACAAAGTTGGTTGGCGGCACGGAAGTCAGGATGGAGTCTCCTGCGGCAATGAGCGCCACAAGTTGTGCTTTTGTAAACGGCGGTCAAACTGGTGGAAGTTCCTTTACACCGTTCCAGAATGGAGCATGCGTCGTTCCTATGGGTCTGACGGGTATTACATATGTCCACCTAGCAAGCTCGACACCGGCAGATGGTATGCTGACAGATTCAATAACTGTAGCTGGACCAATGGTGATGACTGTTAATTAGTCGTCCCTAGGATTGATACATACAAATAGGTACAAGGTTATTTTGGGGCGCTGGCTGTCTCCTAAAGTGTAAAACTTGTTGCCGTAGAGGCAGTGAATATCCCCTCCTGATTACCCTAGCCTTCTTGGCATAATTTAAGGTTCAACTAATTCAATAGAGGATATATATATATTAGTAATACAAAAAAATAGTCTATTTTAACATACTTAAATAAATTTACAACCCACGCTCTGATGAGATATGTTGTGTGTGTGATAAATGTTCTACTTGAGTCTATGACTATCTAGCACATTGGGCTCCTCTCTGACCCAGGCCACATCACGCTCTGATTCCCACGTAGTAAATGCCAAACTTACCCATGGAACATGAGGGGCGACTACTTAGCCACACTTGGTTGTCGTAAAATCTATTCGGCAAATGTATGGTTACAACATAAGGCTGATCTAAGAGAAAATAAAGCTCAGTGTACACTCCACGCCTGTGAAGTTAATGCAGGCGATAGAGGGCTGGAGATAATCTCTACGAACCACGGTCACGCATGGTAGAATAAGGAAGGTCTATAGGCTGATTGGGGAATACTCATCTTAGCAATCATCGTAGCGTCCACACTGCCTATCACTGACTTTATGAGTACTGCATTGTGATGGCGGTAGGCAGCACAGTCTACAAAAGTAAATTTAAAGCATTCCTTGGACTAGATATTCGACTCTCCAGAAAGCAAAGTAACTCAATGTTCAACGGTTTCCGTAGACTCAAGCGTCCAGGCAGTTACTCTGAATGCAGATGCGAATCGCCGAGACTCGTTGAGCGTGGAAACCAAACCAAAATGCAATCATTGCCTGCTAGTCTCAGCTACCCTTCAAACAACCTTAAATGTGTCGAACACTATTGCGATTGAGAACTCGCTTGCTCAGCTCTCCGTCTCGACTCGAGAACGTTTTCCATCATCTCAGCTCCATAACTTAAGCGCCGTGGCGATAAACTCTCAGCGTGCCGCGCCACCAAGGCCTCGACTTTTCCAACAATCGTGATACATGCGCGCTCAAAAGTGTCTTGTACTCGGACTGGGCTGTACATACCATCCCCTCCTAGATCCAAGTGGTCAAAACGGATCACAGCCACACCCTCACCGACTTTTCGACGCCGAAGATGACTCACCTTTTATGGGTCCCTGATGGATTGGTAGCGCATAGGGCAAGGGCACATCTCTACCGTTCGAGTTATTACTCCGCTGTAACCAGTAGCCCGTCTCGCACAAATCTAGTATGCTAGGAGTGTAGGGTATGCATCATATCCGACTTCGGTCTCCCACAAATCATGACCTGCAATTCTGCGTGGAGATTGGATTATATTCACATTATAGTCCCATCTGAGTCTATGACTATGGGAGATTTCTAAAATCTACTTGATCGAAGCTGGTTAAATCTACTTTATTTTACCCAGATTATTTTTGATTCTAGCCTTGTGGACAGTGGGGAATCCGCCTGGAGAGCCAAGTAGGTTCCAGAGATTTCCATCATGAAAAGTAACGTGTTTTAGACCATATTAATGACTCGACTGAAGAATTTGATTTATCTTACACGTCAAGAAGCGCTTCACGTAACTGATCACATTGGCTGATATTTTCCTGAGCTCTCCGAAGGGAATCAGGCTCTCACCCCTAGTATGTGTGGCTACCCAAGACAAATTTGACACCCTCTGACCGCCCTGTCATGTCTAAAATATGATGTTACGCCTGGGGACGGCGCAAGATACAGTTGGGTCTTCCCGGATTCGAGCCAATGACTGTAGTTTGAGTGAGGCAGGCAACTGGAGCTTCTAATATCAACCAAGGATGCCGATTCAGGCGGATCACTAGAGTGATGATACTTTTAAAGCCCCTTGTGGGTCATGGGACGGACTGAATTAGTTATGCATCGATGCTTTTGTGGGTGAAGCGATGTAATCCCGAGCAAATCGAATAATGCCTAGGGCTAAGCTACTGGTGCAGCTAAGGCTGAGAACTACGAATTTACTCTTGTATTGATGAAATCTCTGCTCCTAAACTCATCTACAGCCTTGATGCTATATACCCATCTGAAACTATTTCCTGAAGAGATTATCTATTCCTCGTTTCCCAAAATTACATGTGAAATATATTACATGTGTTGGAGATCAAAAGATCTCAAGTTGGAGCTTTGAACATCCTGACTATCCTGAACATCTTGAACACCCTGATCACCATGTCCCTGGTGAGACATCAAAGCTCAAGTGAGTTAATCTGATATGTGTCATCCCAATATCCAATGATTCTCATTACTATATTCAGTAAATTCCAAACTATCAGGAGTTTGACAGGAAGTTTAGGGGCTTTCAATGATTCAATGGCGGGCCGAATCCAGATGGTAGATCACGACGTCATCTTTGGCCGATTAAAAGTATCGCCTACCCTCGCTATTCAAATAGTGGTGTTCACAGTAATCTCCTGTGTTCTGCCCTCTCTCCCCATAACCAATCTTCTCTCCTTCCAAGGCTGTGTCCCTTCACCTCTTGTGATCTTGGAGCAAGTCTTCTCCAGAAAATATTAGCGCATTACTCAGAGTCCTGTTGCATGTATTTAGAGCGTCGGAGCTTTTGTTTGTGGGCTAGAATTAGTTGAATGGGTGTGAAGTCTCTGAAACGAGGCTTTACATTGTCGTAAATGTAGACGTGGTGAAATTTTGGTTGGAATATAGCTGTGAAAGGAACGTAGATTGAGTTGATTCGAAACCCTGAGTCATGGTTGCATGAGCTAACTGTGTCTATTGTGCGAAATTGGTAAAGGCTCGTCTCTGAAACAGTATTCTATCCTCGAGTTCGCACTAGATGTCGCCAAAAGGTCTCGAGTCTTCGTAGGCCATTTTTCAAGGGAACATGTTTGAGATTGAAAAGCTGGAGCGAGTCAGAGTGACAGCACTCGTGGAGACTCAGAGTTTAGCATGACTCTCGTAGTGATGGTGCTTCAGGCTGGAGACCTGCCTATGGTGTGTCCCTTGATGCTTAGGATGAAACAACCCGTCCGGGCCGGAAGGCATTAGCGAGCAAGGCTACCATCTTCGAAGTTCGATAGATCTTCCAGTTACGGGATCAATACCGGAAGGCTTGGACGATAAACTTTATGCAATAATTCTCGCACGGTAGTCGTAGAAACTATCATCAGCGTATGGTGATTCAAGGCTGACTCAGAACTGTTTGAGATCCGTATTTGGACAAGCGACAAATCTCGCCCTACACATGTTGCCGCCTGAGCTGTCTCGGAAACACCAAGATCTGCAGCATATCTCCATAATTATCTTGTCCCCTGCAATTGCATACCCTCACGATAAAATTTATAATATGATTTTTTAAATCAATTATGCAGTACCTCTCAAAGGGTGAATCTCGGCCGGCTCCACCGGTCTAACATCTGAATAGATAGAAAAGTTCAGCTGAGGACTTCAAACTAAATAAATATGTAGTAACTGTATACATGATCAGGAGGCAATCCTGCATTAACTCAGGAGCATCCTAGAATCCAACATTTCCATCCCATGGATTCTTTCAACCCAGGAGACGACTACATCGGATTTTAGAGCATCTTTCAACTTGCATCCATCCTCATGATCAAACAAAGATGGAGGCGCGCAGTATTTCTGTATATAGTAGGGCTTTTTTTTAATGCATCATCAAGGAAGACTAACCATCACAATTCCATCAATCTGCATCACATACCTATCCAGGGTCTAGTGAAATGTCACTATCTATTGGCCTGTTTCTAGTTTACCGGACGGTGTTTCCCACGCATCGCTTGTCGCCTTTGAATGGAACATGGGTTGCGAAATCATGGGGGGTAATAGAGTAGACTACCGAGATGACAATGCTGTGGCGACGAAATTAGCCCAACTTCGCGATGAAGTTAAGCCAGTCAAACACTGGAATCTTGGGTAGCGAGGTGGTTTGGTAACAGGGGGGGTCCACGCTTCGATGCACACTCCCCAGATCTTCTGCTCGGTCGGCATTGGTGTGATCCAGTACAGTGGTTAAGGGAGACAAAATCTCAACACCTGTCAGTGGAGTCCCTTAAGAACGTCCAGCTCTCACTGAAGAGTCTGTAGAGCCGAGATAGTGAAACCTTTTAACTTCGAGCTGAGGTATCTACCCCTCCGTCAAAGATACGCTTTCGATACCTCATAAGACGACCAAGACGACGATAATGATGCTGTGAACGAGGAAAGATACCGCGGTACCAAACGCTATAACGGTATTAATAGAAGCCCTCGTTGTATCACAACATGTGCTACCTACCAGCGGGCGAACAAAAAGCCCACGAAAGCAAAGTAAAAGATCCTCCCGCCCTCAAGAAAAGCAGATTTCGACTCGTCTATAATATCGTCCATACCAATCTTAACTTCTGAATCTACTAGCCAGGAAGGCATCTGAAATACATGTTTTACTCAACGACCCCACGTTCGTAACTACTTTTGGATGCTGGGCTAGGCTCCTTCACGGCAGTCATTCTCGACCAAGACTTTTCTGACATCCTTTCACGACCTTTGGTTTGTCCTGCGGCATGGATTAGGGGAGGAGTAAGGAGGAGGCTAGAAAGGTTGAGAGACACTCTTAGGTATACGAAGGTCTGCTGCGCCCGGCTGGCCGGCATCTTCGTCATAGGAGAGACCCGCACCCAGTGAATTTTGAGACTTTTCCCTGCAGCTACACACCCGCAAATGGCCATCGTTTAGTTGGCTGGAGAGGGGAGATAATGACGGGATAATGGCTCCTCTTAGTGTGTACTCGAATGAAGACCTGTGGGGGTATTACTGCTGGAAAGAAGTCGTGAAGGAGGCATTGGAGGGAGTACACTACCCGAGGCATAGATACTCCTGGCCTGTAGGCAGAAAGGACCTACATGCCAATAAATTATTATAGACTTCATGGGAAAATAAACAAAAACAAACAAGTATTAAAACAACCCCCCCTCCCCGAGCAAGGAAGGCTCTGGAGGCTGCACTGGAATTTACGGAGGAAGAGCAGTGCAGGAAAGTAGGAGTGACGCAGCAAATCTACGTGTTTCTAGACAGCCAGCAGGCTGTAAGCGCACTAACGACAGGCTCGTCCTCAACTAGCCTAGAAGATGTACGCAGATTCCGTGCATTAAGTAACGTGGCAAAAGTATTGGTAAAATGGGTGCCAGGGCACGCAGGGATTCAAGGGAACGAGGAGGCAGACACCATTGCCCGTGCCGCACTTCGAGAGTTACCTAGCCAGGAGACACCACCAGGATCATGTACTCTGGCATATCTACGTGTTCTCATGAATCGCAGACGACAGAGGCTGCTAGACAACTGGTGGGAAGAGGCCTGTCCGCCTCAATACCGCCAACTCGACCTACAGGTGCGGAGACGCAAACCACCTGAACTGTCTCTCTCTAGGCACCTCCTCCGGGCACTAATCGCAGCACGAACAGGTCACGGCAATTTTGCGGCATACCATCGCCGTTTTAATAATCCACACGCTCCTATGGAGTGCTCTTGCGGGAAGGAAACTACTCCAACCCATTCAACCCATTTTATCCACTGTAGCCGTCACGCACAACAAACGCGTAGGCTCAGAAAGTCAATGTCCCACGCTGACTTTATTAAAAAGCTTCTCGGGCCCAAGTGCCACGATAGCTTCAAAAATTTTGCGCAGGAAACCGGCTGTTTTGATAGACGACCTGCTCACTTATCCACTGCTCTCAGTGGGGATCAGATAAACTAGTCATTGCCACAACGCATGACACGAAAGGGATCGATGCGAGAAGTGTCGTTTCTCTGAGGAAATCTTTTATGTACTTGAATTTAGGGTTGAAGGATGGAGTCTCGATTTCGGAGTCGGAGTAGGTGGAGTCTTCTGAGTTATAATTTACCTCCTACATTTTCTGTAGCAGGTCTCGCGGTTGGAATGAGTTGGGCCTGTTAGCAGTGATCCTCGCCGGCTCCACCAGTCTTGTACCTATAGTGGACCTAGAGCTTTAGCTTAGGACTTTAATATAAAAAAAAAAAAAAAAAACCCCCCCCTCCCTGTAAACCGGCTGTTTCGATAGCCAACCTACCCACTCATCCACTGCTCTCAGCGGGGATCAGATAAACTAGTCATTGCCACAACGCATGACACGAAAGGAAACGAGGCGAGAAGTATCGATTCTCTGAGGAAAGATTACAGTAATTTAGAGTTAGGGGGAAAAGTAGTGATTTTTGATCTAGGAGTTGGAGTAGGGGTTGTCTGCATTGTAATTTACTTCCTACTATTTCTGTAGCGAGTCCAGCGGTTGGAATAAGTTGGGCCTGTAAGCAGTGATTCCTAACGTATCCACCAGTCTTGTACCCATAGTGGACCTAGAGCTTTAGCTTAGGACTTTAACATAACCCCCCTCCCTTCCCACGAAGATACGTTCCGTAGATATGTTGTGGGTTATAGTTGGCAGGGTTGACCTACGAGCTCAGTCCTACTTGTGAGTGGGTTGCATCAACTGGGTCTGTCTTTATCATAGACAAGTCGCTTGGTGCGTGCTTATATACAGTCTCTTAAGGGTATCAAAAGTACAATTGTTAAAATGACTGGGGTGAGATCCCTGTACTTATTGATTAGATTGGTTTGGCCTTCATGCAGGCCCACGTCTAGTTCGTCGACTAGTTAAGCAAGCAAGGGGTACTATCCAACGATATTCCGTGAAAGTCAAAATTAATGGGGACGGTTTTCAATACCAAAACAAATGTACAATGGTCCTCATTTAAAATTAAAAAGTAAAAAAATCAATTGATATTATCTACAAATACACATCTATTTCAAAAGTAATTGCTCTGTATTGCAAAAGTATATATCGAAGCCCTCAGTATGGCTCGCAACTAGAATGAAAGCGTACTTCATGTTTTGTATAATTCTGCTCCATCTCAATACTTTGTGAACCCTCCATTTTCCTTTATCACCGCTATACATCTTTCGTGCATGTTAACCACACTTAACGGAAGCTTCTTCCGAGCAATGCATCTGTTGTAACCTATTTTATTGAGGGAATTAGAAATTAAAACATCACTGAATCCCCAGTGGCTGAAAGGTCCCATTGCTAGTCCCAAATAGCACATCTGTCGATTTTCAGGAGACTCCCGGACGAAAGTCTCAAGCTCATCAACTTGTTCCGCGCTTAATTTGGATAAGCATCTTTTGCGAGGCTTACGATTCTCTGTCTCTCGAGCACACGTAAGTTGCACTTGGCTTCTTGTGAAGCTAAGTTCGTCGGATGTATGTTGTAATGTCGTGCCAAGTCTTCTTTCTATTCTTGTTTCAATACATTGATCGCGAGTTGGATGCCTGCCAACTTTAGTTTCTGAAGCAGACTTTTCGAGAGACATTGTTTGCTAGAATAGAGGATGAATTGTTAGTGGTGTTTAGAGTTAGAGGCTATGTCGGTTGGGCAGTCAAGAGTGTCGTTGAAATTGTGTTTCTCCAAGCGATTTTTCGAAGAACACGATTGGACTATACTTCATGGCAAGCGAGGTAATAAGGAGAGACAGTCTAACCTATTGCGAGCTAGCCCAGCTGCGCATACAGGGCTAATACCTTAAACATCCCAGTTTCAAGGTTAACATTTTGGAACCTAGAGGCACTGTAGCACCCTCTAGCCATTCGGGCGGCCGAGGATCCGAAAGGGACAATAAGACGCTTAGGTATTAGATCGAGACAAAGAAATCGCTTGTTCAGACAACCAGAACGGTACATGACACGCCTGCAAATGAACGTGCGTCAAGTTCCGATGGCCGAGAGCCCTGGAAAGCTCTACAGTCAGACCCCTGTTAAGTCGATATTTTTTTCCAGAACGGGCTTCGTTCCCATACATTTACCGATTACACGATTATCGTTCTTCAACCTGTGAGTATCGTCTTAACCAGGGTTCTATTGCTTGATTGGTGCTAAAAACTCCGCCAAAAAGGGGAATTTCTGTGGATCAACGATATTTTTCACGGCCCCGATTACGTCATACTAACAGGGGTCTGGCTGTAGCTGGATTAGGTAATCAAATCCTTTAAAGCGATATCCCCGATAAGACGATATTTTTCACGGCCCCGATCACATCGTCTTAACAGGAGGACGAAGGCTGAACACCTGTCAGTGGTGTCCTCTACGAACCGGGGAGTGAAATATTCTCTCAGAGTCGAGATTCAGTCACGGAAAAGGGTGGGATGAATTTTAATTGATGGATTCTCGACTTGAATGAGTTGCACTCGATATTTTGGTCGAAAAATCAGTCGGCAGGGATTTCACAGCCGGAACACAGTTGAAAAAAAAAATTAATCACCACCAACATGCGATTCACGGGTAGGCCTAGGTCTGTCTGGGGGTCGAATTCAAACATCCGACATCTCTTAAACTCCTTTTATATTTGCGACGAAGCATTTCTCAGTCGATCCTATACCTGCGACCCACTTCTATACTCGTCCGATTACCTATCCACACACGCCCTATTGAGGAAAGTCATGATGGAAATAGGACGTGTGCAAAGGAGGAATAAAAGAGAAGATACACCGAGGGGATTACACAAATTCCCAATGACCACAACAACCCGACGGTACGATATGTAGGTGCAAGGCTAGAGCAATGATGAGATTTTGGACGGCTTTTATATTTCGGAGTCAATGAGGATATCAAGGGCTCGGGCGCGTGGTGGCCGAGGCTGAGGAGGAATATGCGCTTCAGCGCGTCAAAAGAGGGTTCTCTGGACGGTTGGGCTTGACATGATTCAACACATAGGTGAAGTCTGAGGTGGTCCGGTCGTTTAGGTGGGACGAGGCACTTGTACTTTACGGTAGTTAACCTAATCCGGCCCGGCCCCACCCGTGCTTAAGCTCCTGTAGGAGTGCAACGGGAATTAATATACCTAGCACGTAAATGAACAATACAATACAATACATCGTCTTAACAGGGATATGACTGTACTTTCCACACGGCTCCCCAGCACCGACTCCATGCAGTCGAGAAAAAGAAGCTAGGTCAGGAAGCATCAAACAATAGTCTAATTCTCTAATATATCGTTATTGGGCCCCGGAAATTAGCTTGGGGGTATGTAGTATACTAAGAAGGCAAGCTAGCTAGGAGTAGTTCTGGTCCACTTCCCGGAGCAGAGGTAATTGACGTGGAAGTTGTAGGCGCCATAAAAGCATTGGAGGCTTTTTTTTTTTAATCAGATTTGAATTGCGTATGCAGCTACCTAGCTATGGCACAATATCAAAGACAATTTTTTTGAAATTCGAATTTTCGAATCTTCACCTTTTTCTCGTCTCCCTCCCTCACGCGCTCGTCGCATTCTATCAAATAATTGTGATCGAGTCACTGGCATTTTCACATGCCACCTGTTCGAAAAAAGTGTCCCAACGCTAAGTTGGACAACACGAGAGTCCACCCGAGGGCTCTCGAACAAGTACCTGGCCTTGCCCAGTCTCCGAAATGCGCGGGGATGAGCAAGGTCTCAATCAAAGGGAAGGATAAAGCCCTCCCCGCCGTCACTGAAACCGATACTGACATGATCGGGTCAGTCGAAATTGTTGAGAAAATTCCTCAACGAGCCTCCGTCCCCCACGGGATTGGAGAATCATCCAAACCACCTCCGACCGTGTCAAAACCGTCGGAAAACGCTGCACCCATTGCAGCGTCAACATCAACGTCGCAGTCAAAAGCTGCCACGAAAGCAGATAGTCCCCTCGAGCTCCGACCAATTGTCGAAGCTGAACAACAACGCGCCGCCGAAATAGCGGCAAATCTGGCCCTCTGCTCCGCCGCCATCTCTGGCGTCGAAGCAACCCTTCTCCCTTTGACCAACAGGTCAAATAGACAATTCGTAGACTCGATGAGAGTCTACCTACGCGCCGCCATTGCGCAATACATGGCCACGGTCCCGGCCACTACGCCACCGGTTCTCCCTCCTTGCCCGACGAACCCTCTCCCAAGGGTTCCCGACGCCAGGAGCCAAACAATATCCACCGTCCCAGCTCTGCCCGTCAAAAGCACCTGGGCCACGGAGGCCAGAAACGGACTGCGACAGAAAGCAGTCCCAACTGCAAAGGCTGTGCCGCAACCTGCGGCAAAAGCCCACCAAAAAGAAACCCCCAAGGCGAAAGTCGACAAGCGACTGTTCCTTCGCCTTGAAAAGCACCATCCGTGGCGAAAACTGTCCACAAGTTGCGTGAGAAGTAAATTGGAGATGAGATTCCTTTTCTTTCATGATAAAATAACCTCGCTTCATCGAGTGAGGACCGGCTTTGCTATGCTAGCAAAGGACGAAAAAACACGACAAGAGATGCTATATGGCTCTTCGAAGCTGGCGAGTGAAAACACCAAACTCGAGGCATCTTCAGATCTTGTAGCCTTACAGATACCCAATGTACCTGTAAGTATAATCACAGACTGAGGCCCTATGGCGGTCGATTCTGAGTGGGTCTTCGACAAGATCGCTGTTGTGACCGGCGCGAGACCAATACACGTCCGACCTCATGGTATGTGTCGACCTGGGGCACCGCACCGAAACTGGCATGCCCTTTCCGACCGGGAAGTCGCCCCTCGTGCGGGCTTCCGCCTCTTCGACGAGTCTGGTAGGGCTACCATACACAAGCCTCGTCGACAAATTGAACAGTGTAAACGCTGTTTGGGCTTCCACGCCACTCGTGGTTGCTCCCGCGCTCCAGCCTGCTGGAACTGTGGATCAGCTATGCACTCGGAAGCCGAGTGCAGGGCCCTCACAAAGTGTCGTAACTGTGGGGGACCTCATCGATCGGGTTCTCGGGACTGCCAAGTCAGACCCAGAAAGTCTGGACCGGTGACAGAAGAGCAGCTCGCGTGGATACGCCACCTCGAGCAAGGGAAGTTGGCGGAGGCGGCTCGAGCTAGGGCCGCAGCCAAAAAGGCCGAAGAGGCGACTGTCGCCGCGGCGAAGGATACCGCAATGGCCGAAGCAACAGGTTTCGGAGTGCTGGGACCTGAAGAAGAAGTTTGAGGACACAGCAACCTCGACGATATCCCCCTCTGGGGAATCTACTAACAATTAGCATGATACCGGCTAGATCAAAGGTGCCTGCTAACTCATCTACTGCTCTTAGCGGAGATCAAGTAAATTTGTCCTTTGGAAGGTGTGACGGACGACGGAATGTGTGAGGAGCACATTGACTGGGTCCATTATGGAGGAATCTTCTGTTCTTTCGGAGTTGTTTTGATATTCTTGATTTTTCGTTTCAGTTTAATCAGCTGCACTTTTGGTAGCGATTCAAGAGGTTGGAACGAGTTAGGCTGTAGGAAAGATTACAGGGAACCCTGCCGGCTCCGCCTGTCGTTGACACAATGTGGAAAACATAGCTTTAGCTTAGGACAAAATAAACAAAACAAACAAAAAAATATCGGAGAAAAGTACAGAACAGATGATTCAACGTAAAGGAAGAGCACTCATGCCTCAGATTTCATTTGCAAGTACCACTGTGAAGTTATGGCGGCTTCTGTCCTTTATGTCCTCTTCAGCGTCGCGTTTAAGCTCCCCTCCTAGCCTACCTGAGAATACTCCATTCTCCCCGGCTACCCTCTTTCCTGTGACATCCTCCCCCTCTTAGTACGTACTCCCTTGGGTCCTTCCTCATGCGCAACCTTGCAATTACCCTTATGCAACACTGAGACTCGTTCTTGTGCGCCACCTTGCATTGATCCTTATGCGACACTCAGATCCCTCTTTGTGCGTATACTTGCATTCTTTCCCATGCAACCTTTCGCGTCTCTGTAAGCGCTGCTTCGTTGGCGCTTATAGATCTAGCCGGGTTGGTTCTAGTGACCAGTCCCAATCCGGGCACAGCCCGTAACACCTCATCCGTGAATACCCACCCAGGGGAACGTCTCAAAAACCCTGAGTTGTCCAGACATGCCTCCATCATCTTTCAACTTTTTTTCGCGCGAAATATGGTCTGAGGCGTCTCCTTCCCAAGTGAAGTAGGTGCCCAGGCTACTCAGACTATACCGGAGAAAACCACCAGGAGGCGGACCACAACACCTTCCATCGTTGGCTTGTGTTTATAGTGTCAGCTGCACTCTCGCAAGCGAAGTCTTGGCGCGCACAAAGTTCAATTCGTAAAACTGCTTGCCAAAATTGGGAATTTCACGCCCGTTGAGGTAATATCCTTCCTTTGCATCATCTTGTAAGCTTGCCCTAATCCCTCTCACGCCCATCCCAAAGAACAGTCTCCCAGTTTTGTGCGCCACGCTTTGCTTCCTCCTACGGTTATAAATATAGGCGTAGGCGTGTATTTGGCGACGAGCTGAGGCCAAAGAAAGTCGACAAGAGGTGTGATCATTAAGATGAGGATGTATTATGTCGTACTTGTAGACTTGATGAAGCTTAGTTGAGAATCGGACTCTTTGGGAGTAGAGATTGACATGGTGGAGTAATTTGAAATTTTGCCTCGTGGGCGAACTTCTTTGATATTGCGAAATTTGACTGAACTTGGCTCTGGGAGAATATTTCACTCCCATGTTCGTAGAGGGCACTGCGTACAGGTGTTCAGTCTTGCCCTCCGCATTGGAGGCTGCAGTAGTGGTTGCAGAAGGCTTACCGATTTACATTCTTTTGGACGACCAAGCGGCCACCCGGGCACTCGAAAGAGGAAGATCAAATTTCTCGCAGGCAGTGGTGGACAAATTTTCGTCGCTGAGACAACAAGCGTGTGGAAATATGCTGGGTACCTGGTCATGAGGGAATCCAAGGTAATGAAGCAGCCGACAAGCTGGCCAAATCAGCCTTGGGATCTACCAAAAACCGGTCACTAACCTCAGCTGCGCCCAGTGTAGAGGATCAACATCTAACTTTTGCGGCATTAGGGAGGTGGGTTAAACTGCGCAGCCAAGAGCTCGTGGAAGAGTGGTTGCAGAAGTATCGACCGAAGCGATACAAAGATCTGGACCTATTTATGCGTTGCAAAAGACCACCAGAACTAGCTTTACCAAGATGGGCGTACCATCGTCTTATTGCGGCAAGAACAGGCCACGGGGACTACGCCTACTACCATCGAAGTTTCGAATCCGAACATGAAGATCTAAATTGCGTTTGCGGCCGAGAGAAAAGGCCCTAGCATTTTTCAGAGTGCCGACCTGCTCTGCAACGTTGGAGAAGCTGTGAGAAAATGGCCCCTACTGGGGCTAGGGAAAGGAGAGCAAGACTGAACACCTGTACGCGGTGCCCTCTACGAACATGGGAGTGAAATATTCTCCCAGAGCCAAGTTCAGTCAAATTTCGCAATATCAAAGAAGTTCGCCCACGAGGCAAAATTTCAAATTACTCCACCATGTCAATCTCTACTCCCAAAGAGTCCGATTCTCAACTAAGCTTCATCAAGTCTACAAGTACGACATAATACATCCTCATCTTAATGATCACACCTCTTGTCGACTTTCTTTGGCCTCAGCTCGTCGCCAAATACACGCCTACGCCTATATTTATAACCGTAGGAGGAAGCAAAGCGTGGCGCACAAAACTGGGAGACTGTTCTTTGGGATGGGCGTGAGAGGGATTAGGGCAAGCTTACAAGATGATGCAAAGGATAGATACTGTAGGTAAAACACGAAGTAATACAAATTGGTTGCCGTCACGAAGCCGGTGAATAAAGTCAATTAACTGGTATCTCGAAATACATAAATCGTTGTCTCTCATTCTTCTTCTTCATCTCCCTTTTCTCCCTCTTGTTGAAATCTAGACATGCTAGACCAAACTACACGCAGTGCGGAGTAGACGAAGACTACTCATCTTCGATCGCTACCAGCTTTGGTGAGGTCTCGGTTGGTAATGATCTCAGTGGTGTGAATGTTATTCCATCACGTAATCAGAACATAATGTTTCTACCTAAGCGAGATAGAACATAAATAGACAATTAGATGTAGATTAGAACTAACTTTTTTAACTACCTAAATTTAAGTTAAGTAAAACCAAAACCTCACTGATCCTAACCTTTTATCTCTGATCCTTAAATCCCCAATATCTTACGATTCGTACAGTATTGACTTGACGGTCAACGTTCACTTCTATCATTCCAGATACCCCCCAGAACTTTAATACCCCTACTCCAAACGCCTCGCTAATGAGCTAAGTCAGATCCTAGTCAGTGTCCTAACAACAACCTGAATACCGCAATTAGATAGACCAATATATACCGCCCAAATATCAACCTTTTACCGACAGATACAGTCTCCACGGGCGTGGAACTTTGAATTTTGGCAAGGAGTTTTTACAAATTGAGCTTTATGCGTGCCAAGGTTTCGGTTTCTAGAGTTCAGACGACACTATAGTATCGCCATGGCTGGATGGTGCGGTGATATATCGGCTTGGCCGGTCTAACAAGTAGAGTCTGGATAGCTTGGACACATATCCCACTCGAGACAGTCGATCGCTGGTTCAAATTCGGCAAAACACAACCACATCTCTCGTTGCGCTGGCATACCTTAATGATGAAAGCATGCTTGGATAATCAAAGGATTTGAATTTCCCTTTGATGGGTACTTACGGAGGAGGGTCGACTGTTTGTGAAAACAAGCATACCTCATAGTGGTATCTGCGAATGAAATCCAGATTATGAGTGTCTCTAACGTCAAAAGAGTTATCCAACATGTATACATAGCACCGGTCATGTGTCATAGCTAGAAAGCTGAATACACATTAAATGATTTAAAAAAAAGGGGGCTAGGGAAATGATAGTGGAGAAGGGATGGGAGAGGCTCATCCGATTCTCAACTACAAGCAGATGTTACAGTCTGCCGAAGAATGGACAAGGTGGAAAGTGACAATGCTGAGATTGTTTCCAACTCAAGAGGAGATGTGTGCGTGTGTGTATTTATTGTGCTACTTGAGTCTATGACTATCTAGCACAGTGGGCTCCTCTCTGACCCAGGCCGCACCTTGTACAGCGCTCCTATCCTATTTTGTTACTTGAAAAATCATTGATATATTCCCCTTGATGAATAGCCATTCAGCTCAGTGTTTACCCGTGGATTTCGGCCACCTTTTCCACTGAACCTTCTACCCGAAAAAAAATGGTAGCATTGGAGACTGCGTGCGCGGGAAAAAGTCTCAAAAAACCTGCAGCCCCAGCCAGGCGAGGCCTAGACACCGGGACTACATGAGGTGCGCATATTCATCTATATCTCCCTTCTTTGTAACAGTCGAGGTCGACTTGATCCAATCCACCATCTCCGTTTCGGGTGCCAGGTACGCTCCGGAAACTCATCGGATGGCTTTTCCTCCATGTGTCGGAATACTCCTACGGAGTAATTTAATCACAAGCTTGTTGCAACGATATGGATGGTTCTTAGTTGATTTCTATCCTCTCTCCCAAAGAAGAGACTATGTACATAATCATTTATTATTTTCCGTTACGCCATACCCGATTAGGTAGCCCCACTAAGTTACCCTTGACATTATGAATTACATATTTAGACACCTTGATCAAGTGTTGGTGACGAAAAGGGCTTCGAATCTAACATCTTATCGCAAAAGCGATTGGGAATCCTCATCGAAGAAAGGACTTTGTTACTCAATCTCTACTCTGCAGACTCTACAATGAGAGCTGGAGGTTTGTAGGGAACATCACTGACAGGTATTGAGTTTCGTCCCCCCTAAAAATCAAGAAGATGGTCTCTAGATAGGATAAGTTGAAATCCGCGAAAATCAAGCATCTGAATATCTTAAATATCTACAACCTCATCTATTCACCTCCAAATTGCTCTCAAAGTTGGCCCACAACGCCCAAAACATACTCGTATTCATAGCCGTAAGAAATAGCCTAGAGCTGTTGTCATCCGGAAGAATTTTATCCCAGCAGGTTTATTTACCATATGTATAAACCCCTATAAAAAAACTGGCGCAAGACACTTAATAGACAGATGATCATATGATTAAATTTGACCTATAGAGCAAATTAATTCAAGGTCTTCCTTATCATTTTTTCGGGGCAGAAGTTGGTAGCCTGTCAAATGTAAATACCTAAAAAATACATAAAATTTTCTTGCATGAAATGATAGTCATACCCGTCGAACTCGTTTCCTGGAGTCAATGCTCCCTTCCTCGCTGTATCTTTTTCGACCTTCCTCTCTTACCCCTCGACTATCCCTGCGCTCTTCACCTGTTCTCAAGTCTCTTGTGCGACCCGCGCGACTAGTATCACCACCACGCCCCTTGTCGCTTAAATCCTGCTGGTCCCTTACAGGATCACGTTCTCTTCCATCGCGTCGTGCGATTCGCTCTCTAGTACGATCTCTCGCACCATGTATTAATTCTTCTCCTGGAAGCCTCGTGTTGTGCCGTGTGTCTCTTTCAGCATCTCTATCAAGAGCTCTTCTATCATTACGCTCACGGTACCCTCGTTCTTCTTCGACTACACCACGTTTTATCTCCCTTTCTCGACCAGGGCTTCTGGAGGTTCTTCGACTATGACGTCCTGAGCGATCTCGTCTACCACTACGATCTCTCTCTTTTTCCTCCATCGAGTTACTTCCAGTTATGAGGTCCACGCGCTCAACATCTACCATGGGCTCAGGTTTGAAAGGCTGTGAACTTGGCATAATTGTAGACACATTGCCTGTTGATACAATAGAAGACTCGGGTCCACTTATACCTGATGTAATTCTTCCTCGACCACGGACAACCGGGCGATCAGAATTTAATTGCTGACCAGCTTGTTGTAACATCGTATTAATTCCAGCAAGTTGACGGCGAGTGCCACGTGATGCACGTTCATTTACCGAGGCGGGTCCAGTAGGGGCTGTAAGTGAATTAGGTATAGATCCGTTTGGTCCTGGTCCACCGAGACTTGGTGGTGTTACTTTGGACCCAGAAGAAAAACTAAGGGATGATGAAGTCGGTACTTGTGGTCTTATATTGGTGACAGGAGTTAAATTGTTCTGTACAGAGGATTCACCAAAAGCTCGTAAACGGTCTGGATGAATAGATAGATTTTGATGAGTTGGGGTATGTTGGATAATCGAACTACCGAGTGATTTGAGCCTATCAGGGTGTATTCCAGAGATAGGAGAGAGTGTTGATGGCGTTACGGGTAGAGGGACGGAAGCTGCAGCTGTAATATCAAGCTGGTCGCTTGAATCACTCCGTCTAGGATTACGAATTCCGGAAGGGCCAGTTGGAGGCTGTCGATCAGGAGAGGGTAAACGGGCTGGCTCTCCAGGAATTTTGGTATCTTGTCTGGAAGTATTGCCGGTACGGCTAGCTCGGAGACTCCAAGCATCACGTGGTCCTGATGGTATATCTGGTGATGGTGGTGCCGGATTGAGGCGACCAAAGTTGGGATCTGCTTGTTGTCTCACGATCAAATTTAGTCTAGATTGATCAGGCGGCAAAAAATTTGCCAAGGGCGATGGCGGAGGAAAGATTGGCCTATCACTATTATTAGGACGGTCCCGATCTGTTGGCCTATCGCTTCTAGGCCCTGCAGGGGGTGGTGGACATTCTTCGTTTCGTATCCGTGAACTGTTATATGTTTCAGAAGGAGTAGCTCGCGCAGACCTATCTTCCCATCTTGTCTCATAGTTTTTCTCAACTGCATGCCTTCTAGGGGACTTAGATCTAGATGTCAATTTTTCTGCTTCATCCCTTCCTCGCCTGGGAGAGATGTGTGGATTATCCTTATCACCAGATATAAGAGCGGCTCTCTCGGGATTTATCAGCTCTTGTCTTTCAGTGTTGAGAACTCTATCAGAACTTGTTATCATTCCATGTTCCATGGTGGGAATGGATATTCTTGTTGGTGGTGCTTCCCGGGACTGTCGACCTACTTCAGGACGCGAATTATTAGGTTTCTCGAAATTGTCACGTAAAGATTCTGCCCATCTTGAATGTTCAGGTCTCGCTCGATCACGGTCAGAGACTAGACGATCTAATCTAATAAATTCCCTTGAGGTTGGTTCTATGTTGCGTCGCTCACCAGAAAATTCTCGTGGTCTTTCTATTGGCCTGTTTGGTCGCTCTAAAATTCTTTGATCAGGATTCCGAGTGTCTCTAATCTCCCTTCGATCACCATGGCGAGATGGATGTCTCTCTAGCAAGTCTCGTGTAGGAAAAGGTGCATCAGGACGATTTGGAAGGAATGAATTTGTACGTTCAAGGATAGAGCTTCGGAGGGGATCTGATCGTAAAGGTACCAACGGAGGGCTGGACTGAGTAGATACTTTTGCGGCATTCTCACGTTTGATTTGCTCTCTTCGATCAAGGATCTCAGACTTCTTGGACTCCATTGTGGCAGGTACAGAAGCTCCCATCATTTCGGTGTCTGGAGGTGCTGGATGAAAAGTAGCTGCTTTTGGATGTGCCGTAATCCTGGAGTCGTCAACTTCGCCGTCCTCAACTTCGACCGTTGTTTTCGAAGCTGAAATGCCAGTGGAACTACAGTTTATTAACTTCAAATTTAGGTCACAAAGGGAAATCTACCTGGCCCTAGAGATTGGTATGAATTCAGCAGCGTTGGGCTTGAGATTTGATTTATCGCTTGTCAAAGCTGGAGAAATGCTAGTACCGTTTGTCTGAGATGAACTAACCTATAGGTTATAAGTAGGTGAATCTTGGATATTTATAGGACATACTAGATTATTCCCGTAAGCCTGAACCATAACCCAACGTTTCGATCTTTTTTTGAGTTGTACCAAAGTAGCGTTAGAAGTCAGCGATAGATCTTCTCTCACTTTAAGCTCACGCTTAGCAATAGTTTCTAGTTGTTTAATGAAAGAATTCCCCATAAAGTCTACAGCGGGGAAAACTTCAACAACTGACTTAAGAATTGTAATCGCGTTTCGTATGTGCATCCATTCAGTCCCATCAAGACAGTCGCGGAGTGCTGTATTTAATGTTTTCTGCCATCCAAAGCATACATGTTTGAACCCTGGATTACCGTCATGCTCGAGTAAAGCTTTGGGTTTCCCGTCGGCGTCCAACGACTTCGCAAATCCCGGGTGATTTTTCGCCGATCCCCACGCCTCCTTTTCGTAAACGGTCGAGTCAGCATGCCATCGAGCAAGGTCTGTGAGCAACAGTCGAAGAAATCTCCCCAGATTTTCAGCTTCTCGTATTGTGCAGGAAAATATTAACGATCGAAGACGATTAGTTCTGAATATCCTGCCATAGAGGGAAAGAGTTCGAAAATGCGGTACACAATTGTCGTGCAACAATTTGATGAGCTTGAAGCAGTAATCTGCATCACTAGGTGATAGTAATAGACGAGGAATTATGCACTTTTCGAGAAGAAAATCACTCATCTCGTCGGCCTTGACAGACGAGTTGAACCAGAGCGCTTTGGGTTTCAGAAAGCGTGCCTTCTTATGTGGGTAGCTATATACAGCTTTTGCGAACTCTTTTAGGACTGCTTCTCGTGCAACGTTGAGAGTTTTCTTTACCTCTTCTTTTCGTGCCATACCTTGACGTGTCATATCAGACCTGTCTTTACCTATCTCTGCAGCCTGGTTGAGAAGTTCTTGAACTTTACTTTCATAGCTTGCGCTAGGAATTGAAAAATCGCCCAGTGTGGATATCCAGAATGTAACGTAGAATTCAGGCGTAACTCCTCGAAATAGGTGCTCAGGAATAATCATTTTGACAGAGGTTAGTATTGGCTCTAGAATCCCCTGCATTAAATCTGACGGCAGGACCACCTCTTCTGGCAGGGGTGACTCTGCAGCAAGTGCCTCTTTTACTTCATCCATTTTAACATCTTCTGTTGTAGTTTCATTGTTAGGAGCTGACGTCTTCTGAGCATGTAGATCTCCATTCATCATACCAACGTCACCATCCGAATCTGCTAGACTTGGTATAGGTTCCTTCGAAGATATAGATTCCGAATTTATACTTGTCTTGGTGAAAGGAATTCTCGAAATTCGATAAGCGACACTTCCGCGGCCGATCATGAATGCGAGTGCAGGCTCTAGGCCAAATTCCTTTAACAGCTGCGGGATATCAGGAACTTGCTTGTCAAATTCCTCATTAGTTAGGTTACATCGAAGAAGATCAAGGTATTGGAACATGATGGACTGCGTATCATCAATCATGGTGGCTAAAAGCTTTATATGAGCTTTATCTTCTGGAATCTTGTATATGGCAGACTGGCGATGCTGTGCAATCTGAATTAGTAGCTCTCCTGAAATATTTGTTTCTGTCAAGGACCTCATAAGTCTTTTCGCAGTTTTAGTTGATTCAAAACGTTTGTCTTGTAAGGAGATAAGCGTTTGACGTCGAAGTGCCTCCCCACCAGTCATAGCAACCAGCTGTGCGTCTGTGTAGTCTGTATCTGGGACGATCCCAGCCATCTGGGATATAAGCTCCTTCAAAATGACAAGATCGGTGGCATTTCCTCTAAAGAGTTGATCATTGACGTATTGAATAATAGGCAGCAAATTCATAATTCCATATCTCCTGTAAACCTTCCCAGCGAAGCTTGAGAGTGCCAGTAGCCATCGGCTAGGTAAAAGTGCATACTCGGCATTAGTTCGATCCCTACTCTTTCCACCAAGGGAGCTCAAAAGTGACCAGACCAACACATCATATCCTAGATCAGTAAAGTATTTGGTACATTCTACTACAACCTCTGTCAAATTGGTATAAGCCTCAATTTGGTTAAGAGCAATTTTAAAGACAATCCCCGGACAGGCATATCCTGTTTTTGCCAAAGATTTAGCCATTTGCGTTAAGTTTGTGAGGCTTATCCTTTTCATGATACTCTGAGTTTCGAGTTTTGCTCGGGCAAAAGATGTCCTAATTGCTGGAATTCGTGATGTCTGGCCTTCAAACCATTCTGCATAAATTGAAAACCGGATTGGTAGTGGGTAGAATCTTAGCATATCGTAGATTTCGTTTCCAAGACTGGTATTTGCCTTTGTTAAACTCAAAGCAGGAACTAGGAGACGCTTTAGGAGATCCTGCCAACGATCAAGGTTGTTTTGTGACGAGTCTTCTGCAAGGCTTTTCGTGCCGATTCTTGCAAGTTTGGATAAAAGGGCTGCATCCTTCCCTATATTGACGCCAGAGATGTTGAGAAAGGTACCACATAATGTGAATATATCGTCGACAGTTTGGCAAACAGGTATATTATCATTCCATTCATCCCAATAAAAGCGATAGGCAAGGTTTTCGTTGGTATCAAATTTATCAGGAAATGGCCATCGTAACTGTTTTCGTCGTGGTAATGTACTAACTTTTAGTTCCCCTTTTGGCATACCAGTCTGATCGAAGTCTGGGACTTTCTTTGAGGGACATTCGCTCTCTTTAAAACCGATAGGTCGACTTGCTTCATAGACCTCAGAAATAGAATAATTTAAGATACGATTTATCAGCTCAATTAGTTCAGGGTAGGCTTCAGGAAGCCATGGAAATCGACCAAGAATAAACAATGCCTCTGGAATTGCTCCTATTGTTAATAAACAAACTAGTAACAAGACCTTCTGGTCTGTAGGCTCGTCGAGCGTATCTTTGTCTTCGCAATCGGTCACCGAATGAACTACTTCGATTTTTGAAGTAGTTGCCTCGCGACTTCTGTTAGATGGGAGAGTGTCATCTGGGAGTGCCCCAGCCATTGTTAACGCATTCATACCTCCTCCTGGTCTGTTAAGTCGTTCTTTCTCCTCTAGTTCTTTTCGCTTTGCTTCCCTGACAGCTGGCATGGCTTCGTCAGATGGCCATAAATGCGGATATAAGTCTCCCAAGGAAATGAACCCAATCTTGATAAGAAGAGCCGTTAGATACATGAGGTTAGGCGGAAGGACGTCTTCTCTATCGCGGGCATCGGAAGTATAAAATCGCAACTTGAATCCAAGTAGCTGAGCTGCCACATAGTTTCCAGGTGGAGGAACAGTTCCCGTGAGTGCCATCCACTCTTCATCGGGCTCAAGGATTTTTCCAGCTAGTCTTTGAGCAGTAAGTCGGTTTTTGGTCTCATCGTCAACTGTTCGCATTCCTCGAAGTTCGAAAAATGCATCAAGTCCAATCTCATGGGCTCTAGCCCAAAAATTTTTATCCCTTTTTCTCTTAAAATTTCTTGAAGCTTGCTCATCTTCTTCAGTTGGCATAAAGCCGACAGAGGAGGGTAGACACCACTTTGGAAGTCCATCACAAGATTCTGTCATTAATGTTTCCATCTGTGAATTTCTTGGCCACCATGAGCTGACGCGTAAGAGCTTGATAAAGAATCGATAGTGCTTTATTAAAATGGAGGCAAAGATATCGAGTGTGATGTCTAGAACACGGCCAACATCTAGGTCAAATGTGCCAATCAAAGCCTTCATTCTTTCGAATGCGTCCTCAACAGCCTCGCTTGATGGTCGTTCATTTTCACTTGTGGTGAAAAGCTCTGCAACAAGTTTTGCATATCCTTCAGTTTCTTCACGAAGCAAGTTATAATTTGCTTGTCGATATAGGAGATTTGTAGCTTGCCTGACGCCGACTCGGCCAAAAGTTTCGCGAGTAAGGCCAAGATCTTGAAGAAGCTTTCCATCAAGTTTCTGCCGCATTGTGACAGGTGAGATTCCGGTACTGACCGAAAATATTCGAAGAAAAGGAATTTTGAGATTCTCTTCAGCCTCACATACCATGGATAGAATATCGAGGAAAAAGTTACGTGCATCAAAAGCTAAGCTTGGATCATCAGAGGTATCTGGCCCTAATATATCTTGTACACAGCTACCAGCTACATCTGGGTCAAGTCGTCCATTAAGTGTTGCTCTGGTAAGTTCCTGAAATATACTTCCAAGGTCTGTGGTATCCTCATCTTGACGAGCTTGGATACCAAGTGTTACTACTGCTTCGCGTCCAGAATATTCCCATTTTCCTAAGCGCTCATCAGTGATAAAAGAAAAGTCGTATGGTGCTAGGTTAGATTTCGGTACAACTAATAGGTCGGTAATACTTGCTGGTGTTTGAGTTGGTGTCGGAGCTGGTGTTTGATTTGCACTTAATGGTCGCTGAGGTGGTGACATTGGACCTGGAGTTGGAGTCGCTCTGTTCTTTATATTAATTTGATAAGAGTGATCCCAGTTATCATTTCTACGACCGCCCCTTCCTCCGTAGCTATTTTGTCCTCCACGATTCGACCTCCTGATGTTATCTCTCATTTCGTGAAGCCCAGCGTTGTTATTTTGTGGACGAAGAGGAGATGGCCTACTATCGCTGGTATCCAAAGATTGTCGATCACCTCTCTTCCTTTTAGCCGGTGCCATAATAGTAATTTGTAGTTGTCGGATGATTTAAAGACAGCCTACCGACGCCACGCGAAGAGCGTGATGACCGCGTGAGTAAAGGCTTATAATTAGACAGTGTTGACTTGAAGTGTCCCATGAGAATATGAATCCTAATTTCAGCGGGTACTATTTCGTTACTGTTGAGTGGACTTGACTGATGCTGAGTGTTGAAAGGAATTACCAACATCTATGCTTCCACCGCCTCGCGAATTAGCTTCAGAAGGTAGATGCTTGACGTTTGATCACGTGCATTACGAGTACAATACTTTGTCAACCCAAGTTAATATCTAATACTCAATTTTCCTTTGCTAATCATTCGAATTGCAAAGATATTTATTTAGGGAATAAATGACAATTTCTGTGAGATTAGATATTAACCAATCTTCAATTTTGCAGGTCTTTCATCTTCGGGACTAGGCCCTCGCTTGACTATTCCGTTCGTATTTACGTGGTGAAATAACTACGTGACATAGTAGCGCAACACATAAAACTGGGGAATACAATCTGCCAGACATGGCTTTCTCCAGATTTCTGATAAAAACAGTACTTGCGTTATGTATCGCATGTACAGCCACTGGTACAAGTACCGTAAGTCAATATGAAGGTTAAGTCAAATTATCAGTAAAATTAACCACTATTGCAGGTCCTAGATCAGTCCCAGACTCCACAAGCAGAGTTCGATCTTTCTGTATCTATAACAACATCTTTTCCATCTTCTGAGTTGTTTGGTGTACAAATATTCAACGGGCTGAAAACTGTCGCGCTACTTGATCTCATGAACAACGAAGCAGACAAGATTACTTTAAAAATGGTCAAGGGTTCACTAAGTAACATTCAAAGAGATCCCAAGGTTTCAAAAGCAGGGACTGATATATCTCGAAATCTGACTTCTGCTCGTTATGATGTAGCCATTCCAGCTGGCCAAAATCAAAGCATTCCATTCACCTTTACAACAGACCTTCTACCGCAAGATTTTAATCTGAGCCTAATAGCCATAGTCATAAATGATGAAGGGAAGGAATACCAGGTTCCAGCATATAATGGGACAGTCTCTGTTGTTGATCCAGCAACCAGCATACTTGATCCCAAAGTGTAAGCTCCGAAGATACAATTGAAGTCAGTCTAACAATAAATAGCATGTTTCTCAACTTGTTCTTCACAATCTTCTCCGGGCTCATATTGTATTGGGTCTATAAACATTGGATTGAACATCTGATTCCAGTAACGAAGCGAGGAGGTAAAGGAATGGATAGATTTAAGCGCTCTACTCAGGCACCTAAAGCTGAAGCAATCTCAGAAAAGCTTCTTTCGACTATTTCAAATGCAAAGTCTGTTGATTTACCGAATACCTCCGCTTGGAAATCATATGATGAGAGCTGGATTCCGGACCACCATATTAAAAAGCCAACACCCAAACGTAGCAAGAACGGGTTATCTAAGAAGTAGCCTGTTATCTAACTCTAGTTCGAAGATACCCTGAGGCAAACTTTGATAGCACACGACAATAATAATGTAATACTATACTATTACAAAAACATCGAACATCAGTGATAAAAATAAGCTGTTTGATAAATGTTTTGAGTTCTGTAATTAACCGTGGCAAATGCTACATTCACCCAATTTCAGATTTGTGATTGTTTCTAACGAATTACAGCAAGACAGTTTCAAAAGTCAAAAGAGTCTTCTCATAATGCCCTAATGAAATTATCATGCATCATGTTTAGGCGATTCTCCACCTTGAAAACAAATTCGTTGAATTTTACGGATACCTCATTGTTAACCTAGTAGTATACATTCAAAAAGATAATTGTAACACGTGCAGCTATGAGCCATGATCAATACAATAGGGTTTTGGAATAAAATATCAACCGATGTAGAATAGAATAGAAAAGAGTTTGATTGAAGTTCAAATAGAGTCTATGACCATGAAGGACTGCTAAAAAGCTGCCGAAGTGCCAATGAACATTTGTTACAAGTTAGAATATTTATTTGTTTATTTTTTTTGTATGACGGGCACTAGTTACAGCTAACGCCCTATCCTTGAAGGGACATAGTGTTAGAAGTTGAGATAATTGGGGTTATCAACAAGGCCATGTCCCGGCCTCTTCAAACGCTTCAGAAGGAACACTATGTTTTCGGGTTTAGTCCTAATATTGGTATTAGGAGAGCTCCGCCCCAGTAGTTTTTGCGATTGTTCCCGGCTTCCATACACCCGCAAATGGCCATCGTTCCGTTTGCTGAAGAGGGGAGATAATGATGGGCAAAGGGCTCATCTAGGTGTACGATCAAATGGGGAACTGTAAGGGTGGTACTGTTTGAGGGGAGTTGTATCGAAGGAATAGGTGGGGATATACTACTGGTATAGGTATCCTTGGCCTGTAGACATTAGAGATCTGCATGTCCTACATTGTCATTGACTCAGATAGGACAGTAAAATTTTTTAAAAAAAAAGAGGATTAGATTTACTCTTTTTTTTTAAAAATCATATGATGTGTATTCAGCTATCTATCTATAACACATGACCGATGCTATGTATACATGTTGGATAACTCTTTTGACGTTAGAGACACTCATAATCTGGATTTCATTCGCAAATACCACTATGAGGTATGCTTGTTTTCACAAACAGTCGACCCTCCTCCGTAAGTACCCATCAAAGGGAATTTAAAAACCTTTGATTATCCAAGCATATCTTCGTCATCCATGCATATCAGCGCCGCGAGAAATGTGGTTGTGTTTTGCCGGATTTAAACCAGCGATATTAGATTTACTCGTTCCTGCACAATAAGGACGCTGACATAAATCTCTGGAGGTCCCATATCTGTTAGAAGTCGGGAAAATTGGGGCTATCAAGTGGGCCACGTTGTCGATACACACGTGACTACACATTCTGTATGTGTGTTTTTATTGTGCTACTTGAGTCTATGACTATCTAGCCGGATTGGCGTCTTTTGTCTCAGTAGGGACTTAATAGGGTTACTCGCTTGACGCGTGATCCGCCAGACGTTAAATAAAGATAAATAAAAATGACTATCTAGCACATTGGGCTCCTCTCTGGCCCAAGCCACACCTTGTACAGTGTTGCTATCCTCTTTTGTTACTTGAAAGATCATTGATATATTCCCCTTGATGAATAGCCATTCAGCTCAGTTTTTACCCGTGGAATTCAGCCACCTTTTCTACACATTCTGTACATGGTTTCACTTCGGTAGTTACTTGAATAAACGCGCTATACAACCTCAATGACTGAAGGGTCATTATTTCCTTAATATTATTCACCATTTTGAGAGCATCATGCAGGTGTTTTTGCAAATTCGAAAACCAGCCTCGTGACCGACAAGTAGAGAGTGTTTTAACTTAGTTATGAGCAGATATGGAGTGGTTGTTGTTGTTGTATTTTTAAAGTCCTGAGCTAAAGTAAAAAGCTCTACATCCTACTATTGGTACAGGACCAGTGGAGCCGGTAAGGATCACTGTATACAGGCTCAACTCATTCCAACCGCGTGAACTTCCACATAAATGGTGGTGTTAACAGCAAAACTATAATCAAAAACAAAAATCAAATTTAGAAGAAATCCCTGTAGGCCCGGATCCCGCGCTTCTTGCCCGTTCCCTTTCCTGTCACATCTTCCAAGTGACAATTTCTGATCTTCGCTGAGAGCAGAAGATGAGCTCGCAGGCACCCTTTTTCCATCTGGTGTCCTACTGTTAGTGTGTTGAAGCCTCGACAACTTTACTGAGACTGGCCGTAACCTTAAACCTCCTCTTCGGATCCTAGAATCCCAAACCCCGATCCGTCTAACATATAGACATCGTTCTTTGCGCCGTGAATCGCCTGAATGGCTATTTCGGCTGCAGCTCCAGTGCGAGTAAAATCTGCGTGATTTTTCTGCTCGACCTTGCGAATCATCGCAAGCTGCTCTTTTTTCAACGGGCCGAACTTGCTGGGTCTGGCTTTGCAGTACCGCGAGTCCGATCGATAAGGTCCCCCACAGTTTCGACACCGTGTGGGGGCTTTGCACTCCGTTTCAGAATGCATTTTTGATCCGCAGTTCCAGCAAGCCGGAGCGCGGGAGCAACCGCGTGAGGCATGGAAGCCAAGACTTCGATTGCACTGAACTATTTTTCGATGAGGTTGGAAGAGCTTTGTAGCTCCGGAGTCATCGAAGAGGCGAAATCCAGGTCGGGGCGTGGATTCGCGAGGGAAGAGCGCTTGCCAGTTCTGGTATGGCACCCCAGGTTTGCAGGTCTCATGAGGACTAACAAGAAAAGGAGCTGATTTGGTCACTCGCGTGACTTCGTCGACGACCATCTTTTCCGTGATGAAAACGGAACCTGTGAGTGTATTAATTCTCAGCAGGACGGTGGAAATTAGTAGGGCAACCAGATTTGACGCTGGTTCCAATTTAATTCCTGATTCTCACCGTTCTATGGAGGAATCAAGGAGCTCTTTTCGAGCGAGTTCTGTTGGAAAACATACTCTGTACGATATTATATGGATAAATATGATGAAGTAAAGAAGACTTAATGTTTTACAACTATGGAGACATTGAACTTATATATACATCTAAGGGGAGAAATTCACACTAGTCTCGTGTGCCTGTCAAACCTAGTGATGACCAGCCACGTCTCATCTACCATGATGAGCCAATGTACACCGTAGTATATAAATATCCAAACGTATAGGCGACAGTAGGCGCGATTAGCGTACTCGGGACATGTGTAGAGAGAGTTGATCTTGTCGGGAACCTGAGATGAAACAGGTAGTGGTTGAGTCCTAAATTCGAGGGTCAGAATTTCCAACAAGCTCATCCTTTGCTGTTAGAGCAAAGCCTGTTTTGACCCGCTGGAACAACTTGATGTTGTTGGCTGCGGTACCGAGTGGCTCTGAGACGGCTGATCTTACGCCAGCTGGTGCAAGGAGTCGGTGGGGATGGTCGTAATCGAGGCGTAAAAACAGTCGCGTATCGACCGCTGTCCTCGTATTGGCCCCCTTTGCTTTTGGAGCGGGCGGGGCTGCCTTTTTTGTTGATGGCCCAATGCTGTGACCAAGGCCTGCTCGGGCTACATTCGCCCAAGTTTTCTTTTGGGCCGGAGCCTGGGTTGTCGAAGGGTTAGGTACCCTAATTTCATGAGCCCTCGGCGGAGGAGGGATGCTGGGGCGCACAGGAAGAGCTGGTGGAGTGCTCCCTGGGCCTGATTGTATGAACTGGCCAATGGCCGCTCGAAGGTAGACTTTGATACCGTCTACAAACTCTTTTTCGTCGCCAATCGAGAGAGGCGAAAGTGCTGCTTCAACACTGCTTATTGCAGTGGAACAGATTGATAGACGTGCTTTTATTTGCGTCGTGCGACGCTTCTCGGCTTCAATCACTGATTGCAGCTCCGGAGGATATTCCGGTGCTGATGTCGAAGCTGTGCCTTTTGGAGCTGGCACAGTGAATTTTCTTGCAGAGGTTTCTGCTTGTTCTGTCGTCTTCTCTCGGACGACTTCCTTTCCATTCCTTGAAGTGCTTGCCTCTGGGGCAAGCTCGGGTGGTATCTGCAAACGAAATCTGAGTGTAAGCATTCTAAAGATCGAATTTAATCATTCTACTTAACGTATTTATCTTCCGATGAAAACTGCCTGAGTATCAAGGCGCCAAATCAGGCCAGTTGAATAATCTGTTTTTGTTGGAATTTAGAATAATTAGGACTATCAAGTAGGCCATGTAGTCGATATACAAATAAATAATTCATTATCCTTATTTAGCAGCTTGAGGACCATGTAGGTATTTATCGGAAGATAAATATTTTGAGTAGAATGATTTAATTTGACCTCTAGAACGCTCACACTCAGATTTCGTTTGCAGATACCACTCGAGGTTGACCCTTACGGCGTATAACCTCTTCCGTACATACCTACCACAGGAAAAAACGTGAAAAATCTGTGGCTATTCGAGTGTGCTTTCATCATCTCACAAGTACAATATCACCGCGAGAGTGAGTGGTGTGTCAGTTTTACGGGATTCGAACCAACTTTCTCCTGTTTCAAATGGGGTAGGTATTCGAGCTACACAGAAGCTACTTGGGAGATAGGCCCGCATGGTGTACCACTGCACCATCATACACTAGGAATGATATATATGTGTCAGCGGATGCATATTCAAGTATAGTCAGCTCTAGTTATGCAGTCATGTAATATAAAAGGACTGGGAGTTATGCAGGCATCCAAGGTGATCCGTGCACACATACACATAAGAAGGGCGGTCTTTCTGGTTGAACCTAGATAGAGAACCTTAGTGATTTAGTTGTAATACAAGATTGAGCCAATAACGTTTACAATACGTATATAATCCGCAACAATAATACAGTTCATCTTAATGTAACCGGAGTAACACATTCTGTACTGCGTTGCGTTGAGACCTAATGTATACAATATTAGTACGGGATAAATAACGTATGGGTCACATATTTACCTGACTGTTAGTGGTCACCAGTTGGGCAGGAATTCTGCATGACATGTTGTGATCAGGAAGATCCAGATCACGTGAAAGTGGCACTCGGATATTAGAATAGAATAGAATTTTATTTATGTCCCTACTGAGTCTATGACTATGAAGGACAGCTATTCGGATATTAAAGAGGCAGGAAAACAGATCACTCCCTCCGTTTAGGACATGAGTAGAAGAAATTAGTGTTGCCTCTACAGAGCTGGATCACTCGTGGACTATGAATGATGTATGTATGACAGGAAATGTGTATTGTAATTTTGGTAAGTCTTTTGATTTGATTTCATTTAGCCCGTTCAGGTACCCTATGGGCCTATGCAGGTATAACTAGCTATAATATTTACACAGGAGGAAGCCAAATTCGGTAAAAACCCCCTACAACTGGCTGTCTCGTGCCTATTTTCTTTTTTCCGAGGTTTCCTACAGGAAGTGCGATTACACTGTTAATACAGTGTGAAATCCGTTTTATCCTTGTCCACATCGTCTCATCCTTTCGTCCAATGCTATTTCTACTTCTCCTGCAAGCCGGAATTGTTCAAACCAGCCTTTTGCCAGGATCCATTTTGTAATTCTTTCTATGTCATCTGGGCTGTTCATCATTGCCGCAAACGACCTTTCTTTTGCCTTTCGAAGCACCCCTCTTCCCATTGCCCACTGAGGACACGCCAAGACCATATGTTTGACATTTTGAGACGGATATCCACACTGACATTTTGGATCAATCACTCCGGGAACTTTCCTTCAAAACAGATAAGAATTGAGAACAATGTGCTCACTTCTTATCTGAACTGAAATACTGCTTTGGGCCCTACTAAGGTTTCGGTGGATGTTTGAGGGTGTGTTTCTATATGTAATCCTTTTTCTGCCTGTTGTCTCATCTGTAATAATATTTGCGGCTTTCCAATTTTTTAAGTCTTTATTAATATAGCAACTGTTATGTCATTCCAACACGTTGTACTATTAACACTAAGCTTTTAACGCTGATTGTAATGATAGTCGTGCTAGGGATATTTGATCCATGCATCATATACTATTACTAGTACCTTAGACAGGAGTCACTTATAGCAACTGTGACAGTCACATTACAATAGAAAGTAATCTATATGAGTAACAAGATAAGTTTTATCGGAGTCACTTTGATACCCGGAAGAATCAAGAAGTAAAGGCTTCCAACCAAATTTAGTGACTTCAGAACGAAGTTTTGATTGCTAAAGAGGTGGAGACTGCTTGAGACCATAAAGAGACTTCTGAAGTTTTCACATCCAGCGGTTGAGTGAGGAGCCGCCTTGAGTAGGCAACCCGTTTGGACATGTCATGTATATGTCAGTATCAATTTCAGGGTTGAAAAAGGCGGCTATAACATCCATTTTTTGGACTTGATAGCCATTGAAAGCGGCGAGAGCAAGAAGAGCTTTCCAGACGCTGGAGAGTGCTATACCGACAAAGGTATCTTTGTAGTCTAATCCTTCCCTTTAATGAAAGCCCTTTACAACATAGCGGGATTTATAACGGGTGAGCTGGCCATTTTTCACAGTTTTTCGTCTATAAACCCATCGCCCTGGAATAATATCACGTCCTAAAGGCAGCTCAGTGCGAGGTAAAAACTGAGAAGTACCGTTTATATTGGGAGCATTCAGTTCTTCCCTCATAGATGCTTTCCAAAGAGCAGCATTGGGAACTGGCAAAGCTTCAAGAAAGGTCTTCAGGTTGCTGTTAGGGATAAGAGCCGATAGATACGACTGATATTCTAATATCAAGACAGGATTCTCAATTTGTGGGATATCTAATGAATTTGAGCCTTTTTCTTTACTGCGAGTGACACGGTTATCTGATTTAGGCTTAATCTTGGCACCAGGAGGTCAACCACGATCGCGCTTAGGCACTTATGGGAGAGGTGCAAATAAAGGATCTTCTTCAGTAAGCATATCGTGTCCTGCATCGAGGGGCAGAGTTATTTCATCATCCAAATATGCACCCCCTAATGAGCCATTTTCTTTAGAATTATCCGAGTCCCCTCTGATTTGTGGAGAATTGGGAAAAAAAATTCAACCTCATCGAAAAATTTAAAAGGGTCAGATATTTTACCAGTATGATTTTCAGCAGAAAATTCATTGAAAAATCCTTCAAAGGTACAAATACGAGAGGAGCGTACAGGCTGATGGCCTAGAGGTTTTGAGGGAATCCAACAACAATAAATGTGGTTCCCTTCAAAACCGAGTAAGACTTCTTAAGCGCTTGCATCCATTTTCTGCGATCTTAATCGAGGCTCGTTTGGTGTGTATACAATTACACGAGAGCCGAATACTCTGATTCCAGATTTGTCAGGTTTATGCTCAGAGGCATCGAATATTGTGGCACGAGACTGTGCTTCATAGGGGGTCATCTTGTCATAGACCGAGGTCGCTAGGCGATTGAGAATGTATATGACAACACGGAATATCTCTGGCCAAAGAGAGAATGGGATACGCATATTTGATGACACAACGCATTGGATCTAAAACTGTCCTATTTGATCTTTCTTGAGGCCCACCTTGTTCGTGAAAATATGCAGTCGTAAGCTCGATTGCAATGCCATACTGCTGATACTAGGCGACCATTTTGTCACCCCCAAATTCTTTACCACCATCTAAACGAAAACATTTTGGCAGGAAACCATTTTGAGTTCGGAAGAAACGAGTAAAAGTGACCAAAGCATCGAAAGCATTTCTCTTTTCTGGGAAATTGTAGCCATAACGTCCTCCTGTCTTTCCATCAGTGAAGATCATACCAGCTGTATGGCCATTTTAACCGACAGGATTGTAAAAGAAGACATCTGCGTAAAATCTATCACCCCACTTCGACTCTCGATTACGCGGATAGCAGCATATAACCTTCTCCGGCTTTGAGAATTCGCATGGATCGCACAATGTAGTTAAATCGAGATTGGAATCCGTGTTACGAGGTTTGTAAGATAGACCAAGAGTTGCTTTTATTGTTCGCTGGACATTTGAAAAGCTAATGTGTCCTAGACGGCTAAGAAGTCCGAGAGTGACAGGGGCTTCATGGATTGGGAGAAGAAGCGGTGCGCAAGTGTAAACAATTTTGTCCACGAAGAAGCTGGCAAAATTCTGAGCCGTCCGCTTCATACAGTACCCGATGCTTATCCCATCCATTCCGAAGATCATAAAGCCACCCAGAATAAATGTTCAGTGGAAAGCCAGGAATGTAGAGAACATTTTCAAGGACACTCTCATTGACTGAATCATCTTACCGGAGAACGCGAAGCTTGATGTAGCCAAGCCCGACAGGCTGAACTGGACTTCCCCCTGTTTTAACGATAGGCAACCCAGCTACTGGCCGATAACGGAAGAACGCATTCATGTCATTGGTGATATGAACTGAGGCAATATCATTATGGAGTCAGATATCCCGAGAACTTGTAGCCTGGACTGCTGCAGCAAATGCGGAATTAATTCCAGTTCTGGTCGAGCACGGTTGATAATCCTCGTTGCGAAAGTTACATTTATGTTGGCGTGGCTCTATCTGAGATGAGGACACTGTAAGAGCCTTTTGTTGACTCTTCGCGAAAGAATTTTAGGAGGGAATTGATGGTGTTCTCATAACTCCCGCGCAACCCTATTGGAAAGGACTTGGATTAGAATTCACGAAATATGAGTTAACGGCAGTGCAGCTTGAGCACGAATGTGATGGAAAAAATGCTAGCTGAACGCGGTCGTTAGTATCCTTTCGACATGGATCACAGTTCTCAAAATGAGCATTGAAGCTAGAGTAATGAGTGGAAACTTTGCTAGTTGGGTGACGTTTTTGGAACTCAGAACGCCACTTATTGTTTTCAGTATAATTGGCCCAAGGAAGTCTCTTCATATACTCAGCATGCTGTTCTGGGGTTTTAAAGAAGCATTTCGTGTCATTGTGCGGACCACTACACCATTGGCAGTTGGGACCATTCCACTTCTTGTTTCTCTGAAACTTGGGACCTGTAACATGAGCTTGTGCGACAGGTACTGGAAAAGGCGCTATGCTCTCAGCTGATCTAATGTGGTCTTGGTGTGTTGTAAAGAGAATCTCAAGTATGGGAGCAGGATTGATAGGAGTTGCGATATAGAAGTGGTATCGTTGGGTGGATGCCCATTGAGGATATTTTACGGAGAACGCACGGATTAATACCAGAAAGTGTTCAAGAGAGGGAAGAGGTGTACTGAGAGAATGAAGACTAGAGACTATTAATTTATGGGCCAGAATATAAGCCTGTCAGGATGAATACTCATCGAAATTCTCTGTGAAGTCTAGGAAGTCAATGATGCTTGTTTCAACAGCAGCAATGCTGTTTCCTTGGAGAAAGCGAAAAAGTTTTTTATAACAGTCGCAGGCTAGATTTTCGGCCATGACAATCTGAGAGAATTCCGGATCGACGCTGATTGCCAGTGTCATTTTGACAAGCTCGTTTGAATTGGACCAATCTTTAGAGCCAATTTCCTTTTTAAACTTGTATATAGCTACAGTCTTTAGTGGGTCTATCCAATCTGAAAGTACGTTTTGTCGCAAGGTCGATTCGGTGAGAAGAATCCGGCCTTTCAGGTTAGCGATGCCGTAAAATTTCGATGCCGGAGGAAGTGCCATATAGTTGGCGCGAAGATTAGATGGTGCCATTTTAAGGAGGAATAAAAGATTCAAGATGTAACAGTAGCGAGGCAGAGATACCTTGTTTGGAAAAAACTGAAAGGTAGAGGCGCAGATGTAGATACAGAATAAGAACGCAGTACTACTAGAGACTAATTGGTAAGTAGATTCGTAAACAGAAGAACAACGGAAGAATAAATCATGATTCCACAGGGAGCGCAAGGGTTATAACCTCTTAATAAAGGTACGTGGGGTACGGTGTTGCGTTGTATATGTTGATTAAAGAGCCCTGTAGCTACAGATGAAATTTATGTACTGCTAGGAAGGTCGTGTGGCCTGTCTAGCTTAGTTTATATGAGTAGGTAAAACTTTACTCCTAGACACCCAGCAACTGTTAATTTTTATAACCACAATGGAAAAATAACTTTACTCTCACTTTGAAATCTTTCTCTTTGCATTGAATTAATCCTACATGTACCTAAATTTAAGTCAATAGACGAATATTTTGTAACGTGTATCGTCAAGTTTGGAGTACGCCAGAAATTTTAATGGTAAGCGCACTATCGACTGAGGTATATACTTCAGTTGTATATGTAAAGCTTCCAGCTTGCTACTTAATATTTAAGAGATTGCTATCCTGTCAGTGTCATTGATCTTATTCTAAACATATTTTGCTTCATGCTCTCCGATATTTACCAAGAATTTCACCCAGTCAGCAAATCATGTTGGGTTCGAGGAAGACACAGCAGCTGTACTAGCTTGATTCACAAGCTCGTGTAATGTACTTAACTGCGGCACTACAAATCTAAATCGGTTGTAAATAAAATGGTAATTTTGGATGTGCTTTCCTGACTGAGTTATTTAAAATTCTTTTCATTCATGAAGTCCAGTATGGACCACATATCTATAAGCTAAGATTGCTTATAGTTTAAGGAAGTTTGCAGAATTCTTTGTTGACAAATTGTCTCGCTCTTGGATTGCTGCTTCATTTTCTTCGCGGAGAGTTTAAAGTCTATTAGATTCATTCACTACTAGCGACTGTTCGTCTTGCAGTAAATAAAAGTCGCATAAAGTATGATTAAATTGACCCGATTTTAACCAATGAGTACGGCTGGCCATAGTTAAATGACTTCTTGTGAATATAGATAGCACTTGAGGGATGTTTTTCTCTTTTACGGTGGCAAAAAAGCTTCATCGTTAGCGAGAATGAATGAATTCATGTCTTTTGAACAATGAAGCTTAGAAATTTGGTTTTTCGTTTCAAGTGACGAATAGATTAGTCGAGCACCTAAGATTTCATGAACCGGCTTCCAAAGCCACCTAGTCTTGTTGTAGTTGTAAGGTCGCTGGATTTGATGTTTTCGATCGTATACGTTAGCCTTCAAAGATTAGCTTAGTTCTACACAGTGTGTTTATTCACTGAAGGTTGGAGAAATTGATAGATCGTTGAATTAAATGCTGGAATTGATACGTTCGTCACTCTTGTGGATGACACAATTGAGCAAGGATTTCGGTAGATTTAGCAGATTTATGGAATGATACTGAGTTTATGAGCAAAAAAACTTACTTGTTCAAGAGAGCAGCTCCAGCCACGGGGTCCACTCGTCCAAATCGCCTGTTTCGAACAGCAATATCGTAAAACTCGTCGCCGTTTTCAAGTTGCATAAGTGACACAACCTGCAATAATTCATCTAAGCCATCTTTTAATAGTGGTGCATTCGGTAATGTTGACACAAACTTTTCGAGGTAAGAAACATCAGTAGCGAGAGCAGCAACGCCATTTGGGTTGATGGCCTTAACATGTGGCGAAAGAGGGAGAGAAAGGATAGAAGTGGTAGCGTGCGATAAAGCATCGAAGTAGATGAGCTCCTTTATCGAAGGAGGTAGACCTAGGAGGGTTGACGACATAATATTTGAAAGATATGTAGTCAGGGTCTGCATGTAATTACTAGGCTCAGGCGATAAAGTTTGCGCAGTCCTGGGTATTAGTTTGATTAGTAAAAATACTCAAAAAACCAAGAGGAAAATACCAGTCATATCCGGCAGTTTCGACCAAATCATCAATTTTGCTGTTGACCAGTTCAAAAATCCGCTTTTCAGCTGTCTTTTTATGGTTTCTAAATGCTTCTGTTGCCTTGAGAACGATAGGCCCCCCAGCACTTGCACTACTTCTAGCTGCTATTAGTAGCTGCTCGAGCTCCAAGCAAGCGATTTCGAAATGCTCAAGGTTGATGAGAATCTGAACAATCTGTCCGAGATATTGAACAGAAAGTCGTTCCACAAGCGAGTTACATACTTTCTCCGAAAGTAAAGTGTCTAGAGATGTTCTTAGAGTGTTATCGATTGTTGATGGATGCTGAAAGTAATCATCACTGAAAAAGTAAAATTGATTTAAGAAGTTACGAATATCGATGCAGCAGAGAGGGTACATCTGAGAAAAGGGGAGCACGCAAGGAAATCTAGTTCTGTCAGAAAGCACCCCATAAAATATTGACGAAACACACGTGAGGTTTTCGCGAGATTTTTCAGGTTTGAACCAGCTAACATTGAGAACTTTATCGTATTCATCTAAGTTATTAATGGGCATAGGCATGTAGTCATCGGTGGAAACAATCTGCATTACTTAGTTAAGACAGCTATAAAAATTTTATGGATCCTGACCTCTTGGAAATCATCACTGAAGCCTTTCTTCAGTAATGCAGCATACCTTTCAAAGAGAATCAATAGAAAATTATCCAGAGCTGCAACAGAATACCCCCAGCCCTTGATAAGTGAGTAATGGTGTTGGAGTAGGTTATAAGGCGACATACCTCCATAGTCTGGATGAATAATGCAATGACTCCTTTGATTTTTAGTATTTGCTCCGCTTTCTCCACATCATCTAATGCTTTGGAAATTAAATTTATGGCTGATTGACACATAGAGTCCCATAACTCATCTACCTGTAATCTTTGTCAGCAACTCTATGTACAATGATAGTTACAATCTTCACATCAACTGGCGAGCGGAGGTTGTGCGCTTTTCTCATAGTGACTTTTTCAATGATAGCAAAGCCCGAGATTCCCTCAAGAAGTCCACTCAAGCTATTTTCATCATCATCCAATAAACTGATAGAGCTAGGCACTAATAGCTCTTTTTGCCTTCTTCTTGTTCCTGCGTATTGCGACTTGAATTTCTCAATCTGACCTAACGCCTCATGTATGTGTACACATTCGAATAACGGAGTAAAGTCTACCTGCAACTCTTCGTTATCCAAAACATCAAATTCTTCACTCTCATCATATACTAGCTCTATGGCAGAGTTCAGCTTAAACTTTCGAAGATACTGGTTTGAATTCATTCTCTCGTTTTGTCTCGTTCGTCTCAACTCAGTGTGATAGAAAGCAACTTCTCCTAAGAATTGCGATGTTTCTCTAATTTTATATAGCCATGCATTTAAATCTAACATGACGGCCTCTGAGATTGTCTTCTGATATAAGGGTATAGACTTTTGTATAACATCAGCTAGTTTGTACTGAGTAGCATATTTATTCTGGATAGTTGGAATTAGGTGCTCTGTTTGTAAATCATCTAGTGCTTTCAACGCTCCGTAGTATTTTTTTTTCCTAATTAATTCATGAGATTGATTGACTGCATGTAATATCTTTAAGCTCCCTTGTAAAGCTTCTGAAGCGTCTGCAATATTCTGTCGAATAGATGTCGTGTCAACCAATGCTCCCTTCTGCTCAGATAGTTTTTCTGTACTTTCTTGAATCGACTGGTTGAGCTGCAGAATCTCAGTGGTGAGGGCCACAGTGCTCTCACGCACGTTTTGAAGCTGGTTGACTGACTTCAGGAATTCATCATGCTTTGTGAGGCCGATGTTCTCTATGTCAGAGTCGCGTTCTGCGGCATACTGAGAGAAATTTTGGAGGAGGCCGTTAGTTCGATTAGTGAGAATGGCATCTTTGAGCAATGGTATGAGTTGGTCCAGGTAGTTACTGTCGGAAGAAAGGATAATCTATGATCTTAATTAGGCCTTGGTGAAGGAGAAGATAAAAGCCATATACCTCTCGTACGGCGTAATTGTAATCATCGTACTGCAGCGCCTTGCGAGGCATCTTGCTATTTTAAGGAGAAGTGCCAGTTTTAGAACATTCCCAAATATCCCCTTTAATAGCCAGGCTGGACCAAAGATACGCGAGACTCACACATATGCCTTGGTTGAGCGTAGCAATAACATTCAACCTTAAGAAAAGTGACAGGCTTAACTATGATATCAGTATATCATAGATTAACTTAAAAATACACTCTTATGATAATTAACATTTTAAAAATTTAACGCGTTAAGAGTGGAGTGATAATGATATTTTTACACATACATCCATGCTGCAATTAAACTATAAGCAAGTGCAACTTCAAGTGAACGACTCTATCCAGAATTGTGGCGTTTAATTGTTTGTTCAAGACCTTGGGAATTGAAATAGGAGATTATAACAACCGCAGAAACATAACAGTTTCTGAGGCTCTCCGCTATGATGGAAGTCCATCTTACTATCTCCGTCAAAATTCCAGGTGTCTTCACGGATAATTGGATCTGGAAGTTTTGAAGCTAAGCGTTCCTTTCTTCCATGTCGAATAAAATGGGCATTAGAATTTCAAAGAGATGTAGAAAAGTATCATTCCCAAGTGTGAATACCACATATGACTTTATCGAAGTATCCTACATGGACTTTATATTTGTAAATATTGCTACGATAAGAAAGACAGAAAACCAAACATTTTTATTGTTGTTATTTCTCTTTTCATTTTAGAATCATTAATTTCAATGCTTGTCCGTTCAAAATCTGGGTAATGAGATTGATTGGTATTGAAATAACTCTAGCCAGGTCGAACACTTGGTGAATATATTATGATCATTCACAACTTTATTCATTCTCCGAAATATCGCTCTCATACTTAATATTTCAGTATAACTCGTCTCCTTATCAGCCTACAGCTAAGGCCTCTTGTTGGATAAAGCCAGCCTAGTTTTCAAGAGTCATTAGACCCAATACATATTTTACAAGACTTTAATTTATTTTAATTTATCATCAAATACGTGATACTCTTTTCAAATTATTTCTTTTGAAATAATTATGACCTCTTGGCCAATGAAGTGCCCACATTTTTGGCTATTCTATTATTTATTGTTCCTGTACTTAGCGATCTATACCGAAATCACACGAGCGTGTTATATGATAACTCATGGCCAAGATATGTACGAATTTACTTCGAGTAATAAAAACTTTAAATTTCTTTGTGCTTAAGGATATTTATAATGTAACCTAGGCGTTCTTTCCTTTAACCTGATATAGCCTATGATCATGCAGGATTGACTCTTCAATTTTTATCATAATTTAATTATCAAATTGAGAGTATGTTTCCGGTCCGAATCAGCTTATCAAGCAGCATCCGAAAATTATTTGTTTACATGAATAACGGTAAAGAATAGCCGCAATTTAATGGTTTCGACATTTAACGTCGAGTAAATAACATCACATATCATCCCGAATAGAATCCTGAAAATATGAAAATATTCTCGACTATCTACCTTTAGTCATAAATTTATGCATCACCGCCACAAGTTATAGTCTTCTGAATTACAAATTTATATAAAGCTATTTTCAGCTAAGATACATGCTAAAATTAGTGTCAAAATCATAGCATGTTTAAATTAACTTGTGAAGTGGCTGGTCTATAAACAGCATGAGCCTATTATGTTGCTTCACAAGCTCATGCGGTTATGGTAGGGTAAAAAAGAAGTGCTCCTTCCCTATGAACATTTCACTTGTCTACACCCATTCATCGTTGTCAGCCAAGCTAGTAAAGCTAGTGCCAGCTCCTGTGATATAAATGTCCACCAAGCTACCAACCTCAAATACATTATCATCAACTTCTCTCTAGAATTTTGCCCAATTTTGAGCCCCTCCAGCTACTCTTTGGATCTGATCTTACGTATTGCAATAACCAATAGATCTGCTAATAATCAGGTCAACTCTTCCAGTCAGGTATTGTAAATTGATTCTTTAATCCCTAACCCTCAAGCTCCTTGAATACATTCTATATACTTACGAAAAGTGCGTTTCCAATCATCTTGTGCTAAATTTACGTTTTTATTCTCAATCAGTTATTTTCGAAATTTATTTCATATCTTTTGGGAAGACCTTTCTATTTGAACAATTTTATTTTCTATTTTTCTAGTCAGTATTGGACCTTACTAATTCCAGCCGTCAACTTTTTTTAGAAAACTCATTATAATGACGCAGATAACTACACCAAGAGATGACGGTGCTGACCCATTCGTTACACATACGAACCTCTCCGCGAATGCGTTACCTTTTTGTCCCAAAGTATTACCGAAACTTCCGCTTATAAGCTCTTCCTTTCCGATTCCAGGTACAACTCAACATGTTGAACAAATAATCGGAGAAAATGAGAATGTCGAAGATTTTGGGTGTTTTTCAACGAGCTCTTCAGTAACCAGGAATATCAAAAGTTTTGGCAGTGATAAATATGATGCGGCATTACATGTTGAAAAGGCTCTCACAGTTAGTAAAATTAATCTTAAATGCTTTAATGAGGTGAAACACTGACTGTATGTCATAGAAAGCCCGATCTTATTTTAAAGGTACTCACTGCGTAATAAATATTCATCCTGACTCCTGGTTACGTTTTTCTAATATAAGAGATGCTATTAAAATTCATGAGATACTTCGTCAGGAGTCGCCTGAAGTACCTTCGCAGTATATTTCCTATGCTGACTGGATGAAGGTAAGTATTTCAAGCTTTTACTTACTGAGAGGAACTTATGTTTCTAGGTCGCCTCGCCTAGCAAAAAATCAAAGTCATCTGAGCATGAAGGCCAAGTAGTTATAAAGATAAACTATCCGCTTGGTTTTGACTATAAGCAAATTGAAAAAGAAGTCCGTATTCTTTTGGAAAGAGATGGTCGAAAACTTTATGCTTCTCAAAAAATGCCAGCGACCGCAGCTGGTATTTATCACCTTATAGCTGAATTTGAAGATTCATCAGTTACTCAAGATGTTGTTCGCAGGATAAATCGCCGGGTGATTGCGGTAGGGCCACTAACTATTCGAATTATTATTTTATTTACAATAGGATAGGAAAGCGCTATAATAAATATCAGCCTTCATGAGCCGGACCTTGCCCATGAACAGATACTGGATAAACAGTGCTTGACACCCAATCGAGAACAAGGTTTGGAGACACCTCCAAGTGCAGACGATATTGTACAAACTATGAGTCTAGATCGAGTATCATATCCACAGCATGGTACTTACACTCCTACTTACAATTCTCCTTATTCTCATGTAACTTTCAATTCTGGGTACATGTTTGCACCAAGTAACCTTCCGCTTATCTCACCGACTCCTACGCCTTCTAAGCCTAATAGTCGTGATCTATCTATTTCTGTAATGGATATGAATAACCTGAATACCTTGTTGACACCAAGTCGCTCCTTATCTTCGCCGAGCCGTAACTTCCCCGATACTAAGCAGCTAATTCCATACACACCACAGTCAAACGATCGAAGCTTGGCAAATAGATACAAGTACGAATCTTCAACTGGTAGATATGGCTCGGGAGGGCGGCGAAATAGTCTGAAGGCGACAAATTGTTTATCTGGCAAGGGACGACAGAGCAATGGAACTCATAATATGGTTGATATAAATCGTATTCGAGAAGGCGCCGATGTTAGAACTACAGTAAGTCTCCCTTTGGATCATTGATTGGGCCTTGAGACATTTTAGATAATGTTGCGAAACATTCCGAATAAAATTGATCAGAGTACGTTGAAATCGATCTTAGATGAGACATCGCATGGAAAGTACGACTTCGCCTACCTACGGATTGATTTTAGTAATGATTGTAATGTTGGATATGCCTTTGTTAACTTCATCGATGTAAGATATTCTGCTCCTAATTTGAAACATGGATGGCTAATATCTCTAGCCACTTCATATAATAGAGGTATCTTTATCAGTTCCAATCCCTAAGACAAATTTTAAACCTAGATAGTTTATTAACGCCCGTGCGAATCAAAAATGGTGATTTTTACGAAACCCTTAATTACGGCTAAGATTGATAAGTTTAAAATCATAGGTATCGCTTTAGATCCCAGAAGGTTGCTGAAGTTTCTTATGCAAGTAAGTTTACCATAATTTTTCTATCCAACTACCATTTCCTTACATTTGAAAGCTATTCAAGGCCGAGATTGCTTGATCCAAAAGTTTAGAAATAGTTGCGTAATGTTAGAGCTTCCGATTTTCCGTCCTAAGGTAAGGTTTTCAATTTTCAACCTTTTTAGCCATATATCTGATTATCAAAAGTTGTTTTATACATTTCAAGATCCTCTCGGTCGGGCCGGCCAAGAAGAACCTTTTCCAGCGTCTGACAATCCATCAAAGCTAAGAAGATCGTGTGAAAATGCCGAGCACGTCGGTAGGTATTTTTCAATATGTTCAAAGCATCATTAACTTTAACAGGCTTATTTGCTCCGAATGCTGGTGCACAAATGCGCGATGAGCAACGTCGACGTCGTTCTCAATATGATAGGGGGACTAGCTTAGCTGAAAGAGATTCGTTTGACGCTTATTTAACCAGTCCGTGGAATCTAGATATCTTTGAAAAAAATCATACCTACCAAACCCAACGTAAGTAACTCGTACAACTATTGTATAATTGAGTTTCTAAAGTATTTTTTAGATTAAATTCTAAGTTTTATAATACTTTGCTTTTCATAGGCTCTATTTTCTTTTTTTACATGGACCACATGATTGCTTGGGCAGACTGAATTTTTTAGATTCTTTGATTAGAGGAGGTTAATTGGTCACCTTAATGGGAGATCAATGGTTTGGGTGGATTTTTTCTTGTGTTTCCATTTTTACGACTGACTTTGAAATATATTTGCTGTTTTTATGACATTTTATTAGACTCTGTTTCATAATTGCCGA
The DNA here is from genome assembly GCA_905067625.1 of Blumeria graminis f. sp. triticale. Taxonomy (NCBI): domain Eukaryota; kingdom Fungi; phylum Ascomycota; class Leotiomycetes; order Helotiales; family Erysiphaceae; genus Blumeria; species Blumeria graminis. Next base: position 896,420 of record LR898468.1, read on the forward strand.
TAAAATAACTAGATATGCTAATGAAATAATTGCTGAGTAGAGGAGATAGGTTTTTTCATATGGCAGGTCTATGAACGTTTTGTTGCGGGCAATAAGAATGGGTTTGTTTCAGCAAAAATAAGTTGTTGATTCAGATTACCTTTTTACATTTACTGCAGTGGCATCTACAAAGTCCATAGAACAGAATAGTTTTTTAATCCCTACTAATTATATGACTATGAAATATAGCTAAAGCTATCTTACAAACTTGAAGTTGATGGTACTGTCGTTGATAAATATATCCGACTACTTGGTTCGTGGATTTGTTGGTAGAGGGAAGCTTATGCAATCATGAAGGATAAATGGATGTCAATTCGACTAAACTTCTTAACACAGGTAACAGACTCTTTTTTAATGACCATCGTTTCGTTGGCTGGAAAGAGGAGATAGTGTCGGGATAACGGCTCCTCTTAGTGTGTACTCGAATGAAAACCCATGGGGGTAGTAACTTGCAGAAAATGGTGCAGGTTGGTAATATTATAACTAATTTTTTACCTGCCCAGGGAAGATTCGATTGGAGAAGAAGCTTGATGGGCGCTTGGGCATAGGAATAGGGTTAATTTTACAGTGATGATCTTTTGCTGTATGCCCCTCTTCCCCACAAGCAACACATAGATCATTATCCATACGGAATTTTCGTTCTGTACCTGACAATTTGATCCGGCTTAAATCCATTGGGTCTGCAATAGTGGATGGTTCCCAGTCAGATGATAATTCATTAGCAATAGGATCATTCTGATTTGTTTAGCTTTGAGGTGTTTGTAACCTAAAAATATGCCTCTGTTGTTAAAGGTTACGAGCAATACAGCCCACCATATCACTCCAGCCTAAAATGTAGTCTAGTTCAGGAAGATTAACTTGATTATCAATTAAATTACAAATTTTTCGATTTAGCCGTTTTCTTAGCATATCCACCTTAGTCCGATTATCATATTTAGCCCTTTCAGCAAAATGTTCAAAGTCTGCCTCGAAGTCTCCGTATTGACGCTTTTCTTGAAACAGTGTATCCAAGGCATTTTTTGCTGTCTTGGAGGTGTCGAGGAGTATGTAAAGCTTATCTAGAATATGCCATAAATCCCCAATAGATGTCCATTGCCAGTTCTCGGGTTCACTGGGGTGTAAATTCATTGCCTGAACTCCGTCTTTTACTGCCTCTCGGGCTTTCCCGGACAGTTGGCTTGTCACATAGGATACTAGATAAAAAACCGGGGAAACAATCTCTATCTATCAACAAAAATTTGCTGAACGTGTGTTTTCCGACTTTCGTAAGCTAACTGTCGCTTCTCTGTACTTTGCTGTAATACAGAGAACTTATCTGGATCAGATCTGGTTCGACGGGGCCTAGCATCTACGGAATTGGTGGTTTTGGTAGGCTTTAAATTCGAATTATCTTGAGCACATTGTGTATTTCTCTCATCTTTAAGTGCAGAAATTTTATCATTTAATTCTGCAATCTTGTTATCTGCAGAGCGATACAAATTGGCTTTTGACAGTTCTGAGTTTAGAGATGCAACCTGTTGTAGACTTGCATTTAACTGCTGGGAGTAAGACTGCTCCAAATTTAGAATTTATCGGTGGGCGTTAGCTAGATTTGAATTTAGCTCAGTAACTCGCTGTTGCGTCTTGGTGAGAGCTGATTCAGTGTGTGTGTGTGTTTATTGTGCTACTTGAGTCTATGACTATCGAGCACATTGGGCCCCTCTCTGACCCAGGCCGCACCTTGTACAGCGCTCCTATCATCTTTTGTTACTTGAAAGATCATTGATGTATTCCCCTTGATGAATAGCCATCCAGCCCAGTGTTTACCCGTGGAATTCGGCCACCTTTTCCACTGAACCTTCTACCCGAAAAAAAAATGGTAGCATTGGAGACTGCGTGCGCGGGAAAAAGTCTCAAAAAACCTGCAGCCCCAGCCAGGCGAGGCCTAGACACCGGGACTACATGAGGTGCGTATATTCATCTATATCTCCCTTCTTTGTCACAGTTGAGGTCGACTTGATCGAATCCGCAATCTCCGCCTTGGGTGCCAGGTACGCCCCGGAAACTCATCGGATGGCTTTTCCTCCATGATCAAGGTTTGGTGATGAGTAGGGCTCCGACCCTACCATCTGATCTGATCGTGGTTAGCCTCATAATAATGGTGATAGGAGAATGTGTTGAGAGATGAAGACGATACAGACCGCAAGAGCGATTGAGAATCCTCGTCGAAGTGTGGACTTTGCTACTCAATCTCGGCTCTGCAGACTCTACAGTGAGAGCTGGAGGCTCTTAGGGGACACCACTGATAGGTGTTGAGAATAGTCCCCCGAGCTGATTCAGTTTCCGTGAGCTTAAAATAACTCGATTTTTATTGTTCTTGTAAGTCACCAAACTTGGAATTGAAGCATTGAAGTAAACTGCAGAGCATATTCTTCTCGGGGGACTCGGTAGTAGATGCGATGGTTGTTAATAAATCAGTGGGATTCGAATCTTCTGGGAAGTGATGACTTTCAATGGCAGCGCTCAAATTCGGCCAATTCTGCTGGAAAGGAGCAGTAATTTGAGTGACTCTGGTGTTGGTATTCATGGTGAATTTTTACAATATTTTTACTTTGATGAAAATGTACATATGTAAATAAAACCAAAAAAATCAGATTGTAAATGGAGATGTCTTAGGGTTATATGTCGGGTCGCAGATAGGGTTCAGGAGGATAATTTTGCTGATAATATTGGATAAAAATCCGACGGGACATAATTTAAGATCGCACAAACTGTCACCTTGGGTTACGGGTCAATTTCTGGTGGTTTAATATAACTGCGTTATACGGCAGAGGCGATCAATTATCTACAGATGGGATCTATTTATTTATTTCATTCATTGTTCTAGTTTAACGTCCTATGCGGTATCTATATACAGAACCATGAAGACGATAAGCCATGTTAAGAAGGGAAAAGGCTTTCAACAAACAAAACCCGATGTCCTGCCACTCTGAACCGACCCGGCTTAATGCTGAGGACGTTCCTTTCGAACATAATTTTTTAAACTTTCCCCAGAATTCGTTAACTCCCCCTTCGATCAGACTAACGTTATGAAAAATTAAATAGAGAAGGCACCTCCTCACTCGGCGTTGTTCTTCGAAGTGTTCGAAGATTTGGCCCCAATAGTGATGGTGCCACTGGGGCTTCGACTACCTTGCGTGGTCGTCCCGGCTCTGTTTTGAGTCCTTAAGCCTTTTTACTGGTGACTAAAGTGAATCCCTGATCATCAGTCGTTCCGACTGTTCGTATTGGCGCCATTGTTGGTTTTCATTCCATATTTCCGCCGTTCTTGATAATAGCTCCATCCGAGCCTTCTCCACACTTCCCTTGTAGACCTGGTAGGTCCTATTGAAAGGCTGAGGGCGATGGATAGGGAGACGTCACCTTATGAATAGAATACTGATAGGTATGGGAGAATTCAATAGATCACTTGGAAAGAGTAAGATGATTGATTGATGGTGAGTTGTATTTTGTGGATGATGGATGTAGATACTGAGAGTAAAAAGGTCCTATCTATATACAGGAGTTCCTACCCTTATTCCTCTACATGTTATTGTCTATGAAAGCTAGAGTAACTACAATGGTGTCCTCATTGTAGTGAACACGTTGATGTTAGTGTGTAGCGACCAGGAGGCAATAGTGATCAGACTCTAAGGGGTTAACTTTGCTGGTGCACAGTTATCCCCTGAAGGTGTGTGCAGTTATGAACTCAGATTTTTACAACAAGTCCGACACGCTGCTTTCTGCCACGAACGGTGCTCCTTGCCGCAGTTCGCACAAGAAACCCTTTTCCTCGCACAGTCCCGAGTTTGGTGAGCGCCAGCGCACTCACTGCACCTGGCTGCCTTTCCACACGACGCCTGCGTGTGTCCCCACTGGCTGCAGTTGTAACACTGCTTTGGCTGGGACCGTGGTGACCACACCTGCGCGGTGTAGAGCATGGCATTCATAACTAGGCCGTTTCGGACCACTTCCATCTGCATTGCCTCCGATGGAAGGCTTACCACAATTGATCCACGAGTGCGGCCATTTTTCTTTGACCGCTGGTGTTCCTTTCCGTCGTGTAACCACCTTATACGACTTCTGACTAAGCCTGGAATCCGTGCCTTCTTTTTTTTAATTCATAGTGTACTCAGCTATCTAGCTATGACAAATTTGTTTATTTTATATATAAATACAAATATTCAATCTGTTGAAATTATGGAGTTCAGAGATGAGTAAGGTGATGCTTAATGGAAGTAATTGATGAAGGGTTTGGTTGTTGAGTTTTCTATGATTTCTGTGTTGGGATACACTATGTCGATCCTACTGGGCTCGATAATTAGTAGTCCCGACCGACTGGTGTTTGGCGAACGGAGATTGCGTATACCCTGTGCTAGCGTTGTTTACTGCTGTTAATAGGAGATCCCGCACGGGCTATCTATTGGGGTTAAAAGGAGTCTGGTACCTGTGTTTAATAGAGTAGTCGAATTGACATCCTTTTATCCTTCATTATTGCATAAGCTTCCCTTTACCAATAAAGTCCACGAACTAAGTAGTGGGTTATACATTTCAAATACAATCCCCATTTCCTCTAATTATCTTCTAGTCTCCTCCCTTTCAGTCAGCTTTGGATGCATTCATGCATCCACTGCTTTGAAGGAAGTGGAGAGTTGCTTCTTTTCCAATTTTTGTATTAAACAATATCTCTATTCTCAATGGCAATATACCTTTGAAAGCTTCCGCTCTTTCAGTCTTAAACTTACTACAATAAAGAGGTAGGTGTTGAACAGTCTGTTTTCCCTTCCAACAAAAGTTGCAAGAGTTATCCTTCACTTTTTTAATTCGAAATAAATGGGCCCTAGTATTTCTAATCCCTGTTCTCGCTTGTATAAATGAAGATTATGTCACTCTACTGTAATAATTGAAGTTGTAAGGTCGCATTTTGATGATAGGTGATCTTTTCCTGGCTTGCACTTGATAAAAACTTCCCAGTCCTTTCGCCCTTCTACCCTCTTCCTGTCTCAAGACTTGGGTTTCCCAGTCATTTTGCCAGGCTTTGAGAGTCATTTCCTTTTCCTTCTGCTTAAGGTAAGCAATAGTTGTGAATTTATCTCTTTTATTGACTTTTTTCTTGGCTCCACCTCTTGCCAGACTGTCTGCTAGCTCATTTCCAGCAATACCTTCATGGCCTGGACACTAGTGTAGATGAATTTGATATTTATGGCTTTTTATTCTTATTTGATGTGAAATAAAGTTGCTAGCTTTGCCGACCCTCTGAATTGCTGCTTGACTATCAGAGAAATCTGTGCCTTTGAAGCAGTCTTCATCTCCCTGATTATGGCAAAATTTTTGGCATCTCTACCCCCTTCAATTTGTTTCCGCAATGGGACACCGATGACCATGGCTGGAAAATCTTGCCGCAGAGTTTTGAATTCCATTGGTTGTTGCATATTTAGTGCCGCGTCTCTCTGGGACGCCGACTGGACAAATACCTCGGTATTGTTGCTCCGCTTTTGACAAATTGCGTATGCACCTTGTATGTGCTCTTTTGCCTTTAAAAGCAGCTCTTGTGGCTGCATGTTTTGGGCGCCGTCGATTCTTATTCGTACCGCTGTTTATGTCATTTGGGGAGCCACGACCGATACGTAGCTCCTTGCTGTCGGCGCGCCCGAAACCGCTGCTAGAGCAGCCCTCCGAGCGGGATCCGCAAGGCTTTTCTTTACGACTTTCTCTAAAGCCATCATCATCTCCTCGAAAGGAGACTTCTTTTGGGAAATTTCCGTCCAGGCCCTTTTGTGCGCATTGAAGGCCTTGACGGCCTCGTTCACGTCCTCCGTTGAGGGTAGGTCCTCCTCATCCATCTCTCCCATCACGATTAGTCTAACCTGTTTCAATAGTTTCCCTAGGATTTCAAGGTTCTTGTCCTTTGGAGCTGTCTGCGCTCCGCTGCCGTTGTTGGTTAAGGCCATTGTCGCATTTTGCGACGCGTCGAAACCGCTGGATTCACCCACACCAGCACTCATACTCGCTATGTTGGATCACGGAAAGCGAAAAGATGAGAGGAGGGTAATAAACATGTAAAAATAATGATCACGATGTCAAACTGATGATACGGGCAGCGTGGAACGCTGCGCAGCTTTCTGGCAAAAATGATGTTTTGAATTAAATTTTTTGATTTCATTTAGCCCGATTTGGCGCCCTATGGGCACATGCAGGTATCTACGAACTCTAATATTTACATGAGGGGGAAACCATTACGATAAAAACCCCTCCCCCTATAAAGTTCTATATATCTGTAGTCCTTCGTTACCTACAGTAAGTGCAAATGACCTTCAGTCAGAGACAAGACTAGGTAAAATTAATGTTTCCATCGCCATCCTTTCCCTGTACTCGCGTGCTGAAAAGAGTTGACTGTGGTCTTTAACTTGACCCCAATGGCGCAAATAGATGTTCTTGTGTTACTGGGACCAGGGGCTGTTTGCGCAGGCGTCCTGGCTCTCTCTTGCCGCCCTCAGGCTTTTGATGGGACACGAGTGTGAACCCTTGGTCGGTTGCTGAATTAGCCGTAGGTTGATTTATTACCGTTGGCCTTGTTTCCTCCCTTCTTATATCTGCCGTTCGTTCCAAAAGTCCCCACCATGCCCTTTGAACACTAGCCTTGTATAACGCGAAGTTTTGACACGACTTCTTCTGCCATGACATATGCGCCTTGCCACAGTTGCAGCAAAGCACCGATTTCTTCGGGCAGTCTCTGGTCTGGTGAGTGCCCGCACACTCACCACATCTCCTTGCCGTATTACAGGAAGCTTGAGTATGCCCCCATTTGCTGCAGTTGAAGCACTGCTTGACCTGTGCTCGGGGTGACCAGAGCTGGGCCGTGTATAGCATTGAGTCCATTACAATGCCATTTCGGATCACTTCGCGTTGTAGGGCTTCGGTCGGTAAGCTCGCAATGACTGACCCTCGAGTATGGCCATTTTCCTTCGCCCAGGTGTGTTCCTTCCCGTCATAGAGCCACCTCACCCTGTTGATTTGTATGCCTTGAATCCGTGCTTTTGTCTCCGTCCTCATTTTAAATATTGCCACGCTGTTGTTGGCATTCTTTCCTCCGTGAATTATTGTCCCCAGCGGGACTCCCAAGATTTCAACAGGATAATCCTGCTTTAGGACGCAGAACTCCTTGGGCTGCGCTATTCTCAAGGTAGCGTCTCACTGAGAGACCGACTGCATACCCACCTCTATTTCACCGCGTGAACCACTACAAAACCAGTAGCTAGTTAAAAGAAAGAAAAATAGAAACTCCCGTAAACTCCCATAGCTAAAGTTCCAAGCCCAGTAATCCAGTTTGTGGTTAGAAAAACGACACTTCTCGTCTCGTTTTCCTACCTGCCATGCATCGTGCTATGACTACTTACCACCGTCTCCGCTGAGAGCTGGAGACGGATCCGTAGGTGGGCACCCGAAGCAGCCGGTTTCCTGCGCAAAATTTGTAAAGTTCTCGAGGCAATTAGGCCCGAGAAGCTTGTGGACAAAGTCGTGATGTGACATTGTACCTCGTAGTCGACGCGTCTGGCGTGCGTGTAGTCGACAGTGAATGAAATGGAGAGGTGATGTTTCCTCCCCACACGCACACTCCATTGAAGCTGCGAAATTTTTGAAACGGCGTTGACATGCCGCGAAGTTCCCGTGGCCCGTACGGGCTTGGATCAGTTCACGGAGTAGCCGCCGGGAAAGTCCCAGCTCTCGTGGCTTGCGTGGTTGCATGAGAAGACCCAGATTTCGATACCTAGGTGGACATACTTCTTCCCACCAGTCTTCGAGAAGCGCTTGACGTTTCCGGTTCATGAGCCGACGAACGTACGCCAAAGTGACGGAGCCAGGCTGGCTGTCTTTGCTTGGCAGTTGTTGGAGGCTGGAGCGTGCAGCTCTATCTGCATCTTCGTTTCCCTGTATCCCGGAGTGGGCCGGTATCCACTTCACCGAGACTAGAGCCTAATTTGATAGCGCCCTAAATTGGCGTACGTCGTCTAGGCTTGTTGTGGCAATTCCCGTCATTAGTGCTTTCACTGCAGACTGACTATCTGTCAGTACATTGATCTGCTGCCTGCCGTCTCTTCCCCCGTTCTCCATTTCCAACAATGCCAGCGCAGCTTCCAGGGCCTTCCTCGCCCCTAGTATTTCCGCATCAAGCACTTCACCACCATGCTTGATGCCACATCCCTTCAACAGAGTTTTTCCATCCCTCTTCAAGACGAACCCCCATGCTGGGCGACCATTCCCCTCCGACGATCCATCTGGGTAGGCGCAAATATCTGATGCCGGTACACTTTCAATGAACCGTGTTGCCCTCTCTTCCTCCTCTAACCTTGAGCCGAAACTCGAAAGATAGCATGGCGGCGGTAAAGGCTCCTCATTTTCCGCGTCCGGGAGTTGTCGGTAAGCCCGCTGGACTCGTGACATCTGGAACTCTGGATTTTTATAGATCCGAGCATATTTCTTGTACTTCCCTGTTCCATCTCTTGGACACACGGCAGCACGGGTCCGGAGCGGGTGGCGATTGTCTTGTGAGTGTAGCCGAGCCGAAAGCTGTAGTCGGTTCCCTTCCAGAATGATCTTCCCTGTTGGGATACCTCCTTCTCGGTGGAGAACAAGATTCCGTGTCGTTCTCATTACTGGGAGGGCAGCGCGCTGTCCCGTCAAGATTGTCTTGTCGATCATCTCACAAAAAATGCTAGTACGAGGGGTGCTGATCCACTTTTGTGTCAGAAGTTTGAGGCCGGGCCACTAAACATCTGCTCAAAAGGTTGCTATGGGGACAATTGTGACGCCCCGACATTTTAGTGGCAACGTGGTCGTCGGTCCAATAGCTGGTAAGCCGACACAGGGTCAATCCAGGATTTCCAACAACCAGTTTCACACACACGAGTCTTGTGTGTGACAAATCACAACACAAAAGGTTTGTCATGGATATTGGTTTTCATGCCAAAACCTTTAGTTGTAGGATATGAAGGACAGGAGGTTTTGTGTTTGCAAGTTTATTTCAACAGTTGAACCTCCTATGTACATATACAGATTCATATCCTCCTGGATACTTTTCTCTTTAACTTAGAATCTTATGATTTGAGTCCACGCCAGCTTTTGACCACTCGCCAATCGTCTTTTGTCCCTCGAGTTTCCACATTATTCTAAACTCACACTCTCTCCAAAGACCTGGGAAGGTCTACACAATATCCCTCAATAAGTTTTTATGTAAGAACCTACTGATTGATAGCTTCGTCGGTGAACCTTGCTTACTCTAAGCTTCACCCATAACTCTTGTCTCACTAATTGTGTTGTATTGCCTTCTGTTAGACCCTTAGGGTCAATTGGAAATGTGAAGTAAAGTCTATTGGTGAAAGTCTGTCCGTCCTAGTCTAAACAAAAACTACTGTATATACACATGCCTCCTGAGAATATCTACATCTGATGATGAAATGCATGAGTGTCTCCACACAGTGTATCAGGACTGATACTTTCGAGAAACATCGTGGTTCTGCTTGAGACTACCCTTCAAACACCCGAGGAAATACCCCGACCCAAAACAGCTCTCATTGATGCGCTACAACTCATCAAACGACGTAGTTTGACCAAAGCCATACCATTCATACAATTCCATGTTTGACACACCCCCCAGGGAGATCTTAAATATAAAAGAATTGAAGATTTTCCTGATAATGATTGGTGGTTATCACTTGAGTATATATCTTACATCGCAGAGATTAAGTTGTCACATGAAGTCAGTGTAACGGCACGGCATTCTGCCATGTCATTACATATATCAGGTGACCAAGAAGGTATGCTGGTTGAGGAACCAATATGTGGGAGGAGATAAGATAAGGTCACGCAACCCTGGGAAGCGAGAGCACACACACAAAAGCTCCCAGATTCTATTATCAGTACACTATCTTTCTTTCTTTCTTTTTTGTCTAAGTATTCGCTCAATAGATTGAATATATAGTTATACAAGCTGTACTCTCACTTATGCTTATTCTACGCCGTGACATAATACTGAGGCCACCAAAACCACACAACGCTTGGACAAAGCGGGACTACAAGTGGATATTGAGAAATGTCGTTTTGCGCAAGAATCTATCAACTTCCTAGGTTTCATTGTCAACACAACAGGTATTCTCCCCGATCCAAAAAAGTTGGAGAGCATACGTTCTTGGGAACGACCCAGCAGTAAAACAGGTGTGCAGTCGTTCCTTGGATTCTGCAACTACTATCGGAACTTTATCGAAAACTTTTCACGCATTGCCAAGCCCTTGTACAATCTCACAGCTACCCAGAAAGGACAACTGTTCCAATGGTCGCAGCAAGCAGAAGAGGCCTTTCTCTAAAAGAAAAGCTCGTGAGTCTGCCAATCCTTTTGTATTTCGAGCAGAAGAGACCGACGCGTTTGGAAACTGATTCCTCAGACTTGGCAACAGGTAGAGTGTGTTACAGCCTTGTATTCCTGACCCTCGGAGCCTCTAATACTACTGTTCCTTCCAGGTATTGTGTTGTGATCCTACATACGCACGGACCAGTAGTAAATTATGTATATATGTATATCTCTAGATACCTCTTGTTATTTTCTTCCCTTAGTTTAGAATCTTATGAATTATATTCCAGATCTGAGTCCTTACCTGATTCGACTTGTTCATCTGCTAACCTGTGCTCCCTTCTGGTCGTCACAGAGTGCTCGGCCAATTGCACGACGATGGTGTCTGGCATCCAATTGCATTTCATTCGAAGACACTGAGCGACCCAACAAGACATTATGAGATACACGACAAGGAACTTCTGGCTAGAATTCAATGTTTGAAAGAATGGCGTGCGGAACTCACCAGCCTTGTGGATCCGTTTTTAATACTGACGGACCATTGCGTTCTCGAGTACTTTGTTCTGAAGCAGCTTCTCAATGATAGACAGTTCTGCTGGACAGAAACGTTGTCACAATTCCACTTCACATTGCAATACCGGCCTGGAAAAGAGAATGTTTTGGCTGACGCATTGTCTCGGAAAAAAGAACTCACTGTTGAAATTGGTGCTTCCAATTATGGTAAAGACAGGGATGTGTAGAATACACATTACTAATCTCCCATTAATTGTGAGGTTAGTATTAATGCGCTTTGACGTAAATACCAACCACTAGATTTTATTATTACAAAATATAGTTTATATAGCACTCTGTGTCCTAGTGGGAGTAATTAACAACTCTCCACGACAGATTTACAGACTCCTTTACTTTCCCACTCGCTTCACCAAGTGATACAATCTGTGCCTAACAGCCACAAGCTTTTGCAAACCAATCCGCTCAACAGGTTATGACCCGGTGCCCCTAAAAGCAAAAAGATTCCATCACTATTAAGCATCCTCATCTCTAAAGAAGTCTTCTAACCGCTCAACAGAAATGGAATCCTCGTCTTCGAAAACCGGCTTCTTCGCTTCGAGACTCGGAACCAACTACTTGCGCGCAATGTCATTAACCAATGTAGCCCACCTCACTGTTCCTGAAACCTATGAGTTGTGGGCCATTACAATGACTGCAGTATTTGAAGGGCAGGGACTCAACGAGATTGTAGTCGACGGCAAAAAGCTGGACAAGGACGCTTCGCCTGAAGAAAAAGGAGCATACAGCCAGCTTTCGAGTATTGCTGTAAATATATATATTCAAGTCGTCGGTTCAAAGATCCTTGGCAAGATCTTAAAACTCAAAGACCCTCACTTAATGTGGAAGTATTTGAAAGAGCAGTACCACCAGAACAGCTCTTTTACATTGATCCACCAACTTAGATCGGTTGCGCTCCTCGCAAATGCATACGATCCAAGTCGCACTGTCAGTTCGGTAATCGATGAATTTGAGACGGAGTATGATTGGTTAACATTGTTAGCCCGAGAATCTTCAAACTCGAACCGCCACAAGCTAGCCGACTTTCTTGATGATGATGAAGTTAAGAGGAGTTACTTGTTGAGTTCGTTCTGTGAACATCATAAGGATGTAGTTGATAACTTGACGACTAAGGACAATTGTACCTATGCCGTGGTTAAACAACGTCTTCTTGATCTAGATCGCACTGCACCTCCTCCAACAGCTCTCATCACGCAAGTTGGCAAAGCAGACAATAACTCTCTCAAGCCAAGGAAACCTGGAAGGGTATCCAAGCGTTCCAAACGCCCCTCGTCGAACGAATGTTCCTTCTGCAAGAAACGTTTTCCGACCGAGTATAAAGGGCATGTTTATAACTCTTGCCCTAGACTTAAAGAGAAATTGTGCCAACCGAATTTGACACAATCTGAAATAACCTTACAACGGGCAAATATAACCGTTACGGGCATTGATCAGGTTAGTCATCTATTTTATCTTGATACTTGCGCAACTGCTCACATGTGTCCTTACCTAGAACGATTCGAACAACTCGTGCCTTGCTCCGGTTATGTGATGTCAAGTTCAAATGAGAGAATGTCAATCGAAGGGAAAGGAAGTGTGTTGTTACACTGTGAGATGTCAGATGGAACTGTGTCAACTTTCAAGGTTAATGATGTACTATATGTGCCAAATTTATCTTTACCGCTATTTTCTTGGAAGAAAGCTAGATCCAAGGGATACTTACTCCATGACAATGGCAAAGTGATGATTATATATAAAAATAATAAAATCTGGTTGGAAGCTCATTACGACGGTGCCTTGCCAGTGATCAGGGAAGTCGCACGTAAAAATGAAGTAGCTTGCTCCACCTATGAATTCTGGCATAAAGCCCTCAGTCATGCATCTCCTTCGACGATAACCAAGACAGAGAAGCTCATCCAGAACTCAGGTGTAATTCCAAATTGCCCAAAGAACTTTCACTGTGATTCCTGCATGTCATCTAAATCCGTACACAAAAAGCCAGCCTCATCAGCTGCACGATCAACATCGAAAGGCGAATACATTCACTCAGATCTTGCTGGACCGTTTCCTGTTCTGTCGTATGGCAATGCACTATACTACATAAGTTTTGTTGATGACGCGACACGCTGTACCACGATTCAATTCCTTAAACACAAATCTGAGGCGGCTCAGGCTATTATCAATTTTGTTAAGGCATTAGAAACGCAATACAATTGTCAAGTTAAATCACTCAGAACAGACAACAGCGGTGAGTATGTCAATGCAACGCTCTCCGATTTTCTGGTTCAGAAGGGGATAAGTCATCATCTGACGCCTCCCTATTCTCCCGAATCAAACGGAGTAGCTGAAAGGCTAAATCGATCTGTTATTGAAGGAGTTCCTGCAATTCTCGCATCAATTAAAGATAAGCGGTTATGGGCTGAAGCAGCAAAATCCTTCATCTACACTAAAAGTCGTCAGGCACATAGTGCTGTTAATGGACAGACGCCATATGAAGCATTCCACGCGAGAAAACCATCCATTCTACACCTTCATCCATTTGGTCAAGAATGTTATGTGCATATTCCCATGGCTAAGCGACCATCAGGATGCAAACTTCTACCAAATGCTGAGAAAGGTATATTTGTTGGATACACCGAAACTGATCATCAATATCGAATTTTTGTTCCTGCAAGGAAACAGATAGTTATATCGGCTGATGTAAAGTTTATCCCCTACGAGGGTGATCAACCTGTCGCTGATCTAACATCAACCTTGTCTCCACACAAGATTCATCAACAAACTCCAATAACGTCAACAATATTGTTAAACAATTGGAAAAATTCCTCTAATGTTGGTGAAGGACAAAACATTCAAGATCTCTCTCATAATCAAGATCCTAGTTATCTGTCTCAGTCAGAACCATCGCAAGAGTCATCAGTACAAACTTATATTCAACTCGAACCTCAACTATCTGCCTCAACTTCTGCTTCAACATCTTCTCAAGATCTTTTTAATCAAGATCATAATAACAATGTCAATTCCAGACCTAAACGCACTAAACGTCCTCGAACTTATGAAGATACAATAACGGGGGAGTGGTGGAAAACTTCTCGTGATCTTCATCAACCCGCATTGCAAAGTTCGAATGGTAACAATAGTGGTGATGAGGGACAAGAATTAGCACTTTTAAATGTCATTGATGTATCAGAACCCAAAACGTACAATGGTGCTAAGGCATCAGCAAACTGGGATGACTGGAAAATAGCATTTGAAGAAGAGATGTCATCCCTCAAAGAAAATGATGTGTGGAACGTTGTTCCTCGTCCTGCAGGTCGCAAAGTTGTTGGTGGCAAATGGGTATGCAAAATTAAAAAAGATGCATATGGGGAAATCGAAAGATATAAAGCATGTTACGTCGCAAAAGGATTCTCACAGATCCAAGGACTAGATTACGATGAAACATTCGCACCAGTCGTGCGATTTGATTCTTTAAGAATACTCTTAGCAATTTCTGCCTCGAAAAATTGGAGACCAAGACAACTTGACATAAAAACCGCATTTCTATATGAGATCTTGAATGAAGAAATCTATATGGAACTTCCTGAAGGGTACAGGCAAGAGGGCCATGTTGCAAAACTTAATAGGTGTATATACAGATTGAAGCAATCACCACGGCAATGATTTTTCAGGTTGGCTGAATTTATCATTCCCCTTGGGTTTTCTTTAACACCCTTTGATCCCTGTGTCTTTATCCACAATACAGGAGAATTATACTTAGCGGTATATGTGGATGATATTGTACTATTTGGAGAACAAGATTCGCTATTGAGTGAAATTGTTAACCCGCTTAAAGCCGAATTCAAGGTCAAAGATATGGGAACACTTCACTGGCTACTTGGAATTCAAATTGAGTACTGTAATGCTGGAATCAGCTTGTCGCAAACCGCATACATAGATAGAGTCCTGAATCGATTTTCTATGCAAGACTGCAATTCGGTCTCCACGCCTATCGAGTGTAACCAACGACTGATGGCAGCGACAAATGGAGAACCTAGGGCTAACGCAACGCTGTATCAGCAAATAGTCGGATCTATAATGTATGTCGTGTCTGCAACGAGGCCTGACCTTGCAGATGCAATCTCACATCTCTCACAATTTAGTTCGGCTCCATCAATCATTCATCTAAGTGCGGTCAAGCGGGTCTTGCGATACATCAAAGGGACAAGAGATTTAAAACTTACATATGAGTTCAAATCTCCCTTGATACTCAACGGATACTGTGATTTATCGTACGGAAATTGTCTAGATACTCGAAGGAGCTTCTCGGGTTATTTGTTCCAACTAGGAGGATCCACAGTCGCCTGGAAGTCTCGCAAACAACGTACCGTCGCTCACTCCACTTGTGAAGCTGAGTATATGGCACTATCACTCGCAGCTAGACAATTCCTTTGGATGACACGTGGGCTTCATCAACTAGTGAACAAAAATATACCCTCGTCCCTTTCAACAGACAATAACTCCGCTATTGATCTCGCTCACAATCATAAAATCAATGACGCTACAAAGCACATTGATATTGCTTACCATTTCACTAGAGAAAGAATTGATGACGGTTCGCTAACTTTACTACACATTCCTTCAAGTGAAAATCTTGCAGATATTTGTACAAAAGGCCTACCAAGACCGAGACTTAACCACTTATGCACAAAAATTTTTGGTACAAAGTGAGAAGGGGTGTTGAAATTGGTGCTTCCAATTATGGTAAAGACAGGGATGTGTAGAATACACACTACTAATCTCCCATTAATTGTGAGGTTAGTATTAATGCGCTTTGACGTAAATACTAACCACTAGATTTTATTATTACAAAATATAGTTTATATAGCACTCTGTGTCCTAGTGGGAGTAATTAACAACTCTCCACGACAGATTTACAGACTCCTTTACTTTCCCACTCGCTTCACCAAGTGATACAATCTGTGCCTAACAGCCACAAGCTTTTGCAAACCAATCTGCTCAACACTCACTCCCACGCAGAAAGCCGCTTAGGATTGAGAGCGCACCAGAACCGTATTCCCACCGGAAAACACAGTCTCAAGCCACAGCAAAAATATGTTGGCTCCCATCAATGTAGAAATGGATGTGCTCGACGAAATATTTTCGGCGAACAGGGAAGATCTCGAACTCGAGGACTTGCGCCAGCAAGCTAGAGAAAATGAAATGCCTTATACTTTGGAACCGGATGGCTTGCTTCTACACAAAGGACGATTGGTGGTCTCAATAAAAAACAACCTCCGTGCCCGGTTTTTATGTATGATCCACGAATCTACATCAACAGCTCACGCAGGAAGAAATAAGATGAGGAAGTAGGTTGGTGCACGATACTGGTGGCCCAAATTTAGTGGAGACATCGAGAGATACGTGCAGAATTGCCACATATGCAGGTGATCGCACAATCCTCGAGATAAGACGCCAGGATTGCTGCAACCGTTGCCAATACCCGAACGTAAATGGGATGATATCTCCATGGATTTCCACGAAGTAGGAGTACCTTACAAGAGAGGATTCAATAAAATATGGGTAGCAGTAGACCGGTTGTCGAAACGACCAATATCCATACCGACAACCAAGAACGCGACCGCAAAAACTGCTGCTGACTTGTTTTACCGATACGTATGGCGTTTATGAGGCTGCCCCAAGACAATTACCAGCGATAGAGGCCCGCAATTCATATCGGATTTCATGGACGAGCTATCCAAGTTGGCGCGGGTGAAACTCAAATTATCCACAGTTGAACATCCTCAAACAGACGGGCAAACGGAAATCATTAATCAAATCATGGACTAACGACTGCGGCCATTTGTTAGTTTCCACCAAGATGATTGGGCCGAATTGCTACCCGCTTTAGACGCCGCAGCAGCAGCCATACCCAACGAATCTACAGGATTATCGCCATCGATGATTGACTACGGCTACGAACCACGTCTAGAGTTTGATTGGAACCAACGGGTCAAACCACGGACTGCGTGAGAATCATTGAACCGCGACGAGGCAGCAACCTGGGTCAAGCGAGTGGAAAATGCGGTCAAGTGGGCCCGGGAAAACATGGCACGCGCGCAAGAGCGCCAGCGAACTCAGGCAAATAAGCATCGACGGGAGGTAGATTTCGACGTGGGAGATAAGGTTTACATCCGTCGAGGCGCATGGAGAACCACAAGACCTTCAGACAAATTGGACAACCCAATGGTAGGACCATACCCAATAATTTCAAAGGAGGGACATTCTTTCCGAGTCCAATTGCCAGCATCCTGGATAGTTCATCTGGTGTTCTCACCAGACCGCTTGCGCAAAGACCCAGACAACCCATTGCCTGGACAAGCCAATCCAGAACCACCCGCTGAAGAAATTAATGGCGAGTCAGAATGGGAAATCGAATGCATACTTGACGCTCGCTTATATTGCCGCCGTCTACAGTACAAGGTTCAGTGGAGAGGATGGGACGCCGATGAAGAGTGGTACCCTGCAGCAAATTTCCATAATGCACCTGCAATGCTCGAATAATTTCACATGGATCACCCTGCGTTGCCAGGACCACCTAAGCGTCTACCTATCTGGCTGGATGATGCGGCCCATGATTGTTTCAGTGAAGAACATCCTGAGAACAACATGACGACTCACAAAGGAGAAGACAGCCAGCATCGACGCCGGCACTAGTCGATTTGGAGCAATCGAGGACTGGAGGGGGGGTGATGTAACGGCACGGCATTCTGCCATGTCATTACATATATCAGGTGACCAAGAAGGTTTTGTAATTAAGGGAGTAACATGACTGCATTACAATAAACTGTTCACATTAGAATAATGTGCACATGCGCCATGGGATATGATTGACCTAAATCATCACTCATTGGTATGAAATAGTATTTCCCAATAGATTCCTAATGGTATCTATTGGCGCTAGGATCTCTCACATCCTTCCTTTCTCGGTTAGACAAGGACAGATGTTGGAACATCCACTAGTGTGCAGAACCCCCTTATTCATGTATATAGAAGAAGTTCCTGCTACATAGATAACTTAAGCAACTCATACAATAGGAAATCACAGCAACTTCACTTCTGCACAAACTTTTCAATTTATACATTCAACTTCTCAATTTATATAATCACACATAACATCGTTCATCAAACCTTCCAAACCATCGCATTACGCGCAGAATCAAGCAGCATCATGGCTGCGTTTAACCAGCCGTCGTCCTCGGCGTCGATCGACCCAGGCGAACACCTTCACCCGAGCCTTCTTGGGATTGCTGCTGCAATGGAGCAATCAGAACGCGAACGAAAGCAGCGAATGAGCGTAGCTCAAGATTTCCTGCATACTATTGACGCTTGGGCAAAATCCAAGGTGGGAACTGAAGGCGCGACCCTAGTTGCGCTACTTATAGAAAACATTTCACCTATTGTGACAGCATTTGCGATAGGCAACACCAATGCCAAAATTAACATAGGCAAGAAACCAGCACCCGAAACCACCCAATAACCAACTCCTGGGCCTAGGGCGACAAAACCAGCCGAGAAACCCCGCCACAAACTTCCTCCAAAGCCACGCAAAAATGCTTCCCCGTAGGTCACTGTAGCGCGGAAGGCGGCCGAGCTCCCGGACCCGCCAGTTAATCTGGTCAAACATAGACCTGTTGTGCATACAAAGCCGAAAAAATAAGAACCACCCAAAGAAGACAAAAGACTGTTCCTCCGATTAGGTCAAGGACACCAGTGGCGGAAGTTGTCACCTGTCACAATAAAGAAGATTGTAACTGAAAAAGCTGGGGTCGCACCCTCAGCCATCATAGCAATGACACAAGTTAGGTCTGGCCTAGCAATTGAGTGTGCATCAGACGCACTCAGAGAAACAATCCTGAGTGTTGGCGCTTCTCTCCAAAAGGAGGACATAACAATTGAGCCTGCCTCAGACTGGACCTCTGTCATGGTCCCTCATGTACTGGTTAACATCCGGACATTGGACGGAAGAATAGGAGTCACCAGCAAAATGGTGAAGACCGAATGCCAGTCAATGTGTGGTGTCGCGCCAATACAGGCGCGCCCAAATGACATAAAGCTGGGTCAGTACTCCACCAGTTGGATTGTACACTTCAAACAGGCACCAGCCAACCTAAAGTTCAGGCTGTTCGACGAGAGTGGACCAACCATACCATTCTCTCGTAAACGGCCCATCGAGCAATGTCAACGCTGCTGGGGTTATCACTCGACAAGGAACTGCGTCAAAGGACAGCGGTGCGTGAAATGCTCGGGCACGCATGAAGCAGCAGAATGCACAGCCGACATTCCCAAATGTTCAAACTGTGCTGGACCACACGAGTCAACACATTTGGACTGCATGGCTCGTCCAAGGCGATACCATGGCCAAGTGACATCACGATCACCGGCAGAGCTACAAATTATTCGAGAGCGAGGACATCGAGATTTTAAGGCCGCAATATTAAGATCTCAAGAAAAAGGTAAGGCCCGCGAGGTCATTAATATACCAGAAGAAACGATGGTTGATAATGAGTAATACACCAAATTCTCACAAGCACAACCGAAAATATAGCACCCTTCTATTTCACCAAGTGAACGTGGGAAAGGGCGGACCTAATATGGACATAGCGCTGCAACAGGCATGGGACGCAGGAGCGCACGTTGTCATGGTACAAGAACCATGGACATTGCAAGAAGATGGGGAGCATAAAACGAAAAATCATCCTGGCTTTCACAGCCACAAGCCCATCGGAGATACAGGAGGTCGCCCAAGAGCAATCACCTTTACCCGGAAAGGTCTCGAAGCCTCACAAATACATACGGCTCCAACAAGACAAACTTTGGACTACTGCTTCGTTCAAGTATCTGGCCTGACTTTTGTAAATGTCAGGCTCGTTGGCTAGTTCGGAGGTCAAGGGTCGGAACAGGACGGAGTCGGGACGGATGTAGTCGGGACGGACGTGGTCGGGACAGGATGTGATTGGAACGGGACGAGGGCGAGACAAGACGGAGACGGAACGGGACAGAGTCGGGGTATAAGGTAAAGCTTATAATAATCGGATCAATCTAAAGTCTAGAATAATTACAAGACAAAAAGCTACAGAACAAATCCAGTCCTAGACCTTCCTCAAGTACTCAAGAGCGGCTACTACAATCAGGGGTATGGTAGTCTACAGCTATAACACAGCAACTAATTGCTTATGTTGATTAGTAACTGTTGCTATCATAACATTGTAACCATCGCAACGCATTGACTATGTTACTAGGGAAGCTCCTGACTTGGTTGACTAGACTAAGCGCAGCATCTCAGCATTAGCCCATAGCACAATGGTAGTGACAAGCAGGCCGTTTTCCTCGTGGGAAAGCCGGTTTGTGACAGTAAACGTATACCGTGCGACCGGGCCAAGCGGTACTTTAGAACCCTTACTCAAATGGACGCCCCAAGGCTCCACGGTAGTCGGGGGAGACTTCAATGCGGTCTCGAAACACTGGCAACCCCATGCACCAAGGCAATATGGCAGCGGCGACCAGATCATGGACTGGGCACTAGCGCGGGACATGCAGTTAATAACCTCAGCCGGCGTACCTACGCATCGAGATGGAAACGTGCTAGACTTAGTGTGGAGTAACACCTTCGCTGAGGCTTCGGTATCAAATAAATACAACTGTACATCGGATCATATGACTATTGTAGGATCTGTTCAGGTGACAAAATGGCAGACCTCAACGCTGTCTCACAGGATCTGCGAGTCCGTGACCAAGACCTTGGTAAATTCGCCCAGTATGTCAAAGCCTGGGCCAAGCCTGGCCCCATACGCAACGAGTTGGAAATTGAAAGCCAAGTAGCGAACCTGCTGGAGGCTCTGGGGGATGCCCGCAAGGCAGTGGGACGGAAACCAGTGAGAATAGCCGGGAAATCAGCGCCATGGTGGAATGAGGAGTGCAAGAAAAAGCACCTCGAGTTCATGGAATCTAGAGACGACTCAGAAAAAGCAGCCCTGGCCCGGAAAAGGTTTAGAGCTACAGTCAAAGTGGCAAAAAGGGAACACTGGAGAAAACAGATCGAGAATGCCATCACGGACACCCAGGTATTCAAGATAATGCAATGGGCTAAACCCAAGCCATGTCGAGAACCTCCTCCTCTAAAGGTCGCGGAGGACAAATGGTTATCAGACCCACTCGAGAGGGCAGAAACCCTGAGGGACATCTTGATGACTAGATTCAACGCAGCCCACGATCTCTCCACATGGGAGACGGGACAACCAGAGACTATTCCGTGGAACCCAATATTGTCGACAGAGGATGTAAAATCGAGTACCATTGGAACAGGCGACAAGTCTCCAGGAGCGGACAGAATCACGGTTCGGCTGCTTAAGGCGCGCTGGGAGCAAATTGGCGAACAAGTGAAGTACCTCTTTCAAGCTTGTTTACAGCTTGGACATTTCCCCACTATGTTTCGAGTTGCAGAGGTCATCCTCCTCCCTAAGCCAGGACGGAACCTCGCAACAGCTAAAGGTTGGCGACCAATCTCTCTTCTATCCTGTCTTGAGAAAGGTTTGGAACGACTTGTAGCCAAGAGAATGGCCTGGCTAGCAATCGAGCACCGAGTCGTTCCTCAACAGCTGTTTGGTGCACTGCCTGGTCGCTCAGCAGTTGACTTGGTCTCCTGCGTCATACACGATGCAGAGGCGGCAATGCGATACAAGAAGGTAACGACCATGGTTACTCTGGACGTACAAGGAGCGTTCGACGCGGTCCTGCACAAACGGCTGATCCATCGATTGTGGAATCAGGGATGGCCAAGGATACTTTGCCTGTGGATAGAATCATTTCTAACCCAACGAAGGATAAGGGTGCGACACCGTGATGGAACCACGCGGGACAAAGTTGCAGAGTGCGGAGTCCCACAAGGGTCGCCGCTATCACCCCTTCTGTTTTTATTATACATCGAAATCTTGATGCGAGACGGAAACAAGGGCACAAAATTCGGGTACGCTGACGACATCGCTATACTCAGCATAGGGAGCACCGCGTCTGAAGCAGTGGTCGAAGCCCAGAAAGAAGTCGACAAACTCGTCCAATTAGCGAGCGAAAACCAGATAGACTTTGACCCGGCAAAGTCTGAACTACTGTTAATTGGAGGTGGGCAAAGGAAAAAGCTGAACACCACAGGTCTAGCTGTCCAGATCCAAGGCCAATGCATAGCCCCGTCCTCGTACGTGAGATGGCTGGGAGTATGGCTAGATTCTCAACTCAACTTCAAGCAACACGTTCAGGAATGGTGCGGGAAGACGCATCGTATAACGCAGTCTATACGACGGATAAATTCGGTCTAGCATGGCGCAGCTCCGGGACCGATGATTAAAGCAGTGCAGTCCTGTGTCCTAAGTATGGCACTATATGGAGCCGAAGTGTGGTGGCCAGGTCTCACCCGAATCACAACCCAGCGGGACAAAATGGTTGGCACAGGAATAGGCTGGCACACTGATCTCCTCGATAGCACTATCTTGAAGGCAGTTCGAGCTGCGCTACCGGTGTGGCGAACTACACCAAAAACGGCGCTACACAGAGAGTCGGGTATTTCCCCATCTGCTATTATCTTACAGCAGAGAAAAATTCTAGCTGCCGCACGGATTCAAAGGCTGGACGCGTGGCATCCTTTAGCATTCAGGTCTACAGAGGAGCCAAAAGATACAGTAAGCCGCCTAGGTCTTCGCATAGGTCAGAGGAACCGGCCATTCAAGTGCCCAGAAAGGTACCTCACGCGACTTCAGATCAGCGCCAAAAATATGCCGATGGCCGAGAGCCCCGGCAAACTGTATTTCCCAAAAGCTGAGCCCATCAGACAGCTCACTGGCGGTGACAAGCAGCAAGAAGCAGCTCACGCTAAGCAATGGATAGCAAGCCTGTCGGATGAGACAGTTTGCGCTTACTCAGACGGCTCATCATGTGGACCAGCTAGATCGGCGTGGGGATACATCTTATACAAAGGAGGCCAGATGATTGGGAGTGATGCCGGTCCTCTGCCAGGGGCGGAGGTGTACGATGCCGAAATCTCTGGCGCCCAAAAAGCTCTCGAAGGAGCGATAGGAAAAGCGGGCAGCTCTCCGATAAAAGTGCTCCTCGATAACTCCATAGCCGCAAGAGCTCTTCAAACCGGTCGAACGAAATCTTCTCAGGCGGTGGTAGACACATTCACAAGACTGGTACGACGAGCCAGATCAGTTGAAATCAGGTGGATACCAGCCCACTCAGGGATCACTGGGAACGATGAGGCAGACAGACTGGCGAAGGAAGCCCTCAGGAAACTCCCGGCTGAAACGACTACAACTCCCTCAACAATTAAGGACGGACTTAAATACACCTTCGCAGCCCTCAACCGGTTTGTCAGGCAAAGGTGTGAAGAAGCGGTGGAATCCTGATGGCTAAAACATAGACCTAGCCGCTATGAGGAGTTGGATCTCCGAATGAAACGAAAACGTCCACCAGAGCTAGCACTTCCGAGGTGGGCGCATCACCACTTGGTCGCAGCGAGGACGGGACATGGTGATTTTAGGAACTACCATGAAAGGTTTGGCCACGAATGGGAAAACTGCAAATGCGTTTGCGGAAGAGAGAAACGTCCCTGGAATTTTGCCGAATGTCGGATTGCTCTACGGCACTGGAGAGAAGAGAAGCATGAACCACCACCGAGTGGACGGGAGATGCTGGCAGAAAAGGGAGGGGGTAAATTTCTCCAGTTCTTAACAGTAACTAAGTGTTACGAGATGCAGAGCGCAAACCGGGAGGATTAAGTCCTGCCGGAGGAAATTTTCCACAGGACTAAGGGCCACGAGGAAGGAGAAAAGGCGCAGGGAGTTTTTTTTCGAAATTTAATTAATTATCTATGTTTTCTACAAATAGTTTCTGAGAAGTAAACTATGTACCTAGGTTGTAGTGTGGCCCCAGGAAGCACAGACCCGTATCACGCCTATTGGGTGTAGGGCATAAGCCTGATACGTAATGTATTCAATTCAATTCAATTCATACAATAGGAAATTCAAACAATCTCCATATTATTCACACACTTGAGAATACTAGGGAATATTCTCAAGTTCGTCCATTGATCCAAGTCCTAAGAGTATAACTCACGAACTTTACTTCTCTTAAAGCCATAGCTACCTCCTTCCGTACCTTCATCCTAACGGTACGTCATTGCAGCTCAGCATTGCCTTTCAATAGAAGGTATGCTAGGTGAGGAACCAATATGTGGGGGGAGATAAGATAAGATCACGCAACCCTGGGAAGCGAGAGCACACACACAAAAGCTCCCAGATTCTATTATCATTATACTATCTTTCTTTCTTTCTTTTTTGTCTAAGTATTCGCTCAATAGATTGAATATATAGTTTTACAAGCTGTACTCTCACTTGTGCTTATTCTACGCCGTGAAACTCAGCATGTTTTGAAGTCGTAAGAATTTTTGTAAATCCATCCGCTACCATATCTGCTGTATTGATCCATTCGACTTCTATGTGTCCTACCTGTACCTCTTGTTGAAGCCAATTTTGATGAATATCGACATGTTTTAGTGCTGTATCTAACGCTGGAGATTCTTTGGTGAGAATGCGAATAGTTTGGATATTGTCACAGTATATTGTGGGTTTTTCTTGTAGGTCAAAGTTGAGATAAGAAAAGAAACGTATCCAGCGAATGAACTCTTTTGCTGTAAACGTAATTGCAAGTAGTTCTGCTTCTGTGGACGAAGTATTAACTGCCTTACCCTTCGTAGCCTTCCAATCAATCGGTCCCCCGTAGAGCGAAAAACAAAATCCGTGGGAGCTGTATTTATTTGCTATGTTGTCTGCAAAGGCTGAGTCGCTGTACGCTCCAAATATACGCTGTCCCTAAGTGAGGCCATCGAATTGAAGAGCTAAATGCTTTGTACCTACAAAATAGTGAAGAGAGTGTTCAGCAGCTTGTAATTGCTCGGGTGAAGGATTATGAAGCACCCCCGAGAGATCAGAAACAGCTTTAGAAATATCGGGACGTGTAGCGAAGGCAGAAAATCCAATGCTGCCAAATCTCTGCTGATAAGCAGATATTTGGTTGGGAGTAGCCGTGCCTTTCCAGATTGACCAATTAGCTCCTAGAGGTAGAGGAGTTTTAGGTACTTTATTAACCTTGATGTTGAACTTTTCTGAAATTTTCTCGATGTAACTATCTTGAGTCAACCATAGCTTGCGATCTTCCCGATTTCTTATGATTCTGATACTTATGAAGTGAGTAGCATCTCCCATAACATGAAATTCATAAAGTGCTAACAGCTGAGATTCAAACTTAAGAAACTTAGCTTGGTCCCGAGAGTGATAAACTAGAATAAGGTCATCCACGTAAATCATCACCATTAACCAATCATTCATGTATAGACAGCTGGTTTCGGGCACAGGTGTAAGTCCTAGCCTTTTAAACCCAAGCGTAATTTCGTTGTACCATAGCAGAGGTGAATTACGGAGACCATAAATAGCTTGAAGCGCTCTCATAACATTGAGGTTCCTGATGGATTAGTATGTGTGAAAAGTGAGATAAGCTTAGCTTTGAGATGGCGTAGGTTACGGGTGTCTTGTGGCTTCAATCTACCAATATGTATAGTAGAGCTTAAGACTAGATGTAACTTGGTTTTCTATTAATACAGGGTATCGTCTATATAAGTACAGTATTCCTAATCTTGCGCCCGGACTCCAACATGAACAACGTTACATAAGCATTACAATTTATTGGAGCCTCGTACTAATCTAGAGTTCTGTCAATCTTGCATCCTCAACATGTCCATCTCTTTCATATCCTTCCGGGCATTTGCAATACACTGGGTACGGTAATTTTGCATTGGCGAACGCATTCACGGCATCGTACTGTTTCATTTCCAAATCAAAAGCTGAAGCAAAAGAAGAAATCACTCTGAAGGTTTGAGCGGCGAGGGTGGAAGCATAGGTATTGTCTTGATTAAATTCAAGGTCCCCCCTAGCCATAAGTCTGGCTTTGTGTCTATCCAAGAATCCGTTTTCGTCGAACTTGTAACTCATTACCCACATAAGTGGAAGAACATTTTCATTCATAGGCACATCATGTTTGTTAACAAATTCGAACATATCCTTTTCGGATAGGGCTTTAATCTCCTTATCACATGCCTATTTGAACTGTGATGAGTGGATATGACCGGCTATTTGTCTGAAGGTTTTAGGCGCCACAGGAAGAGTGTTTCGATGTACGCGAACTACTTCGGTAGTTAGGATGGCTGATGAAAAAGCTGAGTGATAGCCTTCAAGACGAGATAGTTTTTGCACAGAGTGAGCTTTAAATCTTCTACGTTTTCCGTGAAGAATACTACCTGGATCCGGCCCATGTAGTATGCGACTTCCCACTCTAGGTAGAGATATTTCATTGTTCTGAAGCGCATCCTGACTATTAATGGTCGCTGTAGAAGGCTCGGGAGTGTTTCTTGGCGTAGGAAGTTGTGCAGCCCTTTGGTTATTGCATACGAGAGTGTCGTATTGCTGGGTCTCAGCCTCGTCATTGATTTTGGCAATATCTTTGTCCCTCCTCAATCCCACCATAAACCAAGACGCCCGACTCCATCTCATTTGGTAAATCCTCTACCACAACTTGTTGCACATCTATTTGAGGTAATTACAGAGTATTTAAAATAACATCAACTGATTCATGCAGAATAGACCCCTTCAGGGTAGTCGTCAGGGTGCAGAATCTCGGGCGCCAGGTCATTTGTTACCTGTGATAAAAACGACCATCGGGTTTCCAGCCACGGGGCAGGTGTAGTAGCATGGGCGCTACACGGAGACAACCAAGTTCGCGTTGCAGCGCAGAAATATTATGACTCGAAGGACGGACAGACTTTCACCAACAGACTTTACTTTACATTTTCAATTGACCCTAAGGGTCTAACACCTTCTGTATAATATATCTTATGCAATGATGCACACACCACCCGGCAAACATTTTAATACTAAATGGAATAACATTAACCAACGCCAAAAATCAAAGAATAAACAAACCTCGTCAGTCGACTTCGTCCATTGTAAAGCAGGTTCTCCTGGGCCATCTACAGCTATTCCAACCCGTGCATCTGCTCTCCGCCGTTCACCGATAAGTCCCCTGTACCCAAATCTTCGTGATGATTTACAGTTATCTCCCCCACCTCCCCTCCAACAAACGAGCAATGAGGACATAGCCAACATACTCCGAACAATACAGCTTCAGTTATCTGAACAATCTCGAAAGATAACTGTCCAGGACGAACTTATTGCTAATTTGTCAGCCTCCAAAACCACACATACGCAAAAAGACAAAGGCAAACAACCTGATTACTATCCTTCCGTTTCGATTATTCCTGAAGTTTTACCGCATCAATAAGTAAAGAAATCACTCGGAGAAGAAAGAAATTTCATCTTCACAGTGCCGGCCAGGCGTAGAAACTGGTTCCTGGAATCCAACAATAGTCACGGTAGCGCGGATGATGTAGATTCATCTCACAATGATACCCCGAACCGAAGACATTTTAGAAGAATCAATTTTTCTAGAGCCCCCGTAAAGGACCGAATCTATTGAGTTCCCGACCTTTCAGAGAAATTGGACGACGGGATGAGCCCAACATTTGACGCTTGGGAAATAATGCTCCAAGGAAATCTGTCAAACTACGCATGTTACCTAACAAATCAAATAGCGCGGAAAACATACATGTTCAGCCAGACAAAAGGTACCGCAAAGTCACACCTGACCCAACAGATGAAGTCGGATCATCCTCAGCACTTCCATGACAACCAAGAAATGATAAATTGGCTATCTGAATTCTTTCATGATCCTAATGAGCGCGAAACAGCCCGTGTGTCTTACAATAAATGCCGGATGTCGACCTCGGAATTGTTTAATCACTTTTACAGTCGTTTCTCGGAGTTATCAAGTAAAGCACGCATCGCTGCTGATGATACTTTGTCGGATCTATTCATTAAACTCAGCCCGGACTTACACAAAATCGCCATTTTGTTCATGGCTACGGGTCCCAATTTATTGATAGTGTTGCAGCCATTAACAAAATGGTAATTTTTTGGGAATAAGATAGAGGCATGTGATTATAATGGGGTGGATGACATGAGAATTCTAAACTAGGCAATAGCGAGTAAGGGTTTCTGGAGGCACGTGTACACTCAGTATATCTCTGGGTAATAGCTGTCACCCTGAAACCTTCTGAGAGATAGATACAAAAACACATTCTACTTATTGCCTTTACCTTCGGATTCGAATCCAAGAGCCTGGTAGTTTTAACCAACACTAATTAGTGGTGAACCAACTACTTGGCTGACTGCAAATAGCAAGGTTTACCTATTAGAAGAGAGTTGTTTGTAGAGTCGTCTTTACCGCAAATTCAGGACTGCAATCCAACTGCTACAGCAGAGCAATTGATCACGATCAAGTCGAATAAGCTGAAGTCAACATCAAGAGTTCTGTACCGTCGTTGTACGAGGCATAGGCCGAATTGGCCGAGTTAACTACATTTGCATGGCGCGCTCCCATCGCGTTTTCCTAAACCTCTATTGATTATTGAAACTTTCAATCACCAAGCGATATCCCTTCTATTTAATACTTTGCAGCGTTCGAAAATTACCGTCATTTAAGTAGTGCAATCAAGTTGCATTGCATTTTTTACTCTCTCTCTCTCTTTATAAATCATCAGTTCAATTGTACGCAATCACCATGGCATCGAGCTCAAGAGCCGGCGGCAAAGCACCCTCGCGCGATCTAGAAGATGATGATGCTGCTGTAAAAGAATACATTGCGTGGATCTGGGAAACCATTGGGGTTAATCCTAGCCGCCGCAGGCACATTGATCAAGACCAATTCGACAACTCCCTTCCTCCTGAGCCCACTGTCGCGCAGCGAGCTGCATTTCTTCTTGATCGAGTTGCCAACTGTTGTAAAAATCCGAGTTCATAACTGCACACACCTTCAGGGGATAACTGTGCACCAGTAAAGTTAACCCCTTAGAGTCTGATCACTATTGCCTCCTGGTCGCTACACACTAACATCAACGTGTTCACTACAATGAGGACACCATTGTAGTTACTCTAGCTATTATAGACAATACCATGTAGAGGAATAAGGGTAGGAACTCCTGTATATAGATAGGACCTTTTTACTCTCAGTATCTACATCCATCATCCACAAAATACAACTCACCATCAATCAATCATCTTACTCTTTCCAAGTGATCTATTAAATTCTCCCATACCTATTAGTATTCTATTCACAAGGCGACGTCTCCCTATCTATCGCCCTCAGCCTTTAATTACCAACTACATGGAATACTTCTCTGGCACTTCAGAATCTATTTGGAGTTAATTTTGTCTGGACTTTGATGGATGGCTAGAAGAGGACTTTACACTGTTGGCTAGTCCTACACTATGTTCCATCATCTTCTCTAAACTAAAAGATGTTCTCGTACGTCATGGCGCTTATTGTGGTATACGAAACGCAAAATACGCAGCTGTTTTTGCAAATATGGTCAAATGTGATCAGCTTCCCCCATGGCCTATCACTGAACTTAGCCATAGCTGGCACTATTTCACAGATAACACACAAGGCGAGCTTCATGCTTGATACCCGACAGTCAAGTCTGAAGTCCTTGAAACTCCACACATCAACACACCTTGTTCTGCCGAACCTCCCAAATCTACTTTCCCCAACACTACAGCACCCTTAAAGAATAATGGCGACACTGCAATCCAAATCCATCATGAAGACGCTGATGATATTTTACGGACTCCTATTAACACACATACTGCCCCAATCCCACAAAGGGAACCTCAGTATCCCCCATTTTCGCCATGTATCCAAAGGCCATTGCATTATCTCAGTGTTTCTCCGTTGTTTGTTGATCAAGTTCCTATTGCTAGTCACCTACTAGACCCGCTTAACCCTAACCACTTGGGCATTCCAGAGGACAATAATGAGCCACTGGATTCTCGGAAGATTGAGACATTTAGCAAAATCTGGAATAAGGAATACAACTTCACAGGCGTAGCTTACAATAATTTAGACAACACTGTGCACCAGTTTCAACTCACTTGTTCCCAAATTGACATAGCTCCATCGCAACTGCATGCTATATTTCGAATGACGCTATCAGGTGCGGCGCAGAAATGGTTGTTGTATTCCCTTAGCAATTCTGCCAAGTTTTGCAATATGTACCTGATACTGAAAAGTCATTTTGATACAAGCATTAATCACTCTCGCTACCACAATGACTGGACTTCGATCAATTTTCAGTCAGCTAGGAATGACAAAGAATGTTTGCAGAAAGATCTCCCTGGTGTCTTGGACTTCTTGCTCAATTGTTTATAACTTTGTCAACAGGCTCTAGGTAGCTCGTATTTCGGTGAACAACAGCTGATAGCTGCAACACTACGTGCAGCGCAGGGCGTGGCTGAACTAAAGCCTGCAACATTCAAACCCACAATGAGATATGAGCAATTATGTAATGATCTACAGAATGCATTATTCAAGGCAATGCAACCCTCTGTAAGCCACTTTGTTGTTGATCAGACCAATGACGCACTGGATATTAATTATGACAATCAAAAGTATAATTCCAATTGCCTTCCTCGTGGTCAGAATAGAAACAACGGCCGTCGATTTCGCAATAATGATTACAAGCAAAGCTGTAACAGTAATTGTCGCCAGCACAGTAACGACGAGAAATGCTACATTTATGGTAAGCACCTTTGCCTGTGATCATCCTCAACGCGAGTAGGCCGAACATCGCCGCAAAATGATGATTCCCACTGCTTCAGCCGAACAATGAAGCCTAACAGGCAATTTTTGCTGGATTTTGAAGGATTACTTGTGGAAAACTCAGATACTGTAGCTCATAATACTGCTGTTGATGACTTCAGTGAAGATGAGAACAGCGAAAACGACTTGTTTATGAGTGCCGCTTCTTTTCTCATTGACGAATCTGCGCGTTACTGTCTCACAAACTACATACCGCCATCACTTGAGTCCAATTCACCTGTTCCTGCCGAACAATTTGTTCTTGATCAATACTCTAACAAATGCTTTCAGGGAATAATGCCTGATACCAGCGCCGCACAGACATCAACAGCGGGATTTCCTCAGTTTCAGGCTTTGCAGCGAGAATATCCTGAACTACAACTGAACAAGGAAGATAATAAGGTAAAAGTACGTTTCGGTAATGGTGATGTAATGTCATCACTCGGGTCTGTCGAAACTGTAACACCAATTGGTACCATAAAGTTCTATGTCATGCACACCTCAACACCATTCCTGCTTAGCCTCAAAGACATGGACCGTCTTAACACTCATCTCGAAAACACGCGCAATCTCCTTGTCCAGCTTATTCCAAGCTATAAAGAGATCCCCATCGTGCGAAAATGGGGCAATCTGTGGTCCATGATCTCAGATCTTAAACATGCGTCATTATTCCTGACCGTCCCTGAGCTACAACGCCTTCATCGACAATTTGGTCACCCAATAGTGCAACAAATGTGAAATATTCTTACCCGCGCCAGTGAGGAAGCTAGTACTGAAGCCCTCGAAATGATCGCCAAGTTTTGCCACCACTGCCAGATGAAGGGTGCTACACCCCGTCGATTTCGATTCACCCTACGCAATGACACCGCATTCAACCATACAATTATCGTGGATACTCTTGATTTGGACGGCAAAGCAGTATTAAAAACCGTTGACACTGCAACTGCTTTTCAATCTGGCCGTTTCCTAAAGAATATAACTGCCAAAGAAGCATGGGAACGCCTCCGAGAATGTTAGATTGACACATACCTTGGTCCTCCTGACATTCTTGCCACAGATGCAGGCACACAGTTCAGTGCAGAGGAGTTTCGTGCTGAGGCACAGCTCATGGGTATCACTGTTGTCGGAGTTCCCACCAAATCACATCATTCAATTGGTAAGATCGAGCAATATCATGGGCCCTTGCGCACGATCTATTGCATCATCTGCGCCGAAATAGGCTCAGCCATTTCCCCAGAAGCCACATTGCAGATGTCCTTTAAATGTATAAATGACAGTGTTGGCCCAAATGGTCTGGTCCCAACTCTCCTCGTGTTTGGTGCTATGCCATGTCTAAAAATGGATTCCCCTCCGTCTGCACTAACGATGCAGCGGGCCGAAGCAATAAGTAAAGCGATGAAGGAGCTAAATAAGATCAAAGCCAAGCACCTGGTCAACCGTGCACTCAATACTCGCAACGTGCAGGACACATCTGACATGCAACCACTTTCTATCCCAATTGTGACAAAACCAAGCTGGTTGTAGTGTACTTTTAGAAAGATTAAACTATATGAAGAGAGAAGTATCACAACTACGGGCAATGACTATTTGTACATCCTTCTAGCTCATCTAATACGTACTCTGTTGGTGAGAATGACATATTGCTTCGCCACTGCCCGTCGTCATCTTTGCCATCTAGCTGACCCTCTCACTTGGCAATTCTACTTCGCCGTCTCACATTCCTTCCTAGCTTTAATGTAATGTGGCCAAGTGAAACTAAGTCGCTTGATACAAGATAATGTGTAACACTCTCCCGAATACGCCCCCAAACTCCGCTTAGGTCTCCGCCTAAGCTAAACCATGGTCAAACCGTAACACCAATTGGCAGCGAAGTTATTGTCTACCGTGGCCGTAAAAAGAGATGGGTTGGCCCCTACACCATGTTAAGCACAGATGGAATCAATATCACTGTCCAGAAAGGCACCAATTGCTCTGAATTTCGCGTCAATTTTGTCAAGCCATACAAACGCATTGACCCAGCTATCGCCATTTCATCCGGTTTAGAGCCACTTGAATACCCGCCAGTGGAACTTCCTCGCCCGCGGGGCCGACCCGCTATCATTCCAACTCCTCCTATTATTCCTAATGATGTTGTGGCAATACGTCACGAAAAACAGTCAATAGCCCGGCCAATCAATATTTCCTTAAGAAATGCAACTGGCCGCACATGCAAAGTTACGTAAAATGATAAGCAACACTCCAAGGAACCCAAATTGCAGTCCGATCAACCAATTGCTAGGCGTCTTCGTCCGCGCAGTCATATCCAATAGCCCAAATGTGATAGAGATTCTGATAATGATACTACTCCTGATAACGACTTATTCACTATAGCTATGGTTGACGCTATTTCATTTAAGCAGCTCTTCATAACCCACAAAGAGCATAGCAATAAAGAACTTGCGATCCGTCTCCGTGCGGATGGCAAGATCAATACTGCTGGGGCTCCATTCGAGCTCAGTGATATTGCTGAGATTGATGGCCTCCTAGCCCGCGGTGTTTTAGTACCTACTCCCATCAATAAAATCCCAAATGGTTGCCGAATATTTGGGTTATGTATGGTGCGCGAAATCAAGGACAAGACAACTGCACATCCGTATGAAAAATCTCGTCTTGTTGTGCAGGGATACAACAATCATGAGAAACGCTTCGTTCTATCCCAGTCTCCGACCATTCAGCATTGCAGCCAAAGACTGATTCTTGCTGTGGCTCCAACCCTGCTTAAGATAGGCATGATTTTCGCCATTCGTGATATCACACAGGCGTACACTCAATCTAAGACGCCTCTTGCCTGTGATATCTTTGCCCGCTTTCCGTCTGAGCTAAAAGAAAAGTACCCCGAAGGTACTATATTCCGCGTTTTCTGGCCTCTATACAGTATCCCCGAGTCTGGGGCCCACTGGTTTATTACCTATCAGAACCATCACAAGGAAAACCTGCACATGACTACTTCGGTTATTTGATCCTTGCCTACTAGTCACCAATACCGGTAAGAACTTTGGAATAGCTGGCATGCAGATAGAGAATACGCTGCTTGTTGGCACTGCTGAATTTATGGCTACAGAGGAGGAAGAACTCAAGGATGCAAAGCTCCTAGCCAAGCCAAAATCTTTCCTTGTGTGACAGCCCTGCATATAGTAGTGAGTAGGGGTGCAATGACATAATGATTAGTCTGTAGTACAAGGAGTTACCCGGTATGGAACGCACGGGCCAGGTGTAAATTATGTACAGCTATAGATCTGTAGATGCTTTCTTTCCCTTCTCTTCCTTAGTTTAGAATCTTTTATATTATAATCCTGATTTGAATATCTATTTGATTCGACTTTGTCATCTCCTAGCTTGTGCTCTATCCGGACACTCACACCTTGCCAACAGCTCTATAGCTAACTTCAATGGCTGCCGTCTACACATTAAGGGCGAAACTATTGTGATGTCACAGAAAGGACAAGCCGATAAGCTCAAAGCTGTTGACATCAATACTTCACATTGTCCACAGGAATATATCCAGCAGCGCACCCGTGGCGCGTATTTGGCCTCCATTTGCCAACCCGAAGCCGCATTCGACTATTCCTTTGCGGCCCAAGCTCAGGAGCCTACAGATGATGAGTATAATGCTCTCAACAAGCGCATTATTTGGCAGCTCACTAATAAGGCCCGTGGCCTTAATTTTGTCCCTCTAGATCCGAGCAACTGTGTGACAACCAGAAGGGAGCACAGGTTAGCAGATGAACAAGTCGAATCAGGTAAGGGCTCAGATCTGGAATATAATTCATAAGATTCTAAACTAAGGTAAGAAAATAACAAGAGGTATCTAGAGATATACATATATACATAATTTACTACTAGTCCGTGCGTATGTAGGATCACAACACAATACTTGGAAGGAACAATAGTATTAGAGGCCCCGAGGGTCAGGAATACAAGGCCGTAACAAACTGGAAGATTAAGGTCTTTGCAGATGGTTCATTTGCCAACTTAAATGACCTCTCATCACAGGTGGGTTTTACAGTATGTTGTGATAGTTCTATGATTTGGGTGTACATACAATTTGTGGGAGCTCGCTGCTAGTGATCACAGATGGGCTGCTGGGCCAGACAGGTCAAGAAGTGGAGCAGAGAATGATCTCTGTAGAATGAGGAAAGACTGAATTGCTTACTCTATCTACTGTGGAGGAAAGCTCTCTACTTATAGTCCCTAGACTATTGCTTACTAATGATACTAACTCAACAAAGCAGGAGCAAACAGAGCAAACGCAGGCAGTTGCTTGACCATCATAACTTGAGCTGTGCACTGTAGCTATGTGGGTCCAGGCACAACATAGTAACACTGGTCAATGAAATTGCCAAGTCTGAAGAGCAGTTCACTATAACTGGAAATCTTATCCATTGGTCATCCCAGAAATGCAAGCATGTCACTCGAAGCGTTCTCGCCTCGGAGGTCTATGGCACTGTTGCCAGTGTGGAC
Source organism: Blumeria graminis f. sp. triticale (assembly GCA_905067625.1). Taxonomy (NCBI): domain Eukaryota; kingdom Fungi; phylum Ascomycota; class Leotiomycetes; order Helotiales; family Erysiphaceae; genus Blumeria; species Blumeria graminis. The sequence continues at coordinate 931,707 of LR898468.1, forward strand.
ACCGGCTATGTTGTTGCCAAGACAGTGCAGTTGATTTCAGAGCAGTTGAAATTGCCAACAGCGCCACTAATTCTTTGCACAGATAGCTACAGTCTCTATGAGTGTCTCGTCAAACTAAGTACAACATCCGAGAAACAACTCATGGTCGACGTGCAGGCGCTGAGGCAGAGTTATGAACGCCGCAAAATCAACAACATTCGATGGATTAATGGCCAGGACAACCCTGCAGATGCCATGACAAAGCAAAATCCAAACAAAGCTCTAGAAAATTTTATCTCTTTCAACAAGGTTACAATACAACTTGAGGGCTTGGTCAATAGGGCAGATTCCACAGTCAAAAACTATAGATGACACATTGCGAGAGTAGAACACGTGAGAGGGACGCAGTGAGAATAAAATCATCCAGCACATATCACAAGTATTTTCGATTCTTTTAATTGGTGCCAGTGTTGCAGCCATTAACAAATTGATAATTTGTTGGGAATAAGATAGAGGCATGTGATTATAATGGGCTGGATGACATGAGAATTGTAAACTAGAAAATAGCGAGTAAGGGTTTCTGGAGGCACGTGTACACTCAGTATATCTCTGGGCAATAGCTGTTACCCTGAAACCTTCTGAGAGATAGATACAAAAACACATTCTACTTATTGCCTTTACCTTCGGATTCGAATCCAAGAACCTGGTAGTTTTAACCAACAGATAGCGCTCCAAAGATTCACGTATTTCGATAACAAGCTGAAGCTGAACCGAGAAGCAAAAGCTAGCCAAACTCGTCAAATAACTCCAAATCCACCTATTCACGGGAGATCTCCCCACCAAAAGTCAAGCTCACCCAACTATTTTGCCCGTGAACGAAGCCTCGATCCTTTATCTTCCTATTCTACTCTCGCATTGCAGAAAAACTCACGTCCACCGCCCAAGACCATCAATTCGGAAGCTGTAAAGTGTTACAACTGCCAGAAGATAGGTCACTACAGTACCAACTGTACGCAGGCCCGTCGTAGCCAGTCCAACATATCCAGCCAAATTCAGGAAATAGAGGTGGATCAATCAACAACAGAAGATCAAACTCAGTCGGATTCGGAAAACAACGAGCCCTGGAGGAAGTCTCCTCTCTAGGGCATTTGGTTGAGTTGTTCCAAATCAACTACAACCGGTTGATGGGGAATCTAGATATATTTCGTGTTGCTTGTAGATTAGTTTCCGATGGAATATCAATTTCAATTCTAACTCTCCCTGATTTCGGAGCACATGGTTTTTGCTTCATAGACCAAAGGTAGCAGAAAATGTCTGTGACCGCCTAGAAATCCAGCCAATGGCCTTACCCAGAACCATCACACCAAAGGATTAAAATGGCTTGCACGGGTGTATTATTACTCATTTTCTTGTTTGTGCAATGGTGTTTGACAGATATTCTCTCAGCCAAATTTCTTTTCTTATTCTAGATTTCGCAAACAAAGATGCCATACTTGGTGACAGTTGGATGGCTCACTTCGACGTTGTTTGTCATGGCACGGCATTCTACTCTGTCATGATATACAATTACGTGGAGGGAGGATGTAATATTGATGGCTGATGCGGGAAAGAGCACGTGCGCGGCAATTTAGTGGAAACCCGCCTGAATAGGAATAGCCTCAGGGATTTTTGTAATTAGATTCAGTTCTTTTCTATTCTTCTCCAGCTTAGTATTTGCCCCACAGATTGAATTATTGCCATACAAGCTGTACTTTTACTTGTGCCTCTTCTACGCTGTGAAATTCTTCCAGACTTGCGTAATTGTAAACTATTTTGGCGCACCCCTCCCCAACAAAAACCTTCTTTTTGCTGTGCTCTCAATATTCTGCTGAAAAAATCTCGTCCTTTCCCTGAACACCAAATTGATGCGGACAGAAGAGACGCCGCATTTATCCAAGAAATAAATATTCCTGAAGGCGAGGAAATACTCGAAAAAAATCATACGGTACACCTTCTCAAAAGAAAAGTCGTGAGATTCTCCCTACCATCAGAATCATTGATGCCATTAACTACTTCATCAAAATTAAAAACCTTGCAGCGAGACCAAGTAAGCCCTTGGTAAATGAGCATCTCCATCACTCAAAAAAAAGAATATTGCCTCCAATAAAGTGAAGGCTGATATCCTCGAAATTTCTGCAGTGACTTTCAACCTTGTCAAATTGGAGCTTAGAAATTTGACCTGAAGCGGGATAGAAGGGCGAGAAGAGGTCGGATGGATTGCTAGAGATAACTGAAGGTCTACTGGAGATTACTAGAAGGAGATAAAGGTTTGAAAGTTGGGTAATATAAATTGCTAAAATGTTTAGAGGCTTGAGTGGGTACTAATGGTAACTAAAGGTACAAAAGGTAACTAGAGGTAATCCGAGGTAATCCGATGATGGTGGTTGTGACAGAAAACTAAGCGTAGAGAACTTCATGCCTACAGACCAAACCATTGTATATATACCTGCCCTCCTTCCACTAGCTCATCATAACATAGACCTTAACCCAGTATCAACATGATACCATGTATCAAGGACTGTACTGTTGTCATAGCAACATAGAAAGAATGGTAAAATTATATACTGAAGGAAGGATCGAAAGAGGAATCCTTACAAACCTGCTGGCGCGCCGCAAAGACGTGGAAACTTTCTCGACTAGTCTCCAAGAAATCAATCACAAATTAAATAGTCGAGAATTGGATTATGCAAATTGTGAAAATAGTCAAGATGTAGATTGTCAAATTTGTCCATCACAATATCACAACTACCTGGATGTCTTTTCAAAAAGTGCGTTGGACTCGATTCCTCCCAATTGGCCGTATGACCATAAAATAGAAGTTGAAGGCAACAAACTTCTAGGTTATGGTCCTCTTTACAACCAATCTAGCGAAGAATTGCGAAATGTTAAATAGTATTTGTTGGACAACTTAGAAAAGGGCTGGATTGTCCCCAGTCAAGCGCCCTTTTCTTCCCCTGTTCTATTTGTTAAAAAATCCAACAGAGGTTTAAGATTTTGTGTAGATTATCAAAAGCTTAACCAAACTACAAAAAAAGACCACTTATCTCTCCCGCTAATTGATGAAACCCTCGCCCGCCTAAACAGTGCAAAGATATTCACGAAGTTGGACATTTACCAAGCGTTTCACCAAATAAGCATGCATCCTGATTCAGAAGAATTAACAACTTTCCGTACTTGATATGGCTCCTATAAGTACCGTGTTCTCCCGTTCGGCCTCACTAACGGGCCCGCTACTTATCAGAGATATATGGACAATACTCTATTTGATTATTTGGACGTCTTCTGTACAGTTTACCTGGACAATATCTCAATTTACTCTGATGATCTTTCCGAGCACGAGACTCAAGTCAAGCTTGTCCTACAACGCTTGAGGGATGCCGGGCTTCAGGTGGATATTAAAAAGTGCGAGTTTGGTGTAAAAAAGACAAAATATCTGGGTTTTATTGTTGGTACTGACGAAATTTGCGTTGATCCTGATAAGATTTCTGTCATTAAAAACTGGAAGCAACCAACAAAGGTCAAAGGAGTACAATATTTCCTCGGATTTTGCAACTTTTACCGACGTTTCATCCGAAATTATGGAGTAATTGCTAAACCCTTAACTCGTCTCATTCATAAAGACGCCGAGTTTTGTTTTTCAGAGGAATGCAGAGCTGCCTTTCAAGTGCTAAAAAATTGTATGATTAACGCCCCCGTTCTTTCACACTATGAGCCTAGCAAAGAATCCAGGATTGAAACTGACGCATCTGATGGTGTTATTGCTGGAGTTTTTTCCCAATTATCTGATGACAATGATTGGCATCCTGTGGCTTTCTTCTCGAAAACAATGGCTCCAGCTGAATTGAATTACCAGATTCATGACAAGGAAATGCTAGCAATAGTGCGCTCTCTTGCCCACTGACGCGCAGAACTACAAGGCACACCAAAGCGAATCGAAATCTTCACTGACCATAAAGCTTTGGAATATTTCATGACATCCAAATCCTTGAATGCTCGTCAAGCACGGTGGGCCAAGGCACTATCTGAATTCAGCTTCTTAATAAGATACCGTGCAGGCAAAGCAAATGCCGCTGCTGATGCACTGTCTCGTCGTGAACAAGACGTAAAACAACAAGCTTCGATGAAATCAGCAATAGAGAATAAAGCCCTATTAACCAAAAGTAGTGTAGAAGACCCCCCACAGAATTAGCTCTTGATATCTCCTTTGTCGAGACGTTTGAACTTGCCGATCGCCTCCTGAATGTAAACAAGTCTCATCCATCACTGACTAAGCTTCGTGATCTTGCTAAAATTGGAGAAGAAGAACATTATAAGCTGGAAGAAAATCTTTCACTATGTTGGAAATATCGCGCAATGTAATGGGCGCAATATTCATGGAACGAAAGTAGAAGTTGACTAAAAGAGTGTCATGTTCGGATTACAGCTAAAAGTGTGGGAAGTGTGCGCTACAAGTACAAGTGTAAGCGACACAGAGCCTAAGCCACAGCATAAACGAGTGTGGTGCCATCTAGGCATAGAAAACCCACAATAACCTCCTTGTGCCCACTCATACAGCCGCTCATGTATCCAATAGGTAGCCTGAAGCGCTACCATATTACCCATTCCAACCTCTTAAATACACACGAGATCATGTCGGGAACCTAGACAAAATGGAGGGCCCATACGTCCACAACACTCCGTGTCTCCATTTCCAACACACTATTTGATGGGCTACTAGTGGTTCCAGATGCAGATAATATTAGAACAGAACTCGTGCGTGAAGCACACAATCAACCTTTAACAGCACACAATCAACCTTCAACAGCACATCCAGGAACCAAGAAAACTTGTAAGTTATTAGCAGAGCGTTATTAACAGAAAGCTATGAAAAGCTTCATCGAACAGTTCGTTGCAAATTGCCACCCCTGTAGGAGATCGCACTTGAACCACAATAAAACTCCCGGATGGCTTCATTTGCTGCCGGTTCCAAACCAACCCTGGCAACACATTTGTGCTGATTTTAAAGACATGTCAGAAGATGATAGGGGGCATAATATGGTGGCTGTGTTTATTGATTTTCTAAGTAAAAAATCAGTCACTATTCCTTGTAAAAAATCTGTGAATGCAAAAGATCTCGCGGAAATGTACTATGTCCATTGCTTTCGACACCTGGGAGTGCCCGAATCAATTGTGTCCGACTGCGGCCTGCTGTTTATCTCGGAATTTTTTGGTACGCTCTACTTACTCCTTGGAGTTAAAAGAAGACTCTCGACAGCCTACCATCCAGAAACCGACGGGCAGACCGAAATAAGGAATCAATATTTAGACCTGAGACTCCGTCCTTTTGTGAATCACTTTCAAAATAACTGGTCTGGCATACTCCAACTGATGGACTTTGCACAACTTGCATTACATCATGACAGTATCAATTGTTGCAATTTCATAGTAAGATGAGCAGAAAGTATAGCTCAAAGAATATTGTTTCCATTAAAGGTCTAAGTTACATGTAAAACGCGAATTTATGTGCGCATATCCTAGAGTTAAAGTGGGTATGCAAACAACAATTATTACAGTAAAAAGTCTTCAGCACAGCTGACCATAAAACCATTGTGCGGGGAATAAAACAGTACTGACCCCGCACCATTAACGCCATCCTATTTGTCGCAAAGTAAACGTGACCATATCTCTCAGTGAATTTGCATATAGTATCATATTACCCCGCACATGCAAATGTATGAGAGAACATCTCAACAGCAAAAAGAAACTAAAATGTAGAATATAGGATGTATTGTGCTGCATGCAGGAAAGTTGTTCATATTTGCAAGGAATGCAAATTACCGTAAGAAATGTGGCAAATTCCAACATCAATACCTCTCCATTCCAGCTCCTTCATGGCAATCCACCTTGCCTATCTTTTGACTGGAAAGCTCCTCAAAAGCCAGAAAATGCTCGTCAAGCTGTTGCCCAAGAAGAAGCAAAAAAACGAATTTGTCAAATGCAAGAAGCATGGGAATGGTTTTGTCATCATATGGATGAGGATCCAAGATTGACAGAGCTCTAGATTAGTATGAGGCTCTCATATATTGTAATGATTATGTAATGTTGTTCACGTTGGAGTCCGGGCGCAGGATTAGGAATACTGTACTTATATAGACAATACCCTTTATTAATAGAAAACCAAGTTACATCTAGTCTTAAGCTCTACTATACATATTGGTAGATTGGAGCCACAAGACACCCGTAACCTACGCCATCTTAAAGCTAAGCTTATCTCACTTTTCACACATACTAATCCATCAGGAACCTCATGAAGAGTGCTCAGCGGAAGAAACAAAAAGACGTTGTCATTCATTGTCATGAACCAGATTTTCAAGTTTGTGATAAAGTTTGGTTGTCTACAAAAAATTTGACTCTAGACTGGCCTAGTAAAAAACTTGGTCATCAAAACGTAGGACCATTCAAAATAGTAAACTAGAAAGGATGGTCATACAAATTAGACTTACCAGCGTTGATGGGAGAAATTCATCGTGTTTTCCACCCCAAGCTCCTTCGAAAAGACCCTGCTAGCCCAGTACCAGGACAGATAAATCCGCCGCCCAAAGCCCTAGAAATAATTCCAGGTCATAAAGAATGGGTTGTTGAATCTATCTGCACCTGTAAATTAAAGTACAAAAATTTGTATTACAGAGCAAACTGGCTGGGGGCTGATGAAGACCCGGAATATTACCCCGCTTTTTATTTCATGTGCGCCCCACGCTTAATTAAGCGGGTTTATCTCGAAAACCCTGCCATGCCAGGCCCACCAGTAGCACTTCCGAGGTGGATTGATGCGTGGGAAAAAGGAGTAGAGGATTATGATTATCTTGAAGATAATTTGGCTATGGACAGAACTCTGCAGTCAGCGTTCTCCAGAAAGGGGGTGGTAGTGTGACACCCCGACATTTTAGTGGCCACGTGGTTGTCGGTCCAATAGCTGGTAAGCCGACACAGGGTTAATCCAGGAATTCCAACGACTAGTTTCACACACACGAGTCTTGTGTGTCACAGATCAACTATAGAAAGCAGGGAGCATTTGTATGGATGATGGTATATTAACAATTCAACTATGTAGAGCTAAGCTACAGATACTTAGCCAGGTATTTATACAGATTACTACACTCCAAGCCCTTTCATCTAAGGTCAGTTCATTTCTAGATAATTCCAGTTGCAACTCTGAGAATATGGTTTCTAGTAGCTTCTCCAAGTTTCAGTTACAGTCTTGTTCATGTCGAATCTTATCTAGTACCTTCGACAGTGGTTCTGGTATGTTCTGCAGGGCTATTGCGCCGGCCCACGCCCCTGGTGGTTATACGCCAGTACTTGCCATTACTGGCTACAGGAAAATACCGGCTTCTTAGCCATTACATTGTGTGTGACAAATCACAATACAAAAGGTTTGTCATGGACATTGGTTTTCATGCAAAACCCTTGGGTTGTAGGCAATGAGGGACAGGAGGTTTTGTGTGGGCAACTTTATTTCAACAGTTGAACCTCCCATGTACATATACAGATTCATATCCTCCTAGATACTTTTCTCTTTAGTTTAGAATCTTATGATTTGAGTCCACGCCAGCTTTTGACAACTTGCCAATCGTCTTTTGTCTCTCGAGTTTCCACAACAATGCACGTGTCAACCGCTCGAACCAGTGCCGCAGGGGCGGCTTCTCGATACGTTGAATTGAAGCGTCGCATTTGCTGAGCAACCTTCAGAGCTTTGCCGCACCACGTTGTGACGAGGTGTTTGAAGTGCAGTTGCGGGTCTAGGTGTACTCCCAGCCAGCGTATCTGGTCTGCTAGCTCGATAACCACGCCGTTCACACAAATGCCCACTGGCTTCTCGCGTTTTCGTCCGGGAAACTGGACTACCTCCGACTTGTTAGTATCGAAGGAGACTGCGTTAGTACTTGCCCAATCCAGAAGATGGTCCACTTCCTTCTGTACAGAAGCGGCTGACTCGGCAATGCTGCGCCCGAATTCTAGGATCCCGACATCGTCCGCGTAGCTGAACCTCATTCCTACATTACCACTTTGCATGGGTTCTGCCATGTACAGAAGGAAGAGTAGTAGTGATATCGGCGATCCCTGCAGAACCCCATGTTGAGCGGATTAGTTTGCAAAAGCTTGTGGCTTTTAGGCACAGGTTATATCACTTGGTGAAGCGAGTGGGAAAGTAAAGGAGTCTGTAAATCTGTTGTGGAGAGTTATTGATTACTCCCACTAGGACACAGAGTGCTATATAAACTATATTTTGTAATAATAAAATCTAGTGGTTGGTATTTATGTCAAAGCGCATTAATACTAATCTCACAATTAATGGGAGATTAGTAATGTGTATTCTACACATCCCTGTCTTTACCATAATTGGAAGCACCAATTTCAACACCCAATACGCCAGCTCTCTTTGTCTGGTTACCCCTCCTGAGTATCGGACTTGCACCTTTTGTTGTGCAAGAAATGACGTTGTCCATCTGAGAATTGAGTCAGGCCACCCCTGCTCTTGCATCCTCCTCACCAAACAATTGTGAAGTACTGCATTGAACGCGCCTTGGAAATCCAGAGCCGTGAATGTGGCCGCCTATCCCTTGGTACTTGCTTCTTCAATGACGTGGACTAGGCAGCTGACAAGGTCGTTTGCCGATCTTTTAGGAAGCGCCCCAAATTGTTGGTATCCAACAACGTCGAACGTAACCGCAAGATGGGCCATCCGCTTCGCCAAGAGTCGTTCTAGTCCCTTACCCAAGCATGAAAAGAGGGCAATTGGTCTCCAGCCCTCTCAGGGATGAGGGTTTGATAGTGTTCCACGGGGTGCGTTGTATAGCCTAGTAAAGATCTAGGTGGTAAGTGAAGGTTGTAAATGGGTCAAAGGAATGACAGGTCTTCTCTAGGAAGAGATGAATGGGCAACTAGTTGCAGTAGGTGTTACACGTGGGTCTTGCTGATGAAGAACTGGGCAATGGATATGTGGTCTTCCCGAAGAAGAGATGGGTGAACAAATGTTTTGTTAAGGGTAAATAAAGAAGACGTTGCGTGAGGAGTAAATCTCTCTCACGCTGAACTATTATATACAAGAGTAGAAGCATTTGCCAGCCGGAATTAATCGTAATCCATTCTTGCCAATATCTTTGCATTGATGGCTGTGTTCTTGTCCTTCTCTTCATGACTCTCTTGTATATCCTTACATGACGTTTTACATGACTAATTGTATAGAGGAAGCTATTATTAAATTGATGGTTTTAATTAACTACCCCTTCATCTTATCACGAATTAATATTAGTATTAAAATTCTATTTACGGATCCGTGAAAAGCCCTTAACTATTGTTGGATCCCGATTTGTCTTGCGTAGGAGCCCCACTTCAGCCAGCTTGAAGCAGGATGGGTGGGTGCCAAGTCTGATGCAGGCGCGGAAGAGAGTGCCAACATATGGTCCAATCGTCTTCCAACAACTTCGCAGAAGCTCTACAGAGGTCCCATCAGCTCCAGGCGCTGTATTGGCGCAGCCCGCTCGGCTGAGTAGGAGTACATCTTCCCTTCGTGGTTCAGCGGAGGGGAGGTACTTGCTTGCCTTGGCTCGGCCGAGCGCATCAACTTGAACACATCAGTTGGTGTCGTGATCGCTTCGACTTGACGCGTCTGGTACTCTTTCCTTGCCTCTCTGAGGGTTGAGCGCAGCTTCTTTGCATGCATCCATCGCTGTTCTGGAGTCACTGCTACACGATATTCAGTGTGAGCTAGCTTGCATTCTAGAGTCCACCAAGGCGCAAATTTGCCGTGTCTTTTGTCCCTTCATTTTCCTGTTGCTTTGATAGCGTTAGTAAGGCCGGAACAGAGATCTTTGGCGTATTTGTTCGCCTTGCAAACCGAGTCCAGGGCTGTTTGCGGGTGTGTAAACTACGTTACAGCAAGGGCGAATCTCGGCAAATTGCTACGCGTTACCCTGATTTGTGAAGGCTCCTAGTCCCTTTTTCCGGATCCGGTGGGGACTCGTCCTCGAATCGGAAGATGGTTGCTGGTTACACACTCATTACGATCCACCCATGCTTGAGCTCCGTTGATGTTGTTCCAAGCAAGATCGAGCGTGTTCCTGGCTCGATGCGTCGGCTCACTCACAATCAGACAAGTGAAATTGTGACGTTCCGCCCATCTCTCAATTTCAATTCCTTGTCCGCGCGGGCGGGTAACCTCTGGTTGCCACGCGCAGTATACCGCGTTGAAGTCACCAGCTACGACGGATCGTGGTGGTGGGTCCCAGTTGAGGAGAGGTCTAATTGCTGTTGGGTTGTTTGGGTCTTTATACATGTTGAGAAACGTGACTCTGTTTACCACGACCCAGCAGTAGTCCGTTGTCAGGGGATCGCAGGGAAAGATTTGAGTTGCTGAGTGAATTCTACTGTTTATTAGCGTATAAGTCACTGCCCTGGGTCGAACGTTTTCGCCGCCATGTGGTGTATGGCAGTCGTAACAAGGGTGTGACTTTGTCTCCTTTGTGGCTTTTTTCCACAATGGCTCTTGTATTAGCACCACATCCACGCCTAGCTCATAAGCTCGGGAAAGCGCGATGTCATGTGATTGGCCTCCCCTACCTACGTTGATCGACATAAAACTTATCGTAGGTGGGAGGCTAAAAGGGACCCGTGAGGAGCCCTTCAGGAGGACTCAACAGGATGTGTCGTTCCTGTGGCCGTGGTGTCGGGGGTGACGTCGGACATTAGAACTTCGAACCTGTTGTTTGGTTTCACTGCTCCAGGTGCGGCTTCCGTCTGCTTGGCGGCAGCTTGAGCTGCTGCCTCAGCGCGACGGACAGCGGCTTTTGCCCTCACTACTGCCGCTAGCTCGCGTTGACTAGCCATGCGGATGGTGGCCAGTTGCTCTCTGCTTACCAGCCCGGACTTGGTGGGGCGCGCCAGGCAAGCTCGACTGTCGGACCTATGCGGTCCTCCGCAGTTGCGGCACTTGGTGTGCGCATGACACTCGTCCGTCAAGTGCATCGTGGAGGTGCAGTTCCAGCAAGCTGGGGCACGGGAGCAACCACGCGTTCCGTGGAACTGCAGGCAGCGTTTGCATTGCTGCACAGTCTGTCGCTGTTGATGTCGTACCGCGACGCCCGAGTCGTCGAACAGGCGGAATCCTAGTCTTGGTTCCGCTCCCCTCTTGAAATGAGCAAGCCATGACTGGTATAGCGCGCCGGGGTGATTTTTCCTGTGAGGCCGAACTTTGACTGGAACGGCCGTTGTAACCCTGGTGATCTCCTCGATCACCATCTCCTCCGTCACTGGCACCCTTCCAAGAAGAGTGTGAATGGCGACGGGGACCGTCGAGATCCGGAGCGCCACAATGTCGGAGGCCTCTTCCAGTTTTTCATCGATAGGGAGGAAAGATTCCGCCGCGTTCAGTAGGAACTGGCGAGATTCCTGATTCTTCGCTCGAAGTGCGAAACCTGTTGGGACTCGGTAGACATGTTCAATGTCTACTTTTGGCGCGTTGGTGAGCTGCGCCACAGCATCTCTGATACCAGCTGGAGACATTTTTCGCCACTGATGCTTTGAATTCAGCTGGAGGAACAATCGGTTGTCCGGCGTGGACGAAGGGACCGTCTTGTCCGATTTCTTGGTCGGCGGGGTCAGCTTTTGTGGAGCACGGCTTATCATCACTGGCGCCGGCTGATTGGGTGGTCTTCTCCTGGCTACAGTTGCCCAGGTTGAAGTTACCTTGGGCACTGAGACGGTAGGCCTTGCTGGCCTGGCTGTTGAAATTGGAGGAGGCCCGCTGCTGCTGGCCTGCTGGCTGACGGGGTGGGGGGCGAGGCTTGTCGGCACTGGTGTAGTTCCAGTGCGTAGGAAGTGGGCGAGAGCGCCCCTTAGACATGCGTTCATCTCGTCCAAGTATTCCTTGTTATCCGTCGTTTTTAGTGACAGTATAACGCTTTCCAATGTATTTGTGACTGATGAACCCATCTCGAGTCTGGCAGGGGCATTTTTAGCCCGCTTTCTTTCGTCTTCCAACAAAGCTTCGATTTCTGGCGGGTATTCTTGTGCCACACTGGTGGGAGCATCACCAGCAGGTTGGTTATCGCGCACAGTCATCCCGGGAATCGAGGCCAGGGCTGGCGGAAGTTGTGGGGCATTTGTTGCCTTTACGTTATTGGGGTCTTTCGTTCCCCTCAGTGTGCTCGTGGTTGGTGTCCACTTTGCTATCGGAACCGCAATTTTTCGTGCTGCAACGCGTGCGGATTCTTGTTATGATATGAGACAACGAGGTAGTCGAGGCTAGGGCATAGCGTGTGGCTCAAGGCCATAGCATACATCACTAGTGTACTGGTTAGGCGAGCATGTATATAGTTTCATAGATGTACCCACAATAAATGGACACAGGTTTAGTCTTATACTTTCTGTCCATATACCTACAGCATAGTATTGTATGAAGCTACTCACTGTCAACCACAAATTATAACATCATCCACTCCTCATCACTCCGCAATGTGACTTCCGCATAGCTCATAACCACAACAATTCTGGCGTTGCTTTTGCCGAGACTACTTTCTCAACGGCAATTGTTGGTGCTGTTGACGCCTTCTAGGAGCTCTCCGCTCCTGAAGTTGCCCAACGCGAATCCTTTAGGCCCTTTCGGATCCAAGCATCAATTATGGGAGTGGCATCCTCCATCTCAATGTCGGTTTTGCCGCTTTCTTCCATCTGCGCAATTATGTCGGCTTCCATCCCTTCGAGATTAGTGTAATTCTGCGTCAGTCCCTTTGTTGTCGCTTTTTGCATTGCAATGCTTCTTGCTTTGTTGAGCATTTGCTTCTGTGATTTCCGACGCGTCTGGTGGTTGTGTTGTGGTTATGAGCTGTGAGGTATATGGCAATTATGGCTCTGCTGTCCGTCGGTGGAGCTACACGGGCTCATGTGCAATGGTGAGTCGCGGAGACTGCGCGCTCACGCTGGGTGATGGCACAATGGACACTGAGTGCGTATCACTGTGGCCAAATGGGTGTCAGTAGGTATCAAATGTGAACTCTTACTGACAATGGTGATCTATGAAGGTGGTGATAGTTGTGCGTCCCGACAAATGATAATATTATCTAATGGATGATGTGAAGTATGATATTATTTTGGATAGATTGATTCACTAAACTCGGCACATGAAGAGATTGTAGAGTACATGAACAGCGTCTGTGCACCAGCCTGTATTTTCCACCCTTTCCTAATCCAGCAGCCCATCTTCCGTTCCCCTGTCTCCAAACAACTCAACCGAGCCAGCACAACAGGTTGTGCTTTACTACTTAAGTGGTTAACACAATTTTCGCGGGTTTCGCGGATTTTGGGGGTACCGGTGCCATTTTAAGGCTGAGTGGCACGGTACTACGGGAGATTGATGAGTAGAGAGTCGAGAGGTGAATTTACAGAGTAAAACGGGCTGATTGGGCAAATTCTATTAAATTCTCTCAAAAATTGATGGATTGATCGATTTATTTTGAGGTCCCAGCCACCAGCCCAGCACCTTATAGCACGGGACTGGTGGGCTTGGTAAGGATTATCCTAAATAGCTATGCCCTACTCGTTCCCACCACACTGTCCCTATGTGACTCTGATTACAAACAACCAAAAACCAAAAGAAAAAGCAAACAAAACCAACTGAAATAAAGCAAATTAACATGTAGGAGCGGTGCTAGTATTTCTCATCCTATGCTCCCCTCAGTCATTTCTCTCGTCCAAAGAAAATAATCACTTCGGCTCTCGCATCCAGCTGAGGGCGGGTCTGCATCCATGCTCCCAAAGCAGCTGGTATTCCTTGCAAATTCTATGAACTTCTCGAGACCCTCTGGTCCAATGAGTTGGTTGGTATAGTCATCCACGGTCATGGATCTTCTCAACCTGCGCATTATAGCAGCATTCTTCCTGCATCGGACAAAATGAGTTGGCGTTGTCCTATGTCCACAGACGCATTCCAGTTTCGCGTCCTCGTGGTTTAGGCAGTGGTGATAATCCGCAAAGTCTCCATGTCCTTATATTGCTGCCAGGAGCTTATGGAGTAATCGTCGAGAAAGATCTAGTTCTGGTGGTTTCCGACGTCACATCTGTAAGTCCAGGTCTCAATATCTGTCCGGACCCGACTTATTCCACCAGTATTCCACTAGTTTCTGTCGGCGATTGTGAATTATACGGCGTATATATACCTGCGTTGTCTGCACTGGCTGCGTCTGTCTATCTGTCAGCAGCTGAGGACCGGCTCGGGCCTCTACGTCTGCTTCTTTGTTGCCACTAATTTTAGAGTGTCTAGGCACCCACCTCACTGTCACGTTCGCTTCTGAAGCAAACTTGTGAAAGACGGGGGTTATCTGCAGCGACGATGATGACTTTCCCGTCCGAAGCGCAAGTACAGCTGCCTGATTGTCAAGAAGAACGAAGATTCTCTCACAGCTCCTTCGAGCGCGCATAGCGTCCTGAAGTGCTACTGCTGCTCCTGCAATTTCTACATCATAAACTTCACCGCCATGTAGACGACTGTGACCTTGTGCGAATGTATGTCCTCCGCGTTGGAGGACATATCCCCACGAGGATCGTTCATGGCCTTCGGATGACCTATCAGAGTAGGCGCATATGTCAGAGGGAGAGATCGTGCTAGCTCAGTTGTAGTGTGCTTTGACTCCCTCTTCTTTCGTTTCAAGACTTGATGTGTACACTGGGCCTGCCAGCCCTTCTGCCTCTTGTTGGAAAATATACTCTGTACAATATTATATGGATAAATATGATGAAGTAAAGAAGACTTGATATTTTACAACTATGTGAACATTGGAATTATATATACATATTAGGGGAGAAATTCCCACTAGTCTCATGTGCCTGTCAAACCTAGTGATGACCAGCCACCTCTCATCTACCATGATGAGCCAAGGTACACTGTAGTACATAAATATCCAATTGTAAATCCAACAGTAGGCGCGATTAGCGCACTTGTGACATGTGTGGAGAGAGTCGATCTTGTTGGGAACCTGAGAGGAAACAGGTAGTGGTTGAGTCCTTGTCAGGATTGCCTTCTGTATAATCTATATATGTGGAGATAACCAGAATCTAGTGTGCTATGATTCTGGTCTGGCCTTTTGGCCGAGCAGTTATGCATCTATCTCATGCATAATGTAGGATGGCACCCTTTAGCCTGAATTTCACCTCTTTGACCTATGTCTCCGCCCTGCTGTCTACATGCTGCTCTGACAGACCTAAATTTGAGAGTCAGAATTTCCAACACCTCTTCAGATGGCTCCGGGAGCTGTCGAAAAGCATGCTATAGGCGCAACATCTGGGTTGCTGGTCGGTGCCTGACTCTCTTCCTCAGCTTGTACTTCTGCTAGCCAACATTAGGGCATTCGCTTGCGCGGTTCCGGAGAGGGTCACAGTCATTGAGCAACTGACGTTTGTTTTTGATTTGCATTCATTATCCTGATTTGGTGCCCTGATATTTATTTATTTATTGTAAGCAGACTTATGCTTTCATAAGTCAGGATCCAGTCCAAAAGCGAAAGCACAATCTGCGTGCAGGCATGTCAGACTAGTAATGATGATCAGGGGCGTTAATAGGGTAGAACTAGATATTATAGTGCTATGATGGATTTGTAGCACAGAGAACATTAATCAATTCACTCTTGTATTTGCTTTCATCTTTTGACAATTCACTTGACATTCACACAAAGACCTCTCTAAGCTTTACATTTATTTATTTATAATATTTGACGTCGTGCCGGCGCACAGCACGTGAGTTCCTCACATACCGGTTAGCCCAGTCCAAATTGAACTACTAGAAGTCAAGGCCACAGATCATCATCTCATTCAAATTCGAATGCTACCAATGAGCCTATATCACTTACAATAGATACACAACTGGAAACTGACCGTCAAGTCGGCAACAATGCCTGCTTTATGTCACAGGCTCATACCTGGTTATCATTAGGCTGCTGCCTAACAAATAAGGCTTGAACTCTTCCAACCATATTAAACATCATACATGTCATGAACCCCTCCACGACTCATTAGACCCAAGTATAGGCCTTGGCCCAGTTCATGCAAATCTATTCTTAAATGACAAGTTTAGATTGCAGACAGGACGACTCGAACACCAGTCGTGAGTCATCTAAGCCACATGCATCATAACTATTTTAATAACTAAAATTACTAACATTAAAATGAAGCTGAATTAAAATAGACGGAGATGCTGGTGTTTGTCGGAGGACAGGTCATGATCTATTTTGAGAATGGTATGAAATGAGGGAACGAGATGATAGTCTTGTAAATAAGTAGGAGGCTTTCAGTCATGTCTATGCTTGTTACTTTAAGATTTTCATTTGTATCTAGCTCTGAGTTCAGTTTGAATAAAACGCCACTTTAAGACCGTCACACTTTAAGGCGGAGGAAAAAGCCCAACTCCAGCCCAATAGGGCCTGCCATATCCACTTGCATTACAAAGCGTAATAAACAATCATCTCAAACAGTCATTGTGGAACTTTGGATGCCTGTTGAACTAAATCAAGTTCCCCCTGCCCCTCTAGACATGCATATAGATTCTGGGGATAAATTCATGGACCTCGAGGCAGAAGATGACGCGCTGCAGACTTTGTCCCAGCCGCCGCCAAATAGCCATATTCCGTCCATCCCTTTATAGCAAACTGCGTCCAAAGTTTCGAAGACCCTGACAACTCAGGATCACGGCCTTGTGTTGCAATTTCATAGTAAGAGGAGCAGAATGTATAGCTCAAAGAATATTGTTTCCATTAAAGGTCTAAATTACATGTAAGACGCGAATTTATATGTGCATATCCTAGATTTAAAGTGGGTATGCAAACAACAATTATTACAATAAAAAGTCATCAGCACAGCTGACCACAAAACCATTGTGCGGGGAATAAAACAGTACTGACCCCGCACCATTAACGCCATCCTATTTGTCGCAAAGTAAACGTGACCATATCTCTCAGTGCATTTGCATATAGTCTCATATTACCCTGCGCATGCAAATGTATGAGAGAACATCTCAACAGCAAAAAGAAATTTAAGTATAGAATACAGGATTTATTATGCAGTATGTAGGAAAGTTGTTCATACTTGCAAGGAATGCCAATTATTGTAAGAAATGTGGTAAATTCCAACACATTGCTTCATCCATTTTTGCGGTAGCAGCCCTCCCCCCTCCGAGCGGCCAATCTGCCAGAAACATAAGCCAAGCGCCCGCACCAGCCGCGGCTGCGGCTGGCCAACGCTCTGTGGCCAACCCATCATCGGCTACCTCTAACAAACTAGCACCTACCCTTCTAGCCTGGCAAAATTACGGGGCTATCCATCTCCGCTGCCTCCCACCTGCAATAGCGGCAGATCTCAAGGCAATTGTCACTTGTAGTGCTGCTAGGGTTATTGCTGGCCTACCTGTATTCAATCAGACAACCAAAGGCGAAAACACTCAAACAACTGATTGAAGCGCCGGGCTGGCAAATTGTCAGAACCGCCCCGAGACTTCTCAGAAGCAGACATACGCGATGGCAGCTACCTGAAACCCTATTCTAGCGGCTCAGACTACCCAAACAAAGAAAACTGTTACTACACCACCACCTAAGCAGACCAAGCCTCTCCCCAAAGTTTCTAAGGTCGACTCAAGGGTTATTGTATGCCTACCGGCCGATCACCTGCTCCGAGAACAAGATACATTTCTCGTCCGCATAAGGCTCCGGAGACTAACTGACCGGCCAGAGGTCATCAAAGATGTACATATAGTACCCTCGGGAATTGCTATAGTAGCGCCCACCGCCGCTCAAGCCCCTGAACTACTCCAGATAGCTTCGTCATTTCAGACAATTACGGGAGACGCTCCAATAGAGCGCCAGGAAAATCGCAACACATTCATCTTGGTACCAGTCCCTAATTTTGGCTACAACTCTTTGGGGGAACGTGAAGCCCTCACCATGTCTGAAATTCGGCAAGAACTAGCCACTACAAATATTGACCCCGAATCAATCTTCTCCATGTTGTGGACTCTCCGCTCTGAACTCTCTTCGGACTACAAAGGGACTATTCGCCTAGTGATAGCTTCCGAGTCTGTAAAAGGGTACCCAACAAACCTGTGACTATTTGCTCGAGCGGTGAAGCTCAGGCAAGTAGATCACCAGCCCCCACTTCAGGTATGTTCTCGTTGCCACGCGTTTCACAATGTCGACAGATGCACTTGCCGCCCTTGGTGTGGGTCATGCGCCGCGGATTCTCACGTCGGGCCCTGCACCAGACCAGAAAAATGCCTTAACTGTGATGGACCTCATTCATCATATTCTTTCGGCTGCCCCGCACGACCCATCCGCGCCAACAGAAGCTTCGTCCGCCCTGATAAAACTAGACTCCGAGCTATCCGAAGCGAGGGCCTAAAGGCCTGGACCACACTACACCCTCCAATCTCTCCCCAGGCCGCTGCGAGCTCCGGGAACTATCAAGTTCCTACCGAACCCTCAAGAATCGCCTCCCCATCTCCTCTAAAAATTGGACAAGAGTCCCAATACTCCGCCCTGATGACCATAGATGAATCAATATGATGACTCGGGGCCGGACACACAAATCCCACTCAATCAATGGGTTGTGTATATTCCAGGTAAATGTGGGTAAGCGGAGCCCCGCACACGACTCCGCCCTCGAATTTGCCTCTAAAAGAGAAGCAGATCTAGTACTAGTTCAAGAACCTTAGATTTATACTGATCTCTCGTGCAAGTTAACTAAATATCACTCAGAATACAATTCTTTCTCTCCCCTTCCAATCTGGACCAGCCGGCCCCGTGTAATAACCCACACTCGCAAGGGGCGCGGCCTTTCACCTTTCCAACCCAGTATTCATCCACGCGACCTTCTCTGGGTTTACGTCTCTCGACGCGGCAAGCGTACCATTGACTGCTGGAACATATACAGTGCTCCAGTAGGGGCAGTTGGTGCCGGGGATGGCCTTCAGCTTCTTTTCAACCTTTCTGATATCCCAGACGTTTTAGCTGGTAACTTCAATATCCACCATTTGGCCTGGGATCCAGCAGCATATAACGAAATTTTGGAAGGCGACTTATTACTCTAATGGATAACTGCAGGGGGAATAACGTTGTTGAATGTATACTATGCCCCCACTCATGATGCCGGCGCTACTATCAATCTTTGCTTTGCATGACACAGTCTCAATGCATCTTGTGCTATCTGAGACAACCTGGAAGTTGGATCAGACCACAGAACTCTACTAACTCAACTGTGAGACACAGGACCTGAAACAGATACCTCTGGAAAATCCAGATACTCTGCTTGCAACTGGGTCATCTTCCGTAAAATTTTTTCAGACAGACCAGTGGCCGCACCCTCTTCAGACCCAGAGAGAGAAGTTTCTTTCCTGGTAGTTGTTCTCCAAGGTGCTCTCAACGCTACCTTGTGACAGCCCTCCACCAGAGTATTGAGTACAGATGCAATGACGTAGCAATTAGTCAGTGTTATATAGAGCTACCCTGTATGGAATGCACGGACCAGGTATAAATTATGTACTATTATAGATCTGTAGATGTATTCCTTTCCTTCTCTTCTTTAGTTTAGAATCTTATACATTTCAATCCTGATCTGAGTCTCTAATTGATTCGACATTGTCATTGCTTAGCTCGTGCTCTATCCGGACATTAACATACCTGTCCCAGAAAACGCACACAGGGACCGCTAAATTGCTGGTGGACCAGGGACTGTACAAACGCGCACAACGCACTCTGCCAAGTCAAGCGCTCGGGATCAGTGGCCACTGCTGAACGCCGCGCCTTTGGCAAGGTGGTGAAAAAAGCTAAGCGAGAAATGTGGCGCGAAAAAGTAGATCAGGTCTCTTGTCTCACAGAAGTGTATAGGGTTACAAGCTGGCATAAGAAACCATCTGTAACGCCCCGACATTTTAGTGGCCACGTGGTCTTCGGTCCAATAGCTGGTAAGCCGACACAGGGTTAATCCAGGAATTCCAACAACAACTTTCACACACACGAGTCTTGTATGTGACAAATCACAATACAAAAGGTTTCTCATGGATATTGGTTTTCATGCCAAAACTTTGGGTTGTAGGATATGAAGGACAGGAGGTTTTGTGTTGGCAACTTTATTTCAACAGTTGAACCTCCCATGTTGTCAAATTGGAGCGTAGGCGTTTGACCTGAAGTGGAATAGAAGGGCGAGAAGAGGTCGGATGGATCGCGAGGGATGACTAAAGATCTACTGGAGATAATTTGGAGAACTAAAGGTTTATAAATGGGTAATATAAGTGTCTAAAGGGTCTAAAGGTACGAGCAAATACTAGTGGTGACTAAAGGTGCTAAAGGTAACTAGAGGTGACCATAGGTGACTAGAGGTGATTCGAAGGTGTTGGTTATGACAGAAGACTAAGCGTGAAGAACTCTATAGGTACAGGCCAAGCCATCATACATATACTTGCTTTCCTCCCACTAGCTCATCATAACATAGGCCCTAAACTAGTACCAACATAATAACCAGTGCCAAGAACTATTCTGTTGTCATAGCAACATCAGGAGAAGGGTAAAATTATAAACTAAAGATTGGATGGGAAGGAGAATCCTTACACTTGTACATATACAGATTCATATCCTCCTAGATACTTTTCTGTTTTACTTGGTATATGAAATGGGGAACGTACACTTGCGTTTGACAGCTAAGATATGATGTTTTATCGAGAGTGGATTGTAGATGACTCTATGGATGTATGTTCTAATTTACAGTGGGAAATACTCCCCTTTTATACCCCATGAACTCGCTTACCAGCGAATCATATGCCCATCATGCTTACTCATGCAGTGTGCCTTCCCTGAACAAATGCGCCAAACATGTCATGTGAGTTGTCCATGCCTGAGGTACCTTGATGACACACTCACCCTCCATGCGCTACCTGCCAGGGCTACCTTAGCTGAGCACAACACTCCCTCTGTCGGTGACGACCTTTTCTCAGCTACTCAATGAATTGCCACAGGAGATTTCACCTTCGTTAGTGCGTCAGCAAGTTGAAGGTTTGATGGCACATAGCTAACAGTCAATTTTCCGTTTTTATGCTGCTCGCGGCAGAAGAAGTTCCTGAGGGCTATGTGCTTGGATCGCCTATGATTGTCATGATTCTTAATGAGTGATATGGCTGCTTGATTGTCGACATGTAGATTGGTGCGTGTTGCGCCTTCAACATGGTCAGAAAGGCCGAGCTCTTGAATTAGTGACTTAACCCATTGTAGTTGACGACATGTCTCCGTTGCTGCTAGGTATTCTGCTTCCGTGGTTGAGAGTACGACCTCTCGTTGTAAGTGTGACTTCCAGCAGATAGGACCTGATGCAAGTCTGATCAGCATTCCAGATGTTGAGCGGCTTGTAGATGGGTCGGCTGCGAAGTCTGCGTCTGTGTATGCTTCGAGGATCGCTTGCTGATCATGTCGGGTGAATTCAATGCCCTGATCTGGATTATTCGCGATATATCGGAGTACTTGACGTGCAGCTTGCATGTGTTCCTGTGATGGGTTTGTCAGGAATCGTGCAAGGTGATTGACTGCAAATGAGATGTCAGGTCTGGTGTTGTTGGAAAGGTATTGCAGTCCTCCTATGAGGGAGTTGTATTCTGTCATTTCATGCAACATGCATTTCTCCTTATTTCCCTCCATCATGCGCTCGATTGGTGAGCCTGCTTTCTTGCAGTCCGAAAGATTATGTCTATTAAGAAGTGTTCGTGCGTAGTGTCCTTGGGAGAATCTGATCATCTCAGGATATGGATGACTGATCTCTATGCCGAGGAACATGTTCGTGCTCACTGTCTTAAGTTTGTACTTATTGTGCAGGGCCTTCATGAGTTTGTCGATCCTTGACTGATGTGGACTTACAACCTGAAAGTCATCAACATGCATCAGTACAAAGAGGTCTCTTTTGTGGTTGGTGTATAGACAGACGTCGGATGTAGTAGGTAATAGACCTAGCTGTGCGAGTGTTGTCTTTGCATCGTCATACCACAGTGCTGCTGCTTGCTTGAGTCCATAAAGGCCTTTATGTAGTTGGATGACATAGCCATCTTTTTCGTAGCCTTTTGGTAACTCCATGAATAAGTCAATGTTGAGGTCCGGATTGAGAAATGCTGTTGGTACGTCGCCTTGTTTTCTGTGCCAACCTAGTTGGTGTGCGAGGACAAGAATAATGCGTCCTGTTTCTGGTCTAGGTGTGGGAGCGAACGTCTCATGGTAATCAATGCCTTGTCGCTGGGTGAAGCCTTTAGCTGTGCATCGAGCCTTATATTTTTCAATATCGCCGTTAGCTAGGTATTTCTTCTTAAATACCCATTTGCACTTCATGGGTTTGCGGCCTTGGGGTAGTTGTGACCGTGGAATTATCTTAATTGCGCCCTTTTGCTTTAGTGAGCTGAATTCTTCATCTGCTGCCCTTTTCCACTGCGACGCTTCTGTGCAAGTCATAGCTTGATCCCATGTTTGCGGATCAGTGGTTGCTTGTGCTGTCATGCCGTGATGTAGTCGATAGTAGTCTACACGCTTGATGGTTCTCCCTCGCTGTGACCTTGTGATGCTTCCTTCTGGTGAGTGTTGACGCTTAATGCCGGCCATTGGCGGTATTGGATCCCAGCCAGTCATGACACGATCTAGCGGTTGGTCTGGCTCTGATGTTTCTGCAGCAGATATCTCCCTCTGATCAGAAAGTTGTTGTTTTGGTCTTTGAATGACTTGCTGATCTGTTTGATGCAGTGTAATTTCGTGAGCAGCTGGCGAATTGGGTATGGTGTGAACATTGTGCGATTCTGCTACTTGATCAATTGCGTGTGATGCGGGCTGCGTATCATGCGTGTCGTTCGACTGCGGGTTGGTAGAAGGTTGCGGAATGGTTATAGGTTGCTCCCTCTGGTCATCTTGACCATGATGGGGTTGGTGGTTTTGTGGTTGATGCCCCGGTTGATGCTGAGTACTCGTGTTACTATGCAAAGTACAAGGTGGTTGAAAATGTTGCGACTCTGAAAATATGGAGTCGTAATTGGTCCAGTAGCTGGTTGTCTGCTGTTGGTCTATGGAGTTTAACTTGTTGCCGAAAACAATATCTTCGTTGAACAATGCATGAGGAGTTATGCTCAATGACCATTTCCAACCATGGGTAGGTGTCCAATGGGGATGATAGATGAGGAAGTTTTTATTGGTATTTATTTCAAATCCAACAAACCAGCCCATCTCAGCCCTAGGATCAAATTTGCCTGGTTTTGGGTGAATGTATTTATATGCGCAACATCCGAAGCGTGGGAGGTTGGTGAAGTCAATTTGATTGGGATAAGGCTGCTTCAGACCTTGGAGGAAATCTAACAATGGTATCAATTTTGTTCGCAAACAATATAGACAATTAGTGATGAAGCAGGCATGTTTGACTGCCCATGGCCAGTAACATGCGGGCATTCTCGCGTCTATAAGCATGGATCTAGCTCGTCTCAGTATGACCTTATTAGACGCTTCTGAGGTGCCATTCTGCTCGGGTGTGTATGGAGCAGAGATGTCTGTCCTAATGTCATGTTGATCACAATGTAATTTGATACGGGTAAATTCTGATCCCCCATCCCTGAAGATTGTGCGGATTCTTTTTCCGTATTGATGATGCTGTTGCTCAACCCATTGGACTAGTTCTGTTGCAATTTGGTCTTTTGTGCACGTGGAGATAGCCCATCTCATGCGTGTTCTGGCGTCGGTGATGATTACGGCATACTGATGCCCGTTATGTGCTGTTGTTAATGGGCCAACTGTGTCAATGAACACTTCATCTAGTGGGTCAAATGGGGTCGGCCTTGGTTCTCGTGAGACATGGCGTTGTGCCTTACTGAGGTGGCATGTTTCACAGGTGGTTAATTCTGCTGTGTCTAATCCTTCCATTCCTATGGTGCATTGCGCTGTCTTTTTCAAAATCTTTTGACCTGTATGCCCTAGTCTTTGATGCCAACGTTGTGCACTAGACGTCTTCGGGACTCTTGCAACACCAGGGGCTGCAGTGTGTATGCGTTTTTCCGGAAGATGTGTGAGTGGTTTAATGTAGTAAACGTCATTTTTGCAAAGTAGTTCAGCTATTGGCGTTTCTTCATGGTTTGGTTTACACATTATTAAGCGTGTCATGTCAGCGTCACATGTTATGTTGCCTAATCTCTGTAATCTACCAGCTGGGATTATTATGCAAGACGATTTTGGAGAGTACAGTGCGTCGTGGAGATCAATGACTAATTTGCCAATGGTGATTCGTGCAGCACCTTGCTTGGTCAATTGCATGTCTCCTACGGCTTGGTCAAATCTCAATGGTTTATGCCTGGAGTGCATGTTGCGAAACATGGATTCACATGGGACAAAGTGGTGCGAAGCACCAGTATCATAAATGACAAGATGTGTATGGGTACTATGGGCTGATGCAGCCATGCCTACACTGTCCTCGTTCTCGCTATCGGTATCTATGCCTGTCACAGCTCTCATATTCCCATCTGCGGCCTGACCCGTCCCGCCTTGTCTACCAATAGCCCTCCTTGCTCGCCATCGTTCACCTCTGGGGCCATTCGCTAACTGAGGATGCTGTTTGAAGCATTCCCTGTTCTTATGCCAATGGTTGCATCGCCTGCATTCGGCCTCCGGATCTAATCTCTCCGTAGGTTCACGCGTGGCAAATACCCGGTTGGGTTGTGGCGGTGGAGCAGCTTGGGGCGTAGGATCGACTGTTCTGTTACCACTAGCAATCCTGATGGTCGACATTAACGACTCCAAGGTAGCGTACGAATTTTGATCCGTACATGCTCGCATGTCCCTCCAATTGGTTAGCCAAGGGATATGCCTAGTACCCTGGACGAATATTGCCGCCGCCAGCCCTCTCGGCACATGGTACTCTGTGCCTGTGGTGGCATGCAGAGTCTCTGCCGCGTCATTCAAGCCTTGAAGATTTGCTAGGAACTTGCTAATGTAGTTGTCGGCATGCGACTCAAACTTCGTCCTAAGGAATTCTTCGAGGGCTAATGCGTAAGGTGCTGTGGCAGTCTCTCTGCGCGAGTCGATGATTGACTGGTAGAGTTGGTGTGCAGTGATACGGTCGTGATTGCGCGGTCGCATGGTTGGGTTGAGTCGGCCCAGAATAATGTTTTTCGCCCTTATCTCACCCAGCGTCCAGGTCTCGACGGCAGTGGCATAGGCGTCCAGTCCTGGGAGGTAATCTGCGGAATCGATCTCATCTGTTGGGGCAGCCGGTCTGTGAATGGGCCGGATTCCCTCGAACTGGTGATAGACGTGACCGATAACACCTTCTTTGGCCAACTTTGCTTGGAGGTCGTTTATCCAGTTGTCGAGGGAGACTCCTGGTGACAGGACGATTCTGGTGGAGCTGGATGAGGGTGCGAGCGACATGCTGAAGACTTCCTTTGAGACCTTGGGAAGATAATATGGAAAACTTGTGATATCGTTAGCATGGTTCATTTATGCGTGGTACTGCGCCGGGCTCATAACCTGTTTTACTTGGTATATGAAATGGGGAATGTACACTTGCGTTTGACAGCTAAGATATGATGTTTTATCGAGAGTGGATTGTAGATGACTCTATGGATGTATGTTCTAATTTACAGTGGGAAATACTCCCCTTTTATACCCCATGAACTCGCTTACCAGCGAATCATATGCCCATCATGCTTACTCATGCAGTGTGCCTTCCCTGAACAAATGCGCCAAACATGTCATGTGAGTTGTCCATGCCTGAGGTACCTTGATGACACACTCACCCTCCATGCACTACCTGCCAGGGCTACCTTAGCTGAGCACAACATTTTCTCTTTAGTTTAGAATCTTATGATTTGAGTCCACGCCAGCTTTTGACCACTCACCAATCGTCTTTTGTCCCTCGAGTTTCCACAACATCCCGGTTTCATACTCCTCCACTCAATGGCCCAGACGGACTCGTCTTCACTCCCATGGCCAAGGCACAACTACTACAGGAGGCTCTACTGAGTAGTCACACGAAGTATGAGGATATAGTCATAGGAATTCCAACTGTTGCAAGAAGAAACCTCCCCTGGCCTGCACTAACTAATCAGGAAATCTTCAGATCGTGCTGCGTATTCTCCTCGTCGTACCCCAGACTAGACGAGATAGCCGCAGAAGCGCTAAGACAAGCGTGGCCAGCTTTAGGGCCCCGAGTGACCGATTTGTTCCGTCTGTGAAACCTGCAAGGACTACACCCAAATGCCTTTAAAAAGGCCAGCATAATTATTCTCCTGAAGGTAGGCAACCGAAACAAAGCTCTTCCCAAGTATTACCGGCCAATTGCTTTGCTGTCATGCCTTGGGAAGGGGCTGGAACGCCTGATGGTCCGACGTCTCTCTTTCCTTGCCCTCTCACAAAATATCCTTGCCAAGAACCAGTGCAGCGCTGTTCCTCACCAGTCAGCAACGGATCTAACCACAGCACTCGCCTCTGACATCCAGTCCGCCTGGTTAGAGAAGAAGGCTGCAGGTATAGTGCCGGTATATGTTAAAGGTGAATTTGATGGCATCCAGCAAGGATGTCTCTGCCATAATCTTCGTATTTGTGACAGAAACCGAGCTAGTGATGAATAAATCGATTTAATAAACTATATGAGGAGAAAAGCTAACTCTAGCTACTACTAACAGGTATTTATAGGAGTTAATCCTCCTCGTGAATCTACAGACTAGTGACTTCACCTTAGGCACAATACTTCTTACCCAGCCACGTATTTCCAGGTGTCACTAAGTTGTAATAACACTTCAGCCTCCTGAGTAGTAGTCCCGTTTCGTTCAGCTTCATCTCCCCCTCATACAGCCTCATAGTAAGAATTCTTAGTAACAGGCTTAGGTATCCACCTAAGCTCAAACAACGGTCAAACCGTAACAGTATTCAAGGCTGGCCCCATAATTTTATCAAGTGGGTTGCATTGTTCATGGAAAATTGCGAGGGTGTAGTTGCATTGTGTTACAACTGACCTGAGGATGATACGGGTCTCTACGAAGAAGTTGTATTTGGACATTAGGCTACGCTACGTAGGTAGGAGGAAAGACAAAGAGAAAGGAAGTACTGGGAGCTACGAGCTTGAGGTAAGCTCAACCGCGGCTCCACCTGAGTCTGGCCTGCATCCCTGTTATACATTATCATGTGATCCCGGATTCTTCCACCAGTCTACCTCCAGATGCCCTAGCAAGTCCAACTATAACACATTGGACGGGACAACAACTCCACCATTTGCCATAAAATGCGCCTCCCACAGGGATCACCGGTCTCACCTATTTTGTTCCTCCTGGCTATTGAGGGTATGCTGCGCCTCTCGCCAGGGTGCTTCGGCTATGCTCACGATGCGGCAATTTTAGCTTCCGCACCATCTCTACCTAAATGCGCAGCTCGCCTCCAAGAAATGCTGAACAACGTACTTGCTTGGGGAAGTCTTAACGGAATCGAGCTAGAGATATCAAAGACTGAGCTCCAATATTTTTTCCGGAAAAAGGGGAAACCCTTTGAGCCAAGCCTCCGGGCAGACAGCGTCGAGATCAGGCCGAACGACCAAACTCGTTGGCTGGGAGTCCACTTTGATCGCTGCTTGAAATTTCGCCACCACATTAAGCAAGCGTGCGGCAGAGTTTCGGCCGTCACAACGCACATAAAAAGCCTCTGCAATACCGCTCGAGGTATCCGACCAGCTCTAGCCAGACAGGCTTTACAAGGGGCAGCGTTTACAGCCCTTTTCTACGGAGCCGAAACCTGGTTCTCAGAAAATACCTGCAAAGAAGATATTGTCCGTATTCAGCGCAGGATAAACAATGCAGCCCGTGCAGCGCTACCAGTATACAAAACCACTTCAGTGGCTGCCCTTCTGCAGGAAACTGGATGGTCACCAGCTTAGGGGTGGCTCGAATGTATTCACAACCGGCCTGCAGTGCGAGCTGCCTCGGCAGACCCCCAACATCCCTTGTGACTGCGCTGGAAATCTCCGAGAATGGCTTGAATTCGGCGCAGAATTTCCCAATAACTATTAGTAAACACGACTTCACCTCTCTGGACACCAAAAAGAGACGAAATACTCGCAACAATTGGAGCAGTTGTTCGTGAAGCAGGGCTCCAAGTCTTCAACCAATGGCATTCCTCAGCACCGCCCCTGGACCTCTTCGTTTTTTCAGACGGAGCTCTGATGGAAGGCTCAGCAGGGGCAGGGTACTGCATTTATCGCGGCGCAAAATATGTGATTGATCAAGGCTCTGTTCCTCTGGGTCAATCAGCAGAAGTATATGATGCAGAAGTCGTCGGGGCTATGGAAGGCCTCGCAACTGCAATTAGAAACCTAATGGCATACTACGCCACCAACATCACTGTCTGTCTCGAAAACCAAGAGGCAGCGTCTCGTTTACTCCTTGGACCGCCGACCCCATCCAGCTCGACTCGGATCGCAAAATTTCGGGATCTCGCAAGATCCTGGCCCTCAAGAAACCGTGCCAGATACACTGAGCCAGGAAGAGTCTCTGTACGCTGGTTCCCAGGGCATTCAGGAATCCCTGGAAATGAGAAAGCAGACGCTCTTGCAAAAGCGGCCTGTATAATAACCGCCCCCGACCTAGCTCCTTCCATTGCCAGAGCAAGGAGAATTGTCAATCTTCGCTACGAGGCCTCTGCGTCGGAATACTGGTCGCGAAATGCCCCTGACCAGTTGTCACAAACCATCACTGGGATGTCGTGTCGCACCCAGGCAACCGAGTTATGACGTGCATACAATAACACAATTTAGGTATTGTAATGGTTACAGTGTTGTGATAGCAACAGTTGCCATTTAGAGTACTAGCTAGTTACTGTGTTATGGCTGTAAACTACTACACCCTTGGTTATAGTATTGAAGCTCGTGTACTTAAGGAAGCTCTAGGACTGGATGTGTACTGTAGCTTTTTGTCTTGTAAATTACTCATGTTTTAGAATCTAATTATTAATCTAAATATCTCGTCCTCATTATCAGCTTCGTCTTCGTCCTCGTCCTTGTCTCCGTCTTCGTCCTCGTCTTCGTCCTAGTCTCCGTCTTCGTCCGTGACACCGGTATAGAGCGCTCAGAATTGGCTCAAGCTCCCGCATCACCCCAGAGCTCGCTAGCATGGATCGTCGGTCCCTCCGCCTTTTTCTCGCTGCGCAGTCTGGCTATGCTGATTTTGCAGCATACCACCGTCGTTTCGCACACAACAGCGCACCTTTAACATGCTCCTGTGGACATGATAAATCGCCTGATCATTTCATGACCTGCCAACATGGCCTACTACATGCGCGGCTTCGTGGAGTCAATCGCCCCCGTCCCCCAGACGCTCGCTAGATTTTCAGCTCACCAAAAGGAGCCATCTTGTTCCGAGACTGGCTTATGTCCACCCTATTTTTTCCAAGAGTTTCAAAGGTACCATTAACGGGGGAAGCTCTGTTTGCACCTACATTTGTAGGACAACCCTGATTACATATACACCAACGCTGTCTAAATACGAACATCTACATGTAGTTTAATATCCGCTTTTAATTATATAATTTATATCAATTTAAGAAGAGTCTCACCAATCTTGCAACCATGCGGACCAAGAGCAGTGGGTGTAACGGCTTGTAAGCTAGTAATTTCCTGTAGCCTGCGCTGTCTAACGCAGGCTTATCATGAAACAAAGAGGAGCCTATTTTCAGAAGGAGGGCCTTATTAGTGGCAATACTAATATTGTAACACGTCCGGGGATGGAGCACGAGAATGTGATACGAGTAGGGGATACGAGAAGGGGATACGGATATACAGATAAAAATCTGTGTCATTGGCTGGGATAATAAACATGTATAAAGTAACTGTTATTATCCTCTTCAATCTGTAGTTCACCATAGATTGAAATTAAAACTACCTCTGACCATAAGGTTGCCCAAGTATCTATGCTTAGACTGTGACAGTGGGGTCTTTATCGGGTTTTTGTTGTGGGAATTCTGATGCGTCGGGTAGCCCTTCATAGGCTGAGCCAACCGGCATGGGGCTTTAAAGCACTGTTTTTTTTATTTTGTCCTAAGCTAAAGCTATGTTTTCCACATTGATTTAAGGATAGATGGAGCCGGCAGAGCTCTCTGTAATCTTTCCCACAGCCTAACTCGTTCCAACCTCGTGAATCGCTACCAAAAGTGCAGCTAATTAAACTGAAACGAAAAATCAAGAAAATCAAAACAATTCCGAAAAACCAGAAGATTGCTCCATATTGGACCCAGTCAATGTGCTCCTCACACATTCCCTCGTCAGTAACACCTTCCAAATGACAAATTTACTTAATCTCCGCTGAGAGCAAGAGATGAGTTAGCAGGCACCTTTGATCCAGCCGGTATCCTGCTAATTGTTAGTTGATGCCTGTTGGAAATGGAGACACGGAGTGTTGTGGACGTATGGGCCCTCCATTTCGTCTAGGTCCCCGACACGATCTCGTGTGTATTTAAGAGGTTGGAGTAGGTAATATGGTAGCGCTTAAGGCTACCTATTGGACATATGAGCGGCTGTATGGCGTGGGCGCAAGGAGGTTATTGTGGGTTTTCTATGCCTAGATGGTGCCACACTCGTTTATGCTGTGGCTTAGGCTCTGTGTCGCTTACACTTGTACTTGTAGCGCACACTTCCCACACTTTTAGCTGTAATCCGAACATGACACTCTTTTAGTCAACTTCTACTTTCGTTCCATGAATATTGCGCCCATTACATTGCGCGATATTTCCAACAATGCCCCAGAAGGGGACATCGTCGAGGTTGCTGTGTCCTCAAACTTCTTTTTTCAGATCCCAGCACTCCGAAACCTGTTGCCTCGGCCATTGCGACACTTAGTGAGGGCCTTGCACTCGGCTTCCGAGTACATATTTGATCCGCAGTTCCAGCAGGCTGGAGCGCGGGAGCAACCACGGGTGGCGTGGAAGCCCAAACAGCGTTTACACTGTTCAATTTGTCGACGAGGCTTGTGAATGGTAGCCTTACCAGACTCATCGAAGAGGCGGAAGCCTGTTGTGCTGGCTTGGTTGAGTTGTTAGGAGACAGGGGAACGGAGGATGGGCTGCTGGATTAGGAAAGGGTGGAAAATACAGGCTGGTGCACAGACGCTGTTCATGTACTCTACAATCTCTTTGCGTGCCGAGTTTAGTGAATCAATCTATCCAAAATAATATCATACTTCACATCATCCATTAGATAATATTATCATTTGTCGGGACGCACAACTATCACCACCTTCATAGATCACCATTGTCAGTAAGAGTTCACATTTGATACCTACTGACACCCATTTGGCCGCAGCAATACGCACTCAGTGTCCATTGTGCCATCACCCAGCGTGAGCGCGCAGTCTCCGCGACTCACCATTGCACATGAGCCCGTGTAGCTCCACCGACGGACAGCAGAGCCATAATTGCCATACACCTCACAGCTCATAACCACAACAAAGCCCGCACGAGGGGCGACTTCACGGTCGAAAATGGCATGCCAGTTTTGGTGCGGTGCCCCAGGTCGACACGTCCCATGAGGTCGGACGTGTATTGGTCTCGCGCCGGTCGTAACAGCGATCTTGTCGAAGACCCACTCAGAATTGACCGCCATAGGGCCTCACTCTGTGATTATACTTACAGGTACGTTGGGTATCTGTAAGGCTACAAGATCTGAAGATGCCTCGAGTTTGGCGTTTTCACTCGCCAGCTTCGAAGAGCCATCTAGCATCTCTTGTCGTGTTTTTTCGTCCTTTGCTAGCATAGCAAAGCCGGCCCTCACTCGATGAAGTGAGGTTATTTTATCTTAAAAGAAAAGGAATCTCATCTCCAATTTGCTTCTCACGCAACTTGTGCACAGTTTTTGTTGGAAATACAGTTTCCTGCTTTTCTTTCTATCGACCAATGTGGTTGCATGCATCTTGCCTGAACTATATTTCTGAGTTCGGGCAGGATCCCACATTTCTGATCCAATCGGACTCAACGTTAGAGTCTGCTTGAATCCCATTCTTCCCGAACAAATCCAGTCATTGGTTTGTTCGTACTTCTATTGCGTGACCCAGTATTCTCAGTCAGTGGATAATTATTTTCTGGTACGGGGTCCCACTTATTTATGCAGTCGAGTCGGTTCCGGGTAACCTCTATTTCTTATAATTCCACTGTATATATCATAATACCTGTAGTCTATTAGTAAATTAAGCAAACTGAACTTCCTCTCCGTTCTCAGGCAATTCTTACTCCGAAGTCTTCTCTATACTCTAACAGTTTTCGCCACGGGTGGTCCTTTACAAGGCGAAGGAACAGTCCCTTTTCGACTTTCGCCTTAGGGTTTTGTTTTTGTTGGGCTTTAGCTGCAGGTCACAGTATAGCCTTGGCAGTAGGGACTGCTTTTTTTCGTGCTACGTGTCTGGCCACCGTATCCCAGGTGCTCTTGACAGGCAGATCTGGGACGGTGGGTATTGTTTGGCTCCTGGCGTCGGGAGCCCTTGCGAGAGGGTTTGTCGGGCGAGGAGGGAGAACGGGTGGCGTCGTGGCTGGGCCCGTGGCCATGTATTGCGCAATGGCGGCGCGTAGGTAGACTCTCATCGAGTCTGCGAGTTGTCTATTTGACCCGTTGGTCAAAGGGAGGAGGGTGGCTTTGACGCCAGGGATGGCGGCGGAGCAGAGGGCCATATTTGCCGCTATTTCGGCGGCGCGTCGTTGTTCAGCTTCGACTATTGGTCGGAGCTCGAGGGGACACTCTACTTTCGTGGCAGCTTTTGGCTGTGACGTTGATGTTAACGCTGCTATGGGTGCAGCGTTTTCCGACGGTTTTGAAGTGGTCGGAGGAGGTTTGGACGATCCTCCAATCCCGTGGGGGATGGAGGGTCGTTGAGGAATTTCCTCAACAACTTCGACTGACCCGATCATGTCAGTATCGGGTTCAGTGACGGCGGGGACGGCTTTTTCCTTCCCTTTGATTGAGACCTTGCTAATCTCCGCGCATTTCAGAGACTGGACAAGGCCAGGTAATTGTTGGAGAGCCCTCGGGTGGACTCTCGTGTTGTCCAACTTGGCGTTGGGACGCTTTTTTCGAACAGGTGGCATGGTGAAAATGCCAGTGACTCGATCACAATTATTTGATAGAATACGACGAGCGCGAGAGGGAGGGAGAGGGAGAAAAGGTGAAGATTCGAAATTTTGAATTTCAAAAAATTGTGTTGTGGGCCGGCACAACGTTGATATAAATAAATAAATAAACTACCCGACGTGTTGGCGCCCATATAGGCCCACCAAAGCAAACAATAGCTAGGATCTTATCATCCTACGCTCAAAGATTATAGTGTACATGAAGATCGTCCGTCCAATAAATCTCATGCTATGCAGTTGGTACTAAATCAAGAAAATATTTTACAAAACAAAATAAAAAATAAAAGGAGAAGATTGTTTACATCAGATCGTGATTTCTTTCGAATCAGACTGTTCGTTGTGCCCTTTCGAAGAAGTCTGTGACACGCACCGAGTTCTTGAATGTATCAACTCCCTCCGCCGAAGCAAGTGACCAGGATACGCTGGGATTAGAGTTCTGTGCCCTGTGGAGCTGAGCTTGGTATTGCCCGAGGTGGCAATAGAAAAAGTGGTTAGGGGACTTCTCTTCTCCGAATGTGCAGGTTAGCCCAGTCTAAATTAAACTACCCGACGTGTTGGCGCCCACATAGGCCCACCAAAGCAAACAATAGCTAGGATCTTATCATCCTACGCTCAAAGATTATAGTGTACATGAAGGTCGTCCGTCCAATAAATCTCATGCTATGCAGTTGGTACTAAATCAAGAAAATATTTTACAAAACAAAATAAAAAATAAAAGGAGAAGATTGTTTACATCAGATCGTGATTTCGTTCGAATAAGACTGTTCGTTGTGCCCTTTCGAAGAAGTCTGTGACACGCACCCAGTTCTTGAATGTATCAACTCCCTCCGCCGAAGCAAGTGCCCAGGATACGCTGGGATTAGAGTTCTGTGCCCTGTGTATCTGAACTTGGTATTGCCCGAGGTGGCAATAGAAAAAGTGGTTAGGGGACTTCTCTTCTCCGAATGTGCAGGTTAGAATGGCGTTTTCATGCTGAAACCGTCGGTGGTAGTCCACGAAGTCGCCATGACCGGACCGTGAAGCTAGTAGATATCCTAATGTGCGTCGCCCCAGACAGGCAAGCTCAACGGTGATTTTAGTATTAGGGCCAATTACTAGTTCTTTGTATCTAGAAGGTGCATTTTCTGCCCAATATAGTGCGACTGAAGCCTCGTATTGGGCTTTGACTTCTCCCTTTGCCCTCGCAATGGAGAGTTCTAAGTGTGGAGCTGGAGCTGCATAGGCAGCTCTGGCAAGCGCGTCGGCTGCTTCGTTCCTGAGAATAACTGCGTGGCTTGGGCATCATTGGATAGCCACTTTCCCAGGCGTCGTATTTTGACCGCGTGATCTTCTTTTCCAGTTTATTGCGAGCTTGTGAAAGATTAATATTTTTGCCGAGCTGGACGCTGTGGGCGTATCCAAGAGCAGACGGATGGCAGCCTCCTGGTTGTCAAGGCAGACAGTGACGTTAGAGGCATAATAGGACAGTGGGTTGCGAAGAGCTGCGGCAAGACCTTCAGTGGCCCCGGCAATTTCTGCATCATACACTTCTGCCAAGTTTCCGAGCGGGAGTGATCCTCAACCAATCTCCTGCGTAAGACCTCGACAGATAACAAAGCCGTCACCTGCTCGGTCTTCTATTAGAGCTCCGTCTGAGAAACGAACAAGCCAAGGGTAGGTCGTGTAGCCTGCCACTGTTTGAAGGGATTTGATCCCGCGAGTCTACCTACTGCACCAATTTCGATGAGCTTTTCTTCACGGGATGACGACCACGGTGGAGAGATGATGTCCTCGGATAGTTCCGGCGAGATTCTTTTACGGATCCAGCACATGCCACAAGAGTTCCATCGTCTTCGAGGAGGGTGGTAGGGGTCATCTGCAGCGATTCGAACCGCTAGACGACTGTGAATTCGGGAGAGCCACGTCTGGGCTGGGCCCCAGCCAGCTTCTCGTAGAAGTGCTGTTATTGGTGTGGTACGGTAGACTGAGAGAGATGCCCGTGCCGCGTCGTTCATCCTATGTTGGACTTGTAAGATAATTTTTTGGGGAGTCTGTTTAGAGTACCAGGTCTCGGCCCTGTAGAAAAGGGTCGCAAATGCAGCACCATGCAGAGCTTGTCGTAGAAAAAGAAGGCTAATTCCTCGAGTAGTGGTTGAGAGTCTTTTCAAATGGCTCGTGATATCTTAAGACTTTCTGCAAGCCTGTAGGGTATGAAATTGGAATCGGAGCGCACGGTCAATGAATATTCCTAGCCAGCATGTATAATGAATGGGCGTTATGATCGTCCCTCCCATATTTAGAGCAGGCTCTGTTGAAAGATACTAATAACAGTATCCAACAAGTGCATCCCAAATATGAATTATGGTGTATTAGCAATCATGTGTGACGGCTGGTTCCTGTAGCCTATGTTGGCTAACATAGGCTTGGTCCGATTTAGGGTGCGCACGATCGATCGATCTAATATCGGAGCATCGGAATCTGCATAGCATCTGATTCAACAGTGCAGCTCAACATGGCACCACTTGTCGGTGAGAAGCGATCGGCTGGGAACATACGAGATCGGACACAACCTCCTCAATTGATAGTGCAATGACGTCGTAGAACATGAGGCTCTTTTGTATATATACATGTGTAGATAGATCTTGTAGTAGTTCTCTCCTTAGAATTATTATCTACTACCATCAACCACATAGTTGCTCCAGCACCTGTCCTAGAATCCGTGACATCATGTATGTAATATATTATGCCTGAGGCATATAATTGTCTGTGCGTATGTAGCTAGATAAACATCCACCTTAGTAGGTATACATAAATCACCTTCAATGATATTGGATTATCCACCACACGTACTGTTAATTATTAGCCCGCTCTTACTGTCTAAATATTTATTATCTGAGTTCAGTATTTCAACAGGCTCTATTGGTGATCCTCGCTTCCGGTGAAAGTATTGCAGCTCAGTCTTAGGAAGTTCGAAGCTAATTCCGTTAGTAAGTCCTCATGCTATGGTGCTGTCTAATTTCTCCTGGAGTTTGCGTGCACATTTGACAAGGGAGGGCGCAGACGCAAAGAGGGCAATATTATCTGCATAGCCAAAACGGCCAGTGGAAAGACGTAGTGCCTCTTCTCTGCAAGAAGAAAAAAAATCGGGGATACAGGTGAGCCCTGTGGGAGACCACAGTGAGTTTGGAAGGGCGGAGAGATAGTATCTTCGATAGAGATTGTTGTAAATATTGTGAGCATGACTTTTAAATGACTATTTACGACAGATACAAGGTCTATGATAGATATCTTGGCAGGGGCGTCAAACCACCCATCATGACAAGTTTGAGGCAGAGTCATATATGCTTGGGTGAAGCATCCGGGTCAGGAAGTCGCAGCCAAGGAGTATCATATATACTTAGCATTGTGTCATAGTTGTGAACCTAGGGTCTAGTGATACATAGGCAACGGGAGATGTAAATGAGTCAATGAGTCTCAGTTTACAATCAAGTAGTACTGGCGTAGTCATGTGGGATAAAGGCTAGCACAAGAGACTTGTATATGATATAGCGATATCTTTATGTTCAGATAGAAGTAACAACAATAACAATAACAATAAGCAAGCAGTCAATCGAATATTATCGGGATTCATTATTCATATCGTTCTAGTATCGTCAATTACACGATAATATTCCAATAGAAATTGTGGATTCCCGCTCTTCCATGAAAGATGTCACCCAGCGAACCACGTTCGGTGGCCATCCTTGAATTCGAAGTCTATGGTAGAGTCGTACTTTCTGGATACCGTCAAATGCCCCTAGGAAATCAACAGACACTATACCAGCTACTTTCTTTTCCGCCCATTTTGCCTGAATATCACAAGCGAGAGCTGTGGTAAGATCAGAAGCGGTGCGAAGAGGGATGGCACTGCATTGGTCTTTGGCGAGTACCCAATATTTCAGAGCTATGTATGAAAGTTGCCGTGCTATCAGTCTCTCGAAGCCTTTACCAAGGTACGAAAGTAGAGAGATCGGTCTGTAAGACTTCGGGAGGGTGAGATCTCGGTTTCCTGATTTCGGAACATTAGATGATGATGATGATGATTATATTTATCGTGCCAGGCTTACACCCTCCATCCAATGGACATGACACGCATGGAGGACATCTAGAATACAAGTTCCTCCATTCTCCAGCAAAGCTCGTCCGGTGCCTGACTTTTCCAAATACATGGCTCACGCTAGTTACATCGGGTCGAATAGGTAGGGACGCATTCACCATGATCCTAAGACCATGTATTGAGGGAAAACCTTCGTGGAAAAACCTCAATAATTCCTCCTGTACTCTTTCACGACGAGCAGCCGTAGTCCCCCCTTAAACAGACCGTGTAGGAACCCAACCTACCACTTCTAGAAAGCACATCCAGCACTCGACCAACTATGCCAGCAGCCTGTTGAAAATCACATATCGTTCTTCCCAAATCCTCCCCTGCATTGCGCTCAACCCCCATTTGAGAGGGCTGAAATTCCGAAATCGAGAGCTCAGAACCGAGGCATCGGTGCCCCAGATTTTGTCGTACATTATTCGTTGTCTGAGTGAGGCTTCTTCGTTCGCGCCGTCCTTGAAATGTGTCGAAAGTTTGAGAATGTTGATATTGCGGTCGAGGTGCTTGTCTAAAATGAGGCCGAGCAATTGCCCAGTCCTACACACAATGTTAGTAAGGTAGAAAGCGAAAGGAATTTTAACTTTGATTTTGGAGGGTTGTTGGCAAGTCGTAAAGTCCTCCCAGTCAAACTCAATCGGGAAGTTGTTAGAAGACTGAATAGAAGAGACCCAAACTTAAACTTTTGATCTATTGTGCCGGGAACGAAACCTAGCCCAGGTGTCAATCGAAATCGACTGGGCCACGCTCAGCAAGCTACCGTTGCGAAGGATGCGATTCTTCTTGGCTATTCTAGATATGCAGAGCATATTGAGCGATTACACCGGCACCACTGGAAGGTGAAGAATTCGACTTTGCCGGCCATTAGATGATGATTTTTTTTTATAATTATTTAACGTCGTGCTAGCTCACAACACAACCTTAAGGTCTCGTGTTGGCCAGCTCAGTCTACATAAACGACCCGACGTGCCGATACCTTTCAATAAGCTCGACATGTTATAAATGGGCCAAGGCCTACCTGCCATGCACCCCGAACTATCGAAAGAAGTCAAAAGTACTCTCGAGCTGAGACTTTTGTATTCTAATACAATAGAGAAGACAGTTATATATATGAAAAGGAAAGTTATCCATCACCTAGACCAGAAGTCTTCTAAATTTAGCTCTAGCAAATACAGGCCAAGTGTATATAATTTGGGGTACTAGTTAGTCTTGTTGTTGCATGAACAGATGATGATGATGACGATGATGATCTTTATTTTACGTCTGGCGAGTCACGCGCTTGATGTGTGGCCCTTTTAAGTCCCTACTGAGACAAAACACACCAGGGTCTAATCCCTGGGCTTCTACATATTTGAAAGGAAAGGAAAAAAACCAATACCAGACTTTATATACATAGAAAGTGCATTGACATAGCTACTTCCCGTAGATTGCTAAGCTCTTGTGTGAAGATGTAATGATTGCTCGGCGCCATCCCCTGCATAGTTCAGTCCACATTCCCTGTTGACCTCAACTACCGAAAAAAAATTTGTTGCTCCATTGTGTCACAGGCTCATACCTGGTTATCATTAGGCTGCTGCCTAACAAATAAGGCTTGAACTCTTCCAACCATATTAAACATCATACATGTCATGAACCCCTCCACGACTCATTAGACCCAAGTATAGGCCTTGGCCCAGTTCATGCAAATCTATTCTTAAATGACAAGTTTAGATTGCAGACAGGACGACTCGAACACCAGTCGTGAGTCATCTAAGCCACATGCATCATAACTATTTTAATAACTAAAATTACTAACATTAAAATGAAGCTGAATTAAAATAGACAGAGATGCTGGTGTTTGTCGGAGGACAGGTCATGATCTATTTTGAGAATGGTATGAAATGAGGGAACGAGATGATAGTCTTGTAAATAAATAGAAGGCTTTCAGCCATGTCTCTGCTCGTTACTTTAAGATTTTCATTTGTATCTAGCTCTGAGTTCAGTTTGAATAAAACGCCACTTTAAGAACGTCACACATTGAGTTACTTGTCTTTCTTCTTTAGCTAGCTCGCTTTAGGCATCCATTGAATCTTCAAGGTGTTTTATGGGCATATCTCTGTAAAGAATCGAGTTTGTTGTAGCCATTACCCGAATTTCGCCCCCCTTCATGTGTGCCAAGAATGAACGGGACCATCTTTGAAGGTGGACCTGCATAAGACGTGATGTTCTTTTCCCTATGTGTCAGAAGAAAAAATGTAGTGGGGCCTTTCTACGGCCACATCGGCAGTATTTTGGTGCATTCTCGTGGTTAAAGCGCTCGTGGTAGTTTGCGAATTCGCCATGTCTAGATCTAGCTGCTAGGATACGACCTAGAGTGGCACGCGAAAGAGTAAGTCCTTTAGGACTAGAGGGAGCTGATATAATTCCTAGTTTCTCATAGCTTATGTGCTGGGGGAGAAGATTTCTCCATAGTCTGCCAGTGGCTTGCGTTGTGGACTCATTTGCCCAGCACTTCAGACCAGCATATGAGAAAAATAGGTCATCTCAAGTTGGTAAATGGCAGCCATTTTTCGCGGCTTTATCAGCGGCTTCATTTCCAATTATGGATGTGTGGCTCGGAACCCATTGAACCCGTATTTGGCCCCGTCTAGTGTGGGCAAGCCGAGGGCGTTCTTGCCACTTGGTTGTTAAGGTGAGGAACTCATCAAATTGCGCTTGTATGGACCCCGGAAAGTAAGACGAGAGTCGTGTGGCAACCTCTAAGTTATCTTGACAAATCCAGAGGTCTGTAGCAAATATAGCAGTTGGGAGTGCTAGTGCAGATTTTGCACCTTCTAGGGCGCCTTTCATTTCCGCATAAAAATCTTCGACGCCCTTTCCAAGAGCAATACTCTTATGTAGAACTTGTACACCGCCTTGGTAGCCGATAAGGCCATTTAGTTGCTTCGAGCCGTCTGAGTAGATAATAATGTCTCCAAAGGGGATAGTATGGAGGAAATCAAGGAAGACTTGTCTGTTTTCATCTGCAGAGTCACTGTTCGGTCCAGCCACCCGGGATTGTGCGGCTTCTCGGCACTCACGTGTAATACAGGGAGGCATGGCAATTGAATTGATTTGCTCTGATTTTGGAAGAGACAGTACACGCCGAGCAAAACCAATCGTAGGACGCTGTAAACTGAGAACTCTGTTAGCTCGGCGTAAGAGTGGATGTCGAGGATCTAGACGGCGTAGTCGGACTGTAGCTGTAAGCACACGGCCATAGAGTGCTATTTCCGGTTGCTGTAACCCTAATTCACGGTGTAGGATCGCTGTTGGTGTGGTGCAATACACTGGAAGTGTTGCACGGGTGGAAGTGAGTACGACCTTTGAAGGCTGCTGTAGTAGAGAGTCTACACGGTTTGATAGGCGTGCTTTGGGACCTTGTCTAGATCTACCTGGCTACCAAGTTTCTGAGGCGTAATACGCAATGGGAAGGACACATGCGTCAACTTCATGACGCAGTAAATGAGGTGGAGCCCCTCTTGTTGTGTTTCCAAGGGATAAGAGAGCATGGCTAATCTTGAGGGCTGTCGAACCTTTTGAGCTGGTTCGGAAGCTGTAATGATTGAGACTAGAGGTATCTGGAAGAATAGCTCGCACAGGAGCTTTCAATTGAAGTGAAATAAAAAGATGTAATTGTCTGTCTGTCCGTCTTCCTTCCTCTTTCTCTCAGCTTATATATCTACACATATCTACTACCTGACGTAAGATGATAATATCTAGAAATAGCTTACTTACATCACAGGATACAATCCAAACATGTTGTAGCCAAGATGTAATCCTAAACCGACTCAATACCAGTCCACCACGTCTGTTACACGGACGCCAAGCATTTTCTAGCTGAAAATTACCCAAAACGCCAAGGTTTTCCTGAGGCAATCACAAATTATGTCAGGTACCAGCTTGGCATATTATTCTGACAATAATGTTACGATCATGTTAGAAGAATGGAATTTACATGAATCACGAAACATTAATTCAGGAATACGAATTCCACCGGGTTCTGATACTGGTCTGACAAGGGCCTTTGAGGCAAGGGTTCGGGTATGCCACTTAAAAGAGAGCTTTTTATCAAAGAGTACTCCGAGCCAGCGAGTGCATGAGCGGGCAGTATTTTTAGAGACAGCGATAGGGCCAGTTCTTACCATGGGAGTATTTTCCGGCTGTTGGCCACATCGGTGGCGAGAGAAGTGTTGGAGCTAGTACTTGTCTGCGTCAAATTTTAAGCCTTGCCCTAATCCCCATTTAATTGCTTCTTGGGGGTCCCGTGAAAGGTTTTCTGTATTTTCTTGGAGGGATGAGGAGGTATGAAGGAAGGCAATATAATCTGCATACCCAAATTTTCTTTTAGGGGTTCCCGTGTGGAGAAGAGGGGCAAGGTATAGCATGAATAGAATAGGAGATACTGGAGAGCCTTGAGGTAGGCCACAGGAGACATCGAATTCGGGACCCGTTGAACCATCTAGGCGGATCTTGGCAGCGCTTTTGGAGGTAAAGGAAGCGACTCATGTAACCAGGTTATCAGGCCACCCTTGGTCTCTTTTTTTTTTTTGCATCAGATTTTAGTTGCTTGTGCAGCTATCTAGCTATGACACAATAACAAAGAAAATTACATAATAGATGACTCAATGTAAAGGATGAGCCCTCTTACCTCGGATTTCATTGGCAAGTACCACTGCGAAGTTATGGCAGCTTTTTGTTCAACCCAAGTCAACCCTCATCTGTGAGTACCCACCTGTGGGAACGTCTCAAAAACCCTGAGTTATCCAGACATGCCTCCATCATCTACTGATTTGTCTCCGCACGAAATATGATCTGAGGTGTCTCTTTCACAAGTGGAGTAGGTGCCCAGGCTACTCAAACCATACCAGAGAATACCACTCCCTTGGTCTCTAAGTCGGAGGACTAGTCGACTCGGGAGTACGCCATCAAATGCACCCTTCACATCAAGCGTCAGGAGGGAGGCGGTAAGCTTACTGTTCAATGCTGTTTCGATGTGATGTACTAGGCAGGTCGTCAAGTCTGTGGCCGAGCGAAGGGGCACGGCTCCAAAGTGTTGTGAAGCCACTATCTTGTGCTTAATAGCTATCCAATAGAGGCGGCGGGTGATCAACCGTTCAAGGCCTTTCCCTAGGGTCGAGAGGAGAGCGATGGGTCAATATGAGCGTGGACTGGATCGATCTGGCTTATTAGGCTTGTTTAACATGACCAGTACAGCAGTCTTGAAGCAAGCAGGATTGTTTGGATTAGGTTGTAGTTGGCAATTCCTAACCTAATTGTGTCAGATTGCAGGCTTCTATCTTAGGTATTCATGGGTTCGTAATTAAGGTTATGGTTAAGGTTTAGCTTCGGTTATCTTACTGATTACCGAGCCGGCAGCATATCAAGGATGCATGTAGCTCAGGTGGAAGTATCGCACGGTAAACTACATCTAAAGCTGCAACGTATTGTAGTAGCTAAAAGAATACTGCTATTCGGAATCTACAGCTCTAACCCAGAACCATGAGATAAATCAGGCTATGCACACTAGATATAGACTGGCTAGCGGATATGGTGAATTTACCTGTAGATAGATAAAGACGTTATAGCTGTGACGGGCTAGGACTTTCGGCCAATGCACGAAAGTAATGCTACAATTAAATGTTTATATTTTCTTTGAGGAAATTACGAGCGGGAAGCTACGGCTCTTTATAACTACAATGCCTATTCCAGATACCCTTGCCATTTTCACGTGATCTGATAATACTCCCATATAGTGAGAAGATTTACAAACTCGCTTGAGGCTTCAAGATAAGGATGGGCGCTATAGCCTTAAACAGCCCAGCCAGAACTCAGCCGGGCCTAGCCCGTAACAATAGCCCTCTGATAGTTGGGACAAGTCTTCTACAATATTATATCGGAATCAATACTAGCCTCTCATTAAGCAATCTCATGAATTATTTCCAATGTCTGTGATAACAGACTTACACAAACAAAGTCGACAACAAGCTGTTATACTCTACGAGTCAATTGAAAAATGTATGAAGTAAAAGTAAAAAGTGTCAAATAATTCCTGGCTGCCATTTCTCTTTCTGATACTATCTAGATTATGTACGTCTAGAAAATCGCAAATGCTCTATGTGTCCCCAACTT
Organism: Blumeria graminis f. sp. triticale; assembly: GCA_905067625.1. Taxonomy (NCBI): domain Eukaryota; kingdom Fungi; phylum Ascomycota; class Leotiomycetes; order Helotiales; family Erysiphaceae; genus Blumeria; species Blumeria graminis. The sequence continues at coordinate 975,156 of LR898468.1, forward strand.
GTCCCCATAGACCAAGTTTCTCATGGTTTGGAACGAAACATCTCTAGTCAGAACAGATAGAGTTCTTATTGCTACAGCCCAAGCAAAACACTTTTTTCCGAAACAAGTAACTCCAAGCTTTGTAAACCTAACTCCTTAAACTTTATATATGACATTAATCGCCTTCAAACTATCCACAGTTTGATACAAGTTTAAAGTTGATAAGAAAGGTGTCCACATCATTAGTACATAACACCTTTATCACTACACACCCTTAGTACTACATCCATACATTCCTCACATATCGCATATTACCATCTGCATTATCTAACTCTCGTGACTAAACTTTCTCAATATCCCAACATGTACGGCGCTAGCTCTTAGTCCCGTGACATCTGGAAGAGATCTGTTGGTAAAAACGTCCTAACTTCAGTTTCTAATGTTAGTCGGTGTACCAGCTCCCACAACAACTACCCACCTTCTGAAAACCCAGCCAAAGCCAGTTGCCCATGCGAAGCCCTCATACGCGAAAGTTGCAAGAAAACCGAAGGGCAATGCTGGAGTTAGCACCCCTCAGAAACCGAGACCTTCCAATCTCCAAAAACAGGCCAAACCGCTGCCTTTGGATGATCTATTATTTCTACGCCTTGATAAAAATGTGACAGAACGCCTGATATCACCGTACTCCCTCCTCATTCAACGCCGAAATTTCCTTGGAAAGAATTCTACCATGCTGAAGGAAGTGCAACATGTCCCATTTGGCCTGGCCCTCCGTCCATCTTCAGAAGCGGCCTTAACAAGATTAGAAGACCTTTTCGTCAAGGGAATTAGAGAAAGGAGGTTTCCAGGTATACAGGGCATTTAAAAAGCTCAAAACCTGGACAGTTACATGATGACATCTATACCTCGTACATTCACAACATTAGATAAAAATAACCGTCTCGTCAAAGAGCCAATCACCCTAAATCTCGTTGTATAGGAACTTGAGGAAGAAAATGGGTTAAATCCTACTGTTGTAGTCGAGACCAAGGGAAGTATTGCATCTCCCTATGATACATCTGTCAGATTTATCGCTAGCTTCCCCACGGGCTCTCGTCTCCCAAGAAGGTTCCGTCTTTCCTGGATGGGCATCAACTGCCGTAAACTATCCAAGAAAGTCAATATCGCTCAATGTGGTAGATATTTTCAATGGCATAATCAGCGTTTCTGCGCCCGTGCTCCACGCTGCCGTCTCTGCGGCTCAGTCGAGCATACAGAGGAAACCTATAGGAGGGCAGGACTGAACACCTATACGCGGTGTCTTCTACGAACCTGAGAGTGAAATATTCTCCCAGAGCCAAGTTCAGTCAAATTTCGTAATAACGAACAAGTTGGCCCACGAGGCAATGATTCATATTACTCCACCACGTCAAATCTTCACTCCCAAAGAGTCTGATTCATACCTAAACCTCATCAAGTCTACAAGTACGACCTAGTACATCCTCACTCCAATGATCACATCTCTCGTCGACCTTCTCTGGCCTCAGCCGGTCACCAAATACACGCCCACGCCGAAATTTATACCCGACGGAGGAAGCAAAGCGTGGCGCACAAATCTGGGAGAAAGTTCTTTGGGATTGGCGTGAGAGGATTCAGGACAAGTTAACAAGATGATGCGAAGGATGGATACAGTCTCGACGGGCGTGGAATTTTGAATTTTGCCAAGGGGTTTTTACAAATTGAGCTTTGTGCGTGCCAAGACTTCGGTTGCGAGAGTGCAAGCGACATTATAAATACCGCCATGGTTGGACGGTGCGGGGGTACGTTGTCTTGGCCGGTCTGCCAAGTAGAGTCTGGATAGCTTGGACACATATCCCACTTGAGACAGTAGATTGCTGGTTCAAATCCGGAAAAACACAACCACATTTCTCGCGGCACTGATATGCATGGATAACCAAAGGTTTTGAAATTCCCTTAAGTGGGTACTAACGGAGGATGGTCGACTGTTTGTGTAAGCAAGCATACCTCATAGTGGTATTTGCAAATGAAATCCAGAGTATGAGTGTCTCTAACGTCAAAAGAGTCATCCAACATGTATACATAGCACCGGTCATGTGTCATAGCTAGATAGCTGAATACACATTAAATGATTTAAAAAAAATAAAAAAAAGAGGAAACCTATAAGCTATGTGGGCCACACCAACATCCCTGCCAATCTAGATGTATCTACTGTCATGGTCCACATCCAGCTGATGCCCTAGAGTGCCCTAGAGTGCTCACTCAGACCCCACTAAATGATATAAAGCTGACAAAGGGGCAAGTAGCTCAAATCCACAGCACATCTGCCGCAGCAAGAATAGGCCTATGCACCTCTGTAGGCTGCATCCGTGGAAATACCACCAACACTTCAGTAGATGAAGAAATGGCTGACACCCCTTCGGGCCAAGCCCCCATTTATACGGAAGCAACTAGTCCCTCTGACACTACCCCAATCCGATAATACTGGAAGGTCCCCCAAGCTCGACCCAGTTTGTTCTGACCACCTCACCTTCACCCCCGCGTCCCATAGTTTTCCTTAGGAATCACTACACTATTCTAGATGTTGAAGATGAAGTCTAGACGGCACAGGTCTATAGGGTCACTGCGTCTCCTGCAGATCAACGTCTGCAGGGGAGCCTCTTCACACGAGCTTGCACTAACCTTTGCGAATGAAGAAAGATTCGGCATCGTCCTCATTCAAGAACCCTACATCTACACTGATCGCCAACGCCAGATCACTAAATTCAATTCTAACTATGAGTGCTTTATCCCCACAGATAACTGGCCATTCCGGCCTCGAGTACTCACATATATACACAAAGGAGCTGGACTACAAGTATGTCAACAACGGCCCCTCCTCCTAGTAAGTACTGCCGCGAGAGATCTCCTTTTCTTGGAGGTTACCGCGTCATCTGGGGCAAGCCTCTTAGTAGTGAACGTGTACAACGCTCCGGCTGGCTCAAAAAATGGTGGAGAGGCCGTCAGATCCCTCCTCAATCTCATCTTTCCAGGTCATTCAAACCGAATCTTCCTCACCGGAGACCTAAACCTCAGGCATACGCGGTGGCAGGCATCATCCCAAACTAACAGTCCCCTAGCAGAACCGTTTATTGAGTGGACGGACAGACTGTCAGAAGCAGCATGTATACAGCAAGGAGGAGATATAGGTCTCAGAGGTAGTATTCAGGCTAAAGGGTGCCATCCTACATTATGCATTTCAGGCGCAGGTTCACTAGGCGCAAGACTCGAGACGTCGGAGAGGGCGTAGCGTACAATGTACTGAGGAAGGACGCCTCGTGGGAACGCGGAGGGCTTTCTAGAGAAGTGGTAATTGGGAAAGTGGGGAGTCGTTCTAGATAAAGGGGCCGGAGGTGACGGTAGGTTGCTATAGTTGGCAGAGGACGAGAGTGAGACGTGATTAGAATAATATAACTATTCCTAAAGACAGAAAACAAAGCGTGAAGATCTCAGTCTCGGAAATTGAAACTACACAGGTGCCCTCGCTAAGCAATAAAGTCTAGTGTGATTAAACAGGGGACCCATAAATCCTGCCTGAGGCATTTCTCAAGAATCCTTACAATGCATGAGATTGGTGCATAACTGCTTGGCCAAAAGGCCAGACCAGAATCATAGAACACTAGATACCAGTTATCTCCACATATATAGATTATACAGAAGGCAATCCTGACACAGACTCAACATCACTTTAATCTCTGAATCAGACATGCCAGCCCACACTCGTGGTGGCGTGTTGGACCTTGCATTCGCCTCTAGTCCATTGATACTTGCGGGAGCATAGTCTTCAATAATCCCGGAGCTAGACGTCACATCTGACCATCTCCCTATTGCGTCGTTAATCCCGTGGGACAGCCGCTTTCAGGAGCCAATATCCCGCCTCAAACTCAGCACACTTGACGAAAGACTTTTCCTCTCTCTCCTTGAACTAGAGATAGCAATACTCACAGACCTTCCTGCAAATCTGCAGCCTAACTCTCCAGATCTCTTTGTCAGTGGTCAGGAGTAATGGGATTGAGTCGAGAGCGAGGACTAGGACTAAGACAATATTCTAGAAATGTAGATAAAATATAAGACAGAAAGCTACAGAATAAATACAGCCAAGAGCCTCCTTATGTACCTGAGACCGGTCACTACAATCAAGGGTGCAATAGGCCACAGCTATAACATAGCAACTGATAAGTATCTTGACTAGTGACTGTTGCTAACACAACACTATAACCATCGCAACGCACTAACCCTATTCCTGAGTGTACTCATGGGGCGGTTGGCTGGGTGCAACACAGTATCATAGAGCTAGTCTATGACACACTTCGCTCAAAGCATCTGCACGGCCCTCCAGAACGCCTATAGAGCACGTGCACGGCAAGCTCTTGGAATAGTGACTGGACAACCTTGGTGGAATAACGACTGCAGAAACGCTGCGCAGGCCTACCGGACAACTAGAAGAAGCTCATCTGACCAAAACGCTATCACTGCCGGGAAAAAGCTATTGCGTGCAGCTGTCTGCAAGGCAAAGCGAAAGTTTTTTTCAGGACAAAATAGACCAAGCCAATACAGCAAAAGATGTGTTTGGGATGGTCAACTGGCACCGAACGGTAGAATTATTTTGCACCCCGCCTCTCAAAGATCGAGCCAGCCCCGGAGCCCCACCTGCAAACACACTTCAAGAGAAGCATATCAACTTTAAAGTTGTTGTCGACTTTGTTTGTGTACGTCTATTATCACAGACATTGGAAATAATTCATGAGATTGCTTAATGAGTGGCTAGATTTGATTCTGATATAATATTGTAGAAGACTTGTCCCAACTATCAGAGGGCTACAACGTCTTTATCTTTCTACAGGTAAATTCCCCATATTCCAACCATGCTAGCCATACAGGACGTAGCATATAAAGCCTGATTCGTATCATCAGTTTGGAATTGAGGTTTACCGTGCATATGCTACTCGAGTCGCATGTCTGACTACTATGCGACACGCTCAGGTATCAATCTAACAACCCACACCAAAACCGAAACTACTCACAACCCTGATGATGACCTCATGAATAATTGGAACAGTAGCCTGCAACATAGCACAATTAGGCTAGACATCGTTAACCGGGACCTTATCCGAACACTTTCACTTGACTAATTAGCTGACTAAGCAGCATTTCCTGACAGTACACTAAGATATTAGTATTGATCCCCCCTAAGTCTTACGCAAGAGATTGGTTGAGGATCACTCCCGCTCGGAAACTTGGCAGAAGTGTATGATGCAGAAATTGCCGGGGCCACTGAAGGTCTTGCCGCAGCTCTCCGCAACCCACTGTCCTATTATGCCTCTAACGTCACTGTCTGCCTTGACAACCAGGAGGCTGCCATCCGTCTGCTCTTGGATACGCCCACAGCGTCCAGCTCGGCAAAAATATTAATCTTTCACAAGCTCGCAATAAACTGGAAAAGAAGATCACGCGGTCAAAATACGACGCCTGGGAAAGTGGCTATCCAATGATGCCCAAGCCACGCAGTTATTCTCAGGAACGAAGCAGCCGACGCGCTTGCCAAAGCTGCCTGTGCAGCTCCAGCTCCACACTTAGAACTCTCCATTACGAGGGCAAAGGGAGAAGTCAAAGCCCAATACGAGGCTTCAGTCGCACTATATTGGGCAGAAAATGCACCTTCTAGATACAAAGAACTAGTAATTGGCCCTAATACTAAAATCACCGTTGAGCTTGCCTGTCTGGGGCGACGCACATTAGGATATCTACTAGCTTCACGGTCCGGTCATGGCGACTTCGTGGACTACCACCGACGGTTTCAGCATGAAAACGCCATTCTAACCTGCACATTCGGAGAAGAGAAGTCCCCTAACCACTTTTTCTATTGCCACCTCGGGCAATACCAAGTTCAGATACACAGGGCACAGAACTCTAATCCCAGCGTATCCTGGTCACTTGCTTCGGCGGAGGGAGTTGATACATTCAAGAACTCGGTGCGTGTCACAGACTTCTTCGAAAGGGCACAACGAACAGTCTTATTCGAACGAAATCACGATCTGATGTAAACAATCTTCTCCTTTTATTTTTTATTTTGGTTTGTAAAATATTTTCTTGATTTAGTACCAACTGCATAGCATGAGATTTATTGGACGGACGACCTTCATGTACACTATAATCTTTGTGTTGGTACAACGGGGTTCACTTGGGTTAATGCCTTAAAAGTGCTAAAAACAAGTGATATATTCTGTCTATCTCTCTTCTGTATCCCTCCTCAAGCATTAATATCTAAAGTACAAAATGAAGCTTAGCGCCCTGATTAAATCACGTGATTCGCTGACCAATACTTTTGGAAGTAAATGTTTAATACAAGCCCTTTATCCATACGCCATTCACCTGTGAACCGACACTTTGAGCGTAGGATGATAAGATCCTAGCTATTGTTTGCTTTGGTGGGCCTATATGGGCGCCAACACGTCGGGTAGTTTAATTTAGACTGGGCTAACCGGTACGTGAGGAACTTACGTGCTGTGCGCTGGTACGACGTTAAATATTATAAATAAATAAATAAGTCATCTAATGTTACCATAGTGGGATCCACCTTGGTGACAAAAATATTGGAAACCTCTGGTATCACACCGGATCTCCGCGTGCGTGAACAAGACCTCGAGAAGTTTTCCTAATATTTCAAAGCATGGGTGAAGCCAGGTCCGATAAGCAACGTTATAGACATTGAATATCAAGTAACAGGTCTAGTGGAAGTAATAAAAGATGCAGTTAGAGTAGTAGGGCGGAAACCAACAAGAACACGTGGCAGAACAGCACCTCTACTCCAAACCAAGAAAAAAACTGCACCATTAGCTGTAAAATCCAAGCCAGACTCGAGAGTCATGATTCGCCTAGCGCTTGATCACCCTTTACGCCGCTAAGATTCTCTCCTTATCTGCACGAAGCTAAGAAGCCTTCTTGTTGTGCTGGTGATGGCTAGGATTACGATGCACAAGGGTAATGATCACTGAGGTTGAAGGAAGAACTTTCCAGGTGGCTCCATGATGAGTAGAGGAACAATGGAGCACTGTATAGAAAGTGTTTCTAGATTGTACTGCCAGATGGAGGAGACTAGAATATTCCGTGATACTATTTTGGGTAAGTGAGGCGAGAGTCTAGCTACCTCAGATGTGTATATAATTAGCGCTTTCTACTTCCTAAATCCTCACAGTTCTGAATATCAAATATATCAGCAGTTCATATTGATTCATCGATAATCATCCGTAAACCTTCTGCCAATTAATCTCCGTAAGCTCTTACCTTTACAACACTTCTAGAACGTCCAGGGCCATTCAAAGAAATTCGTTCGGTTCCATCTGGCATTGCTTTGATTGCTCCCTCTCCCGACCAAGCAACAGATCTTCACAAGCAGCTGTAGCTCTGCAGCCCATGACTGGAATTGTACCAATTGAAAGGCAAGAAAAATGTACAAACTTTCTTCGAGGCCCAGTTCCAAAATACGGATACAATTCCTCTAGATCATCGGAGGCCTCATCCGACGTAGATATCCGGCAGGAGCTAGCAGGTGCTAAAATTGACACTGTGTCAGAGGAAAGTTAAGAATGATTTAGTTGGGTCTGAATCATGAGCTATATTTAATCTAAAGAGAGAAAGTGTTTTAAAGGTAAGAGCTTACGGAGGTTAATTGGCAGAAGGTTTACGGATGATTATCGATGAATCAATATGAACTGCTGATATATTTGATATTCAGAACTGTGAGGATTTAGGAAGTAGAAAGCGCTAATTATATACACATCTGAGGTAGCTAGACTCTCGCATCACTTACCCAAAGTAGTATCACGGAATATTCTAGTCTCCTCCATCTGGCGGTACAATCTAGAAACACTTTCTATACAGTGCTCCATTGTTCCTCTACTCATCATGGAGCCACCTGGAAAGTTCTTCCTTCACCCTCAGTGATCATTACCCTTGTGCATCGTAATCCTAGCCATCACCAGCACAACAGAAAGTTCTATGTACACGAAATTATCATACAAACTGTGTGCCGAGACCGGAAGATTATCAGCCGAGCCTAACCTGATCAAGATGAGTATGATTAGGCGAGCGCATGCTTAGTACAGTTCACAACTGTTACACACAGAGTCAATTCTCTCCATCTCTTGGACGCAAAGATGGCGGAAATCCCCTGGATGGGAAGGAACCCTCCATCTGTTAGTCTCAATGCCAGCTTCAGAGAAACTCCCGACTAGTATTCGCCTCTTTGCTCGCTCTGCTAGAATCCGGCCAGCTGATAATCGCTCCCGCTGTCACGGATTTCACAACATATACAGCTGCACACGTCGAGCCCGGTGTAGCATTTGCGCCTCGGACTCTCATAATGATCCCTGCATGACACCTATAAAATGCTTGAATTGCGCCGGCCCACACGAGGCTTCTTTCCCTGACTGTCCAGCCCGTCCATTTCGAGCTAATGGAGTCTTTGTTCGGCCAGATAAAGAGAGAATACGGCTGATTCGACAGGATGGACATAAAGCATGGCTTGCCCTGCATCCTCCTCCGCATCATGGTGACCCCCTTATCGGGAGTGCACCTCCACAAGCCTCATGCGCCTCCGCTACAGCTCCTACACTAACAGCGGGCTCTGCATCTAGGTTTGCTCCTCTGATTTCTCTCGAGGAGTCACTATGAGGGTCCGAACTAGGAACCAAAAAAGCAGAAAACCCCAGGCCTCCGTTGGCACGCCTGAAGGTGCTCTCGCCTTCAGAAAATGAGTTGAGCTGACGAAGTTCTTCGACGAGATCCAAAGAGCCCATTAGATGTTTCCAAGTGGAATATTACGATCTGGTGTGGGGTTAATGTTAGATATAAGGATTTATTCTTATTTTCATGTTCTGCGGGTGTAATGTAAAACTACTCGTAAAAAAAAGGAAAGCTCATGGTAGAGAGAAATTTGCTACATTCAAATTGGAAAGCAGAGTAGTGGACAGCTGTTTATTTGTTTGTCCATTAACGTGTTAGGTAAAGTAACTCCCGTCGCACTCCTACTGGAGCCTGAGCACGAGTGGGGTCGGGCCGGATCAGGTTAACTACCGTAAAGTGGAAGTGCCTCATCTCACCTAAATGACCGGAACCATGCTAAAATGCATCTATGTGTTGAATCATGACGAGTTCAGCAGCCCAGAATTGAAAACAAACAAAAACTTTCACGCGAAATCCCGCATTACAAAAGAAAAACTTAAACAATCTCCCTTCCATCGTTCCGCCTCGGCCACCACGCGCCCGAGCCTCGATTCCTATCCCTACTTCCATGCCAAACCACCTAGGCTTTCGTTCATCACCTCCGAGTCACAGGTATCCCTGCCATCCCCAACTAGACTCCGCGTGTGTTCCGCTCTCCTAGACGTAGTCCCTAAACAGCTGCCATCCGCTTGATCCGAGCATTGTTTCCAGAGCCGGCGCCCTTCGCTTTCCGCTTTTCAGCCGCCATGTTGTCAGTGCTTTTCGATACTGGACAAGGTGAACGATTGATTTTTCCCTCTCGCACTCGCAGTAAAGTGTAGCGTCAGTGTGGTTGAAGCGGCGATGATAAGCCACGAAGTCTCCATGTCCGGTTCGAGCGACTATTAAGCGAGCGTAGACTGCCCTTGGTAGTGCTAGTTGTGGCGGTTTCTTACGCCTGGCGGACAGCTGGTTGGACTCTTTTCTAATTTCTAGGTGCTGTAGTGCGGGCAAGAGCGTCGGGTAGTTCTGTAGGGACTGGGCCGTCCAGTTCGTGACTACTGTCACGAGCTGTGGACAGGCACGACGTTATATTCAATCAAATCAAACCAAACCAAGAGCCTTCAACTGAAGGTAGAGATGCAGGTTCAGGGCCTCAGTAGGCTAGTTCAATCAGCGTGGGGATCCACATTTCACAAGTCAAAGACAATCTACAGCACGATTGTGAGGCCGGCTCTAACATACGGGTCACCAGTTTGGGCCAAGGTCGGGCCGGGAGGAAAAATGCCAGAGAGGATAGTAAGACCTCTCAGAAGCATGCAGAGGAATTGTCTGAAAATTGTCACCGGGGCATACAAGTCTACGAGCACGAGAGTGCTGGAACACAAAATAGTCACCCTTCCGATTGAAATATTCTTGAAGCAACATAGGCTTCAATATTTAGGTCGCTCAAAGGACTTACCTGTCCAGAAGAAAATCTAGTCCGCCTGTAGTAAAATCAAGCTGCCCAGAAAAGGGAGAGAAGATATACGAACAGTTAACAGGAGGGTAGATCTTGCCAACTGGACGGGAATGTGCGGTGAACAACAAAATAAGAAGACACATACAGAGATAGTGAAAATTATGGCATACCAAGAGTGGGCGAAATCCTGGGCCAAGCAGACACAAACTCAAAAGCCTCGGCAGTTAGCAACTGCAGATTCCGAAACTTGGAGAGCAGCCAAATTTGACAAAAGTAGAGAGTCTGGACGGCAAAAACTGAGTTTTCAAGGCTCACCATTCTTCCTACATCGTAACCTGACAAGGGCCCAAAGCAGTTTGGCTATGCAAACACGAAGTGAGCACATGGGGCTTAACTCTTATTTGCACAGAAGAAAAGTACCCCGAATATTAAGTCCAGGTTATCCATGTGGCTACCAATCACAGAATCCCAGGCATATGATGATGTCCTGCACCAGATGTTCAAATGGTAGAGCTGAGATCTGGAGACAAGCCAAAGATCGATCCTACGAAGCGATGATAAACAATCCTGGAGATATAAAAAGGATAACATAGTTGTCAACGGCTAAGAATAACCACCGAAGAAGTTGGACAAAGAAATGTCTCAGGTCAAAAATAGGGACTGTCCATACATATGTGGGTTATTTGTTTCGGTCAGTGCTTGAATTCTGTGTCTAGAACTGCAGGTTATACTATTTCTAGCGCATGTCTATATTTAGAGATCAAGAGATCAAGTCAATCATGATCAGTGTATATAGTCCTAGAATTCCCGGAGAAATAGAAATCAAGTTGTTTTTACTGAGTTATCTTTTACTTTAATTACATACACTTTGCCTGTCACAGGTCAGGCTCCCAGTTACCTGACAACAGTAGATCCTAAATCATGGTGGGATAGAGCAATTCCAGATGACAAAGGCGGTCGAAATGCTGCTGAGGGAAAGGAAAAGGTTAAATAATGCTTGGGGCGGATAGAGATGATCTGGTTGGTTTACATGGATGGCACTATAGTGTAACTGCGCTTCCTGAAGAAAATATGTGAAAACTATAGACAACAAGTAGAAAGGCGTGGGGGGTTTTCACCATAAAGGTTTCCTCCCGAGTAAATATTATAGACTGTAGACACCTGCATGGGCCCAAAGGGCGCCAAGTCAGGATAATGAATTCAAATTCAAATTCAAACAAATAACTATTGCAGTACCATGTCACACATGAAAACGGCACATGGCTGATGCTTCCATATCTTCTTGGAAAGGGTTAGTGTTGACAGGACTTAAGCACTAGTGCTGGGGAATGGAAATAGAGTGTACTGAATTGTATATATTATTACAACTATCTAGGGTGTTTCGAACCTCTACGAATTAGATGAGACGCACAGGCCTCTCCGGGTTAGTCAGCTATTATTGTCTGCCGAGCCTAACGGCCTGAAGTTGCAACATTCAGCTTGAGTGGAACCAACAGTTAGTATAAAACGAAAATAAATACGAAGCTGTGTAAATAGCTTATGACTATTGGATGCAGCAGTATTGGTAAGGAAGTTTTGTTTGATTTTTCCTTGAGCTGTTGTTCAATGTCCAGGCTAAAGAATAACAATAATCGAGGGACGAAGACGCAATACCTCTGAGCAGTGTCACATATGAGCTTCTATATATCACTGTAGAGTCTGCAGAGCCAAGATTTAGGAGCTCCTCTGTCCGTTTCTCTCACTGCATTTCCCTAGCGCCGTCATCATGAAGCTAAGCACGATCAGATCAGAAGGTAGGGTTGGAGCCTGTCGAGGCCAATAACCACTGAGGGAGAGCAGAGTCTGAACACCCATACGCGGTGTCCTCTACGAACCTGGGAGTGAAATCTATTATGATTGGTATATGATTTGGGAATTTACACTTGCGCTGTAACAGCTAAGAACGTTTGTGGAGAGATATCTTCATTAGTGTGCAGAAGTGAAGTTCTGTGACAATTATTATGATACAGATTGGGGGAAGCTCGTCCCTTATCCCCTAGCTTGTTTCCCTGTAGACCAATCATGTTACCAGTATGCAGCTCACTAAAGTGTGCAACCAACTGAGCAGCCATGCCATTTATCCCATATCAACAACCCATCTCTCATGCTGCACACATTACTACTTGTAGTATCGTTATGTAGAGACTGGATCTCCTCCATACGACATAATGCCATGCTACCATAATAACTACCTATGCACCAGCTACTAGATCTACCATACTACATAGCTGAGCACAACAAAATCTTCTTCCAGAGCCAAGTTCAGTCAAACTTCGCAATATCAAAGAAGTTGGCCCACGAGGCAATGATTCAAATTACTCTACTACGTCAAATTTTCACTCACAACGAGTTCGATTCTTTTTTTTTGTTTTTATTGTATATGCAGCTCTAGAGCTATGACACGATTCTTTATTTAGTCTCATCAAGTCTACAAGTACGAACTAGTACATCCTCATTCCAATGACCACACATCTCGTCGACTTTCTCTGGCCTCAGCCAGTCGACAAATACATGCCCACGCCGACATTTACACTCGACGGAGGAAGCAAAGCGTGGCGCATAAATCTGGGAGACAGTTCTTTGGGGTGGACGTGAGAGGGACTAGGACAAGTTTACAAGATGACACGGAGGATGGATATAACCTCGATGAACGCGTGATTTTGAATTTTGGCAAGGAGTTTCATGGACTGAGCTTTGTGCGCGGTAATAATTCGCTTGCGAGAGTGCAGCTAATATTTTAAATTCTTATCAACGAGGGAAGTGGCCGTGGTCCGCAACCTGGTGGTATTTCTGGTATAGTTTGAGTTGTCTGGGCACCCACTCCGCTTTGGAAAGAAACGCCTCGAATCATATTTTGTGCGGAGACAAATCAGTAGATGGAGGCATGTCTGGATAACTCAGGGTTTCTGAGACGTTCCCCTGGGTGGGTATTCACGGATGAGGATTGACTTGGGTTGAACAAAAAGCTGCCATAACTTCGCAGTGGTACTTGCCAATGAAATCCGAGGTATGAGGGCTCATCCTTTACATTGAGTCATCTATTATGTAATTTTCTTTGATATTGCGTCATAGCTAGCTAGCTGCACACGCAATTAAAATCTGATGCAAAAAAAAGGAGGTTAAGCCATCCGATGAGTATGCGGAGCGTACCCAGCACCCGATACGGAGATGGCGGACGCGATCTATTCGGCCTCTAAAGTTGCAATGAAGGGACGGGTGGATGGATGTGCGCACCGCGTGTGTTCCAGTCTTCTCGGCCGCGCCTGGCAGGGGCTGCAAGTCTAACGTAATTCTGTAGGTCGAGGGTCAGGTGAGAGATGAGGCTAAATTGTATGGGTTACTAATGAGCTAAATGACTCTCCATCACGGTCAATATGTCAAAGATCCATCAAGTAATCGCAGAGGGAGGAGCACTGTCCAAGATTTGGCCTGGGTCAGAGAGGAGTCCATTGTGCTACAAAGCCAGACTCAAAATACCCAATTACAACTCAAACATTGGCTCTCCCGAAATGGTCGGAAGCTATCATACACCCACCTCGATTTCTGCTAGATTCACTCAGAGCGCTTGGAGATTTTGCCCCGCTCATTGACCCCAGAAAAATGGATGCTCATGTCTTCTCCTGGATCGCATCCTCCGGCAAGCTGGGGACCCATGACCGCAAATCACCATAGGATAAAGGTGTGGAGTCGCACCCTTGGCGGCGCCACTATGGAACAGGCTAGAGAGGGGATGGCAGATCAGGGATAGAACGGGTTCTACGTCGTAAATTAAAGCGTCTAGTGTACAGGGGCAGCATGCTAGTTAGACAGAGACGTATTGATTAGACACCTTACAGCAGGTAGACCATGCGCGGCACGTCTTTGCTCATCGGGATTTCCATCTAGCGTCACAAGTTCAACGTCTGCATATTAGTCCCGGCATCTTTCGGTGCGCTGCCCTGTGGAAAGTTTAAAGGCTCCTATGTGCTTTCAACGCAGATGAAGCGTTGGATCTTCACATGACATGGTGAGAGGCTAGGGTAACGAAAATTCCAGAGCTATCATTAACGTCTATATTGTCTACATTAACTACATGGATGAGTGGAATAACGATGGGTATATTTTCCCAAAAAATAAAGGTCTTTGATCGAACAAGATGTTTCATGAATTCTTGGATCCAATTTTGTATTTTGGCGTAGTGAGATAATTGTCTCTACGCAGTCATCTAGAAATTACGGCCTATGCCCCAGTAAAACTATATCCACCGTGTATTAGTAAAATAGATGTAATGGCGAGACTACTCGTTCACATCATGTCGAACAAGTCTGCTATGTAATACATGTTGACGTATAAACAAGCCTGTGATAATGGTGAGGATAGCACAAAGAAAGGCTACGGTAAAGACGCTTCTTAGTGCCACATCAAAGGCAGCTCTGACGCCAGCATCCCAGCCGGGAGGAAGGTTGTTCATTTCGTCCAGGCTATTCCGAATTTTCTCAATCTCCCTTCCGGAGCCTGGAATTCCATCAAACCTTTCGTGTAGGCCGGAAAGAAGTATGTTTTGGTACACGGCTGAACCTATAGTGACACCGATGGTAGCACCCGTCGAGCGAAAAGCGTAGACGGCCGAGGTAACAACAGCTCGATGATCGTGAGAGACTGCTGATATGGTAGCAATTAGGGTAATGGTAAGAAGACTGCTGAAGGTCGCGCCAAGTATAAATTCGTATATGTAAATAAACCATTCATTGCCGTCGAGGCTAAGAGTAGTGAGAAATCCAGTAGTTAGACAAAATGAAGAGAGTATAAGTATCAACAGTCGCTTGTATTGACCAGTGGCATTTATGATAATACCACAGCCGACAGAGGTAAAGGTGGACCCCAAAAACTGGGGTATGATACGGATTCCTGAACTAGTAGCGGACAGCCCCTTGACCTGGAAGAAGATAGGGAGATAGAATAAAACCATGTACATGACCATTGTAGAGAACCAGGTAGTTAGACACGCTGATGCAACCGTTCTGATAGCGAGAAGTTTAATCGGAATTATCGGTTCGGAAGCTATGTATATTTCGACATATACAAAAACCATTAAACTTATCAAGCTGAGTGTTATACTGGTGGGTATAAATGGGTGATTCCATGGGATAATATTGCCGGCAGAATTGAGTCCGAATAGTAGTAAAACAATCGAAACTATAAGGGTTGCGGCTCCCAAAAAATCTACTCGGGAGAGCGCCGACAAGGATGACTTTTTGGCTGGTATTTTGACGGTAAAATAGACCATGATGCAAGAAATCATAGTCAGTGGTACCTGAAGCAAAAAGGCCCATCGCCAGCCCCAAACATCATTGATCCACCCACCTAGAAAGCTACCTAGGCCGGCTCCGGTACTGAAGCAAATGTTTGATATTCCATGGATTAGCCCACGTTTTCTAAGTGGTACCAAATCAGACGCAATGAAATTGGGAATAGCCATTAGACCACCACCACCTAAGCCAGCAACCACACGGCCTAGTATCATCATGCCTTCAGAAGTTGAAAGCCCGCTAATCAAGTTCCCGGCGGCGAAGAGGAGGTTGCATGCTATAAGACCTTTCTGTCGAGTGAAGATATCGGTTAGACGACCTAGTAGTGGCTGGGATGCAGCATTGGCGATCAAGTACGCCGACACCAGCCAAGAGAGTAGAGTAAGGGAAGAAAAATGCGTTGAAATAGATGCGGAAAGAGTGGCGATGATAGTTCCATCAAGGGCACCGAGAAAAATGCCAAAGTACACACTAGAAATGACAAGAAAGAGTTCTGCTGAGCTCGGTTCAGGACCAATGATATCCTCTTCGCTTTCTGATGGTGTTGTTTCGCGAAGAAGAGGTGTTTCTTCGCTCAGAACACGAGATTTAACATTTTCCGAAATGTCAGCGGGAATACCCATGACCCTCAGCTATTCGATCAAATTTTGTGTTGGTGAGAAATACGGCAGCGACAGTAATGTGTGAAAGTTAAAGAAGAGTATGATTACATCCAGAATTGTCAAAGGATGAGGACTTTGTAGTTGCAGTGCCTCGATCTTACCAAAGGTTTCCGAAGGTGGCGCATGTCTATCAATATCCTTGTCTTACTGTGCACTGTTGAACCTACGAATATGGCGAAGGGGTTAGGCCCAGGAAGCTAGCCGTATGTTCCTTTTGATCGAGATATACAGGGAATACCATCTATAACCACAGTATGTCCACAAGTGCGACATTTGAATCCACAACCCCAATTCCGTAACTCGACAATTCTACCAGATTTGATGTACCCATGAGTACAGCTACATTCAAGCGTAATCGTACTGCGCGCGAAGAAATTTGTTGACTGCAATCTTCACCCAATCCGGCTACTCAGCTATTTGTGAAAACTTTAGCAATTTTCTCGCAGGAATAGTGGAGTACGCATAAATTTGCCTCACTGTTATGCACCTAGTGGGGAAATTAGCATGGTGTCAAGGTAGACTATTCTCCTGAATTAGTATTGATCACTGATCATAAACGAGGTCGATCAGTAACGGACCTGGAGTCTGATTGTCTCGGATTGATCACGGCCATTCACACAAGCACGATAGACTTAAACGTTCTAATTAGTCTGCCAATCTATTAATTTGCTCATATATTGTTGCAGCGGGATCTGATTCTAAGCATCGTACGTACTAATAGGCGATGTCAGCGACTGTGTGGCCCAGAGACTTGTCACGCGATAGTCGCTGTATCAACCTTTTCAGGCTTTTGATGATGTTGAATCAGCACGCTGATCAACTTTCTCTAGACTCTCACTTGCGTTGATATTCGTAGCTTATCGTAGATTTCAACGTATGTGTTCACGCAGAAACCCCTCAATTTTCCATTCATGCTTTTTATTTTTGTCTGTGGTTCGAGGATCGAGTTTTGAGAAACAAGCTCATAGGTTGCACGCCACTATGCGCTTGCAATCTACGGGCTGACGAGTTGCTGGGTGTACTGAGCTTCTCCAAGCCGTAGAATAACCAAACAACGGGCGGTGATATCGCGGGCATTTCAAATCATAGGTTCTATGTGGGACTTGATTGTGCAGAAACTGGACGTGGGATTACTAGAGGCTAGATTCACAAGCGAAAGTCAGAGTCTGAAAACACTTGAAGTGAAGTTTAGTTGTCATACCGAGTCAATGACTTTTCCATAACAAAGGTACGAGGTAAAGCCCAACTGTGCTGCATAACGAAAAAAGCCGTCCAGTAAAAATTGACTCCAGAGAAAAATAATTGTCTTTGACGAACTAAGATTAAACAGCAGTCTGCGATATCCTTCCCGAATCTGGGGGAGAGACTCTCTTTTCAGAGTCGAGTTCAAAAAAGCTTGTGTTATCAAGTGAGTTGGCCTAAGAGCTAATGATTCAAGACACCTTATCACTTCAATATTTCATTCCCAACAACTTGTACTACTACCAAAGCCCCATGTCTTCGAGCACATCCCAACAAATCCTCATTTCAATGACCAAACCCCTTGTCAACTCACTCTCTAGCCTTGGATAGCTTCCAAATAATCGCCTACAACAATGTGAATACTAATAGGAGGACAAAACTTGTGACACTCAAACCTGGTGCGATAAGTCTTTGGGAAAAACATGATAGATTTGATGACGGGAGTAGAAAATGACGCTGAAGATGGATACAGTCATGGAAATAGTCGAGCTTCAATTTTTGGAAATAAGCTTTCCAGACTGAAGATCATGATAATCTGCACAAATTGGGCTTGGGATTATAACCAAAGTTGTAGACAGGGCCATAGCTGTATATCGTAGTAGTGTATTCCAACGACATCTAGAGCATGAATATTTCCACGGCCAGAAGAGTTATCAACCATGTCCATAAAGCACTGATCGAGGTTCATGGCCACTTAGCTGAGTATAAATTAAGTGATTAAAATGTATTCATGCTGAGGCTGAAAAGTTTGATGCATCCTTTGTGATAGAATCTTTCCAGCTTTTTTTGGGGGCATATCCAATGTTCTAGGCATAAGCTCTCCGCATAGTTGGGATGAAATATTGCATAGGAGCTTGTAAATAACAACATTTGTCACAAAACTTCTACGTTTCGATCTTACTCGCTGGTATCACAACCTGGGTAAACGGTGTCTCACGCCAACTTCAGTCGTGAATCTCTGACTAAGGGAAGCGATAAAAGCTTTTCTCTATTCACAACACTCGTTATTAGTTATCACAAGATCAAAGATTATGGTCTGGAATAACAGATTGCAGAAATTTCTTGACTTTATGAATCACGAATATTATCAAGATCATCAAAGCCGATATTAGTTCAAGCTGATTATCGCACTCCCCCTCGATGCACTAAACAATCTTTGAGTTCCCTATTCAATGCCGAAAAAGCCACAACACGATCCGCGAGCCTATCTTCTATAAGTGCAGTCGACGGGGAATCTTTTGAAGACGCCAGGCTTGGGTTGCTAAGTACGAGTATCATATGAAGAAACTACAGCCTGCGAGTGAAGATGGGAGGAATGCTTTGCCATGAAAGCTTTGGAAATGGATTAAATAGAGGTCTCAAGATTGGGAGGCCATCAAACAAAAGGTTGGCAAGGGAATCATCCCTCCAAAATTATCACAACGTTCTTGGGCGCTGAACAGTGGCTACGCCTCACTTTTTAATTTGCTGGGCCCTTTTGGCACGTTGAGTAGCCTTTACAGTCTGAGCTAACCGACACGATGTTAAGTTATTAAAAAGAAAAGTTCTGAGTGCAGGAAAAACATCAATCTCTACCCTCCCAGTTGTCTTTACATCTACTTGTCATGTACGTATCATGTAACTCATCCAACAATAAAAGATAATTATTTCAGGAGGGAAATTATTCGTCAACTAGGCTAATAGTCTATTATGAATTAGAAGGTTGGAGTGGTAGCTAGCGTCGCCGCTAGATTGCTTCGAAAGGCAGGTATCATGGAACTATCTACTTAGGATTATCGCCTCTTCTGAAGAACCTAGAGCGCATGGAATTTCCGGTGTTGGATGTTCAGTTCTGCCGCAAAGGGGAATCGAAAATCTTGCAGGCAACATAGTTATTGTAGTGGACGCTATAAACCATACGATATTGTATATTTAGTATTGGTGGGTACCACGTAAGCTATCATCCTCAACTACAAATGAGATCCGTGTGCTCAAGAAGGCTTCCTTCAGCAACAAATGTTCAGATATAATTGTCGTGCGGAAGATAAAATAGCTTACCTACTAGAACGACTAGTGATTAATCATTGGTAATGTCTCCCGTTTTTCCCATTTCCATGCGCAAAGGCCGAAAGTCTCCGATGTGCTCGCTCATATCTGTGTCTTCAGTGCACTCAGCCCAAAAATCTCACATCCCCACCTCTGCCTACGTGGTTTTTTTAACCGGCGATGGCTTTTCAAAACTTTCCATGTTGATAACGTCGTCACGGTGTCGGATGGGTTGGTAACCTGAAAGATCAAGAAAATTTTTGTTGATTACTCTAGCAGACTTCGACATCAGTATTGTGCCATTTAGCGGCTTTATCCCATGCTGTTAGACTAAGTGAGAGTAGGATGAATTTCTCAAGAGATGTGAGGAAATATTGGTTGCTCTCTGAGCAACTTGTCCAAACATTGTATACACGTCCCATCAAGCCTTTCGTGTTATCTGAACGAAGATCCAAGTACTCGCCATTTACTGTGTTGTCAACCGAATTCAGTTTGTGTGAATGACATGCGACTACTGACAGTGCTTAGCAAACCAACTCAGATGTGTTGGTAAGTAGAGGAATAAATATGGAACAGCAAGGATGGAGCAGACGTACATGATGTATCAAGGTACACCGCGCAAATATTTGCGGAATGATGTGATATAACAAGAGCAAATTAAGACTGAGACATGAGTGGGCGTCAAAGTCGCCTGTTTGAATGCTTGTAAGGCTAAACCCCCGAAAACCCGCTTTGTCAGCCCTATATACTGGGCTCATTCGGGTTGACAATTGCCCAAATACTACTAAACACAAGTGTCAAGTCTCGATTTTGTTTTTAATAATTTGATTTTTATTCAGCAATGTGGCTATGAAACATGACAAGTGCTATGTGTCGTATTGGACGACTCTTATGACTCAAAGACACTCCTACTCTGGGTTTGATTCGAAAGTACCACTTCAAGGTATGATTGTCTACACAAAAAGTCGACACTTGTCCTAATCTGTCCCACCTCCATCTTGGAGATCCGCCTTGCGGATATGTGCATCTCGATTCTATCTACCCATAGGTTTTAGTAATCTTGTTGGAATACAGCTACTTGTATTTTTTTCAATTGACCAATATGGTTTTGTGCATCTTGTCCTAACAATATCCGAGTTCAGGCGGGATTCCAAATCTCTTATCCAAACAGACTCAAGCATTAAGTCTATTTATATCCTATTCTTACCGAACTAGTGAGTGTATTTACTGTGCTGCTTAAATCTATGACTGTCTAGCACATCGGGCTCCTCACTAAACCAGACCACACCTTCTAGAGTGCTACAGTTCCTCTTTTGATACGAAAAAATATTTCTTATGTACTGCCCATGATGAATAGCCATTCAGCTCAGTATTTACCCATGGAATTTAGCCACCTTTTCTACGGAACCTTCTACCCAAAAAAATAATGGTAGTAATGGAAACTGCGCACGCGGGAAAAAGTCTCAAAAAACCTGTAGCCCCTGCCAGGCGAGGCCTAGACACCGGGACCACATAAGGTGCGCATGTTCATCTTTATAACATTCGAGACCATCTTGTTCCAATCCACCATCTCTGTATCGCGTGCTGGATACGCTCCGTAAACTCATCGGAAGGATTTTCCTCCATGATCAAGCGTGAGTGATGAGAGGGGATTCGATCGTACTATCTGATCTGATCTTGGTTAGCTTCATGATAATGGCCAAAGTAGTAGGGGTTGAGAGATGAAGGCGATACAGACCGCGATTCCCATTTGGAATTCTCATTGAGATGAGGGAGAAGGTGTCACCCAATCTTGTTTATTTTTTTGCATCAGATTTTAATTGCTTATGCAGTTATCTAGCTTTGACGCAAAATCAGGAAAAAATAACAGAGTAAATAACTCATTACAAATTAGAGCACTTGTGCATTGGGTTTCATTCCTGCATGTCCTACATAGTCCTAGACTTAGAAAGGACAACAGATTAGATTAGATTTATATTACAGTCCTAACTGAGTCAATGACTATAGAGGACTCCTAGAATCTATATATAAAATACTAGCTACATTTTTTCTTTCAAATTTTATAATTTTTAACTATGTTCTCATGGACAGTAAGGGTAGAAAGAACAATAAATTGATTAAATAATAAAAGCTAGTATTCATTTTCAAGTAATACTGCGAAATTAAGGTGGCTCCTTGTTCCCCCAAAGTCAAATTTATCCATGAATACCCACCAAGGGAAACGTCTCAGAAACCCCGAGTTATCCAGACATGCCTCCATCTTCCATCAACTTTCTTCCCGCGAAACATAGTCCGAGGTGTCTTATTCCTAAGTAGAGGAGGGCAAGAACTGAACATCTGTACGCGGCGTCCTCAACGAGGCTGGGAGCGAAATATTATCCCAGAGTCAAGTTCAGTCAAATTTCGCAATTTCGAAGAAGTTGGCCTACGAGGCAATGATCCAAGACTCTCTACGAAATCAAACTCTCCCGCTCAATGGGATCAATCCCCATCAACACCTCATCAAGTTTACAAGTACAACCAAGTACATCCTCGTTTCAATGACCAAGCTTCCCATCGACTATTCTCTGGCCTAATTTGGCCACCAATTACACACCCACGTAGATATTGACACCCGACAGAGAAAGCAAAGCGTGGCGCACAAATCTGGGAAACTGTTCTTTGGGATTGACGGGGGAAGGATTAGGACAAGTTTACAAGATGACACGGAGGAAAGTAAATGGATGGAGGCATGCCTGGATAACTCGGGGGTTTTGAGACGTTCCCCGGGTTGGGTATTCACGGATGAGGGTTGGCATGGGGTGAAGAAAATGCCACCATAACTTCGCAGTGGTACTTGCAAATGAAACCTGAGGCATGAGTGCTCTTCCTTTACGTTGAATCATCTATTATGTAATTTTCTTTGATATTGTGTCATAGCTAGCTAGCTGCACAAGCAATTAAAATCTGATGCAACAAAAAATCCCAAGTGTAGTGATCTAGGCGGGTCGGATGGTGCAGTGGTACACCATTCGGGCAGTTCTCCCAAGTAGATACTGGGTAGCTTGAACACCTACCCCATTTGAGACAAGAGAGTAGATAAGATTTTTATTATAGTCCTATCTGAGTCTACGACTATAGAGGACTTCTAGCTTCTAAATGAAAGAGACAAACAAATTTCGATAAATTCAACCAATTTAATTCCCAACATTTTCTTATAGATAGTGAGGAACAAGTCCTGTTGAGACAGGAGAAAGCTGGTTTAAAATTAGTAAACCCCACAAACCACACTCTCTCGCGGTGATATTGTACTTGTGGGATGATGAAAGCACACTCGAATAGCTACAGATTTTTGACGCTTTTCCCTGTGGTGGGCATGTACGGAAGAGATTATACGCCGTGAGGGTTAACCACGAGTGGTATCTGTAAATAAAATCTGAATGTGAAAGTGAGTGTTCTAGACGTAAAATTAAGTCATCCTACTTAGAGTACATATCTTCCGATAAAAACCTGCATGCGCCTCATAGCGCCAAACCAGGAAAAATGAATAATTTATTTTTATAGTAATCTCGGCTCTGCAGACTCCACAATGAGAGCTGGAAGTTAGCAGGGAACACCACTGACAGGTGTTGAGTTTCGCCCCCCTATGTTTACCAAAAATCCAGTATTTCGTTTGTTCGTATTTTCCCTTGCATGCCCTAGTGCGCTGTGCTGGTGGATAATTCTTTTCTGGACAGGGCTCTCGATTAATTCTGCAGTCAGCTCGGCTCCGGGTGACCTTTCTCCCTTGCGATTCTACTGCATATGTCGTATGTATGCAAGTATTAATTTCGTGTCAGGTATAAGCTCCACATTCAAGAGGCCTGATACAGGCTTGTGATCCCTGAAGACTCATTACTACCTTTCCGTCCAGCTCTCTGGGCCGAGTAAGTACATGAAAGAAGTGATAAAGAAAATTGCCTTGACATAATCGCCCCGTGCCATGCCCATTTTGACATTAGATTACTGAAAAATTCCAACCCCTCGAGAAGGATTAACGTTCTCAGGGTGAAAATTTACCTCCGCAACATCTCGTTTCGGTCGTTTACTTTGCAAAATCCTCCATCTGTTCCCTGCCAACATAGCCCGTCCTCTTGGTAGTGGTTCATGACTGGATATTCTCCATTGTCGCAGAGCCGTTTGGCACTATGCGTTCCAGCGTAGGGGTTGCGAAGTGGCTTACGGTGACTAGGGACACAAAGCACGCCTGTAATTAGTATCACAGAATGCCTATGGAGTTCGTTTAGTCAGACGTAAGCTGTTCGTCCTTCTCCCTAATCCTAATAGGAAACTCCTAATGTCACGAGCACGCTAATACATGATTATATAATAAGGCTCCCACTAATCTTCTCAAGTAGTGTCTCGTGACGTGGAAACATAGCAATCTACAAAGAGCTAAGGACGTCTCTCCCTTCCACAGATACATCAGCAGACAATATTTTCATGCCCGAATCTATCATGGTAGCCCTTGAAGTGACTACATCCTGTAATCCCTGCTATCAGACGATGGCACGCCCATTTTGGCAATCCAAGCTCAGGTGGTCATTTTCGTCTCAAATGCAGGTCCAATCCTTTATACCGTCTTGGTCTATGCTCAAGCCACCAGGATTCCACAGCTTCCTCGGCATGTTTCTGCTCACCACTTACGTCTGGGAGGTCTTTCAGGGCTGCCTTGGCAAATTTGTCCGCCTACTCGTTCCCGATAATTCTAGAATGGCCTGGCATCCAACGGACTTCGACTGATAGAAGGTGACATGCCTGAGTCGTAAATTTGTCATCCATAGACTAAGACGATCTTGTTCGACCGCTTTGTAAAGCACGCGCGGCGTTAGGATAGTCTGGAAGTACCCTTAATAGGTCACCGTTTGCACTCATTTTCGATTCTTCCATGGCTTTCTGGGCTCCTAGCAGCTCTGCGTCGTAAACCTCTACTCCGGACATGGGACCTGATCCTGACCCTATCATTTGGCCTGCTCTATCAAAGTTGTATCCCCATGCAGATTTGGCGGGGCCGCATGAAGATCCGTCCGAATAAGCACAGACTGTCTATCCATTAATCTGCACGATCTGCTTCCACTTACTTGTCGCATCCAGTGGGCTCACCTATCGGGTAATAAAGCTCACCCGGATCTTCAGAAGTCGGCACGCTCTTGGAACTAATCTGGAGCCGAGTGAGGTAACGATCTAGCACAAAGATCGCTCAGGTTTTCTAGCCTGTTCGCAGGCCAAGCCGACAAACTACATCCTTCGGTCTTCCTCTAGATCTGACAAATAACGAGTGCCAAGTGTCGAGTCTTTGCATCCGTGATGCAGCCTTATGTTGCCTCTGCTATATCAGAACTCCGCTAGAGAGATGCCTGAGATACGATACAGAGCAATATTCGGCCTGGTACGCTATGCCGGTAGCACTGATCGAACTGCTTACAGGACTGTGCTGCCCAGCAGATCAATATGCCAGTTAACTCCGGTGCCCACTTTCTTGTCTCGCTGGGTAGTGATCCGAGTCAGCCCTGGCCACCATACCTCTGTTCCGTATGGTGCCGCGCTGTGCTGCAGATGACGTGATGCCCGATGTACAAATATCAATTATTCAATCAAACTGATTTAGCGCATCGAGGCTCACATGCAGGAGGACAAGACTGAACACCTGGACGTGGTGTCCTCTTCGAACCTGGGAGTGAAATATTCTTCCAGAGCCAAGTTCAGTCGAATTTCGCAATATCAAAGAAGTGGGCCAACAAGGCAACGATTCAAATTACTCCACCACGTCAAATGTTCACTCCCAACATGTTTGACTCCTGCCTAAGTCTCATCAGGTCTACAAGTGCGACCAAGTATATCATCATTCCATTGAAAACACCTCGTCGGCTACTCTCTGGCCTCAGCTCCTCGCCAAATACACGCCCACGCCGATATTTACACCCTACGAAGGAAGCAAAGCGTGGCGCACAAATCTGGGAGATAGTTCTTTGGGATGGATGTGAGAGGGACTAGGACAAGTTCCCAAGATGGAACAATCTGGACTGGCATGAAATGTCGAATTTGGGCAAGAAGTTTTACGGATTGAGCTTTGTGCGCGCCAATAATTCGCTTGCAAGACTGCAGCTAACACTTTAAATTCATATCAACGACGGAAGGGACCGTGGTCCGCAACCTGGCGGTATTTCTGGTATAGTTTGAGTAGTCTGGGCACCCACTCCGCTTTGGAAAGAAACGCCTCGAATCATATTTTGTGCGGAGACAAATCAGTAGATGATGGAGGCATGTCTGGATAACTCGGGGGTTTTGAGACGTTCCCCGAGTTGGGTATTCACGGATGAGGGTTGACTCGGGGTGAAGAAAACGCCACCATAACTTCGCAGTGGTACTTGCCAATGAAATCCGTGGTAAGAGGGTTCATCCTTTACATTGAGTCATCTATTATGTAATTTTATTTGATATTGCGTCATAGCTAGCTAGCTGCACACTCAATTAAAAGCTGACGCGAAAAAAAGGCTCACATGCAGGTAATTTTCGGAAAATATGTATTTTATGCAGAATGACTCATCTTGATATTTAGAACTCATCGACTTTGTCGTATGGGACAAAAGGCGTAAAATAATTATAGATTTGATTTGATTTCATTTGGCCTTGTCAGGTACCCTGTGGGCCCATGCAGGTATAACTAGCTATAATATTTACATAGGAGGAAACCATATTCGGTAAAAACCCCCCTACAACTGGCTGTCTCGTGCCTATTTTCTTTTTTCCGAGGTTTCCTACAGGAAGTGCGATTACACTGTTAATACAGTGTGAAATCCGTTTTATCCTTGTCCACATCGTATCATCCTTTCGTCCAATGCTATTTCTACTTCTCCTGCAAGCCGGAATTGTTCAAACCAGCCTTTTGCCAGGATCCATTTTGTAATTCTTTCTATGTCATCTGGGCTGTTCATCATTGCCGCAAACGACCTGTCTTTTGCCTTTCGAAGCACCCCTCTTCCCATTGCCCACTGAGGACACGCCAAGACCATATGTTTGACATTTTGAGACGGATATCCACACTGACATTTTGGATCAATCACTCCGGGAACTTTCCTTCGATACAGATAAGAATTAAGACCAATGTGCCCACTTCTTATCTGAACTGCAATACTGCTTTGGGCCCCACTAAGGTTTCGGTGGATGTTTGAGGGTGTGTTTCTATATGTAATCCTTTTTCTGCCTGTTGTCTCATCTGTAATAATATTTGCGGCTTTCCAATGTTCGAGGTCTGCCGAAGCTCGATGACCAGATGGTATCTCGTTTGCTGGACGTGTCCATGAGTTTTTCCACTCCTGGAACGCGGCCACCTTCCCGGCTTCCTCTTGTCTCCCTTTCTCATTCTCCAGGCCACAAATTCTGGTCCATTCTTCAATGTCTTGCTTTCAATTCTTGGCGTGCCTGTTCTCTGTTCCCCTTGTAGTCTGCTTGACTTTGCTGCACGCAGATAGTATCGATCTCCTGACAGGTAGTCCTTCTGATAAATAATTATAGATTGTCAGGCGATATGTGTAAATATATGTTGAATAAGGCAAAGAAAATATTTTATAAATGTATATGTAGGTGAAAGATAATCATGTTAAATGATTTGCTTCGCATAGGACCTACCCGTCCTCACTTCATGTCCAGGTCACTTTTAAACTATCTATCCAAAGTTTTCATACGTCATCTATCCACTCAACAGCACATCAAGACTTAATCGTCAAGTTAGATCTAGTGACAGTCTCGTTTACAGAATGTTAGATTGATTTTCACGATAGTGGTGTTTTCCCATGCTAAAAATGTTCTATGCATTTACACCTCTGAGCCGTGTAACTGCTAGACATGCACTGATGTGACAGTTTAACACACTTGTATCAAAACTGAACCTCTCACACTTATGATCATAGACCTTCAGATTATACCCCAAGGAGAAACGGTAGTCTGAAATATATCTAAGCTTCTCTGCATATTCCTAGCCCTGGTCTAATCCAAACACTCATACTCAAATTTTATTTGCAGGCATCACTAGAGGGCAACCCTTACGGCACTCAACCCCTTCCGTGCATACTCGCCACAAGGAAAAGCATGAAACCAATGGCTATCTGAGTATTTTTTCTTTATCCCAAAAATACGATGACATAGCGAGATATTGTACTGTGTGAGTTGTACTAGGTTCTATTGTAATAAAGAGGTTATGAGAAGTCTAAGATTTGTCGCAATGGGTGTAACAGTCAACCTGGGTGGGTATAGGATAGCGCTATGAGTCTAACGTGAAGAAGACGGATGTGTATCATAGATCTGCTATATTGATAACAGTTGAAAGTAAGAGTGGAAAAGGTTAATCATGTACAGAGGTCTAGCAGCGAGTATTTATACACAAAGTGGATATACAAGATATACCATCAATAGCAATAACTCCCAACCATTGAGCAACTCAACAATAATATCATTAGATATACCTGCGTCATATGATCATGTTATCATGTATGGCTGAGATACTGGTGTTGTCATTGCTGTGTGCCGATAACGTACCATTGATACAGGATCGCTAGTCCTGGCGGTTACGCTTGCTTAATACTAGCCATTTCAAATTGTGTAATCTGTAAGTGGGCCTGATCACAAAAGATTCCAACCAGCTTTCTTAGGGGACTATTCTCAACACCTGTCAGTGGTGTCCCCTACGAGCCTCCAGCTCTCACTGTAGAGTCTGCAGAGCCGAGATAGAGTAAAATCTTTTAACTTCGAGCTAAGTCATCTACCCCTCCGTAAAAGATGTGCTTCCGATAACTCATAAGACGACCATGATGACGATAATGATGCTGGGAATGAGGAAAGATAATGCGGTACCAAACGTTAAAACGGTAGTCAGAGAAGCCTTCATTTTATTACAACATTTGCTACCAACCGGCGGGCGAACAAAAAGCCCACAAAAGCAAAGTATAAGACCCATCCGCCCTCAAGAAAAGCAGATTTCGACTCGTCTACAATATCGTCCCTACTTATCTAAACTTCCGAATATACTAGCCAGGAGGGCGTCTGAAATACATGAGTTACTCGAAGACCCCACATCCGTAACGACTTATGGATGCTGGGCTAAGCTCTTTTACGGCAATCATTCGACCAAGACTTTTTCCTGCAGCTACACACACGCAAATTGCCATCGTTTGTTTGTTGTTATTATTTGAATTTGAATTCATTTAGCCCGATTTGGCGCCCTATGGGGCCATGCAGGTGTCTACGAACTCTAATATTTACATAGGAGGAAACCTTGCAGTAAAAACCCCCTTAGCTGTCTAACTTGACTCTGTGCGATTATGGTCTTACCTCTAGGAAGTGCACTCACACTGTTGTTGCCAGTGTGGATTCCGTCCTTGTCCTGTGTAACCATTTTCCTCTCTCCGCCTGATTAACGCCTCGATTTCCCCGGTCATCCGAAACTGCTCTAGCCATCCTTCTTTTTGAATCCACTGCGCAATTCTGGTCATATCTTTGACGTTATTTACAATAGCTTCGAAGGATCGAGTTGTCGATTTTCGTAGCCACTCACCTCTTCCCTTTGCCCATCTTGGACAAGACATCACCATGTGCTTTATATTTTGGGACGGATATCCAAATTGGTAGCATGGTTTTCATACTTCTGGCACGTTCCTTCTGTATAAGTAAGCATCGAGCCCAATGTGCTCGCTTCTTACTTGTGTGGCAATGCTACTCTGGGCCCTGTTATTATTATTATTATTATTATTATTATTATTATTATTATTATTATTATTATTATTATTATTATTATTATTATTATTATTATTATTATTATTATTATTATTATTATTATTATTATTATTATTATTATTATTATTATTATTATTATTATTATTATTATTATTATTATTATTATTATTATTATTATTATTATTATTATTATTATTATTATTATTATTATTATTATTATTATTATTATTATTATTATTATTATTATTATTATTATTATTATTATTATTATTATTATTATTATTATTATTATTTGATTTGATTTCATTTAGCCCGTTCAGGTACCCTATGGGCCCATGCAGGAATATCTAGCTATAATATTTACACAGGAGGAAACCATATTTGGTAAAAACCCCCCACAACTGTCTGTCTCGTGTCTATATGATTTCCGATGTTTCCTACAGGAAGTGCGCTTACACTGTGCGTCCAGTGTGAATATCGTCCTATCCTTTTCCCGATCGCTCAATCCTTTCGCTGACTGCTGTCTCAACTTCTTCTGCAAGCCGGAACTGTTCAAGCCAGCCGTTTGTAAGTATCCAATCTGTAATTCTCTTCATGTCTTCCGGGCTGTTCATCATAGCTTCGAAAGACCTATCTTTTGCCCGTTGCAGCACCTCTCCTCTTCCCTTAGCCCACTGAGGACAAGCCATGACCATATGTTTAACGTTTTGTGACGGATATCCACACTGGCACTTTGGATTTGCCACTCCAGGGACCTTTCTTCTATAAAGATAAGAGTTGAGGCCGATATGCTCACTTCTTATTTGTATTGCAATACTACTTTGGGCCCTGCTCAGGTTTCGGTGAATGTTAGAGGGTGTGTTTCTGTAGGTGATTCTTTTTCTACCTGTTTTCTTGTCGGTGCTTATACTTGCTGCTGTCCAAAGTTCTGGGTCTGCTGACGCCTGATGAGAAGATAGTCGTTCTTCCTTAAAAGTATTCCATGCGGTTTCCCAGTCCTGGAACGCTCCTATCTTGCCCGCTTCTTTTTGTCTACGCCTCACTTTTTCGTTCCCGCAGATTTTATTCCACTCGCTAGTGTCTCGGCTTCGATTTTTTGCGTGGCTATTTTCGCTCAGGCTATAAGCCTGTGATATTTTACTACATGCGGATAGAACCGTCTGCTTGATGGGTTGTCTTTCCGAAAGTCCGATATGTTGAACTCTCATTTGTTTGAGGTAGATGTCAAGTGGAAGGATTGAGCATTCGTGGTCTAGAGCCCTACTGCTGGTGGAATTATATGCCCCTGTGACTAGCTTCAAGCATTTTCGTTGGATACTTCGCAATGGTTTGACTATCCTTTCTGGTATTCTACCTGTTGGCCCAGCCGCAGCCCATATTGGACACCCGTAAGTCAGAGCTGGTCTCAAAATTGCGCTGTACAAAAGCTTTGATTTCTTGAATGTTGCACCCCAAGTTGATTGCGTTAATCTACTTATCGCCTGTACTTGGGTGTGTGACTTTTGTACAATATGCTTTATGTGGGAGCCCCATTGAAGCTTGGGGTCGAAGTAGATTCCGAGGACTCTGAGGGAGGACTGTGGAGACGTCAGATGTCCTCGTATGTTGACAGTTGCTTCTAAATTGTGTCGCTTCCTTGCTCTTGTGAAGTGCATGAGCTGGTACTTCTCTGGCGCAAACTTCACACCGTTCTTTTCTGCCCACGCCTCGCATATCCCGTGCTGTTCTTCTAACTTTCTGCAGTTCTCTTCGGTGGTACTTGACCATGTTAGTATGTTAGTATCGTCTACAAACCCCACAGCAGAAGAAGACGGGGTTTGTAGTATTGGAAGGAGTGTGCTAACAAAGAACAGGAAAAGAATCGGTGATAAAGAAGACCCTTGAGGTATTCCTGTGCTGGTGGGGATCTGATTTCCTCTGTAAGTACCGAGGACTACCGAGGTGGTTCTCTCTTCTAGGAATGATTGTACAAATCTACTGATCCACCCTGGAATACCTTTCACTCTCAGATTGTGAATTAGCCTTTCGTGGGAGACATTGTCAAAGGCTCCTGATATATCAAGGCTGAGAAGGGAAGCGACCTGGCTTTTATTTCTTCCCCAAATAGTATGTATCTGCTCCGTGATAAGTTCAACTGCTGATATTATTATTATTATTATTATTATTATTATTATTATTATTATTATTATTATTATTATTATTATTATTATTATTATTATTATTATTATTATTATTATTATTATTATTATTATTATTATTATTATTATTATTATTATTATTATTATTATTATTATTATTATTATTATTATTATTATTATTATTATTATTATTATTATTATTATTATTATTATTATTATTATTATTATTATTATTATTATTATTATTATTATTATTATTATTATTATTATTATTATTATTATTATTATTATTATTATTATTATTATTATTATTATTATTATTATTATTATTATTATTATTATTATTATTATTATTATTATTATTATTATAATATTAAAGTCCTAAGCTAAAGCTCTGGGTCCACTATTGGTACAAGACTGCTGGAGCCGGCGGGGATCACTGCTTACAGGCCCAACTCATTCCAACCGCGAGACCCGCTACAGAAAAAGTAGAAGGTAAATTATAACTCAGAAGACACCACCTACTCCGACTCCGAAATCGAGACTCCATCCTTCAAACCTAAATCCAAGTACATAAAAATTTCCTCAGAGAATCGACACTTCTCGCCTCGTTCCCTTTTGTGTCGTGCGTTGTGGCAATGACTAGATTGTCTGATCCCCGCTGAGAGCTGTGGATGAGTGGGCGAGTTGGCTATCAAAATAGCCGGTTTCCTCCGTAAATATTTTGAAGCTATCGTGGCACTTGGGCCCGAGAAGCTTTTTGATAAAGTCAGTGTGTATGAGGAAATGGTTAAACTGTCCTTTGCAGCTATTGATGGTTATTACGACCGACCTCAGGTTGACACTAGAAGACTCCCTCGAAATATAAAAGAGTAATTGCTTTGTATTTGGACCTAAAGCTACGCACGATAACTAAAAGAAAAGACAAGGAGAGAAAAAGGTCTGCAGCCTCGTTGGGCTGAAAACTCCACCAGCTCGCTTCCGGGACCAACGCTTACTCAACCAGACTCCACATCACGTGATACCATAAACCTATCATCTGTAAACTCAAGCCGTAACAATGGT
Source organism: Blumeria graminis f. sp. triticale (assembly GCA_905067625.1). Lineage (NCBI taxonomy): Eukaryota > Fungi > Ascomycota > Leotiomycetes > Helotiales > Erysiphaceae > Blumeria > Blumeria graminis. The sequence goes on from LR898468.1 coordinate 1,007,542, forward strand.
GATATGAATTAAGATGATAATTGTGATTAAGATAGATTTCTATATAGTTTATAATACATGATATGCTCAGGTTCGTATACCTCGAGCCAAGCAACCAGATTATGTTCCTCTAGATCTAGATTCATCAGAATAATTACTTACACAGTAAAATTCTCCTAGTCTCAGTTGTGTGTTTATGATCTTGATTAGGTTTCTAGTAACTAGTCAATGATGTTTCTCATATCACTGAGACATAGTCATGGTTGATACAACAGGTACAAACGATGAATCGTGCCTGTACATGACGTTGTGATATAGTCATGATCGTCTGAGCAATATCAACTCATGAATGAATCATGTCTCTACATGACAGTGTGTGGCATTGACTTTCTAAGCCTACGCGTTTGTTATGCGTGACGGCTACAGTGGATGAAGTGGGTTGGAGTAGTTTCCTTCCCGCAAGAGCACTCCATGAGAGCGTATGGATTATTAAAACGGCGATGGTATGCCGCAAAATTGCCGTGACCCGTTCGTGCTGCAATTAGTGCCCGAAGGAGGTGCCTAGAGAGAGACAATTCGGATGGTTTGCGTCTCCGCACCTCTAGATTGAGTTGGCGGTATTTAGGTGGACAGGCCTCTTCCCACCAGTCGTTTAGCAATCTCTGCCGTCTGCGATTCATGAGACCACGTAGATATGCCAGAGTACATGATCCTGGTGATGTACCCTGGCTAGGTAACTCTCGAAGTGCTGCACGGGCCATGGCGTCTGCCTCTTCATTTCCTTGGATTCCTGCATGCCCTGAAACCCAATCTTCTAGGCTAGTTGAGGACGAGCCTGTCATTAATGCGCTTACAGCCTGCTGGCTGTCTAGGAAAACGTGTATTTGCCACCTACCTCCACCTTTCCTGAACTGCTCGACCTCCGTGAATTCCAGTGCTGCCTCCAGAGCCTTCCTTGCTCCAATTATCTCTGCATCCAGCACCTCTTTCCCGTGCTTGATGCCACTTCCTTTGCCGATAAGTTTCCCATCCTTCCTCAGAACGAAACCCCAGGCGGAGCGTCCATATCCTTCCGATGGGCCATCCGAGTATGCGCAAATGTCCATTCCTGGCACGTCGCTAATCCGTCTAACGCAATCTTCGCGTTCCATCGGCTTTGAGCCTGATTTCATAGGGTAAACCACCGGCATCAGAATTTCAGGGGCTTCTGCTTCCGAAAGCTCTCGGTAGGCACACTGTAATCGTGACATCTGAATTCTGGTCTGGCTGAGGACTTGGCAGTCTTTTTGTATTTTCGGGTGCCGACATTCGGGAACACAAAAGCGCGGATCCTCAAATGGTGTCGATCGTCAAGGGTCTTAAGCCTTGCCGAAAGCCGGAGACAGATTCCCTCAAGTATGGCCTTTGCCGGCGGGATTCCCCCTTCTCTGTGAAGGATTACATTTGGTGTTGTCCTCATTACTGGAAGTGAGCTCGCAATCCCATCAGGTTCGCTCTGTCAATCATGCCGCAGAGGTTGGAGGTTGAGGACGTGACTATTCCTCGTATGGTCGGGCGTTTGGACCCTGGCCACCAGACATCAGATCCAAAAGTTGCAAGCGAAATAACGCACATGTCTACTGCCTTAGCCAATGGCCCAGGAGCTGCTCCCCGAAAGGCAGAATTGAAACGGCGCATGTGCTGGGCAACTTTAACCGCTTTACCGCACCACGTAGTTACATGGTGTTTGAAATTGAGTTGTGGATCCAGATCCACACCTAACCAGCGAAAATTTTCCGCAGGCTCGATAAGGGCTCCGTTTACATGAACACCAACTGCTTTCTCTAGGCGTAGTCCCGGAAATTGAATAACTTCAGATTTTTCCGTGTCAAAGTCGACGGCATTATTCCGCGCCCATTCGAGAAGATGATCTGTCTCACCTTGTACAGCAGCGGCAGATTCGGCAATTGTGCGTTTAAGCCCTAGAATTCCAATGTCGTCTGTGTAGCTAAACCTCAATCCCGGGGTACCACTTCTCATTGGCTCCGCCATATACAGAATAAATAGTAATGGCGAAATTGGTGATCCCTGCAGGACTCCACAGACCAGCTCTCTCTGTCACGGACGAGGATGAAGACGGAGACGGAGACGGAGACGAAGACGAGGACGAAGACGAGGACGAAGACGGAGACTAGGACGAGGACGGAGACGGAGACGGAGACGGAGACGGAGACGGAGACGAGGACGGAGACGAGGACGGAGACGGAGAAGGAGACGGAGACGAAGACGAGGACGAAGACGAGGACGAAGACGGAGACTAGGACGAGGACGAAGACGAAGACGAAGACGAAGACAGAGGCTGATAATGAGGACGAGATATTTAGATTAATAATTAGATTCTAAAACATGAGTAATTTACAAGACAAAAAGCTACAGTACACATCCAGTACTAGAGCTTCCTTAAGTACACGAGCTTCAATACTATAACCAAGGGTGTAGTAGTTTACAGCCATAACACAGTAACTAGCTAGTACTCTAAATGGCAACTGTTGCTATCACAACACTGTAACCATTACAATACCTAAATAGTGTTATTGTATGCACGTCATAACTCGGTTGCCTGGGTGCGACACGACATCCCAGTGATGGTTTGTGACACTCTCTGGGTGGTGACTCCACCGGAGAAACGCACTTGTACCTGCCGGTGTGTGAGGAATGAAGTCGTCCATCGGAGGATTGAGTCTGGCCATCCCTGGGCTTGCATGCGCCTAACCAAGTGATTGTGGAACACTGCATCAAATGCTCCTTGGACGTCCAAAGTGACGAATGACAAGGCCCATTCCTGGGAGCGTGCTTCTTCGACGTCATGGACTACGCAGGAGACCAGGTCCGTTGCAGATCGCTTTTGGAGCGCATCGAATTGTTGATGGCCAACCACATCACAGGCGATTGCGAGGTGTGCCATTCGCTTGGCAAGAAGTCTTTCTAACCCTTTGCTTATGCATGATAGGAGGGCTATAGGTCTCCAGCCTTTGATTGAAGTTGGATCCCGATTTGGCTTTTCCAATAGTACCACATCTTCCAGCTTGAAGCTGGAAGGATGAGTGCCCAGCCGTTAACTGGCTCTAAATAGCTACAAAATACACGGTCCGATCTTCTTCCAGCAAGCCTCGAGGAGCTCAGCCGTAACTCCGTCTGCCCCTGGTGCTGTCTTCCCACAGCCGATTGTTCAAGTTCGCACTTCCTCGTCTGAGATTTCACCTTCCCAAGGTATTCAATTATTGCTTGGAGTGTTGCATGGCGGAAGGTCGTCCGATTGTTGGTGGCGTGCAAGAAGGGCGTCTCGGAGAATGGTAGCTCGCTCTAACGGGTCCGTGTTGAAATTTACGTTGTGATTGAGTTGCGGAGGGGCTTTGGCCTGTCTATGGTTTACCGATTGCATCAGCTTGAAAATATCGGACGGTGATGTCATTGCTTCCACTTGGCTTGTCTGGTATTCTTTCTTGGCGGCTGTGATGGTCGCTCGGAGCCCCTTTGCGCAAGTGGCCAGCTGTATTGGTGACGTTGCGGCTCGGTATTCTGCATGTGCGGAATTGCACATAGGAGTCCACCACGGCGCAGATTTGCCGCTTTCTTTTCTGGCCCGGGTTCCTGTGGCTTTGATGGCCTCCGAGAGATAGAAGCAAATCTCTTAGGCATACTCATCCACTTTCTCTTTTGTACTCAAGTCTAACGGCGGATGCACCAACTTCGCAATGGCACGCGCAAATTTTGGCAGATTTTTATTGTGTACTCTGATCTTTGATGGACCTGGGTTCCCGGTGAAGGTTGCGGAAGGTATGATTCCGCGGATCGGAAGATGGTCGCTGGTCATACACTCCTCTCTATCGACCCAAGCACGGGCTCCCGAAATGTTAGTCCAAGCGAGATCAAGAGTATTGCCAGTTTTATGAGTCGGCTCTCCAATTATAAGACAAGAGAGGTTGTGGTCTTCCACCCGCCTCTATATCTCATCACCCTGTCCATAAGGCCAAGTTGCTCCCGGTTGCCAGGCAGCATGCACTGAGTTTAAGTCGCCGGCTGCAATGGACCTCGCAGACGGTTTCCAGTCGACAAGCGTGCGGACTACAGTCGGGTCGCTAGGGGCGTTATACACGTTGAGAAATGTGATTCCATTGACCAGTACCCAGCAGTAGTCCTCAGTCAGCCTATTACAAGGGAAGATCTGCTCTGCCGATATCACTCTTTCGTTTTTCCGAGTGTAAGTCACCGCCCTCGGTCTGACATCCACACCTCCGTACGGTGTATGGCAGAGGTATCCTGGGTGTGACTTAGTTTCGTTTGTTTGTTCCAACAAGGTTCTTGAATCAACACAACATCCACGCCTAGCTCGTGAGCTCTAGAGAGCGCAATTTTGTGGATTGAGCCACCCCTGCCTACGTTTATTGACATAAAATTTAGTGTAGGAGGGGGGCTGGAAGGGGCCCGTAGGGTGCCCTTCACAAAGCTTCTTCAGGGTTCAGGGCCCCAAAGCCCGAACCCTCAGTCATTGCTGTATCTATTGACGATATGTCCTTAACAGCAGCTGGAGAAGTTGGTCTTGTCGATCTGGCGGCAGCTGTAGCAGCCTCTGCGGCCTTGGTAGCAGCTTTGGCTCGAGCGACGGCCTGTTACTCGCGTTGGCCAGCTTGTCTAATCGTCACAAATTGCTCCCTGGTAGCTGGACCAGACCTGTTGGGACTAGTTAGACAGTCTCGACTGCCAGATTTATGGGGGCCTCCATAGTTCCAGCAGGCAGGAACACGAGAGCATCCACGGGTGGCGTGGAAATCGAGACATCTTCTGCACTGCTGTATAGGGGGCGAGTTCGTTGGATCATGGCTACTCCTGAGTCTTCGAAGAGCCTAAGGCCAGGCTTTGGGCTGGCATCCCTATGGAACAGAGCCACCCATGATCTATAGGGGGCCCCGGGCTTGGTTTTTCCATGGATTCTTACGTTGTTCGGAGTATAGTTAGTAACTCTGAGGATCTCTGCAGCCACCATTCCGGCAGTGACTTCTATTCGTCCTCCTAGACTATAGACTGCGACTGGAACCGTAGCTATATGGAGGGAAATAAGATCGCTTGGCGGCTCTAATTTAGCCTCCACTGGTGCGAAGGAGCTAGCGGCCTCCAGCAGTCGGGTCTTTGCGTCTGAGTTTTTGGCACGGATGGCAAAACCAGTAGTGATGCGTTGAACTTGGTCAACGTCGGCAGGGGTGCATTGTGTCTGTTTCGCGACTGCTTCGCGACTGCCAGCCGGAGAGAGATATCTCGACTCGTGTTTTTCATTATGCCGCAGAAAGAGTCGATCGTCTTGCAACGTCGGTATTCCTGTTTTCTTCTCTGGCTATCTGGTAACTAGAGCAGCTTCGCCTGAGTTATTTTTTGCGGGTGTCTGTGCATTTTACTTTTGGAGACCAGCACGAGTAATAGTAGCCCATGTGCTTCTTGGCGGGGGCGACGCAACCGCAGTTGCAATGGTTTGTTGAACGACCACTGGTGTGACGGTGGAAGGCTGTGTCATGACTGTTGGTCGATGCGGGAGGACTGGTGGAGTTGTGCTCGCCTCAGCAATCACAAATTGTGCAATTGCTGCTCTTAGGTAGACTTTGATGGAGTCTAAGAAATCCTTGTTTTCGCCTATGGAAAGTGGTGCGAGGGACACTTCAACACCATCAATAGCTGTTGAGCAAATGGTAAATTGTGCGGCTTTCTGCATTGCCCGGCGCTCCTCCGCTTCGATCACTACACGTAGTTCCGGAGGGTATGAGTGTACTCTATTGGTCACTTCTGACGATGAAGCCATTGGGACCCGCGGTAGGTTTTCGGCACCTGATGCCTTGTTGGTTCTTATTTCTGCCCCTTTTGAGGGCCTCACTTCTACCAGTCGCGGTAGTGCTGGAACCGTAGCGCACTTTTCGGGTGCGGCGACGGTTTTACTGCAAGTATCCGCGTCTTTTGGGCTTTGAGAAGCCCATTTCGAGTCTGAGAGCTTTTTCAACTTCTCGACTTCAGCATCCACCATGTCTACCTCAGGGACATAGTTGTCCTTTGCTTGGAGAGCAGCTGCGATGGCGTTCATATTTTTTTCACTAATCTCGAGTCCTTTGCTCGTCAGCTTGGTTTTGGCGTGATCTCGAATTCCGCCGTTCCATTTGTATGGTTTGTTGATGCGATCATTGGTGATTTCGCTGATCGCGTTTTGGTGCGATTTACGCGTCGGAGGCATTTAAAAATGCCGCGGATGGCATACAATTACGATTCGATTCGATAAATAATGGGTGAGATGGATAAAAGGGTGGTAGTGGGCATACTGGGGCTTCTCGAATTGTTTGTTTGTGTGTTTTTATTGTGCTACTTGAGTCTATGACTATCTAGCACATTGGGCTCCTCTCTAATCCAGGCCACACCTTGTACAGTGCTCCTATCCTCTTTTGTTACTTGAAAGATCATTGATATATTCCCCTTGATGAATAGCTATTCGGCTCAGTATTTACCCGTGGAATTCAGCCACCTTTTCCACGGAACCTTCTACCCAAAAAAATAAAAATGGTAGCAATGGAAACTGCGTGCGCGGGAAAAAGTCTCAAAAACCTGCAGCCTCAGCCAGGCGAGGCCTAGACACCGGGACCACTTGAGGTGCGCAAATTCATCTATATCTCCCTTCTTTGTAACAGTCGAGGCCGACTTGATCCAATCCACCATCTCCGTATCGGGTGCTGTTTACGCTCCGTAACCTTATCGGATGGCTTCTCCTCCATGATCAAGCGTTGGTGATGAGTAGGGCTCCGACCCTAGCATCTGATCTGATCGTGGTTAGCTTCATGATAGTGGTGATGTGTGGTTATGCTGAGAGATGAAGACGATACAGACCGCGAAAGCGATTGGGAATTCTCATCGAAGTGAGGACTTTGTTACTCAATCTCGGCTCTGCAGACTCTACCGTGAGGGCTAAAGGTTCGTAGGGGACACCGCTGACAGGTGTTGAGAATAGTCACCCATTGCCATCGTTTAATTGGCTTGAGAGGGGAGATAATGACGGGATAGTAGCCCCTCTTATTGTGCACCCTAATGAAGACTCGTGGGGGTATTACTGCTGGAAAGAAGTTGTGAAGGAGGCATTGGAGGGAGTACGCTACCCGAGGCATAGATACTCCAGGCCTGTAGGTAGAAAGGACCTACATGTCCTTAAATAGTTATAGACTTCATAGGAAAATAAACACATACACACACAAACCAGCTTTCCTTTTACCTCCTACTTTTTCTGTAGCAGGTCTCGCGGTTGGAATGAGTTGGGCCTGTAAGCAGTGATCCCCGCCGGCTCCACCAGTCTTGTACCTATAGTGGGCCTAGAGCTTTAGCTTAGGACTTTAATATAATAATAAAAAAATAAAAATACCAGCTTTCCTCTTTATTAAATGAGATATGCGTTTAAGCTACCCAGAATATTCTTGGGAGGACAGCTGAGATGGTGTACCATTGCACAATCCAACTCTAGATCTAGTTAAATACCTTGTGTCAAATTAACTCCGGCTCCGCTTAAAATTATCCTCTTCACAATAATCTCTTCTTCGACTTGAAATTTTCTAAAATCTAAGCAGAATATATCCAGAATTGCTAAGTCGCACAATGAAAAATGCCACGTTATACAATCGGCGTATCTGCCGATGTGGGAGCTTCAGACTCAAGGCCTCCCGCACAATCTTCCTACCATCCTAAACAAGACTTAGACGACCCTGGCGCCAGTCAAACACCTTACGGCCATGGCAGCGCTCTAGAATATGACGAGCTCGAAGCTGAGCCATTCGACGCGTCCAGCCCATCTGGTTCCTTACGAGAGGCATGGGGAAGAAGTGTTGCAGCTGCAGAAATTGGAGCTAAGGAAGCAGAATCTTTGTTCGGTATTATTGCCTCGTACTTAGACAACATTGGACCGCAAACAGTTGCATCTCACTCTCAGCCAATCAATTTTTAACCCTCAAGACCCTCTGATAAGATCCGACTACAGCTGCTTACCGTCACCTCGATATTGAAATAAACGGAAAACCGTTATCTAAAGTTGAATCCACTCCTGAGCCTTGCCAAAATTTGCGAGCACCGGAGACTCTATCATATGTCAATGTGGCTCGACAACACAAAGGCAACAGTACCGAAAATTCATGTAATAGTAATGATCCAGTAAATGAGAGTTCAAAAATTCAACCGTGACAAGATTATGCTGACAATTGTCTGTTCATCCGCATGCTTAATAGGAATAAGTTAATGAATATCTCAGCATATGCTATCCAGAAACACTTGAAAGCTAAGCTTGGAAATGAGGGCTGAGTTCTCGTTGAAGTAAAATCAACAAAGACGCGGAAACCTCTAAACTTAGGGAAGAAATCTCAAAGGTTAGTATATTTGATAAAATCTTGGTCGAAATTGCTTCACCGCGGACTTCATATAGAATTAGTAATGTTCCACAAACATTTGGATCCATCATTAACGAACTCAAATACTGTCTTCAAACAGTCACGGTTGCAGCTATCCACGAAGTAATTTCAACTGCCGCAGGAACAACCCCGGTAGCTATTCTGGCATCGCATGATAATGAGGAGAGCCCAAACTCCCCGTCAACAACATGAATTGCTCACTTCCCGGAATCGTACCAACACATTCTTGGTTTTTTCTTCCTGTTTAGATGCCTTAAGATCACAAAAATTATCCTTCAGCGATACACTACGGCTCAGTGTAATTAATACTGGCTTTGGCAAAATACCCACACCTGTGCTTCCTCTCTCCGGTGTCGCCTATGCGGTTCCGGCGCGCATACTGAAAACGAGCATGATAACCTTTCCGCAGCTAGAAGCAAGTATATCTGTCCACCTTCGTGTGTTCACTGCCACGGATCTCATGCTGCACAAGATGCCAAGTCTAAGCTTAAGCCTAAAGCTACAGGCCCACTTTTGACCAACGCTCAGGTGATAGCTGTCCGAAAGATCAACGCAGATGACCACTTTTGCAAACAAGTAGAAGCAGTCTGTGTGAAGCCCCTCCACAAGGCACCTTAGTAACGCGTAATAGTAAGCCGTCATCATCTCAGGATCTGACCCCTGCTGGACCAAGTACCGCACAAATTATACAAGTAATTAATTCTAAGAACCTCTTCGATGCCCTTCACGTCGAAGAGGATCAGAGTCACAATAAAATGAAATCATAATGGACAACTTTAATTCCCACAAAGCTCCGCCTTAGCCACTAACAGTCTTTTCCTTGAACGTCAGCAGAGGTTCTCTCTCGCATGAGATTGCCCTCAACGAAGCTTTCACTATATTAGCAGATATAACCCTGATCCAATTACTCTACATTCTTCATTATCGTGCTTGACGGGTTACAAAATATCACCCATCACATGAGACTTTCTCTCACATTGATGACTGGTTAACCACCAAGCCTAAAGTGATCTCCTACGTATGGAAAGTGGCTGGACTACTTGCGGACCAAAATATAATGACCTTTCCGGCGACATACTTACTGTCCGTCTGAGAAAACCTTGCAGATTATCAAAGTTTAAAATGCACCGCCAGGCTCCACTGATGGCAGCGCTTTAAAACCTCTTCTGACACTCTCTATTCCAACCAATAGTTGCTCCATGGTGATGAGGGACATTAACCTTCACCACGTAAGGTGGCAGCCTTCCTGGACAAGTAGCCTGTCAGGAATGCCTACTGTATAATCTATATATGTGGAGATAACCTGCAACTAGTGTTCTATGAACCTGGTCTGGACTTTTGGCCGAGTGACTATGCACCTATCTCATGCATGATGTAGGATAGCAACCTTCTGCCTGGCATTCTTGTCTTCATTTATGTCTTATTCATTGTCTCTGATCTACTGTCTACATGCCGCTTCTGACATAGCCCCTCCGCAGGTGCGGAATCTATGTTGGAATGGGTAGATAAAAATATCTCGTTCTACTTCCTCTAGAAGTGTCAATCCACAACGACAGAAATGTGCTTGTCCTAACCCTCAGGTCCGGAATCTAAGCTCACAATGCACAATGCACCACAAGCACGCATCTAGCTACAGCCTCAGACCACGCTTATTATGATAGATATATACCATATTCGACTTGACAAACTATTACACAATACATGTATATATATGTATATTTATGTAAACTCAGAACATTTCATGAAAACCTCATCCTTTTGTACTATAGGTTATGACCCTAAATAACTTCCGCTGCACTGCATCACTCTAATTTGACACCATTTTTTTCTGCTTCCGTCTTTGTCATAATCTTCTCACGTATACGCAATGACTTACGCACTCGAAATATTAGAATCACAAAAGCCATCATCCGAGGAAAAGCCTAAATTTTTGACACCAATCTATCTGAAAATGTACAAGTAGGTTCATATTTGCTACATCAGGCAATATAAAAACTTCCCCAAAGGAAGCAAAAAGAATAACAGAAGATTGGAAAATAATAGAACTGTAAGAGTCGTAAGATAGAAGCTTTTCACAAACTATCTAGATCTAGGTACTAAGAGAATCTTGAACTGGAGAGGAAACTAACTGGGGGGAAACCACTATATGAATAATCCCGCTTTATTCTAAGGTTCTGAGTGATAGAAATGAAGCGAATGATATGAGGAACAAGACGTGGCAAATGCTCTTTGCCCAAGTATAGATCTATAACCATTTGACCATTTAACCATGAGAATGTAGGACGTTTGGTTCTCCCATTATCCTTCAACCCCATCTCATATTAATCCCTCAATATTCAGACGCCTTAGACTTATGTCTGAGTTTTGATTGCCTCTGGCAGATGATAAAATGACTTGGTAACATTAAGAAAATATATGCAACCCCAAAACTAACCTTATCGAACTGGAACTCCTACTTTCAATCAATATAACGGCTAATTTCTGTCACATCCTCTTTTAAGGCAGTCGCAATAATATCTGCATGGTGGGCTGCTAAATTGAAAAATCAGCTTCAAATATCTAGATAAATGACATCGAATCTCCCCTCTTAGCTCTCTTGGCCATTGTCTGTCAAAGAAGGCACCTAATAACCAGCAATAAGTGCTTTGGATTTCACACGGCTAGGGCTTGTGCGCGCTAAATACAAATGTGAGCCTCGCAGGAAAGATTCTCACGAGGTCCCATGCCAACATTGTCGTGACCCTTATAAATTCACTTTAGATTCTCGCCCTGTCCGGCCACAGAAAGATCATGGCGTTTTAATTCGATCAATGGGGGACTAAATGCGTCACATTCGAGTAGCTGGGCTTAAAGAGCTCGCTCAATCTCTAAAACGCATCTAGGATTCCTTAAATCTAGCCCCTTAGGGCCTGGCTCAATTTTCCACCCATTCCAACCAATTATGGTGAGGCACAAATCAGTAAAACGAATTGTTCGCATTATGCAGGCGAATGTAAGAAGAGGTGCAAATGCGCATAGTATTGTGCTTAAACTTGCGGAGGACAATCAAACTGACATCCTCTTGGCTCATGAGATTTGGACTCTAAGAGATCTTTCTGTAAGGCGGCCGATATTGCACCAAAATTTCTTGTGCTTCTCGCCCCTCTCTGAATGGTACTCACATCCTAGGGCCCTGGCTTACGTTCGAAAATCGCAAGGGCTTCACCCACATCAGAACGATATAGATATCTCTACTAACTGTGTACAAATTGCCACTGAAGGGGGCATGGACGCAAAATTAATGTATGGAATGTTTAAGACACCCTGGAAAACTGTGAAGGTGCCGGAGACTGTCTGAATCTAGCCTTGAACACCACGGACTCGCTTAACTTCGTGGATTGCGATTTTAATCTGAGATATACAGCCTGGGACTCGTATCTTACTTATAATTCTCCTGAGGTAACAGCGCTGATAGATTAGGCTGAGGATAAGAACTTGTATCTCCTTAGCCAGACAGATTTTCCGACCCACAGTAGGGGAGGTACTCTTGACCTCGTTTTCTGTTCTATCGAGGGCGCGAAATGTGAACTCTCTTCTGAACTAAACACAACATCTGATCATAAAACTCTGCTCACAACCATCTCGGTCTACGGAGATCTAATAGAAGGCAGAAAAGAGCGGCTAAGCTTCAGCTATCTCAACAAAACCAGCTTTAGGGTTCTACTAGGAGATAGTTCGGACACCCCCTCACTGGAAATATCATCCGACGTAGAATCTGAGGCTGGAAATATCATTCAAACTATACACATGGCCTTACTTGCGCCTTGCCTCCACATCAAGGGCAAAAATCGGGGAACTGCCTGGTGGAACGAAGGGTAAGGAACGGCTGAACATAGATATCATGTTCGGAATAGGTCCTGGTCAACGATTTCTAGCCTAATTGTGCTATGTTGCAGGCTACAGTTCCAATTATTCATGGGGTCATCATCAGGGTTGTGAGCAGTTTCGGTTTTGGTGTGGGTTGTTAGATTGATACCCGAGCGTGTAGCATAGTAGTCAGACATGCGACTCGAGTAGCATATGCACGGTAAACCTCAACCCCAAAATGATGATACGAATCAAGTTTTATATGCTACTTCCTGTATGGCTAGCGTGGTTAGAATATGGGGAATCTACCTGTAGAAAGATAAAGACGTTGTAGTCCTCTGATAGTTGAGACAAGTCTTCTACAATATTATATCGGAATCAAATCTAGCCTCTCATTAAGCAATCTCATGAATTATTTCCAATGTCTGTGATAACAGACATACATATACAATGTCGACAACAACTTAAAAGTCGATAATATCATGAGGCTAGACACTTAGGTAGGTCCGATTCGGAGAAGCGAGAACTTTGGAATGCTGTTTTAGGGATCAAAAACCATTCTGGAAGGATCGTTTTAAGAAGTCGGAATCCCTAAAAGATGTGTAAAATATAGGAAATTGGCACAATTCTGCCTCATCTCTTCAAACCTCATCATTCAAGGGAGATAATAGAATTGTTAACATACATTCCCAAAACAAAAAGCTACTACCATTCATAGAGTGCTGCTCTCTCAACACATGGAAGCCTCGGATATTTCGCCAGAGGCAATGTCTGGTGCAAGGAGAGCTATACCTTGGCATCCATTCACCGAGGAGACCTTTTGAGCTACCTACCAGATTACTTCTATTACGACTGACCTCAGGTTGACACTAGAAAACTCCCTTGAAAGATAAAACAATAATCGCTTTGTATTTGGACCTTAAGCTACGCACAAAAACTAAAAGAAAAGACCAGGAGAGGAAGAGGTCTGCAGCCTCGCTGGGCTGAAAACTCCACCGGCTCGCTTCCAGGACCGACGCTTACTCAACCAGACTCCACATCACGTGATACAAGAAAACAATTACTTTTAAACTCAAGCTGTAACAACTTCATCCTCACTTGAAGAAGACGAAATGGTGCTCCAAATTCTCCGAATAGCAAGGCCAACCAAAGGACGACGCATCATGGGATTATTCAAAAAATTTGCTCTACTTGGGTTACACCCACGAGTCTTCAAAGAGGCTGAAATAGTCGTTTTTCTAAGGACAGGGAAGCGATATCGCACTCTGCCAAAATCATATCGGTCGATGACTCTTCGAAGTTGCCTCGGAAAAGGTCTCGAACGCCTTTTTGCGAGAGATTTTCCTACTGAGCACTCAAATGCGAGATTCTCGCTAGAGATCAATGCTGTGCAAGTAGCGGGCTCTATTCAATAGATCTAATTATTGCACTGCTTTATGATGTTAAAGAAGCAATTGCGGCAGGATAAGTTGCTAGTATGATTACCGTTGATGTTAAGGGGGCATTCGATGGAGTATTACGGAACCATCTTCTAAACCGATTGAGATCCCAAGGCTGAGCGGAAAATATCATCAACTAGGTCAATTCCTTTCTGCAGAGTCGTACAGTAAGAATGAGAATTGATCAGACAACCTCAGACCCATTTCAGCTCCTATGCGGGTTGCCTCAAGGATCCCCAGCTTCACCAATCCTTTTTTTATTTAACGTAGAACTAGTTCCACGGATATCAAGGATGCGATATGTTTATGCGGATGATATTGTAATGATAAAATCGGCTCGAAATCTTGAAGAGTGCGGTCAGAAGCTACAGGTAAGCCTTCACCTGACGCTGCAATTGGGACGTCGAAATGGCGTGCCGCTTGGGGATGCAAAGAGTGAGGTACAAAATTTTTACCATAAAAAGAAATACGTATAATCCCCTCATCTGATAGAATAAAATATAATATTACTCAACGAATACACGAGGTGGCTTGGAGTAATTTACGATAGGAAACTTACATTCAGAGAACGTATACGAAGAGCCTGTCATCGATTCCGGGTCGTAATAGACCTTGTAAAAAGAACCAACGACACGATTAAAGGAGTTCACCTAGCCCTACCTAGACATGCCATGCCATGCAAGGCAAGGCACAGGATCTTCGATGCTTCTATACAGTGTCGAAACGTGATTCGGGCCAAAAACTTCTGCATGGATAATTAACCAAGTTCAGGGAGCAATGAATCGTGCGGCTCGAGCAGTCTTGCCCGTCTATAAAACTACTCCCATCGAGACGCTTCTGCATAAGTTGAGCTGGGCCGAGGCCCGGCTACACGGTGGCTGGGACAAATTTACGACCGCCTAGTTGTGCAGGTTGCCGCTGCCAACTCTAAACACCCATTACAAATCAAGTGGAACCCTTCTCATTTTATATGGATGAAACGTCAGCAATATCTAGAGCTCTCACTCAACTCGCTCGAACCACCATGGAATAAGATGGACTGGACAGAATAATTTCAGAGATGAAATTATTTAGAAAATATGAACATACTAGATCTTACAGTCTATTCAGGTGGATCCCTGGATGAAGATGAAAATGTCGGAGCAGGCTATTGTATATACCACGGAGCAAATACTGAAATTGCATATTGAAAGATCCCTCTGAGACGCACTGCCGAAGTGTACGACGCAGAAGCAATTGGAGCTACCGAAGGTCTGAAAGCTGCTATTGCGCGTGTTATGGTAAAATATGCATCCAATGTTACTATCTATCTTGACAATGAAGAGGCCGCGCTACGTCTACACACTAAGCAAGGAACTTTGACAAGCTCTAGATTAATTGGCGAGTTTAAGGCATTGAGAAAATGTTGGTCCACAATGATGCGCGTGCCAGGGATAGCACCTGGAATAACTAGATTTCGATGGGTCCCGGGACATTCAGGCATACAAGGAAATGAAAGAGCCGACGCTCCAGTGAAGAACTCCTGCAGGGAACCTACCATCCGCAGTGAAGCTTCGGTCGCAAGGGCGACAAGACTCCTCAATGAACGATACAAAGCAAGCATACTGACGTACTGGCAATACAGTGCTCCTCAGCGCTACAAGCTTTTCGGAATATAGATGACAGGAAGAATTCCGAAAGAATTTCGACCCCTCTCTCATAAATATGGGCTTGCTAATAGCAGCGCAGTCAGCACATGCCGACTTCTCCGCCTATCAAAGAAAATTTAAGCATGAAGATACAGTCCTCTTTCGCGACAGTGGAGAAGAATATTCGCCCAAACATTTTTTCGCGTGCCGAAGATTGAGCGGTATACGTAAACCGCATCCTAGAAAATCTGGAGGTCTGGAGGGTAATGTGAAGTGGAATTTTAGGTCAACAGCATTGTTGGAATAAATGACAACTTTGAGGGATTTTATCATGTGTAAACCCAATTTCTAAAGCCAACTTGTAGACTGGTTCAGGTAGCATTTTCCTTCCGCGCTTGTTAGATAGAATATACAGACATTTTACAAAAACAATCTATTACCAGAACATTTGTGCTAGCAATCACGAGAAGAGGAATTGGCAGGAAGGCAGCTCTAATGTAGAGATGAAAGAAGTAGATTGGCTATGAGGAGAGAGTATCTAGAGGCGGACAGGGACTATATGATAACGTGCACATACCACATGTACTCACGCTATTGTACATAGGGCCAGCTTGAGGCGAGGCCGTAACTCTAGCACATTAAATCTCCAAGCCGCTGTTATACCGACACTGATCAGTGAGCCTATATCAACGGTTCATAGATTCGCGAAGTATTCATCGAAGGAACGTCTTCCTTAGTTGGAAACGTGTCAACCCCCCAGATTTACCTGGACTCCTAGAGCCGCTTAAATCAAGTGTCTGTCACGCAACCACCACCTTTTTTCCCGCAACCTGGAGTTACTATACCCGTTATTCAGGAGCAAACAACAATGTCAAACCCACGCCCAGTCATCCAAGATCTCTCAACAGCAACCCAGGAGGAGATAGATCGATTTCTAATAAGAATGATTGCAGAATGGCGACAATTTAGATTCCGAGATGAAAACCTCTGGGAAGTACTAAAGGAATAATTCGAGAATTTGGAAAAGATTCACTTCGACAAAGCCACTGCAAACCAAAGACGAAATTTTCGTAACCATCTCGTCTCAAATGGAGTATATATGACACCCACGCAACCAGGTAGTCATGGGGATGTCTCAGGCCAGTTAATGGAAGCACTCTCTGCTCAGGCGTACCATGAATGGAAGGATGAAGAATTTTACAGCTGGGCCCTTTACAGTAATGGAAGGATTAGAATTGAAATCAACAGTGCCTTCAGCCCCCGAGATCTTGCATATCATGGACTGAACATGCAGAAAGATGATGAGAAAGTCAAGGAGGAGGATATAAAATACAAAACAAATAAAGGAAAAGAAATATTATTGGAAGGATAAAGAACAGGAACAAGGAAAAGAGAAATCTAAAGAGGAGGAAGGAATTGATGAGATAGAAGGACAAAAGGGTTCATTTTTTCGACCAATCAGGGATGAACCATGGGAAGATCATCACCAACCTAAAAACAAACAATTTGAATCACTTGCAAGACTTTACAAAGAATCTAACAAATACGCGGATGGACTCAACAGCTTTGACTATAAGCTAAAGGTTTTTCGCAATAATTGTAAAGATGCATATGTTGAGGGTCGTTACATGAAAGAGGCACTCTCTCATATGTCTACAGGCGCTGCAAGAGGTATCTACCTTGACAAGACACTTGATCATGACGAGATGACATTTGAAGATCGCTGTAGAGCAATGAAGACTCATTATGAGACCGATCAATGGCGCAATAGACGGGAGATTAGTTAGTTAAATCTGAGTTTAACTACAAGAATCGCCGCGTACCCCGAAGATGGAGTCAAAAACAATCTTAAATGGTTAGAAATGGGGTTTCGCAGAATCCAAAGAGGCTTGGTAGATCACCAAGGCAATAGAGCATTGCGCAACCGCCTCCTAGTGGCATGCTCTGGGATTACAGAACTTGAGTTCGCCCTATATCGACCTGCAGAGACTTTCGAAGGTGTCTTAAACGACATGTACGGTGCTCTAGATCAGAAATCTCTGTCAAACCCATCGTCTCAATATCACCAACAAATGAACTACCCTGACCATACAAATTCAAATGGCATCCACATGGCTGACCGCCACTATAACACCGCACTAGACTTCGGCAGGCAAAGAGTCAAAAATAGAGGTAGTGGACAATTGACCCGAGGAACCAATGATTCAAACAGCAACAAAGCTGGCCCCAAACAGTCAAGCACATGGGTTAAGAAATGCCTAATTTGTCACAAAACAAACTGCTGGTCAACCAATCATTCAAAAGAAGAAAGGCAGAAAGCATTTGACCGAATTAAGCAACGGTACCCTATGAAGCCAGACACGGAGATTAGGCAATTCGTAATCGAAGTTGAAGGAGAACGGCCGGAAGACAGCCTTGACATATTTTTGACGGATTTTGAATCCCATTTAGAGACCGGGCCAGATCACGACTCTGATGACGAAATTCTTCAATCCGGAAACCTTGTCGAAGAAATTGGTGGTGAGAACGCTGTAGCCTATTTGATTGACCAAGCTATTTTACACTCATTTACGGCGCCTAGATTAAATATCTCAGATCAACCAAAAAATACAAATAATTCTAGCAAATTCCGAGATATCTGATTTATCTGTTTCCAATGCCACCGTTTTTGATTTACAAAAAATTCCTAGTAACGAAATCAAATCTTTTGAATCAACCTATGCTTTAGGAAACTTAAACACGGACAGATACAATGACTGTGTTTTTCACGGATTACTTGTCGACACTGGCGCTGCAGGAAGGTCTACAGTTGGACTTGGCCAATTTAGAGCACTCCAACGACTTCGTGGTGATCTAAAGCTCGACAGGACACAAGCTGGCAAAGTCAACATATCTGGAATCGGTGCAGGCATGTTCTCATCGATCGGCGCAGTTGTCCTTAATACACCTATTGGCCAGATTTCATTTCATCTTATACCTTGTAATATTCCTTTTCTTCTTGGGCTAAGCGACATGAAACGTTTTGGAGCAACGCCGGATGTTGTAAATAACAAGATGCTTAAGCATGGAAAGACTGTTGCGCATCTCTTTGAAAAGTACGGCCATCTTTGGATGACTTTGGGATACTTCGAAACTCTCTTTGTATACGAGAACGATGAACCTCCAATGTGTCTACTAACCGAGCAGGAGTTACGAACTATTCATCGTCGATGGGGACACCCCTCCGCTACAAGGATGTGGAAAGTACTACAAAGAGCAGGTCACGATGCCGAATTCCAAACAATCCATCGCCTAACCAAGTTTTGTCGAGATTGTCAATTAAACGCGAACAGGCCCCTCCGATTTAAATTCGCGCTAAGAAAAGACAACGAATTCAATCATACAATATATATTGACGTCATCTACTTGGAGGATGGTGCGTGTATGCATGTAATTGATGCTGCTACCGCTTTTACGGCAGCTGAATGGCTCACAGGAACCGATAAAGAAGGAGCTGAGGAAGCTTGGGACGCTATTCGGCGATGCTGGATAGATGTTTACATTGGACCGCCAGAGCATATTATTCATGATGCTGGAAAGAATTTTGCGTCTTCAGGATTCCGAAGAAACTCATTAGAATCAAAAATTGAGATTACAGAAGTCCCAATTGAAGCACACAACTCTGTTGGCAAGATTGAAAGAGCACACAAGCCACTTCGTCGCGCTTATACCATTTTCAAAACGCAGTTCTCAGGGCAGGGTCTTAGTCGCCATACAATTTTAAAAATGGCAGTCAAGGCTTATAACGATACAGCTGGGCCAGATGGGCTCATATCTACTCTTTGTGCACTTGGAGCCTACCCCCGACTAACCTGGAGTTACCCACCATCACCAGCCGCAATTCAAAAAGCAGAGAGCCTAAGACTAGCCATGAAAGAACTCCGCAAATATAAGGCAAGTCAGTTGGTAGGTCAAGCTGCTCACATGAGAAATGGCCCGAATAATGCGCATCTCGAAGAAGTTCCTATAGGTGGTCTTGTGAGAGTTTGCCGTGAAGCCAAGAATAAGAGAGGAGAATGGACAAGTCCTTGGATTTTGATCGACAAGAATCAGGAGACAGTTACTGTTTGCATAAATGAAAAAAACGTCAATTTCCGTCCCACAGTGGTTTCTAAATGGTACGATGAAAGCAGTTGTATCCAGAATTATCAGAATCCTAATACACCGAGCATCGATAATTCTGAGCATCGACAGGTCGCACGGGGGACACAATCCACGGTACTTCCACTTCGCAGAAGTAGCCAGAAAGGAAGATTCGAAGGCAGACATCAGTTTAACTCGAATGTAAATGACAATCTCAAGAAGTCCCACATATTCCTTTCACTTCAGGAAGAAGAAGAGATCCGTTTATCAGCCTATTTTCGTGCTAAAGGATTAATTACCTCCCTTGATGAACCATTTGAAGAATCAACGAAGAAAGAAATAAAAGGTCTTCTTGATCAAGGCGTCTTTGAATTTCAACCTTGGAATAAGAGTTTGGTTGGAAGTCGGATATTTAACTCAAGAATTGTTAAGGTTGTTAAAGGAAAAGACACTCTGGCACTATACGAAAATTCAAGACTGGTTGTGCAAGCCTTTAACGACCCAGACAAGGAGATGGTATTGACGCATTCACCAACAGTACAGCGAGCAAGCGGCAGGTTACTACTTTCAATTACTCCTTTTATGATTAAGCACAACGGATTTAAGTTGATACTGCGAGAAATTCAACAGGCATACATACAATCTAAGACACCACTGTTAAGGGAGCTCTTCTGCTGGCCATCTCCAGAAATCATCAAGACGATGAATCTGCAAGAGAAAACTGTGATGAAGTTCCTAAAACCTCTGTATGGAATTCCAGAAAGTGGTAATCACTGGTTTGGGACCTGGACTAAGCATCTAAGAGAGATGCTTAGTATGAAGCCTTCTTCTTATGACCCATGTTTACTCATAACTACCAACAGACCCTCGATCTTCGGTGCCACAGCTCTAGAGGTTGACGACACACTCTACTTAGGAACTGATAAATTTGTCGCTCTTGAAGATGCTAAGCTCAAAGAATCCAACATAAAAGCTAAGCCAATTAACACTCTTAGCGAAGATAATCCGCTTTATTTAAATGGTCTTACAATCTTGATCAAAGACGGAGCCCTATACGTACAGCCTCGTGGATAAGGGAAAAAGATCACGCTTACTGATCCCAAAAATCTGTTGGAAATATCGCGCAATGTAATGGGCGCAATATTCATGGAACGAAAGTAGAAGTTAACTAAAAGAGTGTCATGTTCGGATTTAAGCTAGAAGTGAGGAAAGTGTGCGCTACAAGTACAATTGTAAGCGACATGTAGCCTAAGCCACAGCATAAACGAGTGTGGCGCCATCTAGGCATAGAAAACCCACAATAACCTCCTTGCGCCCACGCCATACAGCCGCTCATATCTCCAATAGGTAGCCTGAAGCGCTACCATATTACATATTCCAATCTCTTAAATACACATAAGATCGTGTCGGGAACCTAGACGAAATGGAGGGCCCGTACGTCCACAACACTCCGTGTCTCCATTTCCAACAAGATCCCAATTGTTTCGCAAAATATAGAAAAATGCGATCACTTGGTGCGTGGATCGCCTCAAATTGCCAGCCACTTGTTTCTTTCTTACTGTCAAGAGCCGCACAGCATCAGAATCCTGGAATTGAAGAGATAAAGGAACTGTATTTTGCCCTCCAAATCCAACAAGAAAGCCCAGAATCAAGGTTAAGATATGTTGACCTAAAAATGACAAACGGCCTCGGGCTCTACGCTTGGATAGATAGTTCCCTTGCCAATAACAAAAATTTGACGTCACAGATCGGATTGGTGATAGCAATTGTCAACGAAATTCGCGATAAATTTGTATTTAAATTCCGTGGCAACATTATTCACTGGAGCTCAACAAAATGTAAGCGGGTAACTCGTGCGCTGCTGGCCTCATAGCTTTATTCTATGACTCAGGGAGTCGACATAACAATACCGCTCTGCAATGCTCTTTACCAAATCACTACTGAGCTCGGTCTACCAATTGTGCCCATCATTATTTGCACTGATAGTTTCAGCTTATATGAATGCTTAGTTAAACTCGGCACCACCAAGGAGAAACGGCTCATGATCGACATCATGGCCATCCGCGAGCCATATGAGCCTAGGGAACTAGCAGAAATCCGCTGGATCAACGGAAAAGACAATCCTGCAGATGCCATGACAAAGGCTAATCCAGTCGGTGCATTATGAAGACTTGTCGAAACAAATGAGCTGGAATGTAGGTTACAAGAGTTGGTAGAGAAAAGCATGGATATTCCGGCGTACAAGTACGGAGTATAGGAGTCTACCGTTTATTTTTCAGGTTGACCCCCGAAATTAGTACTACACAAAAGAAGAATTGTCAGTGTTGGGATAAATGACAACTATGAGGGATTTTATCATGTCTAACCCTAATTTCTAAGGCCAACTTGTAGACTGGTTCAGGTAGCATTTTCCTTACGCGTTTATTAGATAGAATATATATTTTGAATTTGATTTCATTATCCTGATTTAGCGCCCTATGGGCCCATGCAGGTGTCTACAGTCTATAATATTTACCCGGGAGGAAACTTTTATGGTGAAAACCTCCCACACCTTTCGATTTGTTGTCTATAGTCCTCACATACTTTCTTCAGGAAGCGCAGTTACACTATAGTGCCATCCATGTAAACTAACCAGATCATCTCTATCCTCCCCCAGCATTATTTGACCTTTTCCTTTCCCTCAGCAGTATTTCGACCGCTTTTGTCATCTGGAATTGCTCTATCCAACCATGGTTTAGGATCCACTGTGTTATCTTTTTTATATCTCCAGGATTATTTAACATCGCTTCATAGGATCGATCTTTGGCTTGTCTCCAGATCTCAGCTCTACCATTTGACCATTGGGGGCAGAACATAATCATGTGCTTTGGGTTCTATGATTGGTAGCCGCATGGACAACCTGGACTTAATACTCCGGGTACGTTTCTTCTGTGTAAATACGAGTTAAGCCCCATGTGCTCACTTCGTATTTGCATTGCCAAACTGCTTTGGGCCCTTGTGAGGTTACGGTGTAGGAAGAATGGTGAGCCTTGAAAACTCAGTTTTTGCCGTCCAGACTCTCTACTTTGGTAAAATGTGGCTGCTCTCCAAGTTTCGGAATCTGCAGTTGCTAACCGCCGAGGCTTTTGAGTTTGTGTCTGCTTGGCCCAGGATTTCGCCCACTCTTGGTATGCCATAATTTTCACTATCTCTGTATGTGTCTTCTTGGATTTTTGTTCACCAGATAGAATATATAGACATTTTACAAAAACAATCTGTTACCAGAACATTTGTGCTAGCTCATTAAATCTCCAAGCCGCTGTTATACCGACAAGCATGATCAAGGGCTTTCAGAAAATGGTGTAACAGTACACAATCACACGGTTTTGGCAGTAAAAACTAGTTTCTGGTTTGGTCTTGTAGGTTTGCGAAATATTTGGAGTGCGGCGTTCATGGTAATTCTTTTTTGGAAGTAAAAAAATTAAGGACTTAGCTTGTGATAAAGCACATTTTGAAGAATTGGCTATGGCCCCAGGAGATCTTGGCTCACCGCTGAGCTGCTGGTGCATGTAGAGTAGTTTTTTCAATAGGATGATAGATACGTCTGGCGGCTTTTGGTCGCGCAGGCGTGCCAAGCGCCCTACCCGTGAGCCTACTTGGCGTTAAATGAGAGCTGTAAGGATTCTGAAGAAATACTCAAGGCAGTATTCACAGGTGCCTCAATTAACCACACTGGACTTTGAATGAATGAAATCTTATTCGTGATGGGCACAGACCCTATACTCAAAGAGCATAACACGGAGAAGATTAGCTTCCCCGACGGTCATATACAATAATAAATCAGTTTAATATTTGGACTACTCACGTAGTGGGTGCATTCGCTAATACCACTAGAGACCTTGGTGCTAGGGACTTTCATCCTTCACTGAACCGTTATATCGACCAAAGGGAAAACATGGAAAACCTTTAGCTACCCTAACATGCCTTTGCCATCTTGTATATAGCCGCCGCGCGAGATATGGCCTCACAGTCCTCCCTTTCTCGACTGAGGTAGGTGTCCAGGCTACCCAGACTTTAATTCTGGGAGATAACGACCAGGAGGCAGACCAAAACGCCCTCCATCGTTGCCTGTCTTTAAAATGTCGGTTAGATTAGATTAGATTTTACTATAGTCCTATCTTAGTCTATGACTGTAGAGGACTTCTAAATCCTACATGAAAGAGACTAACAATATTTAATAAATTCAACCATGATAACTCTCAATATTTTCCTGTAGACAGTGAGGAAGTAAAGTGTCGGTGGCACTATCCAAAATCGATGCTTCTACGCACACAGACACTCGTAAGTCGAGAAGACTCAAAAAGGTGTGCGCCAAGCATGCCCATTTGTGACCTCTTCACCAGTTTGTCCCACGTCCCAGCTGCCTATCCTCCATGAAGATGTGAAGCCCCATTAGAGCAACGGTCCCCCATAGACCAACGCCCGAGCTTTGCAGTTTATAACTTAATTCCCACCTTGCAGGTATACATAGCATCGTAAATTTGTAGTGGAAGACGGCCGATTTTTGATGATGAAAATGCCCGATGCAATTGGAGTAACACCATTATTAGTAATTGGGGCGAGGTGGTGTAGTAAGATTGAGTGGGAGGATTCGCGTGAGAATGATTGGTCAAATATTTGTCAGGTAGTCGATTTTTGATATTCTTGAGGTTGCTTTCGACTTCGATTCGGACGCGATTTAGATGCGATTCTTCTTGGCTTTCCCAGATATACAGAGCATACTGAGCGATTATACCGGGACCACTGAAAGGTGAAGAATTCGTCTTTGCCGGCTCACATTACGCCTTTTTTTTTGCATCAGATGTTAATTGCGTGTGCAGCTAGCTAGCCATGAAACAATATTGGTGAAGTATAGAAAAGATGACTCAATGTAAAACTAGAGCACTCATGCCTCGGATTTCATTTACGAGTACCACTGCGAAGTTATGGTAGCTTTTTCTTCATCCCAAGTCAACCCTCATCCGTGAATACCCACCCCGGGGAACGTCTCAAAACCCCCGAGTTATCCAGACATGCCTCCATCATCTACTGATTTGTCTCCGCACAAAATATGGTCTGAGACATCTCCTTTCCAAGTGGAGTGGGTGGCCAGGCTACTTAAATTATATCAGAGAACACCACCAGAAGGCGGACCACGGCGCCTTCCATCGTTGACTTGTGTTTGCAGTGTTAGCTGCACTCTCGCAAGCGACGTATTGGCGCGCACAAAGCTTAATTCATAAAACTCTTGCCAAAATTCACGTCAATCGAAGTTATATCCTTTCTTTGCATCATCTTGTGAAATTTTCCTGATCTCTATCACGTCCGTTCCAAAAAGCTGTCTCCTAGGTTTGTGCACCACGCTTAGCTTCATCCGGCGGGTGAAAATATTAGCGTGGACGTGTATTTTGTGACGAGCTAAGGCCAGAGAAAGTCGTTGAGAGGTGTGATCATTGGAATGAGGATGTACTTGGTCGTACTTGTAGACTTCACGAGACTTAGGCAGGAGTCGACCTCGTTGAGATTCAATAATTGACGTGGTAGAGTATTTTAAACTAGTGCCTGGTAGGCCAGCTTCTATCCTATTGCGAAATTTGACTGAACTCGGCTCTTGGAGAATATGTCACTCCCAGCTTCCTAAAGGACACCGCGTACAGGTGTTTCGTCTAGCCCTCCGACACATGATCTGTGCCACCATTCCTGGCAATTTTCAAATAATTCGTTAATCCCCTTCTCCCCCCTCTGGCGCTCGTCGCATACACTCAGAAAATTGAGAATGATCTTCTGACATTCTTATCATGCCGCCTGTTCGGAAAAAGCGTCCCAACGCAATGTTGAACAAGAGAGTCCGCCCGAAGTGTCCCGCACATACACCGGGCTTTGCCTAGTCTCCAAGATGCGCGGAAATGGGCAGTGCTACAAGCAAAGGGAAGGAAAAAGACTTTCCCACCGTCTCTGCGCCCGTTACTGAAACAATCGAGATTGTCGAATTTGTTAAGGAGGTTCCTCAACCAGTCTATACCCCCTACATGATAGGAGGGCCTTCAAAATCTTCTCCAAATGTGTCAAAACTATCGGATAACGCTGCATCAAAGCAGTTCCCGATAAAGCGTCACTGACTAAAGCTGCAACTAATGCAGGATTTCCGTGCGAGCTTCGTACTTTTCTCGATGCTGAAAAACGACGCGCCGCCGAAACAGCGGCAGATTGTGAGAGGACAGACAATGTTGCTGATCGCTCGAAAGTGCCCAAAAATGAGTCCATATTAATCTACGGAGAGAAAATATTTACACTCTAATCACTATCTAACTATCCCGAACGTGTTACTAGCGCCGCATTATGTAATCAAAAAGAGCCGGATAATCTCCGGATTCAACTACTAAGGCATTAGCCTGTAACACAAATCTGGCATTCTGTTCCGCCACAATCTCTGGAGTTGAAGCAATACTCCTTCCTTTGAACAACGGGTTAAATAGACAATTCGGGGACTCGATGAGAGTCTACCTACGCATCGCTATAGCGCAATACTTGGCTACAGGCCCGGCCACTACGCCACCCGTCCTTCCTCCTCGCCCGGCAAACTCTCCCTCAAGAGCTCCCGCGGCCTCTGTGCAAACGGTTGAAGCTTTGTCGTTTAGTGATAGAAATGAGATAGAGTTTTATGGGTTCCGGTGTATGTAATGACTGGTATATTGATATTTGAGTTCCTTACTATTGTTATTGTACTAGTTAGAGTTGTTCTATATATACAGAGAGGATTTCTCAACCTATAATAGGGCTAGATCGCTTAGGCCTGGCTAGCGGCTTTCATCATCCTGTTCCTTCTCCCCCGCATATCATCACGTGCTACACAACTACTGCTCACCATGTGGTCCGAGGATGAAAAGCATTAGATCACAACACAAACTTCAAAGTCACCTGGGCCACGGTGGCACGAAATGGACTACGACAAAAAGTGATCCCAATTGTGAAAGATATGCCGCAACCTGTGGCTACAGCCCCAATGTAAGAGCCTGTAAAGGCAAAAATGGACAAACGACTGTTCCTTCGAGTTGACAGCAACCACCCGCGGCGGAAATTGTCACCCGCGGATATCTTATTCGCATTTTTGGATCATACCACATGCGTTTCCATTACACGTTACTATGTACACCGAGTTAAATCAGGTCTTGCCATATTCGCAAAAAATTGTCACGGAATGTTGTCGTGATCTAATCGAGCGAACGAAATACACGAAGTTCATTCTGATTTCCTAAATTAATGATAACGCATGAATAACTACAATGCGGAACAAAGCATCTTGAAAGGAAATTTATTTTTATAGGGGCATGACTGAGCGGACCCTAAGGCCAGCATTATACATGGGTCGCCCACAGCGAACGGCAGGAGTTTGTGCGCTAGATCCTGTACCAAAAATGATGAATAAAGACAAGGCCTCTAGCTGCCTCCTCGAAATTGGCAAGTGTCAACGCGAAAATCGAGCCTTCTTTGAGCCTCATCGCCTTCTGGATAGCCAATGTACCAGTGAAGGTCCAAACACTGAAGGGCGCTGAAACGGTCGACACAGAGTGGGTCTCTGATGTGATCGCTAGAGTGACCTTAGATGAGCCGTTACAAACACGACCACACGGGACATGCCGCCCCGGTTCATCAACTCGCAGCTGGCAGTGTCTTTTTCCTCGGGAGTTTGCATCTCCTGCGGGCTTCCGCCTTTTCAACGAGTCTAGAATAGCTTTAAAGCTCCAGCCTTACTAGAACTACGGCTCAAAAATGCACTCCGCCGTGGAGTGCAAAGCTAATACCAAGTGTCGAAATTGTGGTGGTCCTCACCGTTCAGATAGTCGAGACTGCTTGGCCCGAGCGACCCGATAACCAAGGAGTGTCACGGTTTCAGTACAAAATGCATGAGCAATCTTGCAAGTACAGTATGTTAATTATAATTCTCTAGAGAGAGAATTTCTGTAGCTAGACTACAAATGTATATACTCTCTGAGATACTCCTCTTCTATAAGGTTCTCACTATGACCAGAATAACATGGACTCCTCGACAATACCCGAGAAGATTCTTGATACACCTGTTGTCCTCATGAACCTTCAGTGTGCTTCCAGAAGGTTCACTGAGAATCTTCTAATCTCCTTATATTCCGAGATCCTTCCCAAAGATTCCCTTGCTTTCATTGCCTGTGCTAGCCAGCGCAGGCTACAGGAGCCCTAGGCTTAACAGCCATTTCAAGGAGAAATTGGTTTTCATTCGACAGGCCAGCCAACGAGAGTTTGCTGCAATAGCCCGAGCGAAGGCTGCTGGAATGAAAGCCGAGGCAGGTTGACTTCCTGCCTCGAAAGAGACGATGATGTCGGGGGGCTAGGCTTTGAGGCCTTGGATCCCGCGGTACAGGCGTGAGGTGCGAAGAGCGCTTGGAATAAGCCAGTAGTGACTTCAATAAATCTTGAAGAGGCACTGACAATTGTAGAAGAAACCCGACAACTCATCTCCAGCTCTCAGCAGAGATTGAGCAATTTTTTCATTTGGGAGATGTGAGGAACGAGGGAATGTATGAGGAATACATTGCCAGGGACTTACTTGAGAGAATCTT
Organism: Blumeria graminis f. sp. triticale; assembly: GCA_905067625.1. Classification (NCBI taxonomy): domain Eukaryota; kingdom Fungi; phylum Ascomycota; class Leotiomycetes; order Helotiales; family Erysiphaceae; genus Blumeria; species Blumeria graminis. The sequence goes on from LR898468.1 coordinate 1,035,621, forward strand.
CAGTTTTTTTATTCTTTTTGCGATTTGTCTTGGTTTTCATTTCTAACCAACAACTATTTCTGTAGTGGCTCAAGGGGTAGAAACAAGTTGGGCGTGTCACAGACATGATCTTAACTGGGAACACTGGTCTTTGACCCTAATGGGATAGCGGGTATTACCCAGGACCTAAAAATAAAAACAAACATTTGTAATTTACAACTCTAAGCCTCTACTTGCATAACATTATTTCCCCCTTCAATCTAAGTAATCTATTTCCTCATCATATATCCTAATTTAAATCCCTGAATATATATTTTCTAATTGTACTACTTGGGTTATAGACTATCTAGCACATTGGGCCCCTCTCTGACCCAGGCCATATCTTTTACGGTGCTCCTTACCTCTATTGTTTCTTGAAAGATCATTGGTATATTGATCTTGATGAGTAGTCATTCAACTCAGTGTTTACCCGTGGGATTTGGCCAACTTTTCCATGAGATCTTCTATCCCCCATAAAAAAAAGATAACAATAGAGACAGTGTGCGCGGGAAAAAGTCTCAAAAAACCTGCAGCCCCAGCCAGGCGAGGCCTAGACACCGGGACCACATGAGGTGCGCATATTCATCTATGTCTCCCTTCTTTGTAACAGTCGAGGCCGACTTGATCCAATCCACCATCTCCGTATCGGGTGCTGTTTACGCTCCGGAAACTAATCGGATGGCTTTTCCTCCGTGATCAAGGGTTGGTGATGAGTAGGGCTCCGACCCTAGCATCTGATCTGATCGTGGTTAGCTTCATGATAGTGGTGATATGTGGTTATGTTGAGAGATGAAGACGATACAGACCGCGAAAGCGATTGTGAATCCTCATCGAAGTGAGGACTTTGTTACTCAATCTCGGCTCTGCAGACTCTACCGTGAGGGCTAGAGGTTCGTAGGGGATACCACTGACAGCTGTTGAGAATAGCCCCCCTCCCTGAATATGTTGACATGCACTTGGATGTATCCCAATATCTAAGCAATACTTCCTTGCCCCTTTTTGTTCGAAATAAGGTCGGATGTGTTCTTAGCCCCTAGCCTTGAAATCATTTATTCCTCTAGACTCTGAACGTTAGAGAGTGTGACAACGAGTGCTGCATATTCTGTCTTTCTTTCCCAGAAGAATTGCAAATATTATCTTGAACCTTTTTTATCGTATGCAGACAGACCCTAGTATTTCCCACATCAAGTCTTGCCTGAAAGAATCCAGATTATGTTTCCTTGCCATGCCCTTGAAAGACAGGTGACCTGCGAAGCTCTGGATGGGGAATGCTGATTTTTGAAGCCTTTCGGTATTTCAAGCGACAATTACGACTGTGGCGTGGCAATCTCTCCGGAAGAATAGCGTAGGACTAGATGTGAATAGTGATTGGGTATATGTGTTGCATGAATAGAGCATGGGAGACATCATCTATCTGATCACGATTAGATCAGATAATTACCACTATCGTCCTTTCTGAATCTTAGACTTACATGACATGCAGTTTAGTCATATGGAATCAATCGCCAAGCCACCGCTTTGGTTCCCAGCAAGTAGAAGCTGAGTCAAAAATCGTGGCTACAAAATAGCCAAACCAGATTGCTGCAATTCCACCTGCCACTTAGACTTCCAAGATCAATTGCCATCTATAAACTGATTCATCTGAGAACGATTCGACCGTCTGGCCGATGTCGAATGACACTACCAGAACATGATCCTCGCCTGTTAGTCGGAGTTGAGCGGATCAGACGATCGTATGGTCGATCAGGGACTGGCCAGGAGGACTCGGATATATATTAGCCGGGATCAAGGTCTTGGTACCGATTGAAGGATTAAACGATCAACTCTACAATCGTATCGGTCGCTCACCAGAGCTCATACTGCGCATTCTCTTGAGGATCCCAAAAACAAGAATTCGCTAGGTTGATCCACCACTCACAATTGTGGAGGAAGGTTGGTCGGGATGGCCGGCCAGCCCAACAGGGATGGACCAGGCGATTATTTTTTGATAAAAAACCATGGGAAAATCCAACTTCACTTATGCTAAAATTTACCACTGGTATTAAGTTGAATAAAATTGTACTCGAGGCCCTACTCAGTCCATTATTATGAGTGGCTTTTACAGTTCTAATCACAAGTTGTAAACTTTTTGATACTTGATCATGAGGCTGAGGGCTTTAGCTTTGTTAATGAGGTGTAACAACTACAAATCCACTAGATTGCTAATTTAATTGTTCATTTAAACAAATATGGAGCATCAAAGTTAGCGCCACTTGCCAAAATACACCCTACCGAGCGATCCATGTACCAAAGATCCTCAAAAGCTCACGTCAGCGCTGTCAACTGAGGAAATCCTCGACTTTCGACCCATGCTAGCCGCGACAGAGATGAGCGGTTGGACGAACTTGTCATTATCGTCTGAGCGATTTCATGCCAAAACTACCATATTACTCACAGATAACCTTATTTACTCTCATCTCTTCGCCACATGTCTATCGTCCCTGTGCCATTCTGCTCTCTAATTAACTGTATATCTGTTCTGCATAATTTTGCTTCCCTACGCAAGAATCGTGCCTTTTCTTAGACCCTTCGATCGACAGGACCTAAGGATACCGTAATCTATTATGATCGCCTCAGTTCCATACCCAATTCATAGCATCTTGACGCAAAATTCTCCACATCCGTCACGTCAGCTCTGTAAACCAACCAAATTTTAAGCGATTCACCTGAGATCCCCCTTTCGTTGCCAATCGACATAACCGAGTTTTGTAGAAACTCCACAGTCTGTTGAGTATGAGTTTCTCCTGCCGCCAACCAAGCGTGCTCGTTGTTTTGCGTAACCATTGTAACATTCAGAACGATAATTATTTCCGATCTGTCCAAAAAGCTATTAGTCCTAAGTGTGACTCTAGTTTTCAAAATATCCAACTAGCTTAAAACAGATCTACAACCTAAGGAGAAAATCTTAATCGCTTCCATAAATCTGTTTCATGTCTGGGCTTTTTCATACCCACATGCCTCCTATATCACAAACGCAGTGTTCCTCGTGTGAGCGCCAGTGAGAAGATAATTTTAGTCCGAGTACAGTGAAGAGTTTGGAAAATAATTTACAATGAAAACTGTAATTCGATGCGAATCACGACAATTCCGTAACCGTTTACGATAAAAGATGCGTTATTCCATTTTAGTGGTGAAAGTGACAGTAATTCATAAAATCGAGCATATGTGCCATAAAAAGGCCGTGTTGCGATTGAAAACCTCTTACGTTAACCAATAAAGATAAGTCGATAATAGCTCCCGCATAACCCCTAACCCACACTGGAAACACCTTTCATCTGAACGCCGCCTATTTAACCCATTTATACTGAGACCAATTTCAGACATTTTCGTACTTCGCCACGGGAAATTGCACCCTCCCCGATAAATTTGCATCCGCACCCGTGTATCCCATGTAAGCTGTCTCTTCTTCCTCTTGTCTAATGTGCTGTGGAACATAACCAGATGGACGTTCTGTGTAGGGGCTGTTACCTACACCACTGTAGTATGGAGTCTCATGCTCGCCAGAATTATGGACGACTACATAATCGTCACTATGGGGTGCAGTGCTAAAAGCCTCCTTGTCTGGATCGATCATGGCGGCATTGTATGGATTTCGAGAAACACCTGGAAGATAACCTTCGCGCTTCCAGTACATGACGCCGTAAAGAGACATTACTGTTGTAAGAACCCAGAAAATCCTGCGGTTTTGAAGAGTCAGCTAGTGTCTAGTAATTTAACCCTCATCTTTGTAAAATCCAAAATAGTCTTAGTTTATCTGGATTGATGAAGCTGCTTAGTTCCCGTTTTTTGTAACGGTCTAGCGTCTATTATGGTGTAGAGTAGAAAGTACGAACCATGTCACAAAGCCGAGGCCTACGATGGCCTTACTGACACCACATGCCCCATAACATCTATTCGTTGAGTTGTATGAGGCTTGCGCAGAGAAGCCTGATATCCAGAGGATTGCAAAGAAAAAGTCGACGGTTGCCAGAGCGTACGGCTGGGCAAACTTCCTAGTGCGAGGAAAGCGTACGATCATGGTGAGATATAAGATTGCTGGTACGGTCAAGAAAACCTTTAATATCAATAGTTAGTTATTTTTTGTCAAAAAAGCTTGTGAACCTCATGTGAGAGACAAACTAGACCAAACTGCCATCCTACTCGGCCGTCAATTAAAGTCGCTCTGCTAAAGACAACTAATTCGAGCACAAAAATGAAAACTAAGCATAATGCCTGGATGCAGTGACAGCCAAGTTTTACCGATTGCAGGTTGTGTGGATCGAATTCGATCAGTGCCATTATTTGTCTGGTTATTTGGATAGAATTGGTTACAGTACTTTAGATGGAGCAAGCAGATAAATATGATAAGTTGTTTGGTTTACTTTGATCCCTGTTACACTTCGGCGTGCTTACAGGATGAGGCTGGCGGGATGGTGGGTTTGAGTCGAGGATGATGATGATGATGGTGATAAGATGGGCTAGAATTGGAGGGACTGACTTTAACTTAGCTCTTGACCCCCCAAATTCCTAGCGTAGACTATGACGGGAGATTCCATGACTGGCTGAACATCGTCTAGCCAAAAATAGACGAGGGAAATTTGGACTATTTCATGCATCTTGGAGCCAGCCAATCTTTTGCGCCTACGTAAGATCTAAGGCAACAATCTTGTTAGAAGCGACTGACCCCATGGATCTATCAAGAAAATATTACTTATATCCACCAGGCAAAGCTTCATTCCGCAGACGCCTTTATTCATAAAGCAAACTGTCCGGAAATGAAGCGCAACCATTTAATTATCATGTGTACTCGAGATTTACCCCTACCCCTCCTAGACTGATTACCACGGCCGGCTATCTACAAGAACCACACGTCGATTTGTTTCATTTCATAAGCAATACTGGCAACGGAAAATCTCATGTCCGAAGCTGCTGCAGCGAAGCCCACGAGAATACCGGTTTGGGCGCTTATAATGATGCCTACGCGCTTAGTCATATTTCCTCAAGTTTTACTTGCCAGGATCATTCGTCTAGCCTCTTGACATCATATTTGTGGGCATGTTCCGACTGCCCGTCTTACGCGTTCGCCCTGTCTTTGATTTAAAGTGCTTATCTCGTCACGAACCATACTCATTTCAAGCATAATAACTATTGAAGCCAATTGAAATTTATGTTGCCCAGCATTGTGACCTGTCTAGGATCGAAGAGGGGTGGGGTGTAGTTAGCTTTATTCATCAAACGCTTTACGTCCTAGGCTTAAATGTTCATTTTGATTTTTATTTGCGTTAACTTCGAGTCAGCAAGTTGCAAGTGATGTAGAGGTGCATGTAAACTTGTGTAGTTTTATTCGTCATCCTGACTTGGTACCCTATGGGTCAATTCAGGTGTCTAAGATTATCTAGCATATTGGGCACCAGCCCGATTCAAGATACCTTGTACAGTGCTCTTCTCGTCTTTCGTTACTTGAAAGATCTTTGATATATTTCCCATGTTGGATAGTTATTCGGCTCGGTATTTACCCTCGGAATTCAGCCATTTTTTCCACGTAACTTTCTCCCTAAATGTTGTATAAGTAACATTTATACCAAAATATAAAAAATGGAAGTAGTGGAAACTGCGTGTGCGGGAAAAAGTCTCAAAGAACCTGCGGGCCCAGCCAGGCGAGGCCTAGACACCGGGACCATATGATAAGCATATATTAATTTTTATCTCCCTTCTTTGTGATATTAGAGACCGACTTGATCTAATCCACCATCGTTGTATCAGGTGCAGGGTACGCTCCACAAACTCATCGAATGGCTTCTGCTCGATGATTCAGAGTATATAATGAGTAAGACTTCCTCCCTATCATCTGATTTTATCGTGGTTAGCTTCATGATAGCGGTGGTATGGGGGTGTGTTGGGAGATGAAGACGACACAGACGGCGAAAACGGTTGGGGAATCTCATCGGAGGGAGGACTTTGATACTCAATCTCGGCTCTACAGACTTTACAGTGAGTACTGGAGGTTCATAGGGGATAACATTGATAAGCGTTCAGTCTTCGTCTCCCGCCTGTTAGCAGTAAGGCGATCATTTTAAAATTTCTCAGAATAAGATGCGAGAATCAAGTTCAAAAGTGGGATACGAAAACGGGACACGAGAACGGGGTACAAAAATTACGCACGGTAAACTGTGTCACTGTCGGTGATAATAATTGTGTTCAAGGTGGCTTTCGTTATCCTCTTAAATCGGCAGCTCGCCAAAAATAGAAAATGAGCTATCTCTGGCCAAGAGGCCTTGTCAGGTTTGCCTTATACATAGCTTAATGGTCGAAATGCGTGCCGTTGGCAGGCCGTTAATGATTCTAGTCTGGCCTTTTGGTCATATGGTTTTGTATCTCTCTCACACGGATGAAAAAACAACAACTTCTATCCCTGTACGAAATGTCCCAGAAGAAGTCTCCTATCGAGGAGAGGATGATGGCGCTCGAGGAGGTTGTCAAAAAGAGCCTCGCGGATCCCGCTCGAAAAGCTGCACCAGCAGTGGTTTCGGGCGCGCCGACACCAAGGAGCTACGCGTCGGTCGTGGCTCCGCAAATGACAAAGACAGCGGTTAGAATAAGAATCGATGGCGCACAAAACTTGCAGCCACAAGAGCTGCTCTCAAAGGCACAGCAACATATTGAAGGTGCATTTGCAATTCGACAGATGCGAAGCAACGACACCGAGGTGTTTGTCCAGTCGGCGTCTCAGAGAGACGCGGCGCTTAACATGCGACAACCAACGGATTTTAAAATTTTGCGGCAAACTTTCCTGTTGAGGTTTCCGGAGTCCCACTGCGGACAAGAATTGAGGGTGGCAGAGATGCCAACAACTACGCCATCATCAGGGAGATTGAGACGGCAACGAAGGCACGTATTCCAGGCCTGGTAATTAATAGAATACGATGGCTACATGATGGAAAGGAGCATCAGCGATCGAAGAAAAACGGTCGCAATCGTGGTTCAATTGTGGTCAGCCTCCCATCGGAGGCAATGCAAACGGAGGTAGTTCGACAGGGCCTTGTTATTAACGCCATGCTCTTCACCGCGCAGGTATGGTCGCCACGGGCTCAACCAAAGCAGTGTTACAACTGCAGCCAATGGGGACACTCAGGCGTCGTGTGGAAAGGCAGCCAGGTGCGGTGAGTGCGCTGGCGCTCACCAAACTCGGGACTGTCCGAGGAAAAGGGTTTCTTGTGCCAACTGCGGCAAGGAACATCGTTCATGGCAGAAAGCAGCGTGTCGGACCTACCAGGTTTATAAGGGTAGTGTGGAGAAGGCTCGGATGGAGCTGTTATCGAGAACGGCAGATATTTGGAATGAAAAACCAACAATGGCGCCAACACAAACAGTCAGACCAACTGATGATCAGGGATTTACTTTGGTCACCAGTAAAAAGGCTGAAGGACTCAAACGAGGGCCAGGACGACCGCGTAAGGTAGTCGAAGCCCCAGTGGCACCGCCATCGGGACCTACTCTTCGAACACTTTGAAGACCAACGCCGAATGAGGAGGTGCCTTCTCTTTTCAATTTCTCATAACGTTAGTTTGATCGAAGGGGGAGTTAATGAATTTCGAGGAAAGTTTACATAATTGCGGTTGAAAGGAACGTCCTCAGCATAAAGCCGGGTCGGTTCAAAGTGGCAGGACATCGGGTTTTGTTTGTTGAGAGCTTTTTCCCTTACCAAAGCGGCTTACCGTCTTCATGGTTCTGTATATAGATACCGCATAGGACGTTAAACGAGACTAATTCAATTCAATTCATTCTATCCCTGTACACATGTCTTCTTAAAAATTGACCATCAGCGGTATCTTCGGCCGAGTTGTACTAGCTAGAGCCGGAAAATTCGAAATTTCCACCTTCCAATGGTACTGGTGTAATCGCTCAGTATGCTCTGCACATTTGGGATAATTGGGATGAATTGCAACCGAGCCGAAGACGAAAGCAAACATAGGCATATCTATTATAGACGACTTTCGTTATCGGGTCTGTCGTTTTCACGCGATTTCTCTACCTCGGTCCTCCCACCTATTGAAAGGCTATGCTGAGCTGGAATGACGTACCGTTAGGATGAAGGTATGGAAGGAGGTAGCTATGGCTTTAAGAGAAGTAAAGTTCGTGAGTTATACTCTTAGGACTTGGATCAATGGACGAACTTGAGGATATTCCCTAGTATTCTCAAGTGTGTAAATAATATGGAGATTTTTTGAATTTCCTATTGTATGAATTGCTTAATTTATCTACGTGACAGGACCTTCTTCTATTTACATGAATAAGGGGGTTCTGCACACTAGTGGATGTTCCAACATCTGTCCTTGTCTAACCGAGAAAGGAAGGATGTGAGAGATCCTAGTGCCAATAGATACCATTAGGAATCTATTGGGAAATACTATGTCATACCAATGAGTGATGATTTAGGTCAATCATATCCCATGGCGCATGTGCACATTATTCTAATGTGAACAGTTTATTGTAATGCAGTCATGTTACTCCCTTAATTACAACACCACCAACTACCTTTCCTCGTGTCTCGAAGAATCCCAATTTCGCCCCAAGCTTTTACACTCGCTCCATACTAACTATTTAGCCGGAATCAATCACGTACTAGTAGCTCTGTCTGTACCGGTGGTAAATTGTTTCTCCTTTCCAGCATGTAGATCTATTTTTTATTTTATCTGCGGTATAGTTAACAGAAGGCACAGAAGAAGGGTGCTTTTGGTGTATTTCTAGTTTGGGGCACCTGGCATGAAGGCCGTGGCCCGGTTAGTATACGCCAGGATCATAGGAGCGTCGGCACGTCGGGTAGTTTTTCTAGACTGAGCTAACCGGCATGTGGTTTCTGAAAAGATCTACGTTGTCACGGATTGGTCAGATTTGGATGTACGGCACATAGACAAAATGCTAGTGTCTTATGGTCTCACACGATCAGATCGCACAGTCACAAGAGCAGATCTCGCTGGAGCTGAGGGGTAACAGAGTATTGATGTATATAGGCGCATAGATATCCTACATTTAGGGGGAGATAGAATTCACGTATTAGTCTCAAGCTCTACACAATATCCATTGTAGTTAGGAGCCACGAGACACCACGTGATAACATTTCATTCTTACACACACACCCACCATTTACTAAGTACACACCGCGCGCCTAGAAACCTCAGGCATGTGACCTTGGGAAACGCGTTGCGCGCTGGCACGACGTATAAAAAGAAAAAACCCTCGCCTTATCAACTACTAGACACCCCCTGCTACAAAATTAAGACGCTACTGATACCCGCATGGAGGAAATGAAGTCATAATATATGAAGCACGGGTCTTGGATTATGGAGACTGTCTCTCTAATGGGAATAAACAACTTGAGGGAGGACAGGTGGCTGAGATGTGGAATTAGAGATGGAAGAGAACTCTCGGGGACATGCTAGGAATGACATTTTAGAGGTGTTTTAGACTTAAGAATATTTTTGGGCGTAAAGACAGCTGTTTCGGGAAGTTAGCCAGGAGGGCTTCCATTGTCGATAAGTCAAAGACACTACCTAGTACCCCAGACGGCACAGAATAGGTTGGTCTAAGCTGCCATACAGCAATCACACTGTGTCAAAACTTTTCTTAATTTTCAGCACGATCTTTGGGATAGAGTTGGAAGGATGCTAGAAAGGTAGAGAGTGAATTTCCAGAGGTACCCACAAGTCTGCAGCGCCCAGCTAGCCAGCCTCTTCAACCGCTCTGGAAGGGTCTCAATGTCTTCGGATTTAGTCCTAATGTCGGTATTAGGATATCTCCGCAACAAGTAGGTGTGCAATTTTTTCCGGTTACTGTACACCAGCAAATGGCCATGGGTTTTGTTGGCTGGAGGTGAAAGATAATGAAGGGCAAAGGGCTTCTCTAAGTGTATGATCGAATGAGGACTTGTGAGGGGTGGTACTGTTTGAGGGGAGCTGCATAGGAGGCATAGGAGAGGATATACTACTAGATAAGTATCCCTGACTTGCATGTCACTTATAGCTGAGGATTCTAAGCGCGCGCGTATTTTTTTGACTCAAACGGTCCTAAGCTATTGATCTACGTCCTCTCCAATTGGGAAGGAGAGGCCTAACACCACATTTAGCGCGGAGAAAAGTAAATGGATGATTGAAGCATGTCTGGGGGACTCAGGGATTTTAAGACGTTTACCTGGGTAGGTACTCACGGATGAGGGCTGACTTGGGGTGAAGAAAAAGCCGCCATAATCTCGCAGTGGTACTCACAAATCTTCTTTCTTTGCATCAGATGTTAATTGCGTATACAGTTGTCTAGCTATGAAACATTATCAGAGGAAGAGTACAGAACAGGTGACTCAATTTAAAACTAGAGCACTCGTGCCTCGGATTTCATTGGAAAATACCATTGCGAAGTTATGGTGACTTTTTCTTCACTCCAAGTTAACCCTCATCCCTTAATGCACACTGAAGGAAAAGTCTCGAAAAGCCCGAGTTACCCAGGCATGCCTCCACCATCCACTGAAATCTCTCCGCGCGAAATATGATTCGAGGCGTTTCTTTCCAAAGTGGAGTGGGTGGCCAGGCTACTTAAATTATATCAGAGAACACCACCAGAAGGCGGACCACGGCGCCTTCCATCGTTGACTTGTGTTTGCAGTGTCAGCTGCACTCTCGCAAGCGACGTATTGGCGCGCGCAAAGCTTAATTCGTAAAACTCTTGCCAAAATTCACGTCAATCGAAGTTATATCCTTTCTTTGCATCATCTTGTGAAATTTTCCTGATCTGTATCACGTCCGTTCCAAAAAGCTGTCTCCTAGATTTGTGCACCACGCTTAGCTTCATCCGGCGGGTGTAAATATCAGCGTGGACGTGTATTTTGTGACGAGCTAAGGCCAGAGAAAGTCGTTGAGAGGTGTGATCGTTGGAATGAGAATGTACTTTGTCATACTCGTAAACTTGATGAGACTTAGGCAGGAGTCGACCCCGTTGGGAGTAAAACTTTGACATGGTGGAGTATTTTAAATCACTGCCTCATGGGCCGCCTTTTTTGGTATGGCGAAATTTATCTGAACTTGGCTCTGGGAGAATATTTCACTCCCAGCTTCCTAAAGGACACCGTGTAAAGGTGTTAAGTCTTGCCCTCTGAAGCTACCTTTTTTTTTGCATCGAAACTAGCTTTATATAGCTAATAATTTACATGAATGAGAAAAAACAAAAAATCGAGGGAAATTTTCGATGCCCTGATTCGGTGCCCTGCCCCTAAACAGCTTTCTTATTACAGTTTGCCTATATTATTTGTATCCCAAAAGATCTCAGACTCTTCAGTCTAACTTGACTCCCCATAACATCCCGTCACGGTGAGAAATCGACAGAATTCTACCCATCTCTTTGGTCTGCATGCGAGTTTGTTAGCATTTGAAGTCGTGTCACGTGCAAAGGCCCAGGGCATATATTTTTATTGTACTAATTGATTCAAAGACAATGTAGGCGCCAGCATGTCGGGTAGTATTATATAGACTGGGCTAACCGGTACGTGAGGAGCTCACGTACTGTGCGCGGGCACGACGTTGAATATTTCTTTGAAATTGATTTCATTTAACCCGATTTGGCGCCCTGTGGGCCCATCGAGGCGGCTATGAACCTATCTAAATATTTACATGAGGGGGAAACCATTACGATAAAAACCCCCTCCCCCTATTAGCTTTTATATATCTGTGGTCCTCCGTTGTCTACAGGAAGTAAAATTGGACTTAAGTCCGAGACAGGACAAGCTAAAATTGTATTGAGCCTCGCCATCCTTTCCCTGCCCTCGCGTGCTGAAAAGTGATGAGTATGGTCTTGAGTTTGACCCCGATGGCGCAAATATTTGAGGTAATGGGTTGACCAGGAGCTGTTTGCGCGGGCGTCCTGGCTCTCTCTTGAATACCTCTGGCTTTTGGTGGGACACAAGTGTGAACCCTTGGTTATCTATTAGTTTTTCCGCTGTTGTTTGTATACTTGTCGCTGGTATAATCTCCTCTCTCCTTAGTTCCGCCGTTCTTTCCAGTAGTCCATACCGTGCCCTTTGGACACTAGCCTTGTAGGATTCGAAGTTCGGACACGCCCCCTTCTACCACGACATGTGGGCTTTACCGCAGTTGCAGGGGGATTATTCTCAACACCTGTCAGTGGTGTCCCCTACGAACCTCCAGCCCTCACTGTAGAGTCTACAGAGCCGAGATTGAGTAACAAAGTCCTCACTTCGATGAAGATTCCCACTTGCTTTCGCGGTCTGTATCGTCTTCATCTCTCAACATAGCCACATATCACCACTATCATGAAGCTAACGACAATGAGATCAGATGCTAGGATCCGAGCCCTACTCATTACCAACCCTTGATCATAGAGGAAAAGCCATCCGATAAATTTACGGAGCGTACCCAGCACCCGATACGGCGATGGTGGATTGGTTCAAGTTGGCCTCGACTACAACAGAGAAGGGAGATATAGATGAATATGCGCACCTCATGTGGTCCCGGTGTCTAGGCCTCGCCTGGCTGGGGCTGCAGGTTTTTTGAGACTTTTTCCCGCGCACGCAGTTTCCATTGCTACCATTTTTATTTTTTTTGGGTAGAAGGTTCCGTGGAAAAGGTGGCTGAATTCCACGGGTAAATACTGAGCCGAATAGCTATTCATCAAGGGGAATATATCAATGATCTTTCAAGTAACAAAAGAGGATAGGAGCGCTGTACAAGGTGCGGCCTAGGTCAGAGAGGAGCCCAATGTGCTAGATAGTCATAGACTCAAGTAGTACAATAAACACATACACACACACCGCAGTTGCAGCATAGCACCGACTTCTTCGGGCAGTATCTAGTCTAATGAGTGCCCGCACACTCACCACATCTTTTCGCCCGAGTGCACGAGGCTTGGGTATGCCCCCATTCGCTGCAGTTGAAGCTCTGCTTCATTTGTGCTCAGAAGGACCAGAGCTGGGCCGTGTATAGCATTGAATTGGGTACAATGCCGTTTCGAATCACCTCGCGTTGAAGAGCCTCTGTCGGCAGGCTTGCGATAACTGACCCTCGAGTATGGCCGTTCTTGTTCATCCATTGGTGCTCCTTCCCGTTGTAGAGCCATCTTAGCCTGTTGATTTGGATTCCTGGAATCCTAACGTTAGTCTCCGTGGTGATTTGATGAATTATTCTGCCGTTGTCGGCATTCTTTCCTCCTTGTATCATTGTCACCAGTGGGATATCCAAAATTTTAACAGGGTAATCCTGCTTCAAGACGCAGAACTCCTTTGGCTGAGCTATATTCAGGGCAGCGTCTCGCTGTGAGACCGATTGCACGAACACCTCAGTATCATTATTCCGCAATTGCCTTCCGACATATGCTCCCTCGATGTGTATTTTTGCCTTGTTAAGCAGCTCTACCAGCTGCATTATGTCTGCTCCTTCTACTCTTATTCGAACAGCCGCTTTAGTTGCGGGAGATGCAACGACCGAGGCGTAAGTTGGTCGCCCTCCCATTGCTTGTGTTGACCAAGGAGTAGACTTGCGCACTGGCTCCTTGAAACTCTTCTTAATTGCCTTTTCTAGGGCTAGCATCCTTTCCTCCATTGGCTGTGCCGAAATCTCTGATTGTAACATCTGCATGTGGGCTTTGAAGGCGTCAAGAGCCTCATCTATCTCCACCATCGGTGCCGCAGATATGTAAGCACCTGAATTCACCAGTCTGCCTCGGACCTTACTTAGATACGAGGACGACACATGGGGTGATGACCCTCGCCTCTTCCGGAAGGAAAGCTCGCGAACTGGCCAGGCAGATGGTTACAGACTGGTGGCATTCGAATCGCCCCAGACATTATGTCGACCTCGAACTCGAGATGCGACGCAAGAAACCGCCAGAACTAGCACTACCAAGGGCAGTCTAAGATCGCTTAATAGCCGCTCGAGCCGGACATGGAGACTTCGCGGCTTATCATCGCCGCTTCAACCACACTGACGCTACACTTCACTGCGAGTGTGGGAGGGAAAAATCAATCGGTCACCTTGTTCAGTGTCGAAAAGCACTGGCAACATGGCGGCTGAAAAGCGGAAAGCGAAGGGCGCCAGCTATAGAAACAATGCTCGGATCAAGCGGGTGGCAACTGTTCAGGGACTGCGTCCAGGAGGGCGGAATATACGCGGAGGCTAGCCGGGGGATGGCAGGGATACCTGTGACTCGGAGGTGATGAACGAAAGCCTAGGTGGTTTGGCATGGAAGTAGGGATAGGAATCGAGGCTCGGGCGCGTGGTGGCCGAGGCGGAACGATGGAAGGGAGATTGTCAAAGTTTTTCTTCTGTAATGCAGGATTTTGCGTGGAAGTTTTCTTTTGTTTTGTTTTCAACTCTGGGCTGCTGTACTCGTCATGCTTCAACACATAGATGCGTTTCGGCATGGTTCCGGTCATTGAGGTGGGACGAGGCACTTGTACTTTACGGTAGTTAACCTGATCCGGCCCGACCCCACTCGTGCTCAAGCTCCAGTAGGAGTGCGACGGTAGTTACTTCACCTAGCACGTTAATGAACAAAAAACGCACAATTCGAGAAATTCGAAAATTCCCTACATCCCTTTTCCCTTCTCATGATTATTCCTGTGCTTGAGTTCTTGAATTGATGACCATCGAAAGGCGTCCCAAAATGCCTCCGATGAAGAGCAAACGACCGAAGTCGACCATTTCTGTCGGCTTTGAACGGACATACATGTGTCCAAAACCTCCTGGCCTCGCGCAAAAATTATCAAGCTTGTTTGCGAGTGAGGCCTTTGTCCCAGGGAAGTCTTCCACCCTTCCCGACCAAGAGATGACTGATTCTGATCCGATCAGAACAGAAACGAACAGTCAACAGACCGCGAAACCCGCTGAGCTGGTCCTCGAGGCAAGCAGCTCCAGGAAAGGAAAGGAGGTCGTCAGAGAGAGGACGACCGAACGTGCAGAATCGTCTGCCGGAAAAAATGCTGTGCCAGCCTCAAAAGGCGCAGCATCGACATCAGCTATGGAGTTTCCCCCGGAGCAGCAAACCGTGATGGAGGCCGAAAAGCGACGTACGACGCAAATAACGGCCCGCCTCGCCATCTGCTCGACTGCGATAAACAGTGTTGAAGCAGCACTTTCGCCTCTTTCGATCGGCGAAAATAAAGAATTCGTAGACGGTATAAAAGTCTACCTACGAGCAGCTATTGGCCAGTTCGTTCAATCCGGTCCAGGAAGCACACCACAAGTCCTTCCTGCCCGGCCCGCCAACCCTCTCTCACCGAGGGCTCCAGAAATTAGGGCACCTAACTCTACGACAACCCAGGCTCCGGCCCCAAAGACAACTTGGGCCACCGTAGCTCGGGCAGGCCTAGTCAGTAGCACTGGGCCATCGACAAAAAAGGCAGCACCGCCCGCCCAGAAAGCAAAAAGTGCCAACTCGAGGACAAAAGCCGATTCACGACTTTTTCTGCGCCTTGACTATTTCCATCCCCACCGTCTCCTCTCCCCAGCTGGAGTAAGGCTAGCGGTGTCTCAGGCGCTGGGAACCGCTGCCAACAATATCACGTTGGTTCAGCGGGTAAAGACCGGCTTTGCAATAACCGCAAAGGATGAACTCGCTCGAACAGAGCTCCTAGATTCCTCCACATCACGGAGCGAATCTGGAGTCAAACTGGAACCAGCATCAAATCTGGTTGCCATGCAAATTGCCACCGTCCTGGAGACAATTCGAACTCTTGCTGGCCCAATCGCCGTGACGGCAAAGATGGTTGCCGACGAAGTCACGCGAGTGACCCAGTTGGTTCCCTTTCTAGTTCGTCCTCATGGGACTAGCAAACCAAGGGCGCCCTACTCAAATTGGCAAGCGCTATTTCCCCGAGAATCCGCTCCTCGACCTGGATTCCGCCTTTTCGACGACTCTGGAGCTGCAAAGATCTTCCGACCTCGTCGCAAAATCGAACAATGCAAACGGTGTCTTGAATTTCACGCCACCCGTGGTTGTTCCCGCGCTCCAGCTTGCTGGAAATGCGGATCTAATATGCACTCAGAATCAGAGTGCAAGGCTCTCACCCGGTGTCGAAACTGTGGGGGACCTCACCGATAAGATTCCCGGGCCTGCTTAGCCAGACCTAGCAAGTCCGGACCGGTGACAAAAGAGCAGCTCGCGCGGATCCGCTAGATCCAGCAAGGGGAGTTCGCGAAAGTGGCACGATTTAGAGCTGCAGCCAAAAGGGCCGAAGAGGCAACGATGGCCTCAACGAAGGATGTCTCGATGGCCGAGGGATCCGGTTTCGGAATCCTGGGGTCCAAAGAAGAAGTTTGAGGGTACAGCAACCCTCGGTGAAGTCTACAAAAAGCTTCAATATATATAGCAGGATACCAGCTGAATTCAGGGTATCTGTAAACGTATCTTTCGCTCTTAGCGGAGATAAGAAAAAGTCACCTGGAAGATGTGGCAGGAAAGGGAACGGGCGAGAAGCGCGGGATCCGGACCAAACAGTATTTCTTCCAAATTTGATTTCAGTTTTTGATTTATGTTTTTGATTTTAGTTTTGCTGTTAACTTCTACAATTTCAGTAGAAGTTCATGCGGTTGGGATTAGTTGGGCCTGTACGCAGTGATCCTTGCCGGCTCCACCGGTCCTTGATCCAATGTGGAAAAGATAGCTTTAGCTTAGGACCAAAAGTAAAAAAAATAAAAATAAATTTGAGAAATTTGAAAATTCCCATTTTCCCATTTTCCTCCCCTTAAATCACCCTCCGAACTTCGAAACATCAATTTCTCGTGGTACCGCGCCACTCAGCCTTGAAATGGCACCGGTACCCCCAAAATCCGCGAAGCCCGTAAAAATTGTGTTAACCACTAAAGTAGTAAAGCACAACTACCAGACGCGTCTGGAATCACAGAAGCAAATGCTGAACAAAGAAAAAAGCATTGCAATGCAAAAAGCGACAACAAAGGGACTGACGCAGAACGACATCGATCTCGAAGGGATGGAAGCCGACATAATCGCGCAGATGGAAGAAAGCGGCAAAACCGACATTGAGATGGAGGATGCCACTCCCATAATTGATGCTTGGATCAGAAAGGGCCTAAAGGACTTGCGTTGGGCAACTGCAGGAGCAGAGAGCTCCCAGAAGGCGTCAACAGCACCAACGATTGCCGTCGAGAAAGTAGTCTCGGCGAAAGAAATGCCAGAATCCGCCCGCGTTGCGGCACGAAAAATCGCGGTTCCGATAGCAAAGCGGACACCAACCGCGAGCATACCGAGGGGAACGGAAGACCCCCATAACGCAAAGGCAGCAAATGCCTCACAACTTCCGCCAGCCCCGGCCTCGATTCCCGGGATGACTGTGCGCGATAACCAATCTGCTGGTGATGCTCCCACCAGTGTGGCACAAGAATACCCGCCAGAAATCGAAGCTTTGTTGGAAGACGAAAGAAAGCGGGCTAAAAATGCCCCTGCCAGACTCGAGATGGGTTCATTAGTCACAAATACATTGGAAAGCGTTATACTGTCACTAAAAACGACGGATAACGAGGAATACTTGGACGAGATGAACGCATGTCTAAGGGGCGCTCTCGCCCACTTCCTACGCACTGGAACTACACCAGTGCCGACAAGCCTCCCCCCCGCCCCGTCAGCCAGCAGGCCAGCAGCAGCGGGCCTCCTCCAATTTCAACAGCCAGGCCAGCAAGGCCTACCGTCTCAGTGCCCAAGGTAACTTCAAACTGGGCAACTGTAGCCGGGAGAAGACCACCCAATCAGCCGGCGCCAGTGATGATAAGCCGTGCTCCACAAAAGCTGACCCCGCCGACCAAGAAATCGGACAAGACGGTCCCTTCGTCCACGCCGGACAACCGATTGTTCCTCCGGCTGAATTCAAAGCATCAGTGGCGAAAGATGTCTCCAGCTGGTATCAGAGATGCTGTGGCGCAGCTCACCAACGCGCCAAAAGTAGACATTGAACATGTCTACCGAGTCCCAACAGGTTTCGCACTTCGAGCGAAGAATCAGGAATCTCGCCAGTTCCTACTGAATGCGGCGGAATCTTTCCTCCCTATCGATGAAAAACTGGAAGAGGCCTCCGACATTGTGGCGCTCCGGATCTCGACGGTCCCCGTCGCCATTCACACTCTTCTTGGAAGGGTGCCAGTGACGGAGGAGATGGTGATCGAGGAGATCACCAGGGTTACAAAGGCCGTTCCAGTCAAAGCTCGGCCTCACGGGAAAAATCACCCCGGCGCGCTATACCAGTCATGGCTCGCTCATTTCAAGAGGGGAGCGGAACCAAGACTAGGATTCCGCCTGTTCGACGACTCGGGCGTCGCGGTACGACATCAACAGCGACAGACTGTGCAGCAATGCAAACGCTGCCTGCAGTTCCACGGAACGCGTGGTTGCTCCCGTGCCCCAGCTTGCTGGAACTGCACCTCCACGATGCACTTGACGGACGAGTGTCATGCGCACACCAAGTGCCGCAACTGCGGAGGACCGCATAGGTCCGACAGTCGAGCTTGCCTGGCGCGCCCCACCAAGTCCGGGCCGGTAAGCAGAGAGCAACTGGCTACCATCCGCATGGCTAGTCAACGCGAGCTAGCGGCAGTAGTGAGGGCAAAAGCCGCTGTCCGTCGCGCTGAGGCAGCAACTCAAGCGGCCGCCAAGCAGACGGAAGCCGCACCTGGAGCAGTGAAACCAAACAACAGGTTCGAAGTTCTAATGACCGACGTCACCCCCGACGCCATGGCCACAGGAACGACGAATCCTGTTGAGTCCTCCTGAAGGGCTCCTCACGGGTCCCTGTATGAATATTGGCGTTGGTAGGGTACCTATGGGAGAAGTATACGGATATTAGTCACGTGGTGTCAGTGCGGCGTTGGGGTTTACTTCCGTTCTGTACTCATGATAGAGATAGATAGATATACGTTTTTTAGATCAATAACTCTGTTACCCATTCTTTGTGCTAGCACATAATTTTGAACCGGTGATAAACCGACAGTCCCTTCTAGCCTCCCACCTACGATAAGTTTTATGTCGATCAACGTAGGTAGGGGAGGTCAATCACATGACATCGCGCTTTCCCGAGCTTATGAGCTAGGCGTGGATGTGGTGCTAATACAAGAGCCTTCGTGGAAAAAAGCCACAAAGGAGACAAAGTCACACCCTGGTTACGACTGCCATACACCACATGGCGGCGTAAACGTTCGACCCAGGGCAGTGACTTATACGCTAATAAACAGTAGAATCCACTCAGCAACTCAAATCTTTCCCTGCGATCCCCCGACGGCGGACTACTGCTGGGTCGTGGTAAACAGAGTCACGTTTCTCAACATGTATAAAGACCCAAACAACCCAACAGCGATTCGACCACTCCTCAGCTGGGTCCCACAAACAAGATCTGTCGCAGCTGGCGACTTCAACGCGGTGCACTGCGCCTGGGAACTAGAGACTACCTACCCATGCGGACAAGGAATTGAAATTGAGAGATGGACGGAACGTCACAATCTCACTTGTCTGGCTGTGGGCGAGCCAATGCATCGTGCCGGGAATACACTGGATCTTGCTTGGACCAACATCAACGGGGCCCAAGCATGGGTGGATCGTAATGAGTGCGTAACCAGCGACCATCTTCCGATTCGAGGACGAGTCCCCACCGGATCCGGAAAAAGGGACTAGGAGCCTTCACTAATCAGGGTAACGCGTAGCAATTTGCCGAGATTCGCCCTTGCTGTAAAGCAGTTTACACACCCGCCAACAGCCCTGGACTCGGTTTGCAAGGCGAACGAATACGCCAAAGATCTCTGTTCCGGCCTTACTAACGCTATCAAAGCAACAAGAAAATGAAGGAACAAAAGACACGGCAAATTTGCGCCTTGGTGGACTCTAGAATGCAAGCTAGCTCACACTGAATATCGTGTAGCAGTGACTCCAGAACAGCGATGGATGCATGCGAAGAAGCTGCGCTCAACCCTCAGAGAGGCAAGGAAAGAGTACCAGACGCGTCAAGTCGAAGCGATCACAACACCAACTGATGTGTTCAAGTTGATGCGCTCGGCCGAGCCAAGGCAAGCAAGTACCTCCCCTCCGCTGAACCACGAAGGGAAGATGTACTCCGACCCAGCCGAGCGGGCTGCGGTACTGCGAGACGCTCTTCTGGTACGGCACCAAGCGATGGACGATCTACCGCCACTCGATCCGCCAAGCACTAACCAAATTTCCTGGAACGATCATGTCTCAGACGAGGAGATCCGCATGTGCACCATAGGTGTCACGGCACGGCATTCTGCTCCGCCATGATATACAATTACGTGGAGGGAGGATGTGAGACTGATGGCTGATGCAGGAAGGAGCACGGACGCGGCGATTTAGTGGAAACCCGCCCGAATAGGAATAGCCTCAGGGCTTTTTGTAATGAGATCCTGTTCTTTTCTATTCTTCTCCAGCTTAGTATTTGCTTCACAGATTGAATTATCGCCATACAAGCTGTACTTTCACTTGTGCCTATTCTACGCCGTGACATAATACTAAGCTCCCTAAACTACTCAACGCGACCTCTGTAGAGAGGTAAAATACTAATTTCAGACTCAGTAATCTGTGGACAGCGTTTCGCTCACGATTATCTGGACAGTCATTGGCTAATTGTCTCGCTAATAAAGGAAAGCAGAAGATGCCAGGAGAGTGGCCGAAGGAAGACTTCACAACCTCGGTGTACGCCACCCGCGCACCCGGGGAAGAGGAGGACCTCACTACGAAGATTGATGTTCCATGGTATCAGAAAGTCACTTTTGAATTGTTGGACAAGGATTACAACAAGAGAAACAAACGCCGCGCTGCTGAAGTCAAGAAGGAGACTGATCAAGAACGTCACGAACATACCCTTAAGACTATGTGTACCGCCCTGGCTGATCGCGCCAACAACATCAGCAACTACCTTCGAGATACATTGGAGCAGAAGGCAGAGGCAGAGAAAATGGCACAATCCTGGGCGGAGGAAGCTGAGCGCTGGAAGGCTGCATTCGCAGAGGTCACTCTAGATCTCAAGGCCAAGGATAAGGGTAAGCAGAAGGAGGAATCCAAGTCGGTGCGAGGATCTGCAGCCTATAACACTGTTGAGAAAGACGCTGCCGGCTGTGAGGCCTCAGAGATACCACCAAGATACAAAGAGGTCCGTGACCCACAGGCTAAGCAACTCCGCCACCGCCAGAAGATTGAGAACCCACCCACCTTCATGGGTTCCCATAATCCTACTTTCGAGAACTGGGAACACGCTGTTAAGCGCAAGTTGAACGGCGACTCGATCTACTTTGATGATGAAAACCACAAGATCAATTACCTCTTGGGCTTTATTGGTGGTGATGCACAGGAATTCATAAAACCCTACCTCGAGCCAGAAAGCGTCAACCACATCACTGTTGCGATGTCTATCGTCGAAGTTATGCGAGGAGCCTACGGCAAGACCCGAGGACAGAAGCGCTCCGAAGCTCGTGCCAACTTCAAGAAACTCCGACAAGGGGATGACAGCTTCTCAGCCTTCTTCACTAAGTTCCTGACCTTCGCTTCTCAATTGCAACTTAGAGACGAAGACCGCATGGATGAACTTCGCGAAAAGATGAGTCCCAAGTTGCAAAATGTCATAGCCGGATTGGATTTTGAATATACCTTGGAGATGTCTCAACACTGCTTGAAAATAGAACCACACCTGCAATTAGCGCGCAAATCGGAGGATCAAGCCGCTCGCTACCAACAACGCAAGGACAGGTACAAGAAGCCAATTCTCCCGCCGGGCCTAACTCGTACTGCACCTCCAAGAGCGTCTGGTCCACCCAAGCCAAAAGTCTTGGCCCGAAACGCTGGTGTCTGCTTCCATTGCCACAAGACTGGTCACTACGCTAACGCGTGTCCTACTGCTAAAGTCAATGAGGTGGATGCGAAGAAGAAGGAGGAAGCTGAAGCATCTGGATCGGAATTCACCATGAGCTCCGATGAGGGAAAAGATTGTCTCTAGGAGAAGTCGCCTTCCTAGAGAATAACACGTATCGAGTAAATGGCATTGATTTGGAAAATTTGTTTGGCGGAAGGCCATTAGTTAAAGATTGTACTCTTGAAACTAAAAACAATTCCCAATTTCCAATCTCTGCCCTCATTGATACCGGCGCTAATGGATATGCCTTCGCAGATCGTAAACAACTGCGTGATTGGTACCGAAATAGTAAGATTAAGATGACGCGCTACAATCTCCGTCATCCACTCTCTATCAGAGGCTTCGACGGCGGATCATCCCGACCTCTACGCCATGCCTACGTGATGACACTGACTATAGACTCGCACCGAGTCAACATGCCGTTCTTTGCTACCACACTTGGTAACAAGAACAATGTGATCCTCGGTCGGCAGTGGCTGGCCTATCATAACGTACTCCCAGATTGCGTGCGACACCGGCTGTGGTGGCCAGAAGACCGCAATGATCATCAGTGGGACGCTAACCGTCGTGACCGACTGATTGAACTGCCCCCTCTAGAAATCAACAAACCTCCTGCTAAAAGATCTCCACATTTTATGCCAAAGCAGATATTGAAACGCCCTGCAATGGTAGCAGAAGCGCCGGCGACCCCTTCAATTATTCTGACTCCCCGGCCTACACTGCAGGAGCGACAAGAAGCCTACGATAAGAAAAAGGAGGATCTGGGTCTAGACGAAATGGACACACCTACGCTTTCAGCCGTCGAGGTTGAGACAATTGAAGCGGAAGACCAATGCTGGTTCGTAGAAATGGAAACCGCTTGCGACGGTACAGAGATTGCGCACATTGCGGAGCTCGCTGAAGAAGAAGAGAAGACACAATTGTTGGCCCAATTACCTCCTGAATATCACGATCTTGCCCATGTCTTCTCCAAAAGACGCGCAAAGGAATTGCCGCCGCATAGGGAGTTCGACCATAAGATCAATCTGGATAGCGAGCCTGAGCTCAAGCAAGCTCCCCTCTATAAAATGAATCAGAAAGAGCTAGATACCGTACATGCTTACATCGAGGAGAACCTGGCGAACGGGTTCATCGAACCCAGCGATTCTCCGTTCAATTCCCCGGTCTTGTTTGTCAAGAAAAAGAATGGAGACCTTCGATTTTGTGTAGACTACCGGAAATTAAACGCACACACGCGGAAAGATCGCTATCCTCTGCCCCTCATTGGTGAGACATTAGCCAAGATGGCTGGTTCTAAGAAATTCACCATTCTAGATGTCATCCATGCGTTCAACCGTATCCGGATGCATCCAGACTCCGTGGGATGGACTACATTTCGTACTCGATTCGGTCAATACCGTTACCGCGTGTTACCTTTTGGTCTGTCAGGTGGCCCGGCCACTTTCCAAAGATATATCAATTCGGTCCTAGGCGATCTGCTCGCTCGTTACGTTTCCGCATATATGGATGATGTATGCGTCCACTCTGAAGATAAAAGTAAACACGTGGCAGAAGTACGCGAGGTCCTTCAGCGTTTGGACAGGGCTGGACTGCAGGTGGATATTAAGAAGTGCCGCTTTAATCAAAAATCTGTTAATTTTCTGGGCTTCATTGTTAACACTTCCGGACTCCTGCCAGACCCGAAGAAGCTGGAAAGTATTCGCGCATGGGAGAGACCTACTAGCAAGACTGCCATTCAATCCTTCTTGGGGTTCTGCAACTATTACCGTAACTTTATAGAGAATTTCTCCCGGATCGCTAAGCCACTGTACAACCTGACAGCAATCCCAAAAGGCCAGTTGTTCCAATGGACCGAGCAAGCTGAAGAAGCGTTCCTTGCCCTGAAAGAGAAATTGGTCAGCCCACCCATTTTACTGTACTTCGATCAGAAGAAGCCTACACGTATAGAGACCGATTGTTCTGATCTAGAAACAGGAGGAGTACTCAGTCAATTGCAGGAGGAAGGCGTGTGGCATCCTGTGGCTTTTCACTCCCGAACCTTGACTGGTCCGGAGGCAAACTATGAGATCCATGATAAGGAGCTGTTGGCTATCATCCAATGCTTGAAAGAATGGCGCGCAGAGCTCACCAGCACCTGGGAGCCGTTCGTGATTCTGACTGATCACCGAGTTCTGGAATACTTTGGTCAGAAGCAGCTACTCAACAATAGGCAAATCCGATGGTCAGAGGTGCTATCGCAATTCAGTACCAACCAGGCAAGGAAAATATTCTAGCGGATGCGTTATCTCGCAAGAAAGAACTTACCCCTACACAAAAAGCTGCAAAAGAACTGGAACGTACGAAAATCCTCCTCCCTCAAAAGAAAGTTACGTTGCCACATGACAGCAAGGTGTTAGCGCCCATCGACGAGGATCTGGATACTATTGATCGTATTTTTATGGCCAACCGAGCAGATCCCGATCTCGAGGATCTACGCCAGCAAGCACGACAGCGGGAAGAACCTTATTCTTTGGAACCTACCGGGTTGGTGCTTCATAAGGGACGCGTGGTGGTGTCAGCCAAAGAAAATCTCCGTACTCAAGTGTTGAAGATGATCCACGAATCTACATCCACTGCTCATCCAGGACGAAACAAAATGAGGAAACTAATCGGCGACCGGTACTGGTGGCCACGATACGCAGCAGACATCGAGCGTTATGTGCAGAACTGCCATGTCTGCCGACGATCGCATAAGCCTAGAGACAAGACACCGGGCTTACTACAGCCTTTAGCCATTCCAGAACGTACATGGGATGATATATCGATGGATTTTCACGATGTGGGGGTACCAGACAAACGAGGGTTTAATAACATTTGGGTAGCTGTTGATAGATTGTCTAAACGCCAAATCTCCATCCCCACCACTAAAAGTGCTACAGCAAAAACTGCTGCAGACTTGTTCTACCGTTATGTCTGGCGATTCCGTGGCGCACCGAAGACCATTACCAGCGACCGCGGTCCGCAATTCATTTCGGATTTCATGGATGAGTTGTCAAGGTTAGCGCGCGTCAAACTCAAGCTATCTACGGCAGAACATCCGCAGACAGACGGCCAGACCGAAATTATTAACCAGATCATTGACCAGCGACTGCGACCATTTGTCAATTTCCACCAAGACGATTGGGCGGAGCTGCTTCCCGCTCTAGATGCTGCTGCGGCAGCTATTCCAAATGAATCTACAGGATTGTCGCCATCAATGATTGACTATGGTTACGAAATGCGTTTAGAATTTGACTGGAATCAGCGACTGGAACCACGAACCCCTCGAGAGAAGCTGAATCGGGACGAGGCCGCGGTGTGGCTTAAACGGATTAGCAGCGCGTTGGATTATGCTAAAGAGAGCATCAAACGCTCACAGGAACAACAGCGTGTTCAAGCCAATAAACATCGCCGAGAAGTAGACTTTGACGTTGGAGATAAAGTGTATATCCGGCGCGGTGCTTGGAGAACTACGAGACCGTCGGATAAGCTGGAAAATCCAATGGTGGGACCATATCGGATCATTGCCAAAGAAGGGCATTCATTCCGCGTTCAACTACCCGCCTCTTGGAAAATACACCCTGTATTTTCACCAGACCGACTGCGCAAAGATCCAGATAACCCGTTGCCCGGCCAGGCCAATCCAGAGCCGCCGGCAGAAGAGGTCAATGGAGAGTTAGAATGGGAGATCGAGAAGGTGTTAGACGCGCGGCTGTATCGCAATCGGCTGCAGTACAAGGTTCAATGGGAAGGCTGGGACGCAGACGAGGAATGGTATCCGGCTGCCAACTTTCGGAACGCACCCCTCATATTAGAAAAGTTCCACGCTGAGCACCCTAAATTGCCAGGGCCACCAAGACGTCTCGCTACGTGGTTGGACGATGCCGCACATGATAGATTTAGTGAGGAACATCCGGAAGATAATATGGTGACCAACCAAGGTCGTGACAACCAACGCCGCCGCAGAAATTAGTCGATTTGGGACAATCGAAGGCTGAGGAGGGGGTGATGTCACGGCACGGCATTCTGCTCCGCCATGATATACAATTACGTGGAGGGAGGATGTGAGACTGATGGCTGATGCAGGAAGGAGCACGGACGCGGCGATTTAGTGGAAACCCGCCCGAATAGGAATAGCCTCAGGGCTTTTTGTAATGAGATCCTGTTCTTTTCTATTCTTCTCCAGCTTAGTATTTGCTTCACAGATTGAATTATCGCCATACAAGCTGTACTTTCACTTGTGCCTATTCTACGCCGTGACAATAGGCTGCGCCAATACAGCGCCTGGAGCTGATGGGATCTCTGTAGAGCTTCTGCGAAGTTGTTGGAAGACGATTGGACCATTTTTTGGCACTCTCTTCCGCGCCTGCATCAGACTTGGCACCCACCCATCCTGCTTCAAGCTGGCTGAAGTGGTGCTCCTATGCAAGACGAACCGGGATCCAACAACAGTTAAGGGCTGGAGACCGATTGCCCTCTTGTCATGCTTGAGTAAGGGACTGGAACGACTCTTGGCGAAGCGGATGGCCCATCTCGCGGTTACGTTCGACGTTTTTGGATACCAACAATTTGGGGCGCTTCCTAAAAGATCGGCAAACGACCTTGTCAGCTGCCTAGTCCACGACATTGAAGAAGCAAGTACCCAGGGATGGGCGGCCACATTCACGACTCTGGATGTCCAAGGCGCGTTCGATGCAGTACTTCACAATCGTTTGGTGAGGAGGATGCAAGAGCAGGGATTGCTGGACTCAATGCTACGATTGACGACATCATTTCTTGCACAACGAAAGGTGCAAGTCCGATACTCAGGAGGGGTAACCGGACAAAGAGAGCTGGTGTGTGGGGTTCCGCAGGGATCGCCGATATCGCCGCTGCTCTTCCTTCTGTACATGGCAGAGCCCATGCGAAGTGGCAATGTAGGAATGAGGTTCAGCTACACGGACGACGTCGGGATCCTAGGATTCGGGCGCAGCATTGCCGAGTCAGCCGCTTCTATACAGAAGGAAGTGGACCATCTTCTGGATTGGGCAAGTACTAACGCAGTCTCCTTCGATACTAACAAGTCGGAGGTAGTCCAGTTTCCCGGACGAAAACGCGAGAAGCCAGTGGGCATTTGTGTGAACGGCGTGGTTATCGAGCCATCAGACCAGATACGCTGGCTGGGAGTACACCTAGACCCGCGACTGGACTTCAAACACCACGTCACAACGTGGTGCGGCAAAGCTCTGAAGGTTGCTCAGCAATTGCGACGCTTCAATTCAGCGTATCGAGGAGCCGCCCCCGCGGCACTGGTTCGAGCGGTGGATACTTGTATTGTCCCAATAGCAACTTTTGGATCAGATGTTTGGTGGCCCGGCCTCAAACGTCCGACCAAAAGGGGAATCATCATACCTCGGACTAGCATTTTCTGCGAGATGATCGATAAGGCAATCTTAACAGGGCTGCGCGCTGCTCTTCCGGTAATGAGAACGACATCTAATCTTGTTCTCCATCGCGAAGGAGGTATCCCAACTGGAAAGATCATTCTGGAAGGGAACCGCTTACGGTTTTCGGCTCGGCTACACTCACTAGACAATCGCCACCCACTCCGAACCCGTGCTGCCGTGTGTCCAAACGATGGAACACGGAAGTACAAGAAGTCTGCTCGGGTACCCAAAAATCCGGAGATCCAGATGTCACGAGTACAGCGGGCCTACCGACAACTCCCGGACGCGGAAGACGCCGAGCCTCTGCCGCCGCCGTGCTATTATTCGAGCTTCGGCCCAAGGACAGAAGAGGAGAAAAAGGTTACTAGGTACCTTGGAGATGTACTAGCATCGGATATTTGTGCCTACCCGGATGGATCGTCGGAGGGCCATGGTCGCTCAGCATGGGGTTTCGTCTTGAAGAGAGATGGAAAGACTCTATCGAAGGGATACGGCATTAAGCATGGTGGTGAAGTGCTTGATGCGGAAATTGTAGGGGCAACAAAGGCCCTGGAAGCCGCGCTGGGATTGTTGGAGAGGGAGAACAGTGGAAGGGGCGGCAGGCAGCCGATCAATGTATTCACGGATAGTCAGTCTGCAGTGAAGGCACTGTTGACGGGAATTGCCACAACAAGCCTAGATGACATACGCCAATTTAGGGCGCTATCGAAAAAGGCTCTAGTCTCGGTGAAGTGGATACCGGCCCACTCCGGGATACAAGGAAACGAAGATGCAGATAGAGCTGCACACTCCGGCCTCCAATAACTGCCAAGCAAAGACAGCCAGCCTGGCTCCGTAACAATGGCGTACGTTCGTCGGCTCATGAACCGGAAACGTCAAGCGCTTCTCGAAGACTGGTGGGAAGAAGCATGTACACCTAGGTATCGAAATCTGGGTCTTCTCATGCGACGACGCAAGCCACGCGAGCAGGCACTTTCCAGGCGGCTACTCCGTGAACTGATCTTAGCCCGTACGGGCCACGGAAACTTCGCGGCATGTCACCGCCGTTTCAACAACTTCGCAGCTTCAATGGAGTGTGCGTGTGGGGAGGAAACATCACCTCTCCATTTTATTCACTGTCGACTGCACGCACGCCAGACGCGTCGACTACGAGGTACAATGTCACATGACGACTTTGTCCACAAGCTTCTCGGGCCTAAGTGACTCGAGAACTTTACAAAATTTGCGCAGGAAACCGGCTGCTTCGGGGTCCCACCTACGGATCCGTCTCCAGCTCTCAGCGGAGACGGTGGTAATTAGTCATAGCACGATATATGGCAGGTTGGAAAACGAGACGAGAAGTGTCGTTTTTCTAACCACAAACTGGATTACTGGGCTTGGAACTTCAGCTATGGGAGTTTACGGGAGTTTCTATTTTTCTTTCTTTTAACTAGCTACTGGTTGTGTAGTGGTTCACGCGGTGAAACCGAGGTGGGCATGCGGAAAGCATGATCTCGGCCGTGTACACCGGTCTTTGACTCCTAGCAGATATAGAGCATAGCTTAGGACCCTAAAACAATATAAAAAAATAAAAAAAAAACAAACCTTACTTAGATACGTCCCCACTATCTTTAAAAAGTCCATATTAATGCCTGTAGAGGTCGCGAGAAACTCTACAGCCGTAATTGCGGCTGTTACGCTGCCCATTATTGGTTTTGGTGGTGCCGTGAAAAATTTTCAGCCGCGAAATCCACCCCACTAGCTCCCCAACTTGCCATGCGGGAGCGCAACAAAAAATATTCGAGAAATCAGGTAAGAAGGATTGATTAAGATGGTTGCAATGATTAAAACGATGAAATAACTTTCGTGAAACGTGGTGCCGCTTTTCGTGAAAAAAATCCGACGTTAAATATTATTAATAAATAAATTGAGTTGAAGACCATCTAGTACATTGGGCTCCTCTCTGACCCAGGCCATATCTTTTACAGTGCTCCTTGCCTCTATTGTTTCTTGAAAGATCATTGATATATTGATCTTGATGAATAGTCATTCAACTCCGTGTTTATCCGTGAGATTTGGCCAACTTTTCCATGGGATCTTCTTCCCCCCCCCCCCCCCCATAAAAAAGATAACAATGGAGACAGCGTGCACGGGAAAAAGTCTCAAAAAACCTGTAGCCCCAGCCAGGCGAGGCCTAGACACCGGGACCACATGAGGTGCGCAAATTCGTCTATATCTCCCTTCTTTGTTGTTGTCGAGGCCAAATTGAACCAATCCACCATCGCCATATCGGGTGCTGGGTACGCTCCGAAAATTTATCGGATGGCTTTTCCTCTATGATCAAGGGTTGGTAATGAGTAGGGCTCGGATCCTAGCATCTGATCTGATCGTCGTTAGCTTCATGATAGTGGTGATATGTGGTTATGTTGAGAGATGAAGACGATACAGACCGCGAAAGCAAGTGGGAATCTTTATCGAAGTGAGGACTTTGTTACTCAATCTCGGCTCTGTAGACTCTACCGTGAGGGCTAGAGGTTCATATGGAACAACACTGATAGATATTGAGAATTGTCCCCCGCTCGGGGAATATGGAACAGGCATCGTAGTTATAAAGCGCTGTAACTTCTAGCTCTTATATTTTGCGCAGAAAATTTAAAATTATATTGTGGCATTAATTTCGAAATTTGGCCGAAAATCCTAGCCCGGGTTAAGGGCGAGGAAGTTACGGACACCGTATATAGGCAGCACCACACCTAAGTTTCAATAGGGCTCCCACTGCATACGCTTAATGAATTAAAAAAAATAGGGCTCCCATATAAAGCATATTGTACAGAAGTGACACACCCAAGTACAGTGTTGGAAATGGAGACACGGAGTGTTGTGGACGTACGGGCCCTCCGTATCGTCTAGGTTCCCGACACTATCTCGTGTGTATTTAAGAGGTTGGAACAGATAGTATAGTAGCGCTTCAGGCTAAGTATTGGAGATATGAGCGGCTGTATGGCGTGGGCACAAGGAGGTTATTGGGGGGTTTCTATGCCTAGATGGCGCCACACTCGTTTATGCTGTGGCTTAGGCTCTGTGTCGCTTACAATTGTACATTTTTTTTAAATCATTTAATGTGTATTCAGCTATCTAGCTATGACACATGACCGGTGCTGTGTATACATGTGGGATGACTCTTTTGGCCTTAGAGACACTCATGCCTCAGATTTCATTTGCGAGTACCACTGCGAAGTTATGGCGGCTTTTTCTTCACCACAAGTCAACCCTCATCCGTGAATACCCACCCGGGGAAACGTCTCAAAAACCCTGAGAATCCAGACATGCCTCCATCATCTTTCGAATTTTCTCTGCGCGATATGTGATCTGAGGTGTCTCTTTCCCAAGTGGAGTAGGTGCCCAGGCTACTCAAACCATACCAGAGAACACCACCAGGAGACGGACCGCAACACCTTCCATCGTTTTTGCTTGTTTTTATAGTGTCAACTGCATTCTCGCAAGCGAAGCCATGGCGCGTACAAAGATCAATTCGTAAAACTCTTGCCAAAATTCGAAATATCACGCCCGTCGAAAAAGTATCCCTTTTCTGCATCATCTTATAAACTTGTCCTGATCCCCCTCACGTCCATCCCAAAGAGCTGTCTCCCAGATATGTGCTCCACGCTTTGCTTCCTCCGTCGGGTATAAATATCGGCGTGGGCGTGTATTTGGTGACCGGCTGAGGCCAGAGAAAGTCGACAAGAGGTGTGGTCATTGGAATGAGGATGTAATAGGTCTTACTTGTAAACTTGATGAAGCTTAGTTGAGAATCGGACTCTTTGGGAGTGAAAGATTGATATGGTGGAGTATTTTGAATCATTGCCTCGTGGGCCAACTTGTTCGGTATTGCGAAGTTTGACTGAATTTGGTTCTGGGAGAATATTTCACTCCCAGGTTCGTAGAGGACACCGCGTACAGGCGTTCAGTCTTGCCCTCCTACACTTGTACTTGTAGCATAGATCTCCCACACTTTTAGCTTTAATCCGAACATGACACTCTTTTAGCCAACTTCTACTTTCGTTCCATGAATATTACGCCCATTTTATCACGCTACATTTCCAACATAAATTCGATAAGTACATTGACGCAGTCAACTTAGGGTTCAAAATTCAAGAAGTCAAATATTTTGTAAAGCACGATTGTGAGATCAGTCCTGACTTACGGGTGTTCAATATGGGCTGCAGCTAGGCCAATGGGTAAAATACTAGAAAGGATAGTCATACCAATACGAAGTTTCCAAAGAAAATGCTTGAAGCTAGCAACAGAGGCATATAATTTCACCGGCAGTATAGCTATAGATCACGAATGCTCAATCCTTCTACTAGACATCTACCACAAACAAATTAGAGTTCAACACATCGAATTTTCGGAAGAACAACCCATCAAGCAGACGATTCTATCTAAATGTAGTAAAATATCGAAGGCTTATAGCCTGAGCAAAAATAGCCGGGCCAACAATCGAAGCC
This sequence comes from Blumeria graminis f. sp. triticale, assembly GCA_905067625.1. NCBI lineage: Eukaryota > Fungi > Ascomycota > Leotiomycetes > Helotiales > Erysiphaceae > Blumeria > Blumeria graminis. The sequence continues at coordinate 1,067,504 of LR898468.1, forward strand.
GAGATACTAGCGAGTGGACCAAAAACTGCAGGAACGAAAAGGTGAGGTGTAGACAAAAAGAAGCGGTTAAGATAGCAGCATTCCAGGAGTGGGAAGTACATGGGAAACCTTGAAGGAAGAGCGACTATCTTCTCATCAGGCGTCGGCAGACCCAGAACATTGTAAAGCAGCAAGTATCAACACCGAAAAGAGAACAGGCAGAAAAAGAATCACCTACAGAAACAAACCCTCTAACATCCACCGAAACCTAAGCAGGGCCCAAATTAGTATTCAAATACTGATGAGAAGTGATTATATTGGCCTCAACTCTTATCTATATAGGAGAAAGGTCCCTGGAGTGGCGAACCCAAAGTGACAGTGTGGATATCCATCACAAAACGTGAAACATATGGTCATGTGTTTCGGTTACACTACGATAAGTCAAGCGTAAGCTAGTATAGGTATATTCCAGGCTACTGTTTCGGTCCCAAGGAATATCTGATGCTTGCGCTGAGACGCCCGAAGAGGTTCCATGTCAATAATTATTACAGGGTAATGTCGTGTCAGGTCGTGACTAGTCGCGTGTCTCGCAAATATACAACTATCAAGGGAAGAAACGCGTACAGGACGTCTAGTCATAAGAACACTGTAATTTAGGAGATATATGTAACTTTCTAGTGTCATGTGTGATTTGATCTAAACCTGTATATGGAGACTAGGTCTAGTAGAAATATGGGTAAATGACTAAGGAACGGGTATGGAAATGGTTATATATGGACATGATCTGGATGATTGGAAAAGGGATCATACGGAGCACATATCACAACCAGTTTTACTCGATCATCTTCTAGATATTTTGTACCTTATTTAACATAACAACTCAAATATATTCACTTATAGAAGTTATATCTTTAACACGACTTAGAAAACAATTGTCATCTTCGTCATCATACGATACCATAACTAAGTCAAACATCATGGCTTGTCCTCAGTGGGCTAAGGGAAGAGGAGAGGTGCAATAACAGGCAAAAAATAGGTCTTTCGAAGCTATGATGAACAGCCCAGATGACATGAAGAGAATTACAGAGTGGATAATTACTAACGGCTGGCTTGAACAGTTCCGGCTTTCAGAAGAAGTTGAGACAGCAGTCAGTGAAAGGATTGAGCGACAGGGAAAAGAATAGGACAGAATTCAGACTGGACGTACAGTGTAAACGCACTTCCTGTAGGATACCTCAGAAAACTAATAGATACGAGACTGACAGCTTTGGGGGGGTTTTACCGAGTTTGTTTCCTCCCTTGTAAATATTGTAGCTAGATATACCTGCATGGGCCCATAGGGTGTTACGGGAATACTCCCTTGTGTGTGTACTGTCTGCGCTAGTACAGTAGAGATGGAATCTAGGGTCTGGTCAGAGACTACCTGTCGACAGCTAAGAATAACCACCGAAGAAGTTGGACAGGGAAATGTCTCGGGTCAAAAATAGGGACTGTCCATATGTACGTGGGTTGTTTGTTTCGGTCAGTGCTTGAATTCTGTATTTATAACTGTAGGTTATTCTATTCCTTGCGCATGTCTATATTCAGAGATCAAAAGATCAAGTCAATCATGATCAGTGTATATAGTCCTAGAATTCCGGGAGAAATATGAATCAAGTTGTTTTGACTGAGTTATCTTTTATTTTATTTACATACACTTCGCCTGTCACAAGTCAGGCTCCCAGTTACCTGACACTACCAAGGGTGTAGATTTGAAACGGTTGCTGAGCAATGGAAACTATTATGATCGGCGTCGTTAATAAAAGTTCCTTATGTAAATAGCAAGATGTAAAAGGCCTTCTGTTCCTAGATATCGTTAACTGGTTTTATTCTAGACATGCTCTGCTGTATACCAACACCAATTGATCCGGCGACAAATTAACGAAATCTCATTCACAGACAAAATCCCATATCCAGTTCATGAAGATAAAGTTTCCGTCCGATTCAGAATCATCTTCTATTTACTACAGCAGTATTTCCTCTGAAAACGAATTTTTCAACACAATTGACTATCCCGATAGTTACTTAGCATCTAACTTCCTAGCCAATAATCCAACGGAGGATAATTCCCAGCTCAATCTTAATCAACAATCATTAGTGAATCAATTGATTAGGGATGTTGAACTTGGCAGGTGAGATGGAGTAGCCCTAACGTGGCTCACTCATCATCAGCTTCTATAGGTTCAATACGAGGTGTATGTACCATTTCTAGTTATAGACATAGCAATTTGTATGAAGATTTATCAGAGTATCCCAGAACCACAACGTCAACGAATTCGTAGTAATTGGATGAAGTATGGAACTTATCGACTTTAAACTTGTTGTCGACTTTGTTTATGTATGTCTGTTATCACAGACATTGGAAATAATTCATGAGATTGCTTAATGAGAGGCTAGATTTGATTCCGATATAATATTGTAGAAGACTTGTCCCAACTATCAGAGGGCTACAACGTCTTTATCTATCTACAGGTAAATTCCCCATATTCCAACCACGCTAGCCATACAGGACGTAGCATGTAAAGCCTAATTCGTATCATCATTTTGGGGTTGAGGTTTACCGTGCATATGCTACTCGAGTCGCATGTCTGACTACTATGCTACACGCTCGGGTATCAATCTAACAACCCACACCAAAACCGAAACTGCTCACAACCCTGATGATGACCCCATGAATAATTGGAACAGTAGCCTGCAATATAGCACAATTAGGCTAGAAATCGTTGACCAGGATCTAGTTATAACTGGGGAGAATTCTTGGGAAAGTTTAACGACGCATACTTCGACAAAGTTGGAGCCGAAAAGGCTGAACTTAAATTACACTCAATGAACCAAGGTGAAGCACAAGTCTTTCGACAGTATGTACAAGAGTGGGAACTTCAGTTCGAATATGCCGGAAGCCATGAATGGCCAGAGAGGCTCAAGATTAAACCAGCTCCGTCAATCAATTAGTGAGAAGCTTCTAGACAAGATCGACGCCTTGATACTACTGAAAGAAAACTACAATGCTTTGTTTGAGGAGTTGTCTGAAGAAGCGTCGAATATTGAAATGCGTCATAATTTTTTTCATCAGGGTGAATCTCAAATCACTCAATTTACCACACGCAACAAACATTCCCATGGCGAAGATGTATTTTCGCAACAAAATCTCGCAGGGAAACCTACTCCCTCCAGACAAGTACCGAGTAGGGATTATGAAGGGGATATATCTATGGGTGGAACGAAGATTGATATGAACAAGCTAGCTACCTTGATCACATCTCTTAATATCAAAACGAAATGTAAGAGAGGAGGGAATAGAAACCCAGCTAAAAAACTATCGGCACCTTGGCGAAGTGAAGAAGAATTTAATTCCCTTCTGAGTAGAAAGGTGTGTTTAAGATGTGAGGAATCTGGACACATATCGCGATTCTACCAAAAGTTTGGACCGCCTAAGCGTCCCATTGAAATTAACAATATGCAAGAGCTAGTTAGTTTCTTGAAGCAAGGCATGTCGAGAAAAGAATAGCCTCTAGTCTTAGTCGCGACTGGAGGGCAAGGGAGTTGAAGAAAGACTTAAAAATGGAAAAAAATAAAGTACAGGATGTAATTGGTAAACTACACGGCAAACCAGTTTTTATTGATGCAATAATCAATTCCACATCCATTTCTGTATTAGTAGATCTTGGGTGTACAATATATTCAGTTCTAAGTGATTACACTGCAAAAAATCTCGACCTCCTGCGCCTAAATGTTCACCCCAGGAAGCTCAAATTAGCCAAAAATTCCGTTGAAACTGTTAAACTAACAGTGGATAAGATCTGCTGGACAGAAATCGACTTAGATGGAAAGCGCAGTACCATTTTTGGATTTGTAATTGCCGGGTTAGCGCACGATATTATTCTCGGGGAGCCATGGACAAGTAATAATGAGGTCGTCTACAGAGCACGGGATAGAATATTATATCTGGCTGAAGAAGCACACATCATCTCGACCCATAGTACAGCATCTCTTGCACTTTATGTCGAAATGATTCGGCATACAGCGATGTCAGCTTTCTTAAGGAGAGCAAAGAAATAGCAAGGACTCGAAGAAGATAGGAAAACTATATCGGTATATGCAGCGTCAGTCCACGATATTAATAAAATGTTGGAACCTAAAAGATATTTTTCTCGCAAAGAAATAAAAGCTCAACTTCTGGCTCAAATACGCTATCTTTTTCTAGCATTTGAAGCTGATAAAATGATCGCAGTGATCTACCACCCCATCTTGAAGAAGTTGACTTAGCTATTGAAATTGGAAAGGATGAGCTGTGTCAAACTCAGGATTTCCCACAGGGTGATTTATACAGTATATCACGTGCCGATCTTCTTCGCCTCTGAAAAGATAATTTCCAGCCACTAGATCGAAACTATATCAGAGCCAGCAGCTGGCCAAGAGGAGCCCAAGTACTATTCGTTAAGAAACTCGGCGGGGGATTAAGATTTTGTTTTGACTACCGATCCCTGAATGCTATTACCAAAAAATATAGCTACTCACTTCCCCTGATAAAAGAAACGTTTCGATCTATTTCTACTGCTTGCTAGTTTTCTAAAGTTGATAACAGCGCAGTTTTTCATTTTCTCAGAGTCAAAAAAGGAGATGAATGGAAAACAGCATTTCAAACTAGTTTAGGCAAGTTCGAATGGTTCGTAATGATTTTTGGCTTAACAGGTGCCCTAGCAGCATGGCAAAGATGGATAAATAGCCTTCTTCATGGGTATCTTGATGAATTCTGCACCGCCTACCTCGATGATGTACTTATTTGGAGCGATGTATCCTAGTATGATCATCTTGAAAAAGTAAACAAAATACTTGAGAGCTTGGCAAACACAGGGCTAAAGTTAGATCTAAAGAATTGTAACTTTGCTGTTAAAGAGGTAAAGTATCTTGGATTCGTTGCTACCGCAGGCAAAGGTATTTTGGTCGGTCCATAGAAGATCGATGCTATTAAAAAATGGGAACTTCCTCGGACCCAAACCGGATTGCACATCTTTCTAGGCTTTGCCAACTTTTACCGAGATTTTATTTCTGAATTTGCAAGTTTGAGCGCCCCCCTCCAACGTTATACTAAAAAGGAGTTCTCTGGGAAGGGTAAAATTCAATTGGATCAACATGCTCGTCAATCTTTTGAAAAGCTCAAGAGTTACTTTATATCTGCGCCTATCCTTGCGCTATTTGAACCCAAGCGCAAAATAGGACTTGAGATAGACGGTTCAGGATGGGCAATGAGTGCATGCCTTTCTCAATTAGATTCGTCGGAAATTTTACGGCCTGTTGGATATTTTTTGAAAAAATTGTCACCTTGTGAATGCAACTATGACATCCACGATAAAGAGTTACTAGTTATTACTAGAGCAGTAGAGTTTTGAAGGCCAGAGTTGATGTCTCTGAAACATAAAATTGAAATATTTACTGATCACAAAAACTTGCAGTGCTTCATGAATAAAAGGACTTTATCAGAAAGATAAGTTAGGTGGAGATCACTTCTTGATGATCTTCCTGGTATAGAGCTAGATTATAGACCAGGTGTCAGAGTATAGAGAAGACCTCGGAGTAAGAATTGCCTGAGAACAGAGAAGAAGTTCAGTTTGCTTAATTGACTAATAGACTACAGGTATTAAGATATATACAGTGGAATTACAAGAAAGAGGTTATCCGGAACCGACTCGACTGCAGAAATAAGTGGGACCCCAGACCAGAAAATAATTATCCACTGACTCAGAATACTGGGTCATGCAATAGAAATACGAACAAACCAATGTCTGGATTTGTTCGGAAAGAATGGGATTCAAGCAGACTCTAACGTTGAGTCCGATTGAATTAGAAGTGTGGGATCCTGCCTGACTGTCACGGATCAAGGAACAGGCGCTGGTGCAACTATGTGGTTGATAGTATGTAAATTATCATTCTGAAGAGAAAACTACTTCAGTCTCTATCTATACTTATATATACATTGCTAATGTGGTTGAGGCACAGTCCCTCCCTCTCGGTTCCAATGGGATTCTTCACATGTGTTGTAGCTGTATGGTCCAATACTGCTGCCCTGCCGAACTAGATGCCGATGCCTTGATATTCTGTTGAGTGGCATCATATATCCACACATTGATGTCGATCAATCGTGCGCTACCAATATCAGGCTAGGCTCATGTTGGCCAACATGCGCTACAGGAACCAATCGGCTTACCAGCCGTTACACTGACCTCAGAAATGTAGTTCAGGCAAGATGCATGCAACTACATTGGTCGATAGAAAGAAAAGCAGGAAACTGTATTTCCAACACCAGATAAAGACGCCGCTAGACCAGACGTTCTATCAAGACTTGTTCAAGACATCCCGAAGAATACAAATGACAAACGACCCCTCCACCGAAAAATGCATCTAATCCCAAAAAGTTGGATAGGATCAGACTTTCAAGCACCAATAAACAGTATTTGCACTACAAATATTAATAGAAATGCACCGTTTGAAGATATAGAGCTTGCTCGTCTTTGGGAAGAAGGTTTCCAGGCAGATGGTGAATTTCGAGATGTCGCACTAGCCCTGGCGCAAAACAAGAGATGCTTCCCTCCTTCAGTAAAATCTAAAATATCCATCACAAAATACTCAATTGACCACAATGGCCATATTAGATGGAGAAACTATCTTATACTTCCTGAATACGAGCCCTTGCAGACAGCTTTACTACATGGAGCACACGACTCACTAGTAACAGGACACCCTGGGCGAGAAGCAACATTAAGCATCTTCAATCGAGATTTTTAATGGCCCCAAATGAGCAGTATAGTGCGATAATTTGTACGAAACTGCGATATATGTGGTCGGACTCACGTATGGCGGGACAAAAAGCGTGGATTTCTCAAACTATTGCCTATTCCTGATCGTTTCCATCAAGGACTATCTATAGATTTTATGACGGATTTACCTGCTAATAAAAACCAGCCGCGCTACTTAATGGTGATAACAGATAGATTGAGTAGAGAAGTATTTCTGGAGACTATGGATACAATGACTGCCGAATCGTTTGCCAAAGTATATTTAAATTGTTTTTAATGATTTCACGGCTTTCCAAAAGCCATAACATCGGATTGCAGAAGCAATTGGGTCGGAGAATTTTGGAAGAGACTTTGCGAACGAGCTGGTATAGAACAACGACTCTCAACAGCTTTTCACCCACAAACTAATGGAGCAACTGAAAGGGCTAACCAGGAATTACAGGCTTACCTCCGAGCATTTGTTACTTATTCGCAAACTGACTGGTCAGAATTACTTCCTGCAGCTCAGTTGACACTAAATAAAAGAGATTCTTCGCTTGGATATAGCCCATTTTTCCTGACACATGGATATCATGTTCTAGTTCTTCAAACTAGCGAGACTACTCTTACTCAGTGTACCTCTTCAAAAGCCCGTAAAGCAGATAGCCTAGTCAAAAAACTTGAGGAAGGCCAAGCTTTAGCTCAAGTTTCCATGGCGTGGCGGCAGCAAATTATGGAAGATACGACAAATAGAGGTCGACAACAAGTAAAAATGTTTAAATGAGGCGACTGCGTGTGGCTAAATTTAAAAAACATATCCACGCCACGACCTTTAAAGAAGCTTGCTTGGTTATATGCGAAATATAGAGTTTTAAATATAATTTCTCATGTCATTGAGTTAGATTTCCCAATAGGTATTCATCCTCGCTTCCGTGTCAATTTGCTTAAAAGGGCTGCCAATGATTCTTTACCTTCGCAACAGCAAGATGATAATTAACCAGGGCCTGTCGATTCCACAGTCCCAAGGAAAAACCAGGAATTTAAAGTTGTGCAGATACTTAAGGCTGAAAATGTACTCCGTGGAAGGGGTAAAAGACGCATGGTACTTGTTAAATGGAAAGAACAATTAGAGCCAACATGGGAACAACGTTCAGAATTCGAGAATACTGCCGCCCTTGATAATTTCGAACGAAGATACAATACTAATGACAATTTTGGAGAGAAAAATATTGGAACATATACTGAAATGCAGATATATTGTCAAGAGGGTGAGTAAAGTTATGGGAATATTCCCTTTTGTGTGTACTGTCTGCGCCAGTACGGTAGAGATGGAATCTAGCGTCTGGTCAGCTATAGAGACTACCAAGGGTGTAGATTTGAAACGGTTGCTGAGCAATGGAAACTATTATGATCGGCATCGTTAATAAAAGTTCCTTATGTAAATAGCAAGATGTAGAAGGCCTTCTATCCCTAGATTTCGTTAATTAACTGATTTTATTGTGGACTTGCTCTGCTGTATACCAACACCAATTGATCCAGTGACATAGGGTACCTGAACGGGCTAAATAAAATCAAATCAAGCAGTACCACAAAGAATTATTTTTTTCTCTAAATATCAACTGCAGGAAATCCGTTACATTAAAAATGCCCGATGCAGCTACGAGTGATCTAGATACCCGACCCTTATTCCTTCGCGACTAAGTGATCTATTTCCTAACCTCAGCATAATTAACCGAGTTTGTTTTTTAACGTCGTGCCAGCCCACAATATAGCCATAAGGTCTCATGTTGCCCAGCTCAGTCTATATAAACTACCCGACGTGCCGATGCTTTTAACTCAGCCCAAAATTGAATAAATGGGCCAATGCCAGCCTGGCATGCACCCCGAAATAACTATTACAGTCAAAAGTACTCTCCAGCTGAGACTTTTGCATTCTTATACTGTAGAGAAGATAGTTATCTATGTTAACAAGAAAGTTATCCGTCACCTAGACCAATAGTCTTTCAATCTGAGCTCTAGCAAATACAGGCCAAATGTTTATAGTCTGGAGAACTAGTTAGTGTTGTTATTGCATGCTTAAAAAAGTATGTTTTATGAAGCCATTTACTAAACGCTATGGCACCTTCAGGAGAGCCTAGAATCCAGGGAATTCCCGGCGTTAAATATCTAGTTTTGCCACGGAGGCAGGACCAACTCTGACTGAGTCAAAAAAAGAGGAAGTGCTCGGGAGACTTTTCTAGCCCGCAAGCGCAGATCAGAATAGCGTCCGAGTGCTGGATGCGGCGGTGGTAGTCTGAAAAGTCGCCGTGACCTGATCGGGCTGCAAGAAGGCGACCAAAAGCGTAGCTATTGAGGCTTTTGAGCTCTGAGGAGGTCATAGTATTGGTGTTAATTCCCAGCTCTTGGTATCGTGCAGGAGCGTTTTGGGACCAGTACAGGGATATGGAGGTTTGTATCGAGTAATTATGTTTCTCTTTGCTCGAGAGATTGTTGGAGATAGGGGTGTTTGGGCAGCGCATGCTTGTTTAGCAAGTGCGTCAGCAGCTTTATTGCCAGGTATGCCGACATGTCCTGGACACCATCGTACTCTGACTATACCTGGTTTTGAATAGTAGCTACATTCTCTTTCTATCCACCTGTTAGCGAGGTGTCGGAACCGAGTGATACGAGAGGAACTGCTTGGGGAAGGAGTATCTGCAAGGAGACGAAAGGCGGCGTCCTGATTTTCTAGGCATACCATAATATTTGTGGCCAATCGGGCCATCAGATTATGGAGAGCAGCATCTAGACCTTCAATGACCCCGGCTATTTCTGCATCATACACTTCGGCAGATTCTCCGAGAGAAAGGGTATCAAACTGTGGATAGTTTGGAAGCGACCAATGTGAGATATAGAGTTTAAGGTGTTAGGTTTGCAAAGCTCGGAGTTACTTGTTTCGGACAAAGGTGTTTCGCCTGGGCTGTAGCAATGAGAACTCTATCTGTTCTGACTAGAGATGTTTCGTTCCAAACCATGAGAAACTCGGTTCATAGGGACAAGTTGGGGACACATAGAGCATTTGCCATTTTCTGGACGTACATAATCTAGATAGTAACTGAAATAGAAATGGCAGACAGGAATTAATTGACACTTTTTACTTTTACTTCATACATTATTGAATTGGCTCGTAGAGTCTAACAAAGGGTCCCCTGCCTAACTCTCTGTGTGAGGCCTCGATAGATGACATATCCGGATTCGGCTCTGCCGTCAATAAGGGCGCCATCGGACAAGACGAACAGCTACAAAGGAGATTGAGATGCTTGCCATCTATTGAATTCTTCGAGACCATTTCTTCTGCCTATAGCCCCGATACTTTGTAGGAGTGTTTTGCGACTGGCATTCGAAGGGGGTGGTATTGTATCAGTAGAGAGTTCGGGAGACGCTCTTTGTTGTATCCACACCATGCGGGAGGAAGTCCAGCGTCACCGTATAGAATGCTTTGGATCTGCTGATGCTACTCGTACCTTAAAGCGGTCATGTATTCGTTCTAGCCAAGTACTAGCCGTCCCTCGCACGGTCTCTCGAAGAAGGGCAAGAGTTGGGGTAGTGCTGTAGACAGGGAGAGCGGCTCTAGCGGCTTCGTTAATCCTACGCTGAACACGTCTTACATCCAGTGGCGTGTTTTTAGAATACCATATCTCGGCTCCGAAAAAAAGGATAGCGAAAGCTGTTCCTCGAATAGCATGCCGAAGATGGAGGGGGCTGATGCCACGGGTGGTGTTACGGGCTGTGCCCAGTTCGGTTAGGCTGGGCTATCTTTCAGGCCCAGCCTTGTTCAAGGACACTAACCAAGTGATCTATAAGAGAGTTTCTCGAGACTTGAATCACTCGGTTAATTATGCTGAGGCTGGATAACAGATCACTCAGTATCAAAAGAATACGTGTCGGGATACTGGATCACTGGTGGCTGTAGCTAGCATATTTAGTTCAAAGGATTTCCTGTAGTAAATCTCTATAGAAAAATATTAACTCTTTGTGGTACTGTTTACATGCGGTGTCCGTAATTCTCCTCGCCCCTAACAGGTGGTGCATGAAAGTATTTGAAGGTGGCTTGTAATGGCTAAGGACTTTCTACAGGCTTCTCTCACATGGTATTAGAAGCGTAAGCCACGATCGAAGTATACTCCGAGCCAATGTATATGGTTGTTAGGCGCTATCTCGATTTGTCCCGCGTGGATTGTTGGCTCTATTAACTCGCAACGTTTTTCGGTGAAAGTACTGTAGCTCAGTCTTAGAGATTTCAAAGGAGATGCCGTTTCCCCGCCCCCAGGAAAGGGAAATGTTAAGTTGGGTCTGGAATTATTAACCAAGTGATTCGAGTTGTGTAAAACGACCCTAAGCCGGATCACATGATTAATATCCTCGAACGAGGCTGGGCCTGAAAGATAGCCCATACTAACCGAACGGGGTCGGGAAGATATTCTTCCCACTATAACTGGGTCTCATCCCCTCTGTGAGACATAAATTTCCATAGACAGCGTGACGTATTAAGTCATCTGACACTGTTTTTCATCTTGGGCCCCTTCTTTGTTTGGGGAAGCTGGGTACCCCCCGGTTCTAGGGCAGTAAGCTCTGGAGTCCTTTTCCAATCCAGGACTAGTGTATTATAATCATTAGCTAGACGTTAAATACTAAACAAACAACAAACTAACCGAGCGGGGCACAGTTTTTTATCTGGACACCATAAATCACAAATTTAGCGATGGCAGCAATGGACATCACCATCGAAAATCATGCCCCTATGACGGAAAGGGGCTCCTGTTCTTTTAGCATCCCATCCAACACTCCACCCATCTCCCTCTCCTCGACACCTCCTTCTCAACCTATCCTACCTCAACACGACGTGGTAGTGACTGTCAGGCCAACCCTTCAGCTTGTCCCTCCCTCTAAACGCTCAAATCCCAAATCCTGCCACGAAACAACGACAGAAAATGTGAACAATGCGAACGAATTTCTCTCAAGAGAACTCGCCCATATTATTGAAGAACGACAGCGTCGTGAACTTGCATGGCACGCTCGTATAATGATGTGTACCTGCGCAATTAGCAGTATCGAGAGTGCTCTCTCAGGCTTTATGAAAGATATCGAAAAGGACGAGGCTAGGGCAATCCGCGATTACCTCTGCAAGGCCATTTCAAAATACGCAGCCTCAGAGGCTGCCCCCCCTCCTCCCATTCCCTCGAAGTCTCGACCAGTGTCTAACAGGGCAAAAGACAAGGATAAAGATTAAATGAATAAGGTTGGCACTACAGCGCCGACTACAACAATTAGACCCTCTAAGGAACTTCCCCAACTGCCTAGCAAGCCGGTAAACATCACGCTTTCTTGGGCGACAGTTACACGCAACGGCCACAAGAAAGCTCGTGCCACCGCTTCAAGTGAGTCACTGCCACTCACGTCGACACTCAAGCAATTACTCCTCAAAAAGAGCTCACTAGACCTTGACCTACTTCTCGCAACCAAGCAACTACTGGAAAGGCTCAACCCCCCATCAGTCCTGACAAAAGGTTATTTATTCGCCTACCCCGCGATCATGAGTGGCGAAAACTATCACCTGCTGGTATCCGGGAGGTAGTAGTGAAGCGACTCTCGGTATAGCCATCACTTATTGGTAGGATCAAAGCAGTGAACTCAGGGTTTTCTATGACTCCTTGTAGCAACGAGGCGCGAGAAGAACTCATAAAAGCCAAGAATGGGCTCTTCTTATCTGGGGCAAAGCTTGAACCAGCGACGAACTGGATACCTATCATTATTTCAACTGTCCCGGCAGCTATTCGAACGCTTGAGGGACGAGTTGAAGTAAATGAGTCCATGCTCACTGTTGAGATCGAGAGGATAGCTAATATGAGGCCCTCTGCAGTGAAACTCTTCGGACATAATAACCCCTCCACGCCCCACAGAACCTGGATGGCCTTCTTCTCCAAATCGCCTCGACCCGGCTCCAGAGTCTTTGATGAATCCGGTCTCGCCAGGCCATTCAAGAAGCAAGAGCCCCTTGAGTTCTGTAAGCGATGCAGCGGCCACCATCCTTCAAGGAACTGCTCCAGGGCACCATCTTGTGGGAACTGTGGCTCAACTATGCATACCGAAGATTCATGTCAAGCTCTGACTAAATGCAGGAACTGTGGGGGCCCCCATAGATCTGATAGCACTAGATATCTGACTCGTCCAACAAGAACTGGTGGACCATCAAAACAGCAATTGAAAACCTACCGAGATGCAGGAGAGTGAGAATTCCAAGCTCTTGTTAGAGCAAGAGATGCAGAGGCTAAGGCTGCCTCCGCTGAGGCACCAATCCATAACTCTACAACTGGTCTAGTCCCAACCCCAGACACTGGAGTGGCAGCAGCATTACCTCCGGAGAATCCTACAGGTAATGCAAGGCGATTGTGAAGGGCGACCAACAGAGTCGCCTTTCCCCCTAATAGATTCTTCGATTTATGTCAATTAATGATGGAAGAGGGGGAACAACACACGGTATCGCGCTAGACCGTGCCTGCGAGCTTCAACTTGATGTCTTGCTTATACAGGAGCCATGGTGGCGTAGGCATACTAAGGCACATCCCTATTTCAATGTCCACATACTGCACAATGGCATAAGCATTCGTCCTCGTGCAATCACATACACTAGGAAAAATGCCAAGCAAATTCAAGCCATTCAAAAATTTCCCTCGGCCACTCCAATTAGCGACTATTGCTGGGTTGAGGTAAACAACACAACATTTTTCAATGTATACAAAGCCCCCCACGATCCAAAAGCGGTTCAACCCCTTCTCGAATGGGTTCCATCTGCTCGCACCGTTGTTGCAGGCGACTTCAACTCGGTTCATTGGACCTGGCAACCAAGCGCAGTACATTCATGTGGACAAGGCGATGACATTGATAAGTGGACCGAGACTCACTATCTCTCCTGCCTTATCATTGGCGAGCCAACGCATCGAGCCGGGAATACCCTCGACCTAGCATGGTCAAACATTAATGGAACCTGTGCTTGGGTTGATCGACAAGAATGTATCACCAGCGACCACTTTCCAATCTTGGGCTCAGTTCTCAGCCAAAAGCAACCTAAAGCCACGGCAAGAGGCCCACTTCGAGTCCCCAAAGACCAGCTACCTCATTTTGCCCTGCTAGTCTCCCGCTGGGCACCACCATTAACACCGCTTACCTCGGTAGAAGAAACAGAGGGATTTGTCGAGGAACTTTGCAGAGCATTTAAGGAAGCAATAAAGGCTGTTGGTAGACGACCGGACCTAGAAAGTGGCAGGTCAGGACCCTGGTGGACTCCAGAATGCAAGGCCGCTCATATCAAATATAAAGGCTCACTCACAGAATTTGAACGATCTAATAATATCAAGCACTTTAGAAAAGTTGTAGCAGCTGCGAAAAGAAGCTATTGGAAAAGTCTGGTGGAAGGAGTTAAATCTTTACCCTAAACCTTTAAGCTTCTACAATGGGGTTCCTCGAAACACGCAAAAATTGCGCCACCTCTTTTACATGAAGGTCGATTCATCTCTGATCAGGCTGAGCGCGCAGGTATCTTGCGCGACCGCCTTCTTTCACGGCACCAAGTCACCGATGATCTGACCCCTTTTAACCAGCCTGGAGACTCACGGATCACATGGAAGGAAGAAATATCCGAGACTGAAGTTCAAAGCTGTACAATAGGCAAAGGTGGCTCTTGCCCTGGAGCTGATGGAATCTCCACAGAACTCCTTGCAGCCTCCTGGAGCCATGTCGGAGCCCATGTCACGCATCTTTTCCGCGCGTGCATGCATTTCGGAAATCACCCTTCCTGATTCAAGCTAGCAGAAGTTGTTTTCCTTCCAAATCAGGCAGGGACACTTCATCCGTGAAAGTGTGGAGGCCTATCGCACTCCTGTCGTGTTTAGGAAAGGGTTTGGAAAGAATCATGGCTAAGAGAATGTCACATTGTGCAGTGGTCTCAAATGTTGTAGGCCCACAACAGTTTGGGGCTCTACCTAAACGTTCGGCAACAGATCTCGTCTCATGTGTAGTGCATGATATAGAAGAGGCCCGGACACAGGGCTGGGCGGCAATCTTTGTCACGTTATATTTGCAGGGGGCCTTTGATGCTGTCCTACATAATCGGCTCATATGGTGGATGCAAGCTCAAGGCTAGCCCGATTCAGTTCTTCGGTGGGCTACATCTTTACTCAAAAATCGAAGCGTACAAGTATGCTACCCGGGAGGGATTACAAGGCCCAGGAAACTGATATGCGGTGTGCCGCAGGGCTCCCCAATTTCGCCGATTCTATTCTTACTCTATATGGCAGAGCCTATGCACGGTGGAAACCCTAGAGCACGTTTCAGCTACGCCGATGATATTGGAATTTTAGGAATTGGCCGAACAGTTGTGGAATCAGCTGCTTTAGCACAGCAGGAGGTGAACAAATTAGTAGATTGGGCGGAGGAAAATGCCATATCCTTTGAAACTGAGAAATCGGAAGTCGTTCAGTTCCCGGGAAGCCGCCTTGAGAATTCAGTGGGAATTAATATAAACGACACGTTCATAGAGCCAGCTGAGTACATTCGATGGTTAGGAGTCTATTTCAACAAGAGACTATCATTTAAAAATCATGTTGAAATATGGAGCGGGAAAGCACTTAAGGTGGCTCAACTTCTGCGACAAATAAACTCAGTCAATCAGGGGGCAGCCCCTGGACTATTAATGACTGCGGTGGAAGCGTGCGTGATTCCAATAGCTACATATGGCGCAGATGTGTGGTGGCCCGGTTTGTCACGACCCCAAAGACAGGGTCTTGTGACTCCCCAGACGACGCATCTATGCAAGCTGATTCACAGGGCCTTAATTCTAGCCTTGAGAGCAGCACTTACGGTGTGGAAGAATATACACATCGCTGCGCTGCACAGGGAAGGAGGCATTCCACCAGCCCGGATCCTCTTAGAATGCAACCGCCTAAGACTTTCTGCAAGGTTGCAATCCCTCGATGATCGTCATCCCCTACTTATTCGTGCAAGGATGTGCCCGAATGAGGGAAAAATTAAATACAAGAGGCGGAAAAGGCTATCTTCGCGACCCGATACCCAGATGTCCCGCGTCCAACGGGCTTACTGCCAACTGTTGTAATTCTAACAGTCCTGCATCTGTTACACTAGTCATGTACTATCTCGTTTTCTTTTGCGTTATTCGTATCATTTAATACTGCGCCACATCTATTTTCTGTAATATTAATTAGTCTTGGCGCTTAACACAAGATATATTGGAAATTATGGTATATGCATGATTCTGCCTTACACTCAGCTAGCTTGGAGGTCTACTGGTGGTCAAGACATACCTTCACCATGATAATGTCGCCATACTGGGGCATGGGCGCATATCCTGTGCTACGGTTTGACCGTGGTTTAGCTTGGGCGGAGACCTAAGCGGAGTTTGGGGGCGTATTCGGGAGAGTGTTACACATTATCTTGTATCAAGCGACTTAGTTTTACTTGGCCACATTACATTAAAGCTAGGAAGGAATGTGAGACGGCGAAGTAGAATTGCCAAGTGAGAGAGTCAGCTAGATGGCAAAGATGACGACGGGCAGTGGCGAAGCTATATGTCATTCTCACCAACAGAGTACGTATTGGATGAGCTAGAAGGATGTACAAATAGTCATTGCCCGTAGTTGTGATACTTCTCTCTTCATATAGTTTAATCTTTCTAAAAGTACACTACAACCAGCTTGGTTTCGTCACATCCTGGCTTATTTCTAAATTCGTCTCAGTAGGACTTATTCTTGTATATATATGTAGTGTTCTTCTCCTTCAGAAATCCTCAGTTCATTACATTTACTGAATATCTCTGAAGGTCTATTCATACCCTCTTCGTGTCACCCTACCAAGCTTCACCCTTAAGCTCTATTCAACTGCTTCGTTGTTCGGCATATATCCTTCACCTCCCTATACCATTCCAGCATTCCTCTACGATCCATAACCTCACAATACCAACTACCTCAAGCGGAGGATGCTGAACCACTTCCTGGGCCAGCATATTGGAGAAATCCTGGATCAAAGTTGGAAGGAGTGGAGGATTATCAAAAATGGATCAGGACGGTCCCTCCATCTCAAATTTGTGCTTATTCAGATGGGTCCTTAGAAGGTCACGGTCGATCAGCATGGGGCTATGTGCTTCAAAGAGGAGGAATTACCTTCAAGAAGGAACGGGGTCGCTGCACGGATGCGAAACTTCCGACGCCGAGATTGTCGCGGCAATAGGCGCGCTGCGAGCCGCTATCATTACGAGACAAGGGGAGGAAAAGATAATCGTGCTACTCGACAACCAAGCAGCTGTTAGAGCATTGCAGACTGGAAATTCGTTCTCTACCTGCCGCTTAATTCGCATCTTTCATGATGCTGTGCAAAGATCCAACGCAGAAATCAGATGGGTCCCAGGACACTCAAACATAGAGGGGAACGTGGAGGCTGACAAAGAAGCTCGGGCCGCACTAAAATTACTTCCGGACAGCCAGAAACAACCCAGCTATATCAGTCTTGCTTACCTTCGACGTCTTATACAAAAGCGACGACAAGAATTGATGGACAAATGGTGGTCAACAGCTTGTCCAGCTCGATACCTAGACTTGGACCTGCAAATGCGACGACGTAAACCCCCAGAACTTTCGCCGCCACGGAGATTACTACACGGACTCATTGCTGCGAGAACAAGGCATGGGGATTTTGCGGCGTACCACCGTCGCTTTAAGCACGAAGATGCACACCTAGTTTGTAGCTGTGGGCTAGAAAAGACGCCCACCCACTTCACACGCTGTCGGAGATACAATATTCTGACGCGTAAACTTAGAAAAGACTTGAGCTTAGATGCTTTTACCAAGCAACTCCTCGGACATAAAGGGTTAGAGAAGTTTAAAAATTTTGCATGGGCTACAAGCTGCTTCGGTAGGCTGGACGCATGCTAGTTCTGGGCTGAACGCAAGGCCGGGTTTTAGGATGAATGCCAGGTCAAATACGCTGGCGGAGGAGAGCTCAGGATGAGGATTGCTGACTCAAAACCATTGATTATTTCTTTTGTTTATTTCTTTTCTTTTTCTTCACTACATTATTTATTTAACGAGCGCATGATTTATTAGCTCTAAAATGGGTGTGAACGAGTAGGGCAATCCTAAAGGTTAAATCTCGGCCGGCTCCACCGGCCCTACATCTAAATAGATTGAAGGTTACGGCCTAGGACTTAAAACTAAAATAAATAAATAACCGAACGGGGCACAGCCCGTAACAGCTCATCGCACTTTTTAATTACTAGCGTTAAGTGACAGATGTTGCTTGACTCAGAGCTGGCACAACCAATACAAATCTCTCGGGTCTATCCAGTAACACTATCAGACAAAATGAAGAAGCTTTGTAACAATATTCGCAACTAACATTTGGCCTATATCTAGGTTATTGAGAGGTCGACAAATTAAGAAATTTAAATTGTGAAGTTCAAAGTATCATTTATCAGTCTAAGTATCTTATACAATATATATGTATAGAGATCATGAGGACCGCTGGCGCAACGGTAGCGCGTTCGACTCCAGATCGAAAGGTTATCCGTTCAAATCGGGTGTGGTTCAATTCCCCTCACACAGAAGCTTCGGAACAGCGATTCGGTGATGTGTGTAAAGAATTTTTTGCATAGAAATAACCTTATAAAACCAAACTATTTTCGAGAAAACATGATTCATCAACTCTCTAGACTGTCTGTTTGTGTTTACTGTACTACTTGAGTCTTCGACTATCTAGCACGTTGGGCTCCTCTCTCATCCAGGCCGCACCTTTTACAACGTGCCTTGCCTTTTATGTTACTTTAAAGATCATTGATATATTGCCTGTGATAAATAGCCTCTCAGCTCAGTATTTATCGGTGGAATTCGGCCACCTTTTCCACGGAATCTTCTACCAAGAAGAAATAAAATATGACAGCAATTGATTGGTAAATTGTATTGTATTACGAATGGGTCCTTAGCTAAAGCTCTTTATCAACATTGGGTCAAGGACCGACGGATCCGGCAAGGTTCCCTGTAATCTTTCCTACAGCCTAACTCATTCCAACCTCGTGAATCGCTACCAAAAGTGCAGCTGATTAAACTGAAACGAAAAATCAAGAAAATCAAAACAACTCCGAAAAAAAAGGAAAAACAGAAGATCCCTCTATATTGGACCCAAGCAATGTGCTCCTCACACATTCCCTCGTCCGTCACACCTTCCAAATGACAAATTTGCCCATTCTCCGCTGGGAGTAAAAGATGGGTTAGCAGGCTTCTTTTATCCAGCCGGTTTCCTGCAAATAGTTAGTAGATGCCCAAAGTGGGGCATCGTCGAGGTCGCTGTTCCCTCAAGCTTCTTTTTTCAGATCCCAGCACTCCGAAACCTGTTGCCTCGGCCATTGCTACATCCTTCGCCGCAGCGACGATCTCCTCTTCGGCCTTTTTGGCTGCAGCCCTAGCGCGAGCCACCTCTGTGTACTTCCATTGCATGAGGTGGCGAATCCACGCGGGCTGCTCTTTGGTCACCGGTCCAGACTTTCTGGGTCTGACTTGGCAGTCCCGATGATCCGATCGGTGGGCCCCCCACAGTTGCAGCACTTAGTGAGAGCATTACACTCGGCTTCCGAGTGCATATTTGATCCGCAGTTCCAGCAGGCTGGAGCGCGGGAGCAATCACGAGTGGCGTGGAAGCCCAAACAGCGTTTACACTGTTCAATTTGGCGACGAGGCTGAACCTTTGTAGCCTCTCTAGACTCATCGAGAAGGCGGAAGCCCGCACGAGGGGCGTAGTCTCGGGCAAAAAGGGCTTGCCAATTTCTGTATGGCGCCCTAGGATGGCATGTCTCGTACGGTCGCACCTAGATTGCCACCTCTCGGGGTTTAAAGTAGATATCGGTTAAGATCCACTCAACGTCGACTGTGTGACGGCTTGTGAGCCGAAAATACTTATAGCCTTCAATGGCTAGCGAAGGCAACCCATGTGTCTATCACTTCGAGGTTATCAGCAGACTAATACTGTTACGAAATAGCCACTGAAGCTACGTAAAAGATAATGCCAAGAGTAACGGAAGCGTTACCCGTGTGGCAGAACAAACCTTAAGTTAGCTTCATTGCCGCTGTAAACATAAGCTAGATTTAGATGCCTCTGGATATGTATAAGTAGCACGGTAGACTTGTAGGCGGTTTGCTTCTCCATATATGAATTATAGATTTACCTTTCAATCAAATAATTGCCCACTTACTTTCTATATTTGAACTGTGACAGAGCGTGCGAATACCGTCGAGGGTTCTTATGGTGGCAGGAACATTTGTGATCCGAAAGGCGACAAGGTTAGAGGCTTCTCTCAGCTTGGCTTTAAAATTCCCCAATTTCGGTGCGGCATCTACGAGCCTTTCCCTTGTATTTTAATCCCTTTCAGAATCGCACAGATTGCTCTGACTCAGTGGTAAGATCTGGCGTCACCTATAGTGCGCTGCAGCTCCTTCTGTATTTTCAGCCGTGAAGCGCAAGGTGAGAGCTTGCGCCACGGGTGATCCTTTTCTAGGCGAAAACAAAGTCTTTTGTCGACTTTCGCCTTCGGAGCGTCTTCTTCTGTGGCCTTGGCCGCAGGTTGCGGTACAGTATTTACTATATAGACTGCTGCTTGTTGCAGTCCGTTTTTTGGCTACCGTGACCTGATTGTTTTTTGCAGACAGTACTGGGACGGCGGATATGGTTTGGCTCCTGGCTTCTGGAGCCCTTGGGATTGGGCAAGCCGGGCGAGGAGG
Source organism: Blumeria graminis f. sp. triticale (assembly GCA_905067625.1). Taxonomy (NCBI): domain Eukaryota; kingdom Fungi; phylum Ascomycota; class Leotiomycetes; order Helotiales; family Erysiphaceae; genus Blumeria; species Blumeria graminis. The sequence continues at coordinate 1,088,109 of LR898468.1, forward strand.
GGAGACGGCTGGCGCGGAGACCGGGCCCGAGCCCATGTATTGCGCAATGGTGGCGCGTAGGTAGACTCTTATGGAGTCTACGAATTGTCAATTTGATTCATTAGTCAAAGGGAGGAGGGTTGTTTCGACGCCAGAGCTTGCGTTGGAACAGAGTGCCAGGTTTGCCGCTGTTTCGGCGGCGTGTCGTTTTTCGGCTTCGACGATTGATCGAGTCATTGATGCCCTTTGCCGAGGAACGTATGGATGAGGCCAGTATTTTAACTTAAAATTCTTAGCGCATAACAATTGCGACGGGATGAATGTCCATTCTTATCTTTGATTACGAGGATGAATTTAGAGCTTTATAGTGCTCCGGTGAGTCGCGAGTTGAATATAGATGGAAAATATCTTCAAGAAAATTTGAGTTTTTCAAGATTGTCAGTTGTTCTAACACAAACATCGGATAGTTTTATCCTTTCTGCGGCTCGAAGTTGAGGCACTAATTTTGACCTCATTGTGTTTTGCAGCCGTCAAATTTCTGTAGACTGTTATTTCGAACAGAGACTTGCCCGCGCCACTCCTTCGGATCGCCCTCTGGACTAAAATCTAGACGAAGCCCTCTTACGTGACCTAATCTCAACTCTAAGATTATATTTTGTTATGAATGCCCTTTTCATGTTAGTAGTACATCGTCACCCACGCAGATTGACTTGCAGAGCCAGGGAAACAGAAACAGGTTAATGATAGATTAGATACCGCCGATCACTGAACTCACTCGTATACCATTCCTAAAAGAGACTAGCTGCGGCTCTATCTGGAAGTATGTGGGATTGGTAAATTATCTGGAAGATTATCATGTAAGTAATCTGTAACATAGTGTGACAGATTATAACATAGTAACGCATTATGATAAATTCTAAAAAAACATTATTTTTGCCTAAAAGCTGCGCAGCGTTCCACGCTGCGCGTATCATCAATTTGACATCGTGATCATTATTTTTACATGTTTATTACTCTCATCTTTTCGCTTTCCGTGCTCCAACATGGCGAGTGTGGGTGCTGGTGTGGGTAAATCCAGCGGCTACGACGCGTCGCAAAATGCGACAATGGCCTCAACCAACAACAGCAGCGGAGCGCAGACAGCTCCAAAGGACAAGAACCTTGAAATCCTAGGGAAACTATTGAAACAGGTTAGACTAATCGCGATGAGAGAGATAGATGATGAGGATGTTAACGAGGCCGTCAAGGCCTTCAATGCGCATAAAAGGGCCTGGACGGAAATGTCTCAGAAGAAGTCTCCTATCGAGGAGAGGATGATGGCTTTAAAGGAAGTCGCAAAGAAAAGCCTCGCAGATCCCGCTCGGAAAGCTGCTCCAGCAGCGGTTTCGGGCCTGCCGACAGCAAGGAGTTACGCGTCGGTCGTGGCTCCACAAATGACAAAAACAGCGGTAAGAATAAGAATCGACGGCGCCCAAGACTTGCAGCCACAAGAGCTGCTTTCAAAGGCAAAAGGGCACATACAAGGTGCATACGCAATTCGTCAAATGCGGAGCAACGATACCGAGGTATTCGTCCAGTCGGCGTCCCAGAAAGACGCGGCGCTAAATATGCGACAACCAACGGACTTCAAAATTCTGCGGCAAGATTTTCCAGTTGAGGTCGACGGTCTCCCATTGCGGACACGAATTGAAGGCGGCAGAGATGCCAACAATTTTGCCATCATCAGGGAGATTGAGACAGCTACAAAGGCACGGATTCCAGGCTTAGTTATAAGTCGTATAAGGTGGTTATACGACGGAAAGAAACACCAGCGGTGAAAGAAAAATGGCCGCACTCGTGGATCAATTGTGGTAAGCCTCCCATCGGAGTCAATGCAGACGGAAGTGGTCCGAAACGGCCTTGTGATGATCGCCATGCTCTACACCGCGCAGGTGTGGTCACCACGGTCCCAGCAAAAGCAGTGTTACAACTGCAGCCAGTGTGGACACACGCAGGTGTCGTGTAGAAAGGCAGCCAGGTGCGGTGAGTGCGCTGGCGCTCACCAAACTCGGGACTGTCCGAGGAAAAGGGTTTCTTTTGCGAACTGCGGCAAGGAGCACCGTTCGTGGCATAAAGCAGCGTGTCAGACCTACCAGGTCTACAAGGGAAGTGTGGAGAAGGCTCGGATGGAGCTGTTGTCAAAAACGGCGGAAATATGGAATGAAAAACCAACAATGACGCCAATGCGATTAGTCGGACCAACTGATGATCAGGGATTTATTTTGGTCACCAGTAAAAAGGCTGAAGGACTCAAAAGAGGACCGTGATGACCACGTAAGTTAGTGGAAGCCCCAGCGGCACCAACCATCGCCTCGACAGCAGCAGCACCATCGGGGCAAACTCTTCGAACACTTCGAAGACCAACGCCGAGTGAGGAGGTGCCTTCTCTACTTAATTTTTTATAACAATGGTCTGATTGAAGGGGGAGTTAACGAATTCTGGGGAAAGTTTAAAAAATTATGGTTGAAAGGAACGTCCTCAGCATTGAGCCGGGTCGGTTCGAAGTGGCAGGACATCGGGTTTTGTTTGTTGAAAGCTTTTTCCCTTCTTAACATGGCTTACCTTCTTCATAGTTCTGTCTATAGATACCGCATAGGACGTTAAACTAGAACAATGAATGAACACATTAAGATATCATTCGCATCAGTCAGAGAAACAGATCATGTCCTAGTAGATAGAACGTGGAACCTCCAGTATCGGATGACACGACTCGCTTAGTTACGAGCCGTGCACTGTCTGGACAAAAGACGCGTCAGTTAGTACACACCGAGTAATGTAAGCGACGAGTCGTTGAGACGATCTGTCAAGTGAAGGAGTAGTCATTCTTTGATGACACAAGTCATTGACAGAGTACTTCTCAGTTATACGAGAGAATGAGACACGTTTAGAGTAGAGTAGATAATTGGAACACAGTTTTGTGGATGGGGACTTCTATGAGACCCTACTCATATCACAACTGTGGGATATTAATTCAATCCCGATTCATCTACGCCTTACATTTACTGTGCAGTGTCTCTTATCAAGTTATACAAGTAATCAGAATACGTATATTTTAATAGCGTGCCATGATATTTATTGCCACAATCACTCAAGTATATTCTTTGCGCCCTGAGTAGTAACAACCATTCAATCTAAAATACCAATTGTATACGACATTAAACACAACCACCCTCATAAATATTTCACTACCAGGCTCGTAAAAGACGCCATTGACAGATGTTTAGTCTTTGTCCTCCTGGTCATTCAGGTGGGACGAGGTCTATGTATTGGATAAGGTTTAACCTGACCCAGCACGGTCTAAGTAGCACTCCAACTCCTTTGAATGCGGAGGATAAGAGATTCCAAGCAGATTAACTTATAAACATACCGAAATCTGGACAACGTCCATTATCCAAAATAACTGCAGCACGATTCCCCTACTAGAAAATTTGCACCTTTTTTTAAAGACAGTTGGAATACAGCTTCGTAAATTGCGCATTGTGTATGGGAGATTCGAATAGTTCATACTTCGAGTAAATGTTCTAGACCCTTTAATTTTTCATTGATTCCACGTAAAAATCATTTCTTAAGAGATAAACAAGTCTTTGCTTCGCTGGACTTGGACTTAAAAGTCCGTGAATTCGAAGGAATTTTGATGGTGAGCGGGCCCCTGAGTACGTCTCATATCTATCCAATGCCAAAGCAGAGATGTCGCGGTCAATCACATATCTAGCCCGATAAATGATTTAATATCTTGTTTAAAATGTCCAGAAAATTTGTCATCACGTAAATAAGCTTGATGTAGGCTTATGTTTCTTCTTTCGCGATGATAATCTTATCAGTCGGGACAATTGTAACAAATTGAGCTTTGTGTCCTCTCGAGTGTCTACCTGCCTAAATCTATATTGGTCTTAGAGACATATTTCGAGTATTCTTTAATCATCTCAAGACAACTCAAGACCCGATAAACATCTTTAACACTTTCATTTTGAAAGTTCTGCCTCTAAGACTATGCTATCACCCGATAGAAACGGTTTGTTATACAACGTAGTCTCCTTCGCCTTCTGCATCTTCTTCGTCTCGGGACGAAGATTCACGTCCGGCAGCGCTGCCATCATTTCCGATTTGTGATTCAAGATTCAAGGTTGGACGCGATAGCTGTTGCTGTTGCGAAGAAACTTGATAAATCTATTGCTAAGAGTCATTAGCACTCATACATCAATAAAGTATCGACAGTCACGTGTCGAGCGTACCTGAGGGGGAGGCATGGGTGGAAACCCGTATAAGCTTCCTATTTCGCTATACATTTGGCCAGCAGAGCCTCCATAGCCAGTTTGACCAGAGGTCGCTGGTCCAGGTCCGACAAAGGACCCATCCCTAAGGGCGTATTCGTCTTGATGTTCGACCCCAATCTGGTCTGCATACCCCGAAGACGTTCCAAGTGATACCGGTAATTGCTGAATAGCAGTATTACTAGCCGCTGAGACCGGTCCGCAATTACCTCTTTTCTGCTTGTCACCACAGAGGTCCTCTCGGGGCACAATATCGATCAGGAAATCGAACATGTCGGACTTACATAATGCCGATGCTATGTCTGAACGCTGTAGAGTTCTGCGCTTATTTTCTTCGGCATGAATCCAAGCCCTCATAGTTAGCTCTGTGATGAATATATCACATCCCTTAGCAAACATGATCGGTGCCTCGGCACTAATCATCTTTACGTCAGGGTCTGCCTTCATCACCTTTTTAATACGGGCGAGAGGAAGCTGATGAAGCTTATAATCATGGTTATCGGTTTCAAGGTGGTTAATGGTGTGTTGCCAATATGTTGTAAGGATGTCCTTGTAATTTCCGTGTAATCCTTGGTTGACCTGCTTTAATTAGATAAGAAAGGGTAATTTGGTAGATGAATACATTGGCCCATATTCCAGTATAAAATTCAGCCACAGGTGCGTACCCCTGACCAGATAGCTTCATAAATTAGCACTTTTGTCTACTTGTGGGTTTAAAAGCATACCGATGCGCTAGCACCTGTTTGAAAATTTGTTAGCACTTTAGATCGATAAATTGAAACAGTCATTCTCAGCTTCTGAAAGACATGATTAATACTGACCATAATGGCCCCCGTGAGCGACGTCATACGTGGGTTGCGAGTGCTGTTGTCCCTGTTCCTCTTCGTTTTGGGTTTGTTTTGTTGATTCCATATTTGATTTATTCTTGAATTTGAGTTAAGTGCGAGGGATTTGAAAATATATTTGGTAGACTTTGTAATTGTATTAGTAGAATGTAAATGTCTGTCTCTGAGATCGAGGAATAAGTGCTGTGAGAATAGTCGGATGGCACTCTTACGGTTTAAATGAGGTGGAATTTATTAATTCATCAGCCTCGATGACCCTGTAAGAGATTGTGCATGATGCATAGGCCCGCATATTTTGTCTAATGCACCGGCAATACATGGATAACAGCAGAAGTAAGCATATCACATCTGGAAGTGAATGCAAATCTTAGCCCGCGCATCTATCACAGTTTGGACTGACTGTGGATATTGCCGCGAATAATTAGCACATGTAGTGCCCCGTTCGAGGATCACTTGTTACACACCACATGATCGTGAGACTTCTTGTATCCTCAATTGAAATTCTGCACGATTGCTGACGATCAAAGGCACACTTGCAGCCAAGTGGACATGAAGATATTGGCGTTAGGCTATATAATACAATCAAATACGCAAGACTGAAGTCTGTTTACGTTAAGAGAATGATTGATTGGGCTTGATTAGCAAGGGAGCATCAGAGGGATAGAAATACTCTTGTACGGTGCGGTGTAGGATAAGGCTGTCACTTGGTGGAGACCTGTATGATAACCCGATAGACCACATTTGCTATGTATCTGATTCGTTGAAAGCGGATAATAGCTCTACCTAGAGCACATCAATCCCTTTTTCATGACTTATGTCCGCGGGAAGGATAATCAAAGTATCACTAAGGCACCATGCCAGTCCTGCACCTGATTTTGCCCATGGCGTCGGAGTAGCAAGGCGTAGATCATACCTGGCTTAAAGCGGCGATCTGTATCGTGGTGCCACGGTATCAAGTTTGCAATGGGGCTTTGACAGGGGTTGTAGCGTGTAAACTAAGACGCCTTAGGCATAGTCACCTTCCACATTGGAGTTAGCCCACGTATTTGTGCAAATTTTTGAAAAATTTGTATTGCGGTTTTTATCTGGACACCGTAGTTTATATTGGGTCTTTCTTTCATACTAAACCTAATTTGTATAATGATCGGCTGCATAACATTTGTGCATTTTTGCTACCTGACTATATAAATTATTTACAAGAGTTCAAAGGTTTTCAAATTACAAAATAGAGCCAGTCTTATCCTAACCTTAGATCTGAACATGTGGCCGGAATATTTTCAGGCCTTAATATCTGGTCGGTCCCCCATTCGCATCTACCACAGCCTGAAATCTTGCTGGCATACTCTGAATGAGTCTCATAAAATCTTCGGAAGACACGGAATCCCATGCCTCCTTTACAATGTTGAGTAGACTATCTTTAGTTCGCTGCTTTCCGCAACCTAGATTCGGATGATGACGCTGGATGTGATCCTTCATCTTATTCCAAACAGCTTAAATTGGGTTAAGATTAATCGAGTTGGCCGGCCAGAAATCGGTTGAATGAGCCTCTGGCTCATATCTTCCATTGTAATTGCGGCTGTGTGGGCAGGGGCATTACCCTGCGTTACGGAAAGCCAAGGTCTCATCGAGACCATGCCATCAATAAGAGGAACTATCTTCTCGCGATATTTTTGGGAGTTAATGGAACCCCATTCCTTCTGCCTAAACAAACGAGGGCCTTTTTCTGGCCCTGCGAAGCAACTCCAGAACATCCATCCGACCCTATTCTTCGATTTTTCTCCAACACAATCAGCGTTGTATTATTGGGAAGTCTAGCTCATAATGTTAAAGCATCAAATTACCATCTTCTCATATAACAATGTAAGGACACTTCTTGTCGCCCATTCTCTAGATTGTCTTCCATCCACTACCCAAGTTTCGTCTGTCCATAAAACTGACGTCCAAACTTCATATGTCCAATTGAGATGAGCTTCGTCCCATTCTCTGCGTGTATTCATAGTTTTCTGAGATACTGGAAGCTTTAGACGAGCCACATGTAGCTGATATCCTTTTTTTTTAAGTTCTCTTTGTATTACCCGCTCGCTAACACCAAGATGTCTAAAGGGGCCAGAGACGAGTTCCAGAAATGTTTTGCGGCGGTTTCCAGGTGAAGACTCAACGTAAGATATAATCTGATCAACATCATCTGCTTTCAGCCTTGAGGATGTTCTTTTTCTCTTTTTAGGGAGACATTTCCGCGGCGCAGTAAATAGCTAACTTGTCCCTGAGAAACGCCTAGTTGCGCGGCAATCTGCGTCTGGTTTTTGCCAGATTCATGAAGCCTATGAATCTTATTTTTTTTTAAGTTATGTTTGTTCACATCTAATTTTTCTACTTACAAAAATGTTTTGATCTCTGGATAATTGTTTGATTCGAGGCATTGAAGGTGGGGGTTGAGGTGGATTCATCTGTAAAATAAGGTTCTTATCGAGTAAAGCCATGTGTCTTCTGAATAAATAACTTTGCATTTGAGAAATCTAATTCTTATTGTAACTCAAGCACAAGGTGAGAAGAGCTGTGTAATTTTTTAGCGGTCGGCGCTCATCAAAGCAATGGGAAAGAACTAGAGAGCGGGTTGGATTTGCATAAAACTGAGGGTGGCATGAAATCAAATTGTGCCCTCGGTTTAGGCCTGGATATACAGGACAAGAATTATGTACCCTGTCGAAATTGGCGCTAACAGGGACTTCAACCCCTGAAGCGAGTATGCTCCCCACTTAGATCAACTGCAAACTTGAAATCGTGGCACCACAGTAGACCCAGGAGGAGAAAAAAGAGATTAACGCTTGTTAGTCGTGTGATTTTTCTGTATGTGCTTATTGACCTGTAGTGTTTACGGCTATGACGTGACTTATAGTTCCTTTCTACCTACAGGCAGGGAGTATCTATGCTTCGGGTAGTGTACTCCCTCCTTTGCCTCCCTCACGACTTCTTTCCAGCAGTAATACCCCCACAGGTCTTCATTCGAGTACACACTAAAAGGAGCCGTTATCCCGTCATCATCTCCCCTCTCCAGCCAACGAAACAATGGCCATTTGCGGGTGTGTAGCTGCAGGGAAAAGTCTCAAAAACCACTAGGTGCGGGACTCTCCTATGACGAAGAGGCCGGCCAGCCGGGCGCAGCAGACCTGTGTATACCTAAGAGCGTCTCTCAAATTTCCTAGCCTTCTCTTCACTCCTACCTTGATTCATGCCGCACGACAAACCGAAGGTCAGGAAAAGATGTCAGAAAAGTCTTGGTCGAGAGTGACTGCCGTGAAGGAGCCTAGCCTAGCATCTAAAAGTCGGTACGGACGTGGGGTTGTCGGGAAACTCATGTATTTCAGATGCCCTCCTGGCTAGTAGATTCGGAGGTAAAGATTAGTAGGGACGATTCTATTCACGAGTCGAAATCTGCTTTTCTTGAGGGCGGAAGGGTCTTTTACTTTGCTTTCGTGGGCTTTTTGTTTGCCCGCCAGTGGGTATCACAGGAAGACGTTGTGATTTGCCGTCCAGACATGAAACGCCCTCGCAGGTCCGAGTGACCCACGAACCAATTTGACTCGAGACGTGAAGCTTGCGATGGAGTAGTGGCGACTCAATAAATACTGTCATGGCTAAATGGTGCAGTGTCTCATCTAGGTCGATATCATAAGTTAGTTCTGGTTATGTTTGACACTTATCCCACTCGAGACAGGAGATTGCTAGTTTTGTTGAGACAAAATATAACTATATTTCTCGCGCCGCTGGTATATATGGATTAAACAGGTTTAAAGACGTCACTTTGGTTGGTACTCACGGAGGAGGGTCGACTTATTGTGTGAGTAAACTGTAGGAATACTCTCGCATAGAGTAATCTAATTTGCTTGGACTAAACTTAACAATGAAACTGATCAGGAAGGAGCTTTGGATTAGTCATGAATTAGTCATAGAAGGAAAGGTGGTCAGAGCTGAGATGGAAAACTATTCTGGCGAGTAGTTCCTTTGGGAGACGAGTCCGTGAATAGAGGTGGTTGCGATATATATACTTAATATTGTAAAAGTGCAAGGGAAATAATAATTGTGTAAACCTTAATCCTTGCATGTCCTATGTTAGCCCTAATAAGCGAGCGACGCTAAATGGGCTGATTTATGGGGGAACACTCTATACTTGGAATATGTGTAACTTTTGTATACTTAGATTTATATATACCGAGTTAGGGTAATATAACTTCACCTTTTGAGAAAGGTTTTAATATGGTAGCATTATCTTTTTACGATCAAAAGAACTCCTTTACTTTCTTCACACAACGAAAATGTCAGGAAAACTGTCTAAAGCTGATCGCGACATTATTGCACAACAGAAAGACAACAATCTTGAGTCCGATCAATCGGTCGCAAGTATTTCGGGCAAGACAAGGCCCAGCAATTACAAGATGGACGAGTCAAGGTCCAATAGGAAATCCAATGTGAGAAGGAAGAATGTCGATAACGAGTCTAGTTCTTCGGCGAAAAGGAGCGAACAGTCCGACAGCGACGACGATTGGTGGAGTCCTCCTCAAAGGACATTACAAGTAACCACAGCAGAAATAAATCTCAGGTGGGATCAATTACAGTGGAAACCACACAAGGACCACTTTTTACGCGGCTCCCAGGATTGGGGAGTTTATAAAAATGACGTGATGTTCGCTTTGCAGTCGATAGGGTATGTTAAAGGGATCAAATTAACAAACCTAGATAAAGCAAATTTCGGATCAATGATCAGGAGATCAGTGACCGATAACCCAAGAAGAATCATTGAAGATTTAAGCAGCGGATCGGATATGATGAAATTACTCAACAAGACATATCGACAGTCTGGCACAATACAGGCTGAAAACTTTTTCAATGACCTAATAGAGCTGGCTTACGACGGAGGTAACGCCATCGATTTCGTGACAAAATTTAGAGTCTGCGTTAGAGACTTTAAATCAACTGGTCAGGAGTTAGCTGACAATATCACAATACTTATATTCAAACGTGCGGTCGAGAAAAGGGCCCACAGATGGCATTATGAGGCCTCACATACCTCAAAAACCAAACAATGGTCGTTGGAAGAACTGATCAACGATTTCATCTCCAACCACAGTCTCAAGGCTTTTCATAACACAAACAAATATTATCCCAACAGAGACTTTCGGGTAAACTACAACTTTGACAACAAAAGGGGAGATAAAGCCAATATTCGGCTAGGTCAAATTGAAAATAGAGGCAAGCTGGCCTTTAAACCTAAAATAAATCAGGGTGACAAGAACCCTGAGAGTAAGAACCAAGTTGTATGTTACATTTGTGGAAAAACTGGTCATTATGCAAATAATTGCCATAGCAAGAGGGGAACAACTCAAGGTCCTCATCGATGTCACATCTGTAGGGGCAATCACTATGCAAGAGAGTGCCCGGCTCGAAAGTCGGATCATGATCGTCCTTTAAATCAAATTTCAACGAAGGGTAAAGAAAAGATGATCGAGTATAATGTTGGTGATGATTGGTACGATGAGTGGATGGAAGAAAATGGGATAGTAAACAACCCAGAGATTGAAGAGACGCCACACTCCAGTAATGATGATAGCTCATGCTATGGAGTGAGTTTAAACTTTGCCCATCAACTGAATAACGCATCAATTAACTCTTTAATTAGAAAGAGGTGGCTGTTTGATACAGGGGCTGATATTAATGCCACTAACAACCTAAAGAATTTTGTCAAGGAGTCTGTAAGGAACTTAAGACCACGGGAGGTGGCAATAAGGACAGGCAGTGGAGTTATTTATCCAGAGAAAATAGGCGAAGTATGCCTCAAGGTCAGAAATTCAAAAAATAAAGCGAGAAGGCTCAGATTAAAGAATGTCTTTTATGTTAAGAATCTTCCCGTAAACATTATAAGCGGCGAATTGTTTTACAGAAGTGGATGCTCATTACAAGGTGAAAAGCTTGTTGACAGTAATGGAAGTATTATATCTTTAATAAACGTCAATAAACGAGGATTTTTTCTCTGGCTTTCTGGAGAAGATGAACCAATGAAACATATCAAATCAGGATTCCCGTGCCAATTAGACAAAGAACACAACAGTAAAAATTCAAAAATTCCCTCTGACGAAACCATTAGAAACCTAACCTTGTGGCATCGAAGATTATGCCACCCAAGCGCAGATAGGTTGCGGTGGACAATTAAAAATACTACTGGCATAAACCTAACCCCGAGTGATGTTATCAATATACCATGTGAGGCTTGTGATCTAGGTAAATCTGTAAAATACACTACCAATGAGAGACGACGACGAGCTGAATACGTCGGAGAAGGATGGCACTGTGACTTGGGATCGAGCAACCCTAAAACCATGGATGGCAATAGTTACTACTGTTTAACGACGGATGATCTATCTAGATACCGTTTCCTCAAGCCACTGAAGACCAAAAAGGATGCGGCAGTTGAGTTGATGAACATCCTGAGAAATATTAACGCTGAACTGCAGCTTGAAGGGAGAAGAGTCAGGTGGATTACAATTGACGGAGGCAGAGATTGGGGCATGTCGAGATTTGAGGAATTCGCTGCAGACCAAGGTATAGATATCATTGTGTCCGCCCCAGACAATCAGCATCAGAACGGAGTGTCAGAGAGAGGAATTAGGTTCATACAGGACGCTGCCCGATGCTGCACAATTCAAACAAAAATACCATCGGTATTTTGGGACAAAATAATGGAGACAACATGCTATACACTCAATATGACATCTCAATCTCCAGTCGATCAGCACAAGACCCCATATGAAGTATTCTGGTCAGCTATGAAAGGCAGGCCGATTAAGCCAGACGTCAGTCACCTCTTAATTCCCGGATCAAGATGCATAACACATGTAGAGAAGTCGCGCAGAATTGCAGGAGAAAAGCTAGACCCCAGGGGTGCAAGGAGTGTGTTTCTCGGATACAAGGGACGTACAAACAAACTTGTATGGATATTGGGCGGTGGGAGATTCTTAGTCTCACCAAATGTTTTAGCATACGAGAACGTTGGTAAAAATTTGGGTTGGCCAACAGAACCCCAAGAAGTAGTGAGGTCATTGCCAACCAGCGTCCAACGTCGTTTGAGAGCTAGGAAAACCAACTATGCCAGAGAAGAGGACTACAATAGGACACGAAGTGTATCACCGCCACATGAACCTAAAGGACCAGGTCGGCCAAAGAAGACAATTAGAAGACCTTTTGACGAAGCACCATTGTTCGAAAGTCAAACAAGGAACAAGAACATGAGCCCAAGCATAAACAACGAAGATGAACGCCCAACAGAGGAGGACTCAGATCACGAGGAAGAAATTGGACAAAGTGCCCATTGCCTCATAGAAAAATCAATCAAGAGGCAACTCCATAACCTACATGGAGATGGAGACGACATGTTTAGGCTATTAGCTAACTCTTCATCTGTCGCTAAACAAATCGTATCACCAGATGAACCTAACCTGCAGGAAGCAATGAGTAGCTCCGAGAAAAACGAGTGGCTAAAGGCTATCTTTACTGAAATAAAGGGGTGTGTGGATAGGAAAACATTTCAGTTTGTTCCAAAAAATTCAGCCAAACAGAATGGCCAAATTATCTCAGCGAAATGGGTGCTTAAGAAAAAGTACAAATCAAATATGGAACTGGACAAATTTAAGGCTAGAGTTGTAGCAAGAGGATTTTTACAAAAGAAGGGTATTGATTTCAATGAAACAACAGCTTCTACGGCTAGATCAGCTAGTTGGAGAGTATTGATGGCATTGGCAGCCATAAATGAATGGCACATTCTGCAAGCTGACTTTATATCAGCTTACTTAGCAGGAGACTTAAAGGAAGTCATTTATATGCGACAGTTTCCTTACCTCAAAGAATTTTTTAATTCAAACCCAGATCTAAGTAAGGCATCAGGATATACAGAGGAAAGTATAATCCAACTACAAAGGCCACTGTACGGATTAAAACAATCCGGAGCGTGTTGGCAAGATAAAGTTAAATCATTAATGCATACTCGAGGGTTTAAAGCGTTGGCAGCCGACGACGCAATTTACTTTAATAAAGATAGTGGAGTAATAGTAGCGTCGTACGTTGACGACTTTCTATTAATAGGGCCTGATAAAAGTAAAATCAGTGCATTAACAAAATCCTTGAATAAATCAGTGCCACTGAATGACTTGGGAGAAGCTTCATGGTTTTTAGGAGTCAGAGTCCAAAGATCATCACCCACAGGGAGTGTGAGGTTAGACCAAAAACAATACATCGACAGGTCAATGATAGAACTGGAATTACAGAGTCAACGGCCCGTACCAACACCTATGTCAGTTGCTAGTAGGCTAGACATGAAGAAATATAACGGAAAAGCCTCGAGCACAGAGCTTTATAATTACCAGAGGTTAATAGGAAAATACAACTTTTCGGCATGCATGACCCGATGCGACACTTCACAAGCTATGTCTCAATTAGCGAGATACATGTGTAATCCTTCTCCCCATCACCACAAGCATGCGCTGAGAGTAGCCCAATATTTGTCTGGTAGTGCAAACAAGGGCTTGGAGTATACCAAAGATCACAGACACGTGAATGAATTCGGGAAATATGGATTGCATTGTGCTGTGGACGCTAGCTTTGCAGATGACTTTGAATCATCTAAATCAACAACAGGCTATGTTATATTTATGGGAGGAAGCCCAGTCATTTGGAGGTCAAAACTACAGACAACAGTATCTACACTGACTTGCGAAGCCGAGTATGCAGCCATCTTCGAAGCAACAAAAGATTGCGCTTGGATAAGGACATTCCTGGAAGAACTGGGGCAAATGCCATCCGGACCCATCCCTGTCCTTGAAGACAACAACGGAGCAATCAAATGGGCTAACAGTACAGGAATCAGCTCTGGCCGAAGACATGTTCGTGTAGAGTACAACTACGCCACACAGGAAGTTCGCGACAAGAACATTACCATAAGGAAAGTGGAGTCAAAATTGAACCCAGCGGACGGCTTGACTAAACCGCTTAACAATGCGGCATTTAACGAGTTTGTTGAAAGACTTGGAATGGTAGATTGATTAATTAGCGGATTCAGGTTTAGGGGGCGTGTAAAAGTGCAAGGGAAATAATAATTGTGTAAACCTTAATCCTTGCATGTCCTATGTTAGCCCTAATAAGCGAGCGACGCTAAATGGGCTGATTTATGGGGGAACACTCTATACTTGGAATATGTGTAACTTTTGTATACTTAGATTTATATATACCGAGTTAGGGTAATATAACTTCACCTTTTGAGAAAGGTTTTAATAAATATAATATATTTGCTAATTCGCCCCAAAGAAAATCTACAGTAGCCGTCGCACTAAGATTGTGAAACAACGTAAACATATTTCATAGTGGTATTTGCGAATGAAATCTAGAGTATAAGTGTCTAACGTCAAATGAGTCATCCAGCATGTATACATAGCACTGACCATAAGTCAGAGCCTTTCCGACTCTATTTAAACAGGACGGTTGACAAATATATAAGAATAGCTTATCCTTACGTCAATCTGTAGAAGTGTTTGTTCATTACCGCAAAGGTTTGGAATAAGTATGATTGATCAATAAACTTAGTGCAATACCTATCTTTTCCTTCTTCAGCTCCAGCCGCCTTTCATCTATCGACCTACAAGGCTCTCACGCTATTAACCCACTTCACACCATATCTAGAATTCACCCGCAATTCAGGTTAGAATGCCAGGCCATTCTGTGCACGTCAATGCGCTAATGGGCGTGTAAGTGCAAGACATGCGGTGTGCATTGAAATGGCGCTTTACAACACACAGATCAAGGCAACTTTTGTATGTATGTCAAACATTTGTGTGAAGCCATACAAACGGGACCGTACCCCGTAATCTAGGGTCAAGTTCTTGTATGCAGTGACGAAGTTTATCCCAGACATAGCTCGATAGCTAAAAGCACGTTAAATGATTGAAAAAAGGTCCGAAGACAAACATGTGCTTTCTGAGGGCTCGTCAACGCTGTACATGCCAGCACAGCAGACCTATTTGTAAAGTGGAGCCATCTCCTCGATTCCCCTGATCCGTGCAGTAGAAAAGACCGACTCTCGTATGAAGACGTCACTTGCGTATTGCCCAAAGGTCCAGAAGACGATGGCTTAACTGGCGTCTCAAAAAGTTTAGAATGCGGGAGTTAGACTCAGATCAGCATCTAACATGTTTAATAGACGAATTCTTCACCTTCCAGTGGTGCCGGTGTAATCGCTCAGTATGCTTTGCATATCTGGGATAGCCAAGAAGAATCGCATCCGAATCGAAGTCGAAAGCAAACACATGCATATCTCCATTTGACGACTTCTCAATCATGCAGCACTCACCATCATCTTCTGAGTCCTCAACCCCGATCTTACCACATATCATCTCGCCTCGTCGACCGATAAAGGCGTCACCCCAATTGCAAACAGGAGCTTGCCTCATTCATCACCGGCCATCACTCACTACAAATTTACGACGCTATGTATACCCGCAAGGAGGAAATCAAGTCGAAAAATACAAAGTTGGGGTCTTGGTTTATGAGGGACTGCTGCTCTAATGGGGTTATACATCTTGAGGAAGGACAAGCGGCTGAGATGTGGAGCAAGAGAGGAAAGAGGTCTTTGAAGACCATGCTGCGACTGACATCTTCGAGGAGTTTTCAACTTTGGATTTTTTGTGGGCGCCAAGACTAATATTTCGGCTAATTAGCCAGAAGGGCTTGTATTGTCGATGATTCAACGGCACTCCCCAGCGCCCTGGACGGCACAAAAGAAGCTAGGCTAAGCTGCCATACAGCAATCACGCTCTGTCAAGACTTTGAAGACTTTTCAGCACGACCTTCGGGAAGGAGTTGGAAGGAGGCTAGAAAGGCAGAGGGTGAATTTCTCGAGGTACACACAAGTCTGCAGCGCCCAGCTGGCCGGCCCCTTTGAACGCTTCAGAAGGATCACTATGTCTTCGGATTTAGTCCTAATGTCGGTATTAGGAGAGCTCCGTACCCAGTGGTTTTTGCGATTTTTCCTGGCTGCCATACACCCGTAGATGGCCATCGTTTCGTTGGCTGGAGAGGGAAAATAATGAAGGGCTCAGGGCTTCTCTAAGTGTATAATCGAATGAAGACTTGTGAGGGATGATACTCTTTGAGGGGAGCTGTATGGGAGGCATAGGAAGGGATATACTACGACATATGTATCCTTGGTCTATAGGCAGATAAGACCTACATGTCCTACATAGTCATAGACTCAGACAGGACAATAAAATGAATTAATAATATATTTAATACGGCTGTTCTTGAGGAAGAGTTTTTTTGCTACATCTATGTGTAATTTCTAGTCGCTCGTAAGTTGGCAACATGCATTAGAATAAGTCAATCAAGTGCTCACCAGTTAGCAAAGAGTTAATTATCTCGATATCAACACGCCTACCGAGCTTACTATCGCCGCCGGGGTCCACGTGAGAATCCTTGGAGGCAAATCTAAATTTAAGGGGTAAATTAGTCTAGACCAAAGTAGATGATATGCATGGCTTATTCTTGCATCAACTGCTTAGGTGAGGATTGGGCGTTGTTGGACCCGTTACTGACTCATCGTAAATCAATTCCACTGCCGCAAAGACCACGCGGCTAAGGGGGACTATTCTCTACGCCTATCAGCAGTGTCGCCTATGAACCTCTAGCTCTCACTGTAGAGTCTGCAGAGCCAAGGAAAAGCCACACCTTTTCAACTTTGAGCTGAGTGATCAACCCCTCCGTCAAAGACACGCTTCCGATAAAATACAAGACAAAGACGACATAGACGACGATAATGATGCTGGGAATGAAGACAGATAATGCGGTACGAAACTCTACCATGGTAGTTAGAGAAGCCCTTGTTTGATTGCAACATGTGCTACAAAACGGCGGGCAAACAAAAAGCCCACGAAAGCAAAGTAAAAGACCCTTCCGCCCTCAAGAAAAGCAGATTTCGACTCGTGAATAGAATCGTCCCTACTAATCTTTACCTCCGAATCTACTAGCCAGGAGGGCATCTGAAATACATGAGTTTCCCGACAACCCCACGTCCGTACCGACTTTTAGATGCTAGGCTAGGCTCCTTCACGGCAGTCACTCTCGACCAAGACTTTTCTGACATCTTTTCCTGACCTTCGGTTTGTCGTGCGGCATGAATCAAGGTAGGAGTGAAGAGAAGGCTAGAAAATTTGAGAGACGCTCTTAGGTATACACAGGTCTGCTGCGCCCGGCTGGCCGGCCTCTTCGTCATAGGAGAGTCCCGCACCTAGTGGTTTTTGAGACTTTTCCCTGCAGCTACACACCCGCAAATGGCCATTGTTTCGTTGGCTGGAGAGGGGAGATGATGACGGGATAACGGCTCCTTTTAGTGTGTACTCGAATGAAGACCTGTGGGGGTATTACTGCTGGAAAGAAGTCGTGAGGGAGGCAAAGGAGGGAGTACACTACCCGAAGCATAGATACTCCCTGCCTGTAGGTAGAAAGGACCTACATGTCCTTACATAGGTATAGACTTTTTAGGACAATAAACAACCACTCACTCACAACGTGTTCCAGAACTTAATAATATTTTGTAAGCGTTTATGCAAGCATAAGTCTAGGTGCAGTCCAAAGGCGATAGCACGATCTGCGTGCAGGCATGCCAGACTAGTAATGATGATCAGGGGCATTAGTAGGGTAGAATTAGATATCATAGCGCTACATTGGATTCATAGTACGGAGAACATTAGTCAATTCATTCTTATATTTGCTTTCATTTTTTGACGATGCACGTGACATTCACACGAAGACCTTTCTAAGTATTACATATTGAACAAGCTTCTGCAAACAAATTTGTGGAGAGCGAAACTATTATGTAATTTAAGCAAACGATCCTATTCGAGTTCCAATGTCTCCTACGAAACGTCAAAGCAGGTTCAGGAGATCCTCCCAGATTAGCACAGCACAGCGATGACGTGGTCAAACGTTAGCCTCGGGCTTCCTCAGCTTTTTTGTTAAATCAAATGAGCCGAAAAGGCCAAAATTGCCCATTCGCGGAATCGAACCGCGGATCTTCTCATGATCGCTAACATACGAGTGAGACGCTGTACCCCTAAGCCAAACGGGCTGTGTCCAACAAGACACTTTTATTACTATAATACATCTACATCGAGACAAACTATTCCCGATTCATTCGAAAAGCCGTCGAAGCAGACCTCCCCTTCTTTGATTGTTAGACAACGAAAGAATAGATGAATATTATGTAAACTCAATCATGAGCAGAGTTTCCACTTGTTCAGAAAAATCATAGATACAGACGAAGGTGCAGTACGTCTGTAGGAAGATCAAGCTCTCCAGAAATAGAAGACCATATGTTCGAGCACAGATGGAATAATAGTACTGACCCTCTGCATTCAAAACTATAGCAAAGACCAACCAAAATACATAGAGAAAGAAGCAAAAAATGTTACGAGAAGAATGCCGATTTAGCTAGGGATGACGCCAAGAGCCTGAAGAAATAGCGGTTGCAAATTCCTAGACCAAATTATTTTGCATCGTATTCCGAGATCTACATATCAGCAAAGTGGATGGCAAAGACTGAACACCTGTCAGTGGTGCTCTATACGAACCTGGGAGTGAAATATTCTCCCAGAGCCGAGATTCAGTCACGAAAAAGTGTGGGACGAATTTTTTTTGATGGATTTTCGACTTGAAGGAGTTGCACTCGATATTTTGGTCGAAAAATCAGTCGGCAGAGATTTCACAGCCGGAACAAAATTGAACTAAACCTCATCATTACCAACATACGATTCACGAATGAATTTAGGTCTGTCTGGGGGTCGTATTCAAACATCCGACATCTCTCAAACTCCATATGTATTTGCGACGAAGCATTTCTTAGTCGATTCTACACCTGCGACCCACATCTATATTACTCACATCACCTACCTACACACGCCCTAATGAGGAAAGTTATGATGGAAACGGGACGTTTACAAAGGAGGAAGAAAAGGGAAGATACACTGAAGGGATTACACAAATCCCCAATGACGACAACAACTCAACGGTACGATATGAAGATGTAAGGCTAGAGTAACGATGAGATCTGGGTCTACATTTATATTTCAGAGTCAATGAGGATGTCAAGGGCTCGGGTGCGTGGTGGCCGAGGCTAAGGGAGAATTTGCATCGCGGCGTATATACAGCGGGTTCCTGGACATTTAGGCTTGACATGATTCAACACATGGGTGAAGTCTGAGGTGAGACGATATATATCTGCACTTTACGGTAGTTAACCTGATCCGGCCCGGTCCCACTCCTGCTTAAGCTCCAGTAGGAGTGCGATGGGTGACATGTATCTAGCGCATAAATGAACGAAACAAACAAACCATGCTGTAAAACCACTGCTCACCATGAAGTCCGAAGATGAAAAGCTTTAGATTACAACAGTTAGCCCACGAGGCAATAATCCAAGACTCTACAAAATCAAACTCTCCCACCCAACAAGATCGATCCCCATCAACACCTCATCAAGTTTACAAGTACAACCAAGTACATCCTCGTTTCAATGACTACACTTCTCATCGACTATTCTCTGACCTAAGCTGGTTACCGAATACACGCCCACGCCGATATTTACACCCGCCGGAGGAAACAAAGCGTGGCGCACAAATCTGGGAGACAGTTCCTTGAGATGGACTTGAGAGGGACTAGGACAAGTTTACAAAATGACACAGGGGATGGATACAACCTCGATGAACGCGCAATTTTGAATTTTAGCAAGGAGTTTCACGAATTGAGCTTTGTTGTTACAGGCTAGCGCCTTGTTTAGTTATAAACGGAGTTTATCCGGGTCATTTATCGAGAAGTCTTAAAGTACATGGCTTGGCTGGATTAAGGAGTTGTGTAAAGGATAACTCCTGCATAAATCCATACGCAACGCGCGGTATCAAGTAGATAAGCATGTAATCTTCGTAGTACTTCTTTCTTTATACAGAATATAAACTAACTTACGACACGCTTTCATGCGAATAGCTAATGTGATTAGTCCCTTCACATTTGTGCGCGCCAAGACTTTAGGTGAAGAAAAAAGCACCATAACTTCGCAGTGGTACTTGCAAATGAAATCTGAGGCATTAGTTCTTCCCTATACGTTGAATCATCTATTCCATACTTTTCTTTGACATTGTGTCGTAGCTAGATAGCTGCATACGCAATTAAAATCTGATGCAAAAAAAATCCTTGGGGGTTTATTATTTGCCCCAGTACGGCAGGGATGAAACAAGGGGCCTAACCAGCTACAGTGGCTACCAATGTTGCGGTCAGGATGTGGTTGCTTAGCAACATAGATTTTTATGATCGGCGCTGATAATTACAATTCCCTATATATACAGCGAGAAGTATGTTGGCAACTTTCAGAGGATCATTTAACCGGAGAGAATAATCAAGCCTCTGAGAAGTAACAAAAGAAGATATCTAAAACTTGTAATATGAGCATACAAATCAACAAGCTGTAGGGACTAGAGAATGAAGCCTTAACCCTACCAATAGACATATACTTCAAGCCGTCTACGGCTCCACTATATCAAGATATCAAGAAAATTGCCGGTTCATGGGACAATTTTGTCAGTATGCAGGAAGAGCAAGCCCCCAAGGATCAGAATACAAGATACACGGGACGGTGCAAAAGCTAAGGAATTCTCTGCCTGGGGAACGATTTGTGTGAAGAACGACACCAAATTACCGACTGAAAGCGGCTGGAAAAGTCGCAGCTTTTAAGGAATGGGAAAATTTTTGGAATAAACAAACCGCTAAGCAGTCTACTAACCATCAAGCAACGGCAGATCCCGAAATCTGGATAGCAGCCAACAGTTTCATAGACGAAAAGACCGGAGAGACAAGAATGAACTTCTGAGGAACGCCTATCAGTATCCACAAAAACCTTAACAGAGCCCAAAGTAGCATACCCATACAGATGAGAAGTGAACACATTGGGTTCAACTCTTATCTGCATAGAAGAAATGTTACCGGAGCAAACAGCCCACGATGCCAATGTAGATATCCGTCCCAGAACGTCAAGCATATGATCATGGCTTGCTTCAACTGGGTCAAAGGGAGAGGGGAGATATTGAGAAAGTCAGAGCCTCGGTCATTGGAAGCGATGATGAATAACCCGAAATACATAGCAAGGATGACTAGATGAATCCAGCAGGAAGGGCAGCTAGAACAGTTTCGACTGACGCTTGAAGTCGAGGCGACGATGAGGTAGAGAGAGGAGAGAAGGGGAAAGAGGATCTTCTGTTAGTAGCAAAGAAGTGAACGGTATCCGCACTAGACATAACAGTGTTAGTGCATTTCGCGAAGGTAACGTAAATTTAATGTGTACATAAATTGAAAAGTTGAGGGGGTTTTTACCATAAAAGTTTCCTCCAATATAAATAATAGAGCTCGCAGACACCAGGATGGGCCTCAAGGCGCCAAATCGGGCTAAATGAAATCAAAATAAAAATTCTAGATTTTGTTAACTGATATATTCTGGACTTGCTCTGCTGTATACCAACACAAATTTATCCGGCAACACTTACGGACTAAAGGAGCCAAAGCGCATAGTAATGTCCTGTCCGAGATTCTCCAACCGCAGTGCAGTTATCTGAATAAAGGCCTTAGATCAGTCATACGAAGTTATGATTAACGGGCCTGATGACATAAGAGTCAAAAACTTCACCTCATGCCATAGTTGAAAAAAAGACTTCCGTTATGTTCCGAGAATTATGTAGAAGTGCGAGTGATACCTGACAAAGTCGGCAAGAGTTTAAGGTATGAATTCGTAATTCTAGCTTTAACATAGGCCAAGAGACAAGGTCAAAGACGGAAGACAATCTAAGTGTCGGAACACTATCAATGGTCAATTTACAAGCTTGTGTGGGGTTACTCAATCCAGCCATATCTCTTCTCTCTCTGGGGAGGATTTCTATAAATACATTGTTACCTTTTCTAGGACGCTATTCCCTATAAGGAAAGATCTCAACTCGACCCTTGTACATGACATTTTGTGAGCCAGTTCACACACTAAGCCCTCACCAATGGTTCTGCAAAATCTATATATGCATCTGTTATGGTAAGACCTAGGGGATGGTGCAGTGGTACACCATCCGGGCCGTCCTCCCAAGTAGATACTGGGTAGCTTGAACACCTACCCCAATCGTGACAGCAGAAAGAAGGTTCGAGTCCGTTAAATTCCACATACTACTCTCTCTCGCCATGATATTGCACTTGTGGGATGATGAAAGCACACTCAAATAGCTACAGGGGTTTCGCGCTTTTCCCTGTGGTGGGCATGCACGGAAGAGGTTATACGCCGTAAGGATTAACCTCGAGTAGTATCTGCAAATGAAATCTGAGTGTGAGTGTTCTAAATGTCAACTTGAGTCGTCTTACTTAAAGTACATATCTTCCGATAAAAACCTGCATGAGCCTCCAGGCGCCAAATCAGGTAAAATGAATTATATATATTTGGCAAGACTTTCATGTATCAGATTCAGGGAGAAATTCCCAGAAAAAGCTTCACGACACTTCCGAGACAGTCACATGTCGGTGATAATCTTTGGGATAGTGCGCCAGATTAGATCAGTCTCATGGCGGCCAGAGTGACGAGATCGATGTGTGAAAGCACTTCAACTCATCCTTAGAATATTAGGCTAAAGAGCAGGGCTAGCGAATTCGCATGGCCGAGGACCTGCCTCAAACTCGATACAAACAGTTTGGGTAACACGATGGAATTAGCGAAGTTGAAGGCATTTCTGCCCCAGGCCGCTTCATTATTAGCATGGTGACAAATCGTCACAGTCAAGACCAGATCCGGCTCCGGTCTGAGTTGGATTATGGCACAGTGTTTGGATATACTCAAGGAAGCTGGACCTGCCACCAAGCAGCCCTCCAGCTTCTCAATCTTTAAATACTAGTTTCATTCTTCGTCCTTTGTATGATCTTAATCTATGTTAGAAATTGTCAAGGATTTCGCGGAGGAAATATCTCGAAGAACTAGTGTACTATTTCGGACAAGAATTTATTGATGGTTGTTTATGATATCGGACTCTCTTCTCGATATGAATTAATAATTTATAATACTCCGTTAACTTGGTTTTACATATACAGATGAGTCTATCATTAAATACAGATCCCCAAGACTCTAGTGATCCCGAACTCCCAGTGATCTAGCAACCAGTGTGACGGCTTGTGAGCCGATAAGTCCTGTAGCCTTCCATGGCTATAGAGGGCAACCTATATGTTCTATCACTCCGAGGATTACCAGCAGACTAAAACAGATACGTAATCACCACCAAGGCTATGTAAAGGATAGTGCCAAGAGTATCGGAAACATTACCCGTGTGGCAGAACAAACCTTTAGTCAGTTTCATTGCCACTGTAAACGTAGGCTATATTTAGATCCCTCTGGATGTGTATAAGTAGTACGGGAGACTTGCAGGTAGTTTGCTTCTCCATAGATGAATTATAGCTTTACCTTTCAATCATACAAATGCCCAATTGCTTTCTATATTCGAACTGTGACAACCAGCCACTTAATTATCGCAAGATAGTATTTCCTAGCCACTGAAACTTATTTCGCCTAAATGAGCTAAGTCATATTCAATCGAATCAACTCAATTGATCTTGATAATCATATTTAGAAATCTAAACCTTCATACATGCTAAGTCTAGATTTCCAACAATTTATCAGACTATTTCGCTTGCTTCGCCTCTAGACTTCTAGAGTCAACTCTCCTCTCTATTACCACCTGGCACCTCGCCAGTCTCCTTATCCTAGCGTGTCCTTAGTTAGTATTGAAAATAAAGGTTGCTTTTTGTTTGAGCTTATTATCCTATTGAGTCTATGACTTTGGAAGGACATGTAGATCCTCTCTACCTACAGACCAAGGATACATATGTCGTAGTATATCCCTTCCTATGCCTCCCATACAGCTCCCCTCAAAGAGTATCATCCCTCACAAGTCTTCATTCGATTATACACTTAGAGAAGCCCTGAGCCCTTCATTATTTTCCCTCTCCAGCCAACGAAACGATGGCCATCTGCGGGTGTATGGCAGCCAGGAAACATCGAGTAAACCACTGGGTACGGAGCTCTCCTAATACTGACATTAGGACTAAATCCGAAGACATAGTGACCCTTCAGAAGTAATTGAAGTGTCGGCCCCGTTGGCGATGCTTCTGTTGAGGGGATTGTTGGTACCGCTGGGATTCCGACCTCCTTGCGCGGACGCTCTTGCACTGTTTATGGTTCATCAGCCTTCTCACTAGTGACCAAAGTTAATAACTAATCATCAGTTGTTCTGACTGTTTGTGTTGCTGCAGTTAATGGTTTGAATTTGAATTCAATTAACCTGAACAGGCACTCTATGGGTCCATGCAGGTGACTATCTTCATTATTTACAAAGGAGGAAACCAATTTGGTGAAATCCCCCTGATTCTGTCCGTTTATATTCTTATCAATTTATTTAGTTTACCTTTAGGAAGTGCAGTGTACACTGTTCAGCCAGTGTGGATTCCGTTCTCTCCCCTTCCAGATCTATTTATTTTTTCCAACATTGCTACCTCGACTTCCCCTGCAAGTCGAAACTATTTTACCACCCTTTTCTTAGTATCCACTATGTGATTCTAGCCACATCTTCTGGGATGTTCATCATTGCTTCAAATGACCTATCTTTAGCTTGTCGGAGAAAGTCGCCTCTTTCATTTGCCCACTGCGGACACGCCAGCACCATGTGCTTGATGTTTTTCGACGGATAGCCACATTGACAGCTTGGCTTTTCTACTCCGAGTACTTTTCTTCTGCTCAGGTAAGAATTGAGTCCGATATGTTCGCTTCTTAGCTGAATGGTGACACTGCTTTGGGCCCTGGTCATATTACAGTGGATTCTTAAGGGTGTATCTTTGAAGTTCATTTTGGTGCTGCCTGTTTGTTTATCAGTAAATATATTTACCGCTTTCCAATGTTTTGAATCGGCTGATGCTGGTCGGCCAGGGCGCTGTTTCCTGATCTGGCTTGTCCATGAATCCTTCCACTCTTGAAAGGCCGCTATCTTTCCAGCTTCTTTCTGCCTCCCTTTATCCTTTTCCCTTCCGCAAGTTCTTGTCCATTCGGCGATATCTTTACTTCTTTTCAATGCATGCGGAGTTTCTCTCCCGTTTGTGGGCAGCTTTATCCTCTTACATGTCGATCGGATTATCTGTTGAACTGGGAGTTTTGTTGTAATCCTAGTCCGTGCTAACATAACGTAGAGACGTGCATGGTCTAGGTCATGGATTAATATAGTCGCTGTGCCTACACAATTGAGGTAAGCTACGTAGTGGTTGTAGAGATCTGTTGAGGATCAGGATGTTGAGAAGTGATAGCAGTGCACGGACCAGCTTCTCATGTATTTAGACAGGTGGTCAGGCACTGCCCCCAAAAGTGTCCAACACAGATCACACACTTTATCCATTATACTTTAGCAAATAATAATCCCTTCTAAAGTCTACAACTCAGTTCTCTAGCATTATATCACAACTGTCTCTAAGTCTATCCCAAGAATATCTCCAGTGCTCATCATTCATAACAGGTTATGAGCCCGGCGTTTTCCTCTGCACAAGAGTTAAACATGTCCAAAAACACTTCACTCGTTATCCTCGGCGAAACAGATTCTTTCAGCCGATGGGACGCATCACTTCGGGCACGATTGGCCAAACGCGACCTCACCGGCCACGTCATCCACGATGATCCCGACGTCGATCCCATCTTTCGACCAAGCGAACCAAAACGTGAAGACCAAATAACAAATGATGCCTGGGAGGAGATATGGAGGACTCACCGAAGAGCAGTCTTGACATGGAAGAACCATGAGACAGAGGCGAGGAATATAATCCTCGAACGTCTCAGCGAGAAAGTCTGGCCCAGGGACCACATAAGACTTTCCGCCAAAGCCCTGTACGACAGCGTCTCTTCGCCTAGAAGAGAAACGTCCTCGGCCACCTACATCGATGCGCTCCGACAATTCCAAGCAGTCAAGTTCACCGACTCAATAGAGCGGTACTGCAACGAATTCCAGACTGCTTACCAGAATATAATCACCGCAGCTGAAGCCCTTAGTATGTCCGATGACAAACCAACCGAATGGGCCATTTCTGAGGCCGCAGCTGCGGGATTCTTTTTAGTCGGGACTATTCACGTCCCCTGGTTAAGCTCCTGGAGAGACAACAGAGCCATCGATGCTTCAGACAGACCGACATCCCTAAGGTCAATGATGTCATCACTTCGCACTGTCGCTGCAAACAATCATAGGCAAATCAACACCTATGAACCCATCCACAGCGCTTCCGCAGCCAAACCAAAATCATCACCAAATCCCGACGCCAGGTGCAAGAGATGTAAGCATATACATACTAACAAAAAATGCTTCAAGCAACATCCAGAACTTGCAACTGGTCAGAAAGGGCAGAAATGGAAGGAGAATATCCAAAAATATGGTGAAAGATCGGGAAAAAGGAAGGCAATCGCTGAGGCCAGCGACAGTGAAGATGAGGAGTATTATAGGAGTCAAATGGAAGCGCTGCTCAGCGAGCCCCGCGACGGAAAAATATCAAGCGGAATAGCTGCATCAGCATCCAGATACAATAAACTACCTATAATCTATGACACGGGTGCTTCGCACCACTTTTTGCCTGATAGATCCGTGTTTGCTGAAATATACAATCGACAAAATCCCTTTCGATTTGACCAAGCCGTAGGCAGATCATCGCTAACTGAACAAGGAAGCGCAACTATAAAGATCGGGCAACAACAATTGATTTTAAATGACTGCCTATACTCACCCAGATCGGCCTCTGGTATTGTCTCCGCAGGTAGACTACAAAGAATAGCAGGGGTGTTCCCTGACTTTGCCAAAATGCTCCTAGTAAAACATAATCATGAACAGAGTGACGTGCCCATTGCCCGACTAATTCTCCACAACGACGTCTACTACATTCATCCACTGTTACATGACAAGCGCATCAAAGATAAATCCATCGCAGCACCTGGGGTAGCGAGGATTCAGAAGACCAGCAATGCGCAACGCTGGCATCAAAGACTAGGACACATTGCACAAAAGATTCTCAAGAAGACAAAAGATCACTCTTTAGGACTTGAAGGCATTGACACAAGTGATCTTAAAATATGCGAAACATGCCATCTAAGCAAGGCTCAACGACATGTGTCGCGGGACCCAAGGCCAACACCGTATGAGCCATTGGACGAAGTATTTGTGGACACCGTAGGTAAACTAGTCCCATCTGTCGATGAAAAGCAGTACGCCGTAATAATCACTGACGCGAAAACTCGCATGCATTGGGTACTCACCAGCCAAACAAAAGACCAAATCGCCTCATCATTAGTGCAATGGGTTAAAATCATGCACCATATTTATGACAAACGAGTGCGAACTATCTTTAGAGACGGAGGATCCGAATTCTCTAAGACAAAAGTCTTTTGTGAACAACATGGAATACGTACCCATACGTCAGCTCCCTACACACCAGAACAGAATGGAGCATCAGAAGCTGCCAACAAAGTAGTTCTCAGAGTAACGAGGTCCATCCTTATAGATGCAAATATGCCTCCATGTTACTGGTCCTAGGCGATGCAACATGCATGCTTCATTCTCAATAGGTTATACTGCTTACGAACAAAAAAGATCCCCATCATCGACTTCTTACAAAGCCTACGACAACCGCACATGGATAAAATTGATCTCAGGAATCTACCACGATTCGGCTGTCGAGCATACAAATTAATCAGTCCTAAACCAAGCAAATTTGAACCAAGGGCAGAAAAAGGGTGGTTCCTAGGCTTCGAAGTAAACACTTCCAAGAACTTCCTCATACTCCATCCACACAAAACACCAACCAAAGGATGGAAGTGGATTGTCAGTTTCACTCCACACGCAACATTTAATGAAGATGTTCTATTGGGAGATGAACTAGACCAAATAAATAAGGAAAGAGCCACAAACTACTGGAACAACGATTAACCAATCACACCCACATTCGGCACAGACCAAAGTCCTTCATTGCCGCACAACAAACTGCCCAACCAAGATGCGTCAACATCAGATCCTAACAATCTGCCATTAAACGCATCACCGCCAGATCTGAGTCAATACCCAGGAAACATACCTCAATCTGAGCTAAATAACGACCCAATACCTGCAAATAAACCTCCGCCACCTAACAATACATTTATGACGCTACCTTCTCTTGAAAAGAATGACAAAACTTACGTTGATCAGCCTCCAAAAACCCCTCCGGTGCCTCAATCAACCTGGCAGCATATGAGTCCCAATCCCTTGGCATTAATCAATCCGCAACCGGACCCATCGGAGTCAGATATAAACTCAAACCCTGACATAAGCGATCCAATCGAGCTCAACTCTCCTGAAAGTGATTCGGAACAATATCCAAACATAAAATCACCAGAAAATCAGGAAGCCCAGAAATACGATCGTATTATGACAGGTTGGGACCCAATACCATCAATAGCTGGGCACAAAAGGCCACATTCACCGGAGACTGGGTTAATACAACAGAAAGGTAGCTCAGAAATAATCAATATAAACAATGGGGCAGATATTGGAAAAGTTGACATATCAAATATCTCTCGCAACCAAACAGATAACGCAGAAAGTTCTGAATCAGAACTACAACCAAATGATTCCATCATGACTGGTTGGGATCCAGTCAAATCCCTAGCTGGCCAAAAGAGAGCCTGCTCGCCAGAGGGAGACATGATGCGTACAAAACGTGGACGAGCAGTAAAACGAGTTGACTATTATCGCCTCCATCATGGAAAGTCAGCACTTGAATCAAGTGACCCAAAGACCTGGGAAGAAGCGATGTCCAGCCCAGAGGCTCAAAAATGGAAAAAGGCTGCAAATGAGGAAATAAAATCACTCATTGACACAGGAACATTCGACATAATTAAACGCGAAGAATTACCAAAAGGTCGAAAGCCAATGAAATGCAAATGGGTCTTCAAAAAGAAGTACAATGCGGATGGAAGT
Source organism: Blumeria graminis f. sp. triticale (assembly GCA_905067625.1). NCBI lineage: Eukaryota > Fungi > Ascomycota > Leotiomycetes > Helotiales > Erysiphaceae > Blumeria > Blumeria graminis. Next base: position 1,117,365 of record LR898468.1, read on the forward strand.
GTTGATAAATGGAAGGCACGATGCACCGCAAAAGGATTTACTCAAAGACCCGGCATCGACTATCAGGAAACCTTCGCCCCTACCCCGAGGCCTGAAACGGGTAGGATTTTGTTAGTAATAGCCCATTACCTTAAATGGTACAGATGTCAAGGTGATGTTCCAACAGCCTTCCTCAATCCAGACCTCAAAATTGATCTATACATGGAGTTACCAAAAGGATTTAAAGAGGGAAATCATGTCATCCGCCTAAGGAAAGGCCTTTACGGCCTCAAACAAGCAGCAGCCCTCTGGTACGATGACGCAAGAGCAACCCTAGCAACACTTGGCCTTCATCCAACAACATCAGACGTGTGCTTATATTCAAATGCGCAAAATGATCTATTTGTACTCCTACATGTAGATGACTTTCAAGTCATAGGACCAAACAATACAAAAATAGAATTATTAATGCGAGCATTAAACAAAAAATATAACCTCAAACGCGTCAACACAAACTTATTTCTTGGCATACACATCAAGGAAAATGAAAATAAACTCGAACTTTCTCAGGGCCAATACGTCCGCACCCTTCTAAAGCGACATGGATTAGATGACTGTAAGCCAGCAAATACACCAATAGAAAGGCTAATTGAACCCAACGGTTCTCAATGTTCAAGGCAATCACAGCTAGAGTACAATTCGATCATCGGAGGTCTCCAATACCTAGCAAATAACACACGTCCTGACATTGCCTTCGCTGTAAATCACCTTGCAAGATTCTTAAACAATCCATCCGCAGAGCACATCTCAGCTGCCCGCCGCATCCTTCGCTACATAGCCAAACATCCGGATAAAGGCATCACATTTACCAGAAGCAACGAGAAACCAATCCTCGAGGCATACTCAGATGCAGATTTTGCAGCCGATCCCTCGACCAGTCGGTCGACATCCGGGACATTAATCAGGCTTGCATCTGGACCCATCTTCTGGAAATCACATTTGCAGCGAGAAGTAGTTCTCTCAACAACAGAAGCAGAGTATCTTGCAGCCACAGAGACCTGTCGACAACTGCAATGGATCAAATCTCTATTTGAAGAACTCAAACTCACAAAGCTCATAGAAGGAACGGAATGTACCAACCTGTACGTCGACAACCAATCAGCACTGTCTCTGATCAAAAACCATGATAACCATAAGCGATCCAAACACATAGCACTGAGGAACCACTACTGCAGAGAACAGTACAAAAATGGTCGCATAAAAGTCACATATATTCCATCATTAGACCAACTAGCAGATCCACTAACAAAAGCCAAAACCCAAACACAAATCCACTGAGAAACAGTCACTTCCGTGTCACAATCGCTCTGAGCCAGCACATCGACAGAGGGAGTGTTGTAATCCTAGTCCGTGCTAACATAACGTAGAGACGTGCATGGTCTAGGTCATGGATTAATATAGTCGCTGTGCCTACACAATTGAGGTAAGCTACGTAGTGGTTGTAGAGATCTGTTGAGGATCAGGATGTTGAGAAGTGATAGCAGTGCACGGACCAGCTTCTCATGTATTTAGACAGGTGGTCAGGCACTGCCCCCAAAAGTGTCCAACACAGATCACACACTTTATCCATTATACTTTAGCAAATAATAATCCCTTCTAAAGTCTACAACTCAGTTCTCTAGCATTATATCACAACTGTCTCTAAGTCTATCCCAAGAATATCTCCAGTGCTCATCATTCATAACAAGTTTATCTGATAGTCCGGCGTGCTGGAACCTCTTTTGTTTCAGGTATATCTCTGTGGGTAGGACGGACGATTTGTGCTCTAGCACTCTACTGCTAGTAGAATTGTAGGCACCTGCAACAAGCTTTAAGCATTTTCTTAGAATACTTCTGAGGGGTTTCACTGTGCAGTTAATGGTTTATCATTCCAGATTTCCGCCGTTCCCGAAAGAAGCCCAATCCGAGCCTTCTCTACATTTCTCTTGTAGACCTGATGTGAGTACAAACACGAATATTGTAACAGATATTGATTCATTTAGACTCTTCTTCTATAAAACATGGGAGGAAGGTCTATAGATTTTCTACCACGCTAAGTCACGTGGTATATGTTCGTAGTAACAAAGGCAACCTTTCTCTTGAGCTCATATTTGTGTACACCCTATCACTTTACCTTATGCCCCATCTAGTCTTTGGTTTCCAACTTGTTTTCTATGCCGTGTCGTAACGTTAAGTTATCAGCTGGAGCCTTTTCTACACACGCTTCCTTGTTGAGGGTGATGGTATTTAAAGCAATCATAGAGTTCAATGCTTTATTTCCATTCTTTTTGATCATACAGCCGGCAGGATTTGTGTCTTCCTTAATTCAGACGATTTCTGCTATCCCACGTCGCTCATATGCTTGGCAGATGGCGCTTATGTCGCTCACAAGATGCTTCTCTCGTGCCGAGCTTGACGAGACTTATTAGAAATTGTCAAGGATCTCTAGGAGGAAATATCTCCAAGAACAAGTGTACAATTTCGGACAAGAATTTATTGATGTTTCTAAAGGATATCGAACTCTCTTCTCAATATGAATTAATAATATATAATGTTCACCGAAACCTGACAAGGACCCAAAGCAGTCTAGTGATTCAAATTCGAAGTGAGTACATGGGGCTCAACTCGTGTTTACACAGAAGAAAAGTACCCGAAGTCTACAGTCCAAGCTGTCCATGTGGCAACCAATCGCAGAACCCCAAGCACATAATTATGTCTTGCCTTCGATGGTCAAATAGTAGAGCTGAGATCTGGAGACAAGCCAAAGATCGGTCCTACGAAGCAATGATAAACAATCCTGGAGACATCAAAAGGGTTACACAGTAGATCCTAAATCATGGTTGGATAGAGCAATTCCAGATGACAGAGGCAGTCGAAATGCTGCCGAGGGAAAGGAACAGGTCATGCCTTTCTTGAGGTCGATAAAGCTGGTGTGATTGGGTTATATGGAGGGCACTATAGTGTAAGTGTGTGTGTGTGTGTTTATTGCGCTACTTGAGTCTATGACTATCTAGCACATTGGGCTCCTTTCTGACCCAGGCCACACTTTGTACAGTGCTCCTTGCCTCTCATGTTACTTGAAAGATCATTGATATATTGCCCTTGATGAATAGCCATTTGTCTCGGTGTTTACCCGTGGAATTCGGCTACCTTTTCCACGGAACCTTCTACCCAAAAAAAATAAAAATGGTAGCAATGGAAACTGCGTGCGCGGAAAAAAGTCTCGAAAAGCCTGCAGCCCCAGCCAGGCGAGGCCTAGACACCGAGACCACATGAGGTGCGCATATTCATCTATATCTCCCTTCTTTGTAACAGATAAGATCGACTTGATCCAATCCACCATCGCCATATCGGGTGCTGGGTACGCTCCGGAATCTCATCGGATGGTTTTTCCTCCATGATAATGGTGATAGGGGGATGTGCTGGGAGATGAAGATGATACAGACCGCGCAAGCGATTGGGAATCCTCGTCGAAGTGAGGACTTTGTTACTCAATCTCGGCTCTGCAGACTCTACAGTGAGAGCTGGACGTTCGTAGGGGACACCACTGACAGGTGTTGAGAATAGTCCCCCTGGCACTATAGTGTAACTGCGCTTCCCAAAGGATAAATTAGAAAAGACGTAGAAATTGAACAGGGAGATTTGGTGGGTTTTCACCATAAATTTACATCCCATGTAAATTAGTAAGTATGATAGACACCTGCATGGGCCCATAGTGCGCCGAATCAGGGAAATGTAGTTAAATTCAAATGTTGAAAAGTAATTCAATTGATAGCGTGCTTAGCAAAGCCTTTTCCCCTATAATTTAAGTTTATAGTTTAATAGATTCGCCATTACAGAGGTCTTTGATGGTCTAACGGTCATGATTTCCGCTTGTCAATCATGCACGCGCGGGAGACCGGGGTTCGACTCCCCGTCAGAGAGAGTATTTTTACTCATACATTTCACGAATATTTTAGTCCAACTTTGCAACGGAGGATGCATGAATACTTAACCAACAGTCTACGTGTGTTCATGCGAGTCGAAAGCCTCACTCTGCAGGTCTTGTCGGACTTTCCTCAAACAGTAGTATGCCCCTCGAATTGTTGCTCGCTCATACACTGCAAAGGGAACATTATCCATTAACATCCCCATACTTAAGGACTTCTTTTGTCGATGAGTCAACGGCACTCCCCAGCGCCCTGGACGGCACAAAAGAAGCTAGGCTAAGCTGCCATACAGCAATCACGCTCTGTCAAGACTTTGAAGACTTTTCAGCACGACCTTCGGGAAGGAGTTGGAAGGAGGCTAGAAAGGCAGAGGGTGAATTTCTCGAGGTACACACAAGTCTGCAGCGCCCAGCTGGCCGGCCCCTTTGAACGCTTCAGAAGGATCACTATGTCTTCGGATTTAGTCCTAATGTCGGTATTAGGAGAGCTCCGTACCCAGTGGTTTTTGCGATTTTTCCTGGCTGCCATACACCCGTAGATGACCATCGTTTCGTTGGCTGGAGAGGGAAAATAATGAAGGGCTCAGGGCTTCTCTAAGTGTATAATCGAATGAAGACTTGTGAGGGATGATACTCTTTGAGGGGAGCTGTATGGGAGGCATAGGAAGGGATATACTACGACATATGTATCCTTGGTCTGTAGGCAGATAAGACCTACATGTCCTACATAGTCATAGACTCAGACAGAACAATAAAATGAATTAAATCCCCATACTCATCTAAGCCAACAAATATCACTGCGAGACGAAAATTCAAAACCTGCAAGTGGTGTCCCCCACAAATCTCCATCTCTAAATGCAGAGACTGCGAAGCCGAATTTGAGAAAAGCCTTCATCCCCTCTTTGATGACAACTCCCAATCGCTTTCGTTGTCTAAATCATATTTATCTGGTTGCATGTTGCAATGGTATACCGTTCGGGCCGCTCTCCCAAGTAGAATCTGGCTAGCCTGGACACATATTCCATCTCAGATAGGATGAAGTTGTTTGGAATCTAGTAAAACCCACACATCACAACATCGCCGTGATATTTTGCTTGTACAGAGACGAAAGCATACTCAAATAACCCTGGGGTCTTTACGCTTTTCTTTGTGGCGGGTACGCACGGAAGCGGTTAGATGCCGTAAGTTTAAATCTATAGTGGAACCTGCAATTAAAATCTGAGTGAGTGTATCAAACATTAAAGCGAGTCGTTCTTCGGAAAATACTCATCTCTCGAAAATACCTGCTTGGGCTTCAGGGCGTCAAAACAGGATAATTGAATATTTTATTTATCGTCCTCACCTCATAGCACGGCCCCCTATCGCCATTATCATGAAGCCAATCACCATCAGATGAGACGTTAAGGTCAAAGCCCTTATCGTCACCAACCCTTGATCATGGAATAGAAGCCATCCGATGAGTTTATGAAGCGTCCCTTTCCCGATACAGAGATGAAGGATTTGATCAAGTTGGCCTCGAATGTTACAAAGAAGGGAGATGTAGACAAATATGCGCACCTCATATGATCCCGGTGTCTAGGACTCGCCTGGCTGGGACTGCAGGCTTTTCGAGACTTTTTTCCGCGCACGCAGTTTCCATTGCTACCATTTTTTTTGTGTAGAAGGTTCCAGGGAAAAGGTAGCCGAGTTCCACGGGTAAATACTGAGCTGAATAGCTATTCATCACGAGCAAAATATCAATAATCTTTCAAGCAACAAAAGAGGATAGGAGCACTGTACAAGGTGTAGCCTGGGTTGATGAGTAGCCCGATGTGCTAGAAAGTAGGAGCTCAAGAGTCACAGTGAAAGCCAAAAAATACCACTCAATCCTCAGTCCCTGACAGTCTCCCACGTGTTTTTCTTAATATTGCTTTGCCAGAATTAAAATGAGCATTGTCGGCTTCAACAGTTTATCAAGTGGTGAAGATTTGATGAGGCAGATCTAGATAGACGAGGCCTTCAGTGGAGAGAATTCGGCCTGCAGTAGGAAATGCGCTCTATTGCCACGATGGTCGCACTCGGTGTAGAAGTAAAAAGATCACGATAGAGTGGAAAAAGCCTTGGACGTGTGATTGTGATGACGTGGTGGAAGGTCCAAATCGCTACAGACGGACTGCTGTCCCACACGATGACGCGGGTTGTGGGACACGGCGAAGTGTCGTATTTAGATAATTGTATATTAATAGGTCTCAATTCTACTAAGTCTACTGAGCAGCAGACATATAAAGTCCCTGCAACATAAGTATCACGTGGCTATCTTGGCTAATACTTGCCAATCACAACAAGCAGTCAGCCACTGACACACACGCAAACAACATGATACGGAACGTATCCCTACTCCTTTCCAGCTATTCCCTACAACCCGATTCCTCTGATTCGATCCCTAATAAGTGCATCTTAGTTTGGTCATCGCGCCCGTGATGGCCAAATCACAACAACCACCTCCTCTGGCCCAGCACGTCGCTGAAGAGCTCGAGCTTGTCCAGCGCGTTGCGAAGGGTCGAACTACTTGGGTTCAAACCTTTCGTAACAAGTTTTGGTCGGCCGTTGAAGAGGCTGATCCCCTAATCCAGTCCTTCGTGCGCGAGCAAATAGACGCGTTTCTCCTTGCGGTTGCTTCCGGACATCATATGCAATACAACAGCCAAAGACAGCACAAGCCAGCGGGCTCCTTACCCAAGCCTAGCCAAAGCATACCAGCACGACCTCCTATCCCCACAGCAAAGCAACCACAGAGTTGGGCATCGACCGTGTCAGACCAGGATCAGAACCCGGTGGTATTCGTATTCCTGAATTAATGTTTCGTGATTCATGTAAATTCCATTCTTCTAACATGATCGTAACATTATTGTCAGAATAATATGCCAAGCTGGTACCTGACATAATTTGTGATTGCCCCAGGAAACCCTTGGCGTTTTGGGTAATTTTCAGCTAGAAAATACATGGCGTCCGTGTAACAGACGTGGTGGACTGGTATTGAGTCGGTTTAGGATTACATCTTGGCTGCAACATGTTTGGATTGTATCCTGTGATGTAAGGAAGCTATTTCTAGATATTATCATCTTATATCAGGTAGTAGATATGTGTAGATATATAAGCTGAGAGAAAGAGGAAGGAAGACAGACAGACAGACAATTACATCTTTTTATTTACTTCAGTTGAAAGCTCCTGTGCGAGCTATTCTTCCAGATACCTCTAGTCTCAATCATTACAGCTTCCGAACCAGCTCCAGAGGTTAGACAGATCGCCACTGTCCCTCCGGCGCCGTCTTCGTCTCGACTCAACACAACGTCCCGCCCTTCTTGTACTCCCGTCCCGAAAAAAGTTGCAATCACCAAGGGCTCAAAAGCCATCTTCCGCCTCTCTGAGGAAGCTCGACTCCTCAGAGTAGACGCAACCACAGTCAAGTCTGCTTGCATTCAAATTGTTCCCGGACTAAAGGATGGAGTTGCCTCCGTTTCTCGCTGCTCAAATGGTTTCTGCGTCGCTTTCTCGTCTGATGCATCGCTAAAAATTGCGATGGAAAATGGCGATTCCATAAAGGCATCTCTTTCAAGTACTCTAATTCAACTTGAAGACCGCATTGGGTACGTTGTTAAGCGTATCCAACGCACTATCTGGAATCCGGTCTCCAATCTGGTTCCCACCACGCTCGATGACGTTAAGAGCATCGCACAGGCACAGACAAGCGTCGCTCCGTCTGGCGCCCAATGGTCTTTACATGAAGATCGCCATGATTCTCTACACACGGCGGTTATCTTCTTCCCAAAAGAGGTGTCCACTTTTCGAATCGTTGACAGCGCCCCTTCACGACGCTATATCCCTAACCCGAAGGTCATCTAGTGCGATGCTTGCTTTGGGTTTCATCAATCCTCTCGCTGTCGCAATCAAGCGTTGTGCGCTCGTTGCGGTGCCATTCGTCACCAAGGAGAATGCCGCAACATGTGCTGGTGCATTAACTGCCTGGGGCCACATTCTGCAGATGACTCTAACTGTCCTCTCCGCCCTCGCCCTTTCAAGGGCAAGCTTATTCATCCTTTAGAGAAAGCAATTACGGAACTCCGTTCACGTAACCGTAATATTCTCCGGAAAGAGCGTCGCGCAGAGGCAGCCGCAGCCGCCGCAGCCCCTGCTGCCAACTCCGCAATCTCCAACTCTCTTGGTAGACTTGTTGCACCGAATATCTCGACGGAAGCCCCCTCTGTTCCTCCTCAACGCACGCCTTCTGCTAGCTAGAACAGGTTCACTCTTCTTGCTTCCGCTCTGAATGGGTCCATGGAAGTAGACCTAGACCAGCAGGTCTCCAATAATCCCTCCAATAGTACTTCCCATGATCGACAGAATCTATTTCAGGAGCACTCCCCCGCCTCGCCTCCGTTTCCTCCAAGCAAACGTTGGGCGTGGTGGATCTTCTCACCTCATTCTTCTACAGGCTACATTTCAGGGAAAATATGATGTGATCTTTGCCCAAGAGCCCCGGACAAGAACAATTAACCAAAAGAACGTAACCAAGTCCCATCCGGCCCACGTTATTTTCACTCCTCCTAATTGTGACTGGAAAAATTCGCGCCCGCGCGTTCTCATCTATGTCCGAAAGAAATCTAACCTCCGACCTGTCCAACTGGATTGTGGTCTCTCACCCGATATCATCGCCCTCCATCTCCAGTGCTCTCCTTCTCTAGAGATCATAAATATATATCGTCAACCTCAAGCTAGAATGCCTGAGAGCCTCGGCGCACTCCTAAGTTGGTCGATTAAACCGAATACCATAATTGTGGGAGATTTTAACCTCCACCACGAATTATGGGAGCCCAAAGTTTCCCGGTCGTCTAGCATCAGCAATTTTGTTGAATGGATTGACAATTATTCTTTGAGGTGAGCATTGCCTTACGGAGCTCCCACCCATCGCGCCGGCCATATTCTCGACCTAGTACTTACGAACATGGAAGGACTTCAAGCCCGTGTAGATCCGGAGACACATTCAACCTCCGACCACGAGACAATATCCAGCTTCGTCCAGCTCTCGTCATCACAAAGGCGACATCCAATGCTGAAGCTGCCCAGATTCAACGACGAGAATGCTGAGGTATTTCGTCTAGCCCTCTTCGCTACCGCACCTCCTACTCTTACCTTTGAGGACCTATCCCCCCAACGCCTGGACGCGGTGACTTCATCGGGCATCGCCGCTCTCTCAGCAACTTTGCTTGCAGCTAACCCTCCGAGGCCTGCATGGAACGTATGCAAAGATTATAGGAACCATGAATGCTCAGACCAACGGCGTCGGTATCTCGAAGCCCGCCATATTGGTGATCAAGATCTCATTAGTGAGGCACATAGTAATTTCCGGAAATCTATAAGACGAGCCAAACGCGAACACAAGCGGCTCAAGTTGGATAACGTATCTTCGACCTTGGAGGCCCATAAAGTTGTTGGATGGCGGAAGTCATCTAGTCGCTTTGGCCCTCCTCCTATTCAATTTAATGGTGTTGCGTACAGCACCCCGACCGAGCGGGCAGATATATTTTTTCGAACTAAGATTTCCCGCGCAACTGGTCAACCGGATATACCTAGAAATACACCCACCTGCCCACTGCGTGTGATGCCCGCACATCTCTCTATAGACGAAGATGAAGTGCGCCACTGTCTTCTGGAAGTTTCAACTACTCCGGGACATGACCACCTCTCTATCTCAGCTCTACGCCTGGTATGGGAAGTAGATACATGGCGCTCGTGGATTGTTAACTTTTACAGCCTCTGCCTGGCATATGGTCACTATCCCAGCATCTTCCGCCGCGCCGAAGTGGTGGTCATTCCTAAACCACACAAGGACGATCTCACCAATCCTGCCAATTAGCGACCAGTTTCGCTTCTCCCAGTTCTCGGGAAAGGGCTGAAAGCCTCCTTGCGAGACGCTTTGCCTTCTGGGCCTTGTTAAATCGCATTATCTCCCCCTTGTATTTCGGAGCGCTACCTGGAAGGTCTGCCATGGATCTCGTAGAATGTTTGGTTCACGATGTCGAAAAAGCGTGGGAGACAAAGCAGGTGTGCACTCTCGTCACCCTCGATATCCAAAGTGCTTTCGATAGTATTCAGCCTGGCCGTCTCCACGCTCGTCTTCGCGAGCAGGGATGGCCTTTACCATACGTGAATTGGGCTGCTTCCTTTGCTTCTTGCAGGAAGGCTCGTCTCAGAGTGGGTGATTTTGTAGGTAACTCCTTGGATATTCCGCATGGCTTGCCCCAAGGATCCCCTGCTTCTCCTATATTGTTTCTCCTCTATCTCGAGCCATTATTCAAACTCGGGTTTCCTACATTTGGATACGTAGACGACGTAGCAATCCTCTCGGTCGCAAAAACTCTTGCCGATTCTTCTCATCTGACTACCAACAGGGTCGGGAGCATCACCCGTTGGTGCGAGCAGAATGGACTCTCTCTGGCAGAAAACAAGACCGAAATCCTTCATCTTCACAGATCTCGTCAACCTTCTCCTCCGGTCATCATCAAGGGCGTCCCAAAAAATACAAATTCTACTCTAAGATGGCTAGGTGTCTTTCTCGACACCAAGCTCTCTTTGAAACAACATGTTCGAGAATGGAGTGCTAAACGCAACGGATTAGCGGCCATTTACGACAGCTTAGAAATACCAACCGTGGTGTCCCAACAACTTTTCTGCGCACTGCAGCCCTGGCTGCGGCGCTATCGGTCCTCTGGTATGGTGCTGAGGTCTGGTGGCGCGTTCACACTTATCTCCGCCGAGGACGTTCAACTTCAACCCGATCTGAACACCTAGTAGACATGATCTCTCGAGCTCTAGTCAACCTGGCCAGAACAATCGTACTAGTATACAAAATTACTCCCACTGCTGCACTTCTGAGAGAGTTGTGGCTCAAGCCAGCTCATATTCTACTTGAGGAGATACGACTCCGCTCCGCTGTTAGGCTAGCTGCCGCGGACGTCTTTTATCCTTCGGTCAGAAGTTTAAAAGACCCTCGCGTACAATCTCGCCTCACCGAAAAATTGAAGCTCATTTCGGCCTTCCCCCGCCCTCGGCTCTTACCTCCCTCTTTTAAAGCTCCGCTTAATCGTACTCGAGCAGACTTTTCCGTCCTAGAATTTTCCGAGCGTATCAGCGCACTTCCACCATGGGATATCCTTGTCTTCTAGGACGGCTCGAAGCAAAGCGATGGGTCTGCTGGGGCAGGTGCCATCGTTCTCTATAAAAACATCACTGTAGCTCAAGTGAGGGTGCCCCTCGGCCCCGATTTCGAGGCCTATGACTCCGAAATTATCGGCGCCCTGGCAGGGCTTAAGGCCGCTGTAGCTGCCCCTTTAACTCATCTCGCAACCAACATCCACGTTATCCTAGACAATCAAGAGGCAGCACAACGCCTCCTCAATTATTCGCCATCTAAGTCCTCGCAAATGGAAATTTTAGAATTTCGGGATCTCGCGTCTAGCTGGCCTACGAGGAGGATTCTACCTATCGCATCTCCTGGCAAAGTCCAAGTTATGTGGTCTCCCAGTCACATAGGTATTCCAGGCAATGAGCTGGCCGACAAGCTGGCCGGAGAGGCGGCTCGCCAACCAGCCCCCCCTGCCGCATCCCTTGCCGGAGTCCGCGCAAAGATTAAAAGGCAAATATGGGACTTGACCACAGCTTGGTGGCAATCTCATGCTTCCTCTACCTATTGTGAGTTAGGGATGCCATTTTCCAAGAAGCCTCCCGAGGAATTTCGACTCCCTCGCCGATATCTCGGGTATTTAATCCAATGCCGCACTGGACATGGTGACTTTCGTGCCTATCACGAAAGGTTTCATTACCTTGATGCCCTTGTAACGGCTACAAAGCCGGTATTTCCTGTAGCCAGTAGTGGTAAGTACTGGCGTACAACCACCGGAGAACGTGCAGGCGCAAATACCACATAAAAGATACTAGAATCTCCTAAGAAGGGACTAGAAAAATCTCCATGTGAGTAAGACTGATACTGAACCTTGGAGAAGCTGCTAGAAATGATACCCTTAGAGTAGCAACTGGAATCATCTAGAAACGAGCTGACCATGGAGGGAAGAACTTAGAATGTAATAAATCTGTATATATACCTGGATTAGTATGTAGAACTTAGGTCTTCATAGTTGAATTATAAAATACCATCATCCATACAAATGCTCCTTGCTTTTTATAGTTGATCTGTGACAGCCCTTCTGACTTGTTCTTGCGGATCTAACAAGTCAATCACTCATTTGGTTTTTTGCCCCATTGTGCGAGAGAGACTGGCTTCGGCCGGCCATCGACGAAGTATGGGCTCACTCTATTTTCTTCTAAGCACCTCCCCAGGAACTAAGCGTTTCACCACCATATTGGAGAAGGTTAGGTTCCTGTCAGAAATCTGCCCACTCCGTAACCTATAAGCTATTCTTGTGAGGTACCCGCTGCATAGTGCTCGCAGATTCTAAATGTATTTTCATGGCCTCTGCCACTGCATATCACGTTTTGTAACACTTAGTAGTCACCATGTCCCTTCAGGGATGGGGCTTTAGTTGTAACTAGTGCCCGGTAGACATGAAAAATAAATAAATACAGGCAGCCACTGAAAGCGCCAGATCACAAGCTGTCATGTAGAGACATGATTCATTCATGAGTTGATATTGTTCAGACGATCATGACTATATCATAACGTCATGTACAGACACGATTCATCGTTTGTACCTGTTGTATCAACCATGACTATGTCTCAGTGATATGAGAAACATCATTGACTAGTTACTAGAAACCTAATCAAGATCCTGAACACACAACTGAGACTAGGAGAATTTTACTGAGTAAGTAATTATTCTGATGAATCTAGATCTAGAGGAACATAATCTGGTTGCTTGGCTCGAGGTATATGAACCTGAGCGTACCATGTATTATAAAATATATAGAAATCTATCTCAATCACAATCATCATCTTAATTCATGTCACCATCAATAGCTGCAAAGGACAGTTTAACCATTTCCTTATACAAGCCGCATCTCGCGGCTGGTCATGAGCAGCTTGATCCAGCTCGAGACAACTCGTGCTCAAGCCACGCAAGCTGTGCGAGGAGTGCCAATGACCCAGCAGTCTCACTCAGAGCTGACACTGAGAAGTCGTACAAATATTTATTTTATTTATTTTTTATGTCTACCAGGCACTAGTCACAACTAAAGCCCCATACCTGAGGGGACACGGTAAGTCGTACAAATAGTGGCATGCCTCCACTGTGCTCTCACTATCACATCACCTGACCAGTATTAGACATGGCAACGCCTTTTCCATGGCCGCCAGTGAGCTCCCAAGTTATGCAGATGTCGGTGGCGGGTTCTGACGACGGGGCTGGATGGTGCAGTGGTGTAGTATTCAGCTTCATCCCCTGAGCAGAGGCTAAATGACAACGGCAAAGGCAGGCTCGGAGGGGTTACTCTGGAGCTCACTCGTGCGCGAGGGCCATCTGTTCAAATATCATACCTAACAATGGCTTTACGCACGACATGATAAGTGTTGGTAAAACACGAAGTGATACGAATTGGGTGCCGTCACGAAGTCGGTGAATAAAGTAAATTAACTGGTATTTCGAAATACATATAGTGTTTTCTCTTACTCTCCTCTCTCTCTCTTCCCTTTCTTCCTCTAATCCAGGCGCCTCGCTAATGGGCTAAGTCAGATCCCTGTCAGAGTCCTGACGACACTCTGAACACCGCATTTACAGTCAGACCCCTGTTAAGACGATGTTATCGGGGCCGTGAATGATTGATTGATTTAAATTTAAATCTCTACTGAGTGCTAAACTGTGAAAGACTACTTAAAGATCTACCTAAATAGCTCTTCAATTCATAGGTTAATTTTTAATTTGAGTATTACAATTATATGCAGGGCCGTGAAAAATATCGTCATATAGAGAATATCTCTTGTAAATATGTCAGTGCGTAGCAGGGATAACACACTCTAGATGCTGTACCAGGCTAGCTATGTCGATCGTGTCGGAGCGAGATTGAGTGTGGTACTTAGAGAAGACTTCTTTTTTTGCATCAGATTTTAATCTCGTATGCAGCTATCTAGCTATGAGACAATATCAAAGAAAAGTACAGAATAGATGATTCACCGCAAAGGAAGAGCACTCATGCCTCGGATTTCATTTGCAAGTACCACTGCGAAGTTATGGTGGCTTTTTCTTCACCCCGAGTCAACCCTCATCCGTGAATACCTACCCGTGGGAACGTCTCAAAAACCCTGAGTTATCCAGACATGCCTCCATCATCTTTCAACTTTCCTCCGCGCGAAATATGGTCAGAGACGTCTCCTTCCCAAGTGGAGTAGGTGCCCAGACTACTCAAACCATAGCAGATACCACTACCAGGAGGCGGACCACGGTACCTTCCATCGTTTGCTTGTGTTTATAGTGTCAGCTGCACTCTCGTATTCGAAGGTATTGGCGCGTACAATTCTCTTCAATCTGTAAATCTCCTTGGCAAGTTTCAAAATCTCACGCTCGTCGAGATGGTATCCATCCTTCGCATCATCTTGTGAACATGTCCTGAATCTTCTCACATCCATCTCAAAGAACTATCTCCCAGATTTGTGCGCCACGCTTTGCTTCCTTTGTCGGGTATAAATATCGGCGTGGGCGTGTATTTGGTGACCGGCTGAGGCCAGAGAAAGTCGACGAGAGGTGTGATCATTGAAACAAGGATGTACCATGTCGTACTTGTAGAATTGATGAAGCTTAGTTGAGAATCGGACTCTTTGGGAGTGAAAGATTGACATGGTGGAGTAATTTGATTTTTTGCCTCGTGGGCCAACTTTTTTGATATTGCGAAATTTGACTGAACTTGGCTCTGGGAGAATATTTCAATCCCAGGTTCGTAGAGGACACCGCGTACAGGTGTTCAGTCTTGCCCTCCCCGAAGAGGTCACATACCACTCAGCGTATTTGCAACAGCATCCTGAGTACAGGTGTATCTAGAGTGCCCCTAGAGGAAACCACTAGGAGGGCAAGACTGAACACCTGTACGCGGTGCCTTTTACGAACCTGGGAGTCAAATATTCTCCCAGAACCAAGTTCAGTCAAACTTCGCAATATCAAAGAAGTTGGCCCACGAGGCAAAATTTAAAATTACTCCACCACGTCGTTTTTTCGCTCCCAACGAATTTGACGCCTGCCTAAGTCTCATCAAGTCTACAAGTACGACCTAGTACATCCTCATCCCTATGATCACACCTCTTGTCGACTTTCTCTGGCCTTAGCTGGTCGCCAGATACACGCCCACGCCGATATTTATACCCGACAAAGGAAGCAAAGCGTGGAGCACAAATCTGGGAGATAGTTCTTTGAGATGGATGTGAGAAGATTCAGGACATGTTCACAAGATGATGCGAAGGATGGATACCATCTCGACGAGCGTGAGATTTTGAAACTTGCCAAGGAGATTTACAGATTGAAGAGAATTGTACGCGCCAATACCTTCGAATACGAGAGTGCAGCTGACACTATAAACACAAGCAAACGATGGAAGGTACCGTGGTCCGCCTCCTGGTAGTGGTATCTGCTATGGTTTGAGTAGTCTGGGCACCTACTCCACTTGGGAAGGAGACGTCTCTGACCATATTTCGCGCGGAGGAAAGTTGAAAGATGATGGAGGCATGTCTGGATAACTCAGGGTTTTTGAGACGTTCCCACGGGTAGGTATTCACGGATGAGGGTTGACTTGGGGTGAAGAAAAAGCCACCATAACTTCGCAGTGGTACTTGCAAATGAAATCCGAGGCATGAGTGCTCTTCCTTTGCGGTGAATCATCTATTCTGTACTTTTCTTTGATATTGTGTCATAGCTAGATAGCTGCATACGCAATTAAAATCTGATGCAAAAAAAAAAAGATCCTTTTACCGACAATGAGTGTGTGTTTGGATAGGTCCAAGACCATTTCTTCGCCAATAGGGATGCCTTGTATGCAGCCCTTCTAGCGGGTCGTGAGGTCATAGTTTCAGGCTGGTGTTGAGTAATAGCTTGATCCTTGCGCGTGCCGCATATCAAGCAGGCATATCGCACGGTAAAGTGTATCGGAAGCCATCAAACATTGCAGTGGCAAGAGGAACACTGCTATACAAAACACAGCGCCTAGCCCCGAACAATGGAAAGTATGGGAGTGCAGGCGTAGATTAAGACGTGGAAGCCCTCTATTCATCGGGACGAGACTTGTATGCGATAGCAGCGGAAGCAGTCTGGCCTCGGATCAAGCCATCTCGTCAATCATTTTCCTCGTCTGTGATCATGGATACAGTTTCTATTCACGCAGGATGACGGACAAACTGATAGCAGATGCTGGTAGAGAGGAGTCTAGTCGAACAGTAAAAGTTTCTCACGCCAAAGAGCCATCTATCGTTTGAGCAAGGTGCTGAAGTGGGGTCCAGTTAGGAAAGCTCGAGCAACGAGGAAAAATAAAATAGTCTGAAACTACAGTGGAGAATTGTTGATTTGATTCAAAATATCTTATTACTACAGGCATGGGATACGACTCCGCGCTTATTGTGGATATGGGAGACTGGCCCATGCATGAGTAGCTAGGAACATTTTTACGCTCCATGTCAATGATTGTCTTCGTTGCCAAATAACACAAATTCCAACATGTGGTAGATGGTCGAAGAGTGCGATGTGCTGGCGGTGATGAGCTTTAGACTTTTGCTCGCTGGCATAATCATCTGTCGACTCGTTGGAAGGAGATATCGAGCACGGCCCCTTCAAGTCGACATTCAATCATATCAGACTGATACTATCCCTCATCACATCTCAATCTCAGAACTGCGGTCATTCTAACCCACGCTCATATCGAACACCATCGGCAAGTATTGAGCTTTTATCCTCCTCGCACTGCGCCGCTTTTCGGTCAAAGTCTCAGGCACTTACTGGCCCCCCTACGAAGCGCATGCTGGCGGGAGTATAGTTGTCTCAGGGACCGTTGCAGGATGCCATGTCTACAAATATTCACTGAATATAATAGATGTAGCTCAACTCAACCCAGAAGAGTTAACTGGTCCAGTCAAACATTCTGGTAGATGTCACGAAACAGGTCGTGATTTAGTCAATCAAACGAGGGAAAGTAGTCTATTCAGATTCTCTATGAAGAATGAGAGGTAAATACAGAGGGAAAACACGTTCTACACATATGCCAAGTGCGCGCTAATATGCGAGGGATCGACATTAGTTGTGGACCCGTAACAGTAGACTCTGCGCGGCCCCATCACCTCGCCAAACCACTGAGGGGCCTGGCTGGCTCTAAAGTGGCCAGTCCTATTCCTGCTTTGCACGCTTCCACGAGAATAGAGGCGCCTCACGCATCTTGGCCTAGTCGGAATCGAGCGAGTCCCTGCGAAGTGGCAGTTAATGCACAAGATATCTCTTGCAGCAAAGGGTCGGTGGGCCCGTAGTCTTTCGACCCATCGTGCTCAGTCGGATCCAGAGGCTGATGATATTCTCAGCCCATCCATGCACAGTCTCCCGCCACTCGCGCCGCCAGAAGACTACTCTGATCATTCGCTCTTGTTCGGCATTGCCTTTATTCAGGAACTTTCACGGCACTGAGAAAAGAGGATCGATTGGAAATGTCAGATCTAGTGGATTGGACCATCTAAGAAGCGGATGCTAAGTCTAATCGGAGCAATATAGAGTTGCACAAAGTAGATCTTTCGCGAAATTCTACTTAGTCAGATGATAGCTTGCGTGAAACAGCCTCACACTCTCGGTGCGTAATATATGTCATTCAGAAATACTGCATCAAATTACATATTCTTACACTTGTGAATCTTTTCCCCAATATCCTGATATGATCTTGTCGGACTGATGTATCACGTCACATATATATATTCAACTTTTAACAGGAACATATTGAGTCGGCGCGCGATCGAATATGCCCGAGCTACCAGGATCTTCCGGGCGCGCTACGTTGTTTATTAGTTGTCCTTTCTCTAATTTTAACTTTGCAGGATATTTAGGTCTTTTCTCTAGGCTGAGTACACCTACACTTATAGAATATCTTCTCTTACACCGCCTCCGTCTAACATTACCACTCCTCACAGGTCTTCATTCCATCATACGCTTAGAGAAGCCTCCTGCTCTTCGTCGTCTCCCTCACTATCCAATGAAGCCGAGGCCGTTTACGGGTTTATGGCGGTCGGGAGAAATTGCAAGGATCACTTATTTAAGGCTCTCCTTAAAGCGAAATTTGGACTAAATAGAAAGATATAGCTATCGTTTCGGAAGGCTATCCACCTGAACGCTGCGGAATTGTGTACAGCTAGCATAGCCACTTTATGTTATCTCAGCTTCCCCTCGTCATCACCCATAATTTGTGCCTCGGAACACGTCGGAGGTCGGGTTTAGGCGTTAGAAAAGTCTTGAATGAGTGTGCACGCTATAAAAAATAGCCTGGTCCAACTTCTCTGCGCCTTCTTAGGCGATGGAGGACATCGTAGACCTACCTACGATGGAATCCTTCGCCAGTATTGCACTCAATCTTGCTTCTGCCAATTCTACAATGAGGGTGGGGGTTTATAGAGGACACTGCGAATAGGCGTTGGGAATTTGTCCCCCTTCGCCATTGGGCTAATCCAAGCATCATCAACCGGCCATCCCGCCACATCTTGAATCTAGTGCCGACAACACACTTGCTCGCATACCTAGACCAATGCCTATCCTCTCATGCCCGAATTTTCGCAAAAGCTTGCCGTACTTCCAGCTGCTAGCACTCCTCGTCTTGATGGCAGTTTCTAAAGTTTTCTCAAATATCTAAATGTGTTCTCGATTCCTTAGGGTCGAGTGTCGCCGGACTCCGGGCAGCGATTGTCGTCTCACGTGTCGTCTCACGTACTGTTGAATCTGTTTATGAGATGAGGCTGAATGGTGTACCACCGCAGCATACAGCCACAATTGTCTATTAGTCTTGCCTGCACTCTCGCAGACAAAGTTGCGCCGCCGCCTATATTGCTCCTCCCAACTTCAAAACGTCAGTGGGCCCGGATTCTCTGCCTCTCCTGAAACTGTATCTATCTAGCGTGATACCCTTGCCAGAGCCCTGTCTCGCTAGATCTATGCACCGCAATTACTGCCCAGCAATGAGCAGACATGGTGTGATCCTGAATGGACGAGAAAATGATCATTTAAAGTAGCACGCATTTGATCATACTCGTCGATTTCACGGGCTCTTGCTGCGAGCGAGGCTTGAAGTGGTCGACAGTTTCGAATGACCGCCTCGTTGGTCGGGCTCGGTAGTGCAAGTCTTGGCTGAAGTCGTCTCTGCGTTTACTCACTCCCTGGATCGTTGTGAGTGACGTTGAGAGGCGCTCAGTCTCCGCCGACTCTTCACGGGTCAGATAAACATGCGTTGGAATTGTAAAAGATGTGATGTTTGTAGTCATTCGTCCAATCCAATTATAGCCCGATAATGGAGAGTGTAGGATAATGAAGAAGAAAAACGGACCGAGAAATTTCCGTTTGTACTTCGTTCGTGGCATTCCTAATGCGAGCGTGGGGGTGCGGCCGCGGATCGACAAGTCCTGTCGCCGACCAAAATCAATCTCGGCCGTCAGATTCCTTCGAGAGCGCGCTTAGTCACGATATCGATAACGCCGACCAAGTACATGGGTATGTGGGCCAGCCTTGTGGGACATTGCACGGGCCACGGGGCAGCTTGGGCCCGGTGCGAGTCCCAGGCATCTGCAACACTGGCTGCTTATCGTCTGAGCACACTTGGGGTCAATACCATTATGCCAGCTGGCCCTGGAAAACTAGAATTCCATCGGTATGCTAAGCTGTCACACACTGCAGCCTGGCACCTGACCTCTTCCGTGACCGACCGGGCGCGAATCTACGACAGACACAGACTTGCAAGCGACGATCGTTGGTCTATCTGATACATCCATGACGAGCTGTCGCGCAGCGGCCGGGAGACTTGAGAAGAGTACGTTTCAACTGCTGTTCATTGCATTCACGCCTCGGGTGGTAGACAACATCTGCGCAACAACCTGCCTATGTCTTGTATTCCAGTCCCATTTAAATTCTCGAAATCTATTTACCGGCAACTTGCTTCTCCAGGGATCTAGCCTAGTGGTAGAGAATAGATGTTCCCAATATGGACGTCGAGGACGGTATTGATCAGACACAATATGAGTGGAAAGGTCGCGATCATTCAATTACGCCCATGCATCTGGTCGGCCTATTACCCAGAAAGTAATTAGAGCGCCCAGTTCCCCCAACTGCTTCTTCAGCGTACGACTCGCCATATTGGGATGGCAATTGCAAGGCGAGTGGGCGTGAAATGCTATACGGCGCGTACCCACTTAGATGCCCAGTGACGTGGCTCTTTATAAAATCATGACAAGCTTGATGTTTCGATGAAGTAGTAAACCTGCCTGCGGTAGGAAGAAAAATCTTGGGGGAAAGGAGGAACAACGAAACTTACAAGGCATATCTAGGCTAGTTCGGCATCTTGCTTCGATCCATGAACTGTTGAAACATGAAGCTTCTTGAGCACAGACTGGTCTTTGTCGACCGAAACCATTCGCCTCTGCGGAAACGACGATTGAGTTATTGGATTTATTACATCAAGGCATTGAGCTATCATCTCCCTATCGGATGATAAGCTTTCATTACTTCTGGCAAATAATTGCCCAACATTCCATGAGGTCGGAAACAATAGTTTTCCCAACAATAGATTAATAGCATCAAAGCTACGACGAAAGCGCAGACAAAGATCTGCTAATTGAACTCGCTTTCACGATCAATGCCAGCCTCAGCCGGTCTAGGGGTTTAGAGAGGACAACTAACAAACTGAAATAGAATCCCGACGCTGAAGTCTCCCTTGAAGCAAAAGGTAAGGT
Organism: Blumeria graminis f. sp. triticale; assembly: GCA_905067625.1. Classification (NCBI taxonomy): domain Eukaryota; kingdom Fungi; phylum Ascomycota; class Leotiomycetes; order Helotiales; family Erysiphaceae; genus Blumeria; species Blumeria graminis. The sequence goes on from LR898468.1 coordinate 1,138,238, forward strand.
CCTGATTGGAAAGTACTGTAAATACGACTGAAAGTGCGCATATGGTTCTCTGCTAGTAGCAGCCTAAAGTTTTGACTTGAATGGTTCCAAGACTATGAAGTGAACATACGGTTTGGATGGCCTGAATAGAAGGAATTTATTGAAGAGTCCTATTTAATCATTTTGTACGCCCATGTGCTAGGCTTATGATTCATAAAGACGTCAAGACCTTCCAACCTCTTAATGATGCGTTGCAGCTAGGTTAGTCTTGGTAGCACACCAAACTAGCCCTTATTAAAGTCTCAAAGTGGCCTTGCGAGACATGACTGTGCTCTAGGGACAACTCCACTGACACCGATTAGGCTTCAAAACGGTAGAATGATGGTGATTTTCTGGTGGGAGAGGGGTAGATGGCACATTGCTTAGATTAGCCTTCAGCCTGCATTATCGACATTTGTAAGCTAGGGAAGGCAGTACAGCGGTGTAGTCATCTCTTTTTACAAAAAGACCCTCGAGGAGATCACCAAGACAAGAATAACAAGTGAGTTGTTATCACAGTAATTTTCGGGACTCTGCATCGCCAATCTACAAGGGCAATCAGTCCGAGATCCTAGTCCCTACATGAGATACTAATCTGACCGTTCCATGGAATGGTCCGATATCGATCAATTCTCTGCTTATCAAATCTTCTTAAAATAGTTCGCATATAATGCAGGCGGGTGGGGCTTTATTGGTGCATCTGACTGGTCCAGGCGAAGAGGAGAGATTTCTTGGGCCAAACATATAAATGGGGTGCAGGATTTGAATGTGATTGATTTTGATGCCACGATTTGGGCACTTTCGAGAGTCGAGGTTAAATGTCTATTGCTGGCTTCGTTGTGAACAGTGCATGAGCAAGTGTAAAGTGACGCGAAGAGTTTTGATGCCTCTAATACCCCCTCTGGGCACTATTATTACTGCTGTAGACCGCCATCACAAATGGGGCTCAATACTATGTGGAGAGCTGATGTTGGCTTGGGTAAGCTTGAGCACTACGCGATGAATTGGCAGCGGTCAAGGGCCAGAGGTGGGAGGGGAGACGAAGATTTCCAGCAAACTTTTTAGTTGCATCACTAGACCCATCAGCGGCAAGTCAAGTTTGTGGTGAGAGGTTGGGATTCAAGACTCTCGGGATCTCTCTGTGATGCGAGAGTTGGTTCTGGATGATAGTGACAGATAGTCGGATATTATTTTCCTGGAGTTACTGACGGCTTGGCTTGATTGCAGTCTACCAACTTCAGGCTACCTTCCAAGCTTTCAAGGACGTAGGCGACGGCCATGATGGTTATGTGGAAGGTCGGAGGGAATTGTGCTTGGACTTGGGCTCTCGTGAGATCCCAGCACTGGTGTCAGCGACAAGCAATGCTTTGCGAACGGCCGACGGACATTAATCAGGGGGTCGTCGATGCCTGCAGAGAGCTGATGAAGGTACGGTGTCGGAATATGTGAAAATTTCAAATAAAATATCAGCAATAAACTTGTGATATTGCTGGATGGCTTTGAAGCCGCTTGTCATCGTTGACCCAGCAGGGAGTATGGTCAAATTCAAAGGAACACAGTTTGAAACCGGCGAGACAGCTGTACAAGGTGAGGGCTTGGCCAGACGAAGAGGCACGGGCCAGTGCCAGATTGGGCTTGGCGGCGGACGGAACGAGAATGGTTCCGGGAGCACGGACGCCGCAGCGGTTGAGATGGAGCAGACGAGGGGTCAACATCTTGAACGCGGGGCAGTGACGAAGTGTGTGTATGGCGGCAGCGGGAGCAAGGTCTCGCAGGAGTCACCAGACACGTGCCGGGGCTAGGAAAGTAGAGAGCGCGGTGTGGGCGGCCGAGCAGTGCAGCAGGACAATGTGCGATGAAGTGTCCGAGGGGTCAGGTGAAGCGTGAGGATGCGCTGGCGGTGGGGCGCGGGATGCGGGTCGGGCGACTGCCGGGCGGGAGCGGGGGATGCGACGGCGACTGGGTGGGCCGAGAGGAGATGGCGACGGCGCTGGGGCGTACCAGCTGGCTGCAAGCGTGGCCGCTGCTGAGTCGACGTGGCCCGAGCACGAAGGCCGACCGGGTTCCTGGCAGCGCCCCAGCGGCCGCGAGGGGAGGGGCGCATTTTCTATATCTTGACGGGCGGCAGGGCGCGTGGGCGATGTGGGATATCCGTCTGACTTGACACTTCCCTTGGTCGCCATCAATGTTCTGCCACGGCCACGCCTCCCGAGCATCACCGAAACAGCCTGTCCCATCGTCCTTGAGCCCGCTGCTTCGTCCGGGCTGATTGCTCCTCATCGCCACCAACATCTCCCGCCTCATGTCGCAGTCGCTGCTACAATCTCGCCACTCGTCGCCGCATGCCGCCCACGCCAAACCGCTGCTGGCGCGCCGGCCCCGACTAATTCGCGCCGCTGCCACGGCTCCATCGCTCCAAACCGCCATCATCTCGCAAGAAACTCACTACAGCCAGAGTTCAACTCGAGCCGCCGTCCTCCTATCACAGGTGGCCACAGCCGGAGTCTCGCGGCAGACCCGTGGCACCAGCATTGCCAGTCTCGACAGCGTCTCCTCCCACCACGACCGAGTCGTTGCTGCCAAAGAGCCATGTTCAGCAAACAGTGAGTACTCTCTGCCCGCCGTCACACCGGCAAGTGAGGGCGACGGTCCAGCTGGCTAAAGACGACTAGGTGAAAACTATTTCAGCTTTCCCAGTTTTGAAGACTTCGACGACCAGCCCCATACCAGCTCCAAGCCCTAACACTCCTGCCGACACAGGGAGCTCATCAAGCTTGCATCGGCAGTATAGGCGTGTTGGCAAACCTGGGCACCACGTATTGCACCAATGGTCCACATACGCAGAATCTGAGTCTTGATTCTCAGAGAATAAGCCATGGCGTTTGGGATAGCTCCGTCGAGGGAGCTTTGCTATCTGATTTATGTTGATAATTAAATAAAGATATGACTCAACCGATGCTATCATGAGCCTACCCTCATCCTCCGTGCTTCCCCGACCTCTATCCCTTCCGTATCTGGGTCTATGGCTTCGTCTATTGGCGAATAGTCATCCAGCCTCTTCATCCCGTTAATCGACGGAGATTGTTCGCGAAGCTGCTCCCAAGGATGTTCAGTTTGTACTGGAACCTAATCTTGCATGTCGTATCTGAGGAATCAAGTTCGCTCTTACCATGAAGCCGTCGCACGCCTATCTTATTGATACTGGTGCTAGTTGACAATGAAGACCACCAATGACTTGGAATGTAAAAATGGTCTATACCTTTACTAGTCAGGTTATGGTTAATCAAACATTGACCAGCCTCCCATTATCCACCATGAGCGAGGAGTCGTGTCCTTCGCTTAGTTGTACTAGTTGAATTATACAGCACTCTGATGCTGAGTGGGTTGGTAAACAACTCTTCCATCTCCCAATTCGCTGTACCAGGTGATATTAGACACAAGTCTTACAGCTTAAGCTTTCCTACCCAAACCCTACTCCGAAGCCTCCATCCTTTACAACAAGTTTGCAACCTGCCTCGGAGCTAGAGCCTAGCATTGTAGTGGAATGGGTTAGGGGCCTCGAACCAATCACGTTTGGCGAACGAGATTGGTATTTGCATGCTTGTCCAACCTGTGTCGCCGATGCAGCCAACAGTGCGCGCCCTGACTATGTCCAAGGACGCGGCCTCTCTGGTCGTCAGAACCTGTCATAATTGACACCTGAGCCAGTCCTGGGCAGCGCTGGCCCCGCGGTCAGACGAGACTACTGTTTGTGCCCGGCGACTCCCCAGTGCCATCCACCTTATCTCGCGCACCGACCAAAGGAATCCGCTGTCAAGAGCGACATTCCAGGTAACTTCGCCAATCAAATGGTCGCTGTTATTGTATTTCCGTATCACTCGTGTGGTCGAGGCGTTCTAGTAAGGCTCTGTTCTGAAGATATTCAGGAAGTATAATCGCTACCTGTACAAACTGATCGATAGGCTAACTAGCGCCTTACAGTCTAAGATTCGTGATATGCCAAGGTCTGGACCAACATACCCAGCCGGCAAGCTTTACCAGCATCTAATGTACTCAATCCAATTCACTATGTTATTATCCGTCTATTAACAACAATCAAGAGGCCATTCTTGAGTGGCGACCTACACTTCACCACTAACCCCTCGATTGGCTAGGTTGCCTTCCTAAAGAACTCGTGGGTCATTTCTTTCATCATCACCCAAGAACTCGCGCAAATATAGGACCTCCCAAAATCTATAATAGCTCTTGAGAAAATGAAGAGTAGTTGGGTAACTTCACTTCCTGCACATGGAAGCATCAACAAGCTTACACTATGGAGGGCAAGACTGAACACCTGTACGCGGTGTCCTCTACGAACCTGGGAATGAAATTTTCTCTAAGAGCCGAGTTTATTCAAATGTCGCAGTACCGAACAAATTGGCGCTCGACGTGATGATTCCCTACTCCTATCAACTCAATATCTCTGTTACGGTGCGACCCAAAGGAGGCAGAATCTGCCGTCTTGGAAGTGTATAAGGTGATTATCGAGGTTCACTCTGGAGGCTTAGAATTAACAATTCGAAGATTAAGAAGAGATAATTGTGGTAGCAAGATACCAAAGATGATTATGATCAAAAGAGAGGAAAAATACAAATTGCGAAGCTGAAGACCTGGCCAAGCCATTTCTTCCGCTTCTTATGATCAAAACAATTCACTAAGACAAACTCCTGCTAGGCCTTGAACCATTCATTGCCTGAGGGAATCAGAGTTGAATTGTCAATCTCCTTAGATATTTAATCTGGGAAATAATATGTGGATCCTTCCTGTATCCCAAGTACTAATCATCCCCGAAAGCTTATATCGCTAATTTATGTAAAGATACTTTCATTATGCACAGGATTGTATTTCCGAAAGCCGGTCTTTTTTTATATTTTAATTATTTTTGGTCCTAAGCTAAAGCTATGTTTTCCACATTGGGTCAAGGACCGGCGGAGCCGGCAGGGTTCCCTGTAATCTTTCCTACAGCCTAACTCGTTTCAACCTCGTGAATCGCTACCAAAAGAGCAGCTGATAAACTGAAGCGAAAAATCAAGAAAATCAAAACAACTCCGAAAACCAGAAGATTTCTCCATATTGGACCCAAGCAATGTGCTCCTCACACATTCCCTCGTCCGTCACAACATCCAAATGACAAATTTGCCCATTCTCCGCTGACAGCAAATGATGGGTTAGCAGGCACCTTTGATTCAGCCGGTATCCTGCTATTGGTTAGTAGATGCCCGAAAGAGGACATCGTCGAGGTTGCTGTGTCCTCAAACTTCTTTTTTCAGATCCCAGTACTCCGAAACCTGTTGCCTCGGCCATTGCGACATCCTTCGCCGCAGCGACGATCGCCTCTTGGGCCTTTTTGGCTGCAGCCCTAGCTCGAGCCACCTTTGAGAATCCCCCTTGCTCGAGGTGGCGAATCCACGTGAGCTGCTCTTTGGTCACCGGTCCACATTTTCTGGGTCTGACTTTGCAGTCCCGAGAATCCGATCGGTGAGGTCCCCCACAGTTGCGACACTTAGTGAGGGCCTTGCACTCGGCTTCCGAGTGCGTGTTGGAGCCGCAGTTCCAGCAGGCTGGAACGCGGGAGCAACCACGAGTGGCGTGGAAGCCCAAACAGCGTTTACACTGTTCAATTTGGCGACGAGGCTTGTGAATGGTTGCCATACCAGACTCGTCGAAGAGGCGGAAGCCCGCACGAGGGGCGTCGTCTCGGGGAAAAAGGGCATGCCAGTTTCGACATGGTGCCCCAGGTCGACACGTCCCATGAGGTCGTACCTGGATTGGAAGCACGCCGGTCGTACTGAGAATCTTGGCGGAGACCAACCTATCATCGACCGCCCTGGGGCCGCGTACTGTAGCTATACTCACAGGTACGTTCAGTATCTGTAAGGCGACAAGATTCGAAGATGCCTCGAGTTTGGCGTTTTCGTTCGCCAGCTTCGAAGAGCCATCTAGCAACTCTTGTCGTATTTTGTCGTTCTTTGCTATCATAGCAAAGCCGGTTCTCACTCGATGGAATGAGGTTATTTGATTGTCAAAGTAGTCGAATGTGTACTCCAGTCTGGTTCTCACGCAACTTGTGGATAGATTTCGCCACAGGTGGTCCTTTTCAAGGCGAAGGAACAGTCGCTTATCGACTTTCGCCTTTGGAGTTTCTTTCCTTGGGGCTTTTGTCGCAAGTCGCGGAATAGCCTTTGCTATAGGAACTGCTTTTTGTGGCAGTCCATTTTTTACTACCGTGGCCCAGGTGCTTTTGAGGGGCAGCGCTGGGACGGCGGGAATTTGTATGCTCCTGGCGTCGGGAGCCCTTGGGGGAGGGTTCGCCGGGCGAAGATGGAGGACAGGTGGCGTGGAGGCCGGGCCCGTAGCCATATATTGCGGGATGGCGGCGCGTAGATAGACTCTCATCGAGTCAACGGATTGTCTGTTTGACCCTTTGGTCAAAGGAAGAAGGGTGGCTTCGACGCCAGAGATGGCGGCGGAGCAGATGGCCAGGCTTGCCGCTGTTTCGGCGGCGCGTCGTTGTTCAGCTTCGACAATAGGTCGAAGCTCGAGGGGATACTCTGCTTTCGTATCAGCTTTCGGCTGCGACGTTAATTTTGGCGCTGATATGGGTGCAGCGTTTTCCGACGGTTCTGATGCGGTCGGAGGAGATTTTGACGATTCTCCAATCCCGTGGGGGACGGAGGATGGTTGAGGAATTTTCTCAACAATTTCGACTGACCCGATCATGTCAGTATCGGGCTCAGTGACGGCGGGGAGGGCTTTTTCCTTCCCTTTGGTAGAGACCTTGCTCATCTCCGCGCATTTCGGAGACTGGGCAAGGCCAGGTAATTGTTCGAGAGCCCTCAGGTGGACTCTCGTGTTGTCCGACTTGGCGTTGGGACGCTTTTTGCGAACTGGAGGCATGGTGAAAATGCCTAAGCTCGATCACAATTCAGAGATGGATGCGACGAGGTCGAGAAGGGAGGATAGAGGGAAATAATGAAATTTCGGATCTTTGAATTTCTCGATTTTTTTTTATATTTTTAAAGTCCTAAGCTATGCTCAATATCTCCTAGGAGTCAAGGACCGGTGCATACGGCCAAGATCATGCTTCCCACATGCCCGACTCGGTCTCACCGCGTGACTCACTACACAACAAGTAGCTAGTTATAATAAAGAAAATAAATGCCCACACAAACTCCCATAACCAGAATTCCAAATCCCATACTCCTGTTGGTGGTTGGAAAATGACACTTCTCGTCTCATTTTCCTGCCCGTCATGTTTCGTGGTATGACCTAGTTACTACCATCTACGCTGAGAGTTGGAGACGGAGTCACAGGTGGGCACCCGAAGCAGCCGGTTTCCTGCGCAAATTTTGTAAAGTTCTCGAGTCACTTAGGCCCGAGAAGCTTGTGGACAAAGTCGTGATGTGACATTGTACCTCGTAGTCGACGCGTCTGGCGTGCGTGCAGTCGACAGTGAATGAAGTGGAGAGGTGATGTTTCCTCCCCACACGCACACTCCATTGAAGCTGCGAAGTTGTTCCAGCGGCGGTGACATGCCGCGAAGTTTCCGTGGCCCGTACGGGCTGAGATCAGTTCACGGAGTAGCCGCCGGGAAAGTGCCAGCTCGCGTGGCTTGCGTCGTTGCATGAGAAGACCCAGATTTCGATACCTAGGTGGACATGCTTCTTCCCACCAGTCGTCGAGAAGCGCTTGACGTTTCCGGTTCATGAGCCGACGAACGTACGCCATTGTGACGGAGCTAGGCTGGCTCTCTTTGCTTGGCAGTTGTTGGAGGCCGGAGCGTGCAGCTCTATCTGCATCTTCGTTTCCCTGTATCCCGGAGTGGGCCGGCATCCACTTCACCGAGACTAGAGCCTTTTTTGATAGCGCCCTAAATTGGTGTACGTCGTCGAGGCTTGTTATGGCAATTCCCGTCAGTAGTGCTTTCACTGCAGACTGACTATCTGTCAGTACATTGATCTGCTGCCTGCCGTCTCTTCCCCCGTTCTCCCTCTCCGACAATTCCAGCGCAGCTTCCAGGGCCTTCCCCGCCCCTAGTATTTCTGCATCAAGCACTTCACCACCATGCTTGATGTTACGGCTTGAGTTTACAGGTGATAGGTGTATGGTATCACGTGACGTGGAGTCTGGTTGAGTAAACGTTGGTCCCGGAAGCGAGCTGGTGGAGTTTTCAGCCCAGCGAGGCTGCAGACCTCTTTCTCTCCTTGTCTTTTCTTTTAGTTATCGTGCGTAGCTTTAGGTCCAAATACAAAGCAATTACTCTTTTATATTTCGAGGGAGTCTTCTAGTGTCAACCTGAGGTCGGTCGTAATACCTTGATGCCATGTCCCTTCAACAGAGTTTTTCCATCCCTCTTCAAGACGAACCACCATGCTGAGCGACTATTCACCTCCGACGATCCATCCGGGTAGGCGCAAATATCTGATGCCGGCACACTATTAATGAACCGAGTTGCTTTCTCTTCTTCCTCTATCCTTGAGCCGAAGCCCGAGAGATAGCTTGGCGGCGGTAAAGGCTCGGCATTTTCCGCATCCGGGAGCTCTCGGTAAGCCCGCTGTACTCGTGACATGTGGATCTCTGGATTCTTGGGCGCCCGAGAACATTTCTTGTACTTCCGTGTTCCATCTTTCGGACACATGGCGGCGCGAGTCCGGAGCGGATGGCGGTTGTCTAGTGGGTGGAGCCGAGCCGAAAGCCGTAGTCGGTTCCCTTCCAGAATGATCTTTCCTGCTGGGATGCCTCCTTCGCGGTGGAGAGCAAGATTCGGTGTCGTTCTCATTACCGGGAGGGCAGCACGCAGTCCCGTTAGGATTGCCTTATCGATCATCTTGCAGAAAATGCTAGTCCGAGGTGTGATTATTCCCCTTTTGATCGGATGTTTGAGGCCGGGCCACCAAACATCTGCTCCAAAGGTTGCTACGGGGACAACGCACGTGTCCACTGCCCGAACCAGTGCTGCAGGAGCAGCTCCTCCATACGCTGAGTTGAAGCGGCGCATTTGCTGGGCTACCTTCAGAGCTTTGCCACACCACGTCGTGACGTGATGTTTGAAGTCCAGTCGCGGGTCTAGGTGTACTCCTAGCCAGCGTTTTGGTCTGCTGGCTCGATAACCACGCCGTTCACACGAATGCCCACTGGCTCCTCGCGTTTCCGTCCGGGAAACTGGACTACCTCCGACTTATTGGTATCAAAGGAGACTACGTTGGTGCTCGCCCACTCGAGAAGATGGTCCACTTCCTTCTGTACAGAAGCGGCTGACTCGGCTATGCTGCGCCCAAATCGTAGTATCCCGACGTCGTCAGCGTTGCTGAACCTCATTTCTGCATTGCCGCTTCGCATAGGCTCTGCCATGTATAGAAGGAAGAGAAGTGGCGATATTAGTGATCCCTGCGGAACCCCACAAACCAGCTCTCTTTGCCCGGTTACCCCTCCGGAGTATCGGACTTGTACCTTTCGATGTACAAGAAAAGACGCCGTCCATCGGAGAATTGAGTCCGGCCATCCCTGATCTCGCATCCTCCTCACCAAACGATTGTGAAGTACTGCATCGAACGCGCCTTGGACATCCAGGGCCGTGAATGTTGCCGCACATCCCTGGGTACTTGCCTCTTCAATGTCGTGGACTACGCAGCTGACAAGGTCGTTTGCCGATCTCTTAGAAAGAGCGCCAAATTGTTGGTATCCAACAACGTCGAACGTAACCGCGAGATGGGCCATCCGCTTCGCCAAGAGTCGTTCCAGTCCCTTACCCAAGCATGACAAGAGGGCAATCGGTCTCCAGCCCTTAACTGTTGTTGGATCCCGGTTCGTATTGCGTATGAGCACCACTTCAGCCAGCTTGAAGCAGGATGGATGGATGCCAAGTCTGATACAGGCGCGGAAGAGAGTGCCAAAAAATGGTCCAATCGTCTTCCAGCAGGTTTGTAGAAGCTCCACAGAGATCTCGTCCGCTCCAGGCGCTATGTTGGCACAGCCTATGGTGCATATGCGGATCTCCTCGTCTGAGACATGGTCGTTCCAGGGGATTCGGTTAGTGCTCGGCGCATCAAGTGGCGGTAGATCGTCCGTCGCTTGGTGCCGTGCCAAAAGAGCGTCTCGGAGTATCACTGCCAGTTCGGCTGGATCGGCGTACATCTTCCCTTCGTGGTTCAGCGGAGTGGGGACACTTTCCTGCCTTGGCTCGGCTGAGCGCATTAGCTTGAACACGGCAGTCGGTGTTGTGATCGCTTCGACTTGACACGCCTGGTGCTCTTTTTTTGCTGCTCTGAGGGTTGAGCGCAGCTTCTTCGAATGCACCCATCGTTGCTCTGGAGTTACTGCTGCACGATATTCTGTGCGAGCCAGCTTGTATTCTGGAGTCAACCAAGGCGCAGATTGCCGTGTCTTGTTTTCATGGATAAACGTGGCGGAAACTAGGATGGTGTCTCGTGGGGAGTTCCATTCTAAAACACAACTCGGGATTAGATCAAGTTCGAAAACAATTAGGACATACTCAGGAACATAGGGTCGTTTCAAAGGGATTGCGTAGTAATACTGTTCGAGACAGAGCTTAGGGCTGTCCTATTATCTGATGTACATATATACCCAGCGTGAAGGAGTATTCTTCTTCACGCAACATCTTCTGTTTATACTCATACCTATTGTACACTTACTTATCTCTTCTCTAAAGAAGACCGCCGTTATTGTACCCTTCTCACCTACTACTTATTTTACCTTAACTTCTTACGTGAACCCTATACCTAACGCTGAATTTATACCTCCTACTCTTAGGAATCACCACCATACTCCACACCTGTAACCTACTTGTACCAAACTCGTACCCTACGGAATTCTAATAACATGGCTCCTTGAGGCTTGTGTTCCTTCGTATTCCTGCTGCTTTTATAGCATTAGTAAGGCCGGGGCAGAGATCGTTGGCGTATTTGTCCGCCTTGTGAACCGTGTCTAGGACTAGTGGCGCATGTGTCAATTGAGTTACGGCAAGGGCGAACTTCGGCAAGTTTCCACGAGTTACCCTGATCTGCGAAGACTCCTGGTCCCTTTTTCTGGATCCGATGGGGATTTGTCCTCGAATCGGTAGATGGTCGCTGGTTACGCACTCGTTGCGATCCACCCATGCTTGGGCCCCGTTGATGTTGGTCCAAGCAAGATCCAGTGTATTCCCGGCACGATGCGTTGGCTCGCCCACAGCCAGACAAGTGAGATTGTGACGTTCCGCCCATCTCTCGATTTCAATTCCTTGTGCGCATGGGTAGGTGGCCCCTAGTTCCCAGGTGCAGTGCACCGCGTTGAAGTCGCCAGCTGCGACAGATCTTGTTGGTGGGACCCAGCTGAGGAGTGGTCGAATCGCTGTCGGGTCGTTCGACTCTTTGTCCACGTTGAGAAACGTGACTCCGTTTACTACAACCCAGCAGTAGTCTGCTGTCAGGGGATCGCAGGGAAAGATTTGAGTTGCCGAGTAGATTCACCTATCTATTAGTGTATAAGTCACTGCCCTGGGTCGAACGTTTACGCCGCCATGTGGTATGTGGCAGTCGTAACCCGGATGTGACTTTGTCTCCTTTGTGGCTTTTATCCACGAAGGCTCTTGTATTAACACTACATCTACGCCTAGCTCGTAAGCTCGGGAAAGCGCGATGTCGTGTGTCGGGCCTCCCCTGCCTACATTGATCGACATAAAACTTATTGTAGGTGGGGGGCTGGAAGGGACCCGTGAGGGGCCCTTCAGGAAGATTCCATGGAATTCGTCGTTCCTGTGGCCGTGGCGTCGGAGGCGACGTCGGTCATCAGAACTTCGAACTTGTTACTTGATTTCTCCGCTCCGGGTAAGACTTGTGTCTGCCTGGCGGCCGCTTGAGAAACTACCTCAGCGCGACGGACTGCAGCCTTAGCCCTTATAACTGTCGCTAGCTCGCGTTGGCTGGCCATACGAATGGTAGCCAATTGCTCTTTGCTTACCGGCCCTGACTTGGTTGGGCGCGCCAGGCAGAGTCGACTGTCGGACCTGTGTAGTCCTCCGCAGTTGCGGCACTTCGTATGTGCATGGCACTCGTCTATCGAGTGCATAGTGGAGGTACAGTTCCAGCAAGCTGGGGCGCGAGAGCAACCACGCGTTCCGTGGAACTGTAGGCAGCGTTTGCATTGCTGCATTGTCTGACGCGGTTGGTGTCGGACCGCGACACCTGAGTCGTCAAATAGGCGGAGCCCTTGTCTAGATTCTGCTCCCTTCTTGAAATTGGCAAGCCATGACCGATATGGCGCGTCAGGGCGGGTTTTTCCGTGAGGTCGAACTTTGACTGGAACGGCCTTTGTAACCCTGGTGATCTTTTCGATCACCATCTCCTCCGTCACTGACACCCTTCCAAGAAGAGTGTGGATGGCGACGGGGACTGTCGAGATCCGTAGCGCCACAAGGTTGGAGGCCTCCTCCAGTCTTGCTTCGATGGGAAGGAAAGCTTCCGCCGCGTTCAATAGGAGCTGGCGAGATTCCTGGTCCTTCGCTCGAGGTGCGAAACCTGTTGGGACACAGTAAACGTGCTCAATGGCTGCATATGGCACGTTAGTGAGCTGCGATACAGCTTCTCTTATGCCAGCTGGCCAAATATTTCGCCACTGGTGTTTTGAATCCAGCCGGAGGAATAGTCGGTTTTCCGGCAAGGACGAAGGGGCCATCTTGGCCAATTTCTTGGTCGGAGGAGTCGGCATTTTTGGGGCACGACTAACCATCACTGGCGTCGGCTGTTTAGGTAGCTCTTTTCGGGCTACAGTTGCCCGGGTTGGAGTTAGCTGGGGCACCGCTACTGCAAGCTTTGATGGCCTGGCGGTTGATGATTGGGGAGATCCGCTGTTGCTGGTATGTTTGCCGGTGGGGCGGGGGGTGGCTTGTCGGCACTGGTGTAGTTCTAGTGCGCAGGAAGTGGGCGAGAGCGCCCCTTAGACATGCGTTCATCGCGTCTAGATATTCTTTATTTTCTGTCGTTTTTAATGACAGGATTATGCCTTCAAGCGTGTTAAGGACAATTAATCCTATTTCTAGCCTAGCGGAGGCGTGTGAAGCCCGCTTCCTTTCGGCTTCCAACAATGCTTCGATTTCCGGCGGGTGGCTTCTTGCCTCAGCCGTAGGGGAAACTTTCGTTCCCCTCGGTGGACATTCGTTCGGTTTCCTTTTTTCTATTGGAACCGCAATATTTCGAGCCGCAACGCGTGCGGGTTCTGGTGTCGCTTTCGCCGAGACTACTTTCTCGACGACAATTGTTGGTGCAGTGGACGCCTTATGAGAGCTCTCCGCTCCTGCACCTGCCCAACACGAATCCTTGAGACCTTTGGTAATAGCCATTTCCCAGAACTTCTCCATCTCTTTAATATCTGGCTCAGATTCGCCATCCATCTCCATTTCCATCTCGTCGAAAATGTCTATTTCCACCTTTTCAAAGTCCAGCGAAATGTATTTCGTGTCCCTTGGATCTATTTTGGAGCGGACCAAGTGCTTTGCTTTCTTGATCAAATCTCTGTGATTCAAAGCGCGTTCTTCGGCGCGTTTTCTCCGTTCGTTCTGCTTCCGGTTCGGAGCCGCGGGCGGCATTGCGACAAATTTGTCGTGCGGCCCTAGAGAGATTGCCTAAGTCTGTGGTTACGATATTTTGGGGTACGGGGTATTGGGAATTGGGGCAGTTTGCAATTTCTCGAAATGTGCGTTTTGTTTGTTCATTGACGTGCTAGGTTAAATGACTACCGTTGCACTCCTACTGGAGCTTAAGCACGGGTGGGGCCGGGCCAGATCAGGTTAACTACCGAAAAGTACAAATGCCTCGTCCCACCTAAATGACCGGAACCATGCCGATCCCCATCCATGTGTTGAATCATGACTAGTCCGGCAGCCCAGAGAATTTAACAAAAACCGTCTCCCCCCTATCCCTCTGCCTCAACCGCCACGCGCCCGAGCCTCGATTAAAATCTTTTATTTTTAGCCAAAACACCTGGGCTGTTGGCTTGTCACTGCTAGATCGCAGGTATCCCCACCGTCCCCCGACTAGCAAGTGAATACATTCCACTCCCCTGGACATATTCCCTAAACTGCTGCCATCCTCTTGATTCGAGCAGTACTTTCAGCGCCGGTGCCCTTCGCTTTCCACTTTTAACTCGCCATGTCGCCAGTACTTTTCTACACTGGACAAGGTGACTTATTAACTTTTCTCTCCCGCACTCGCAGTGAAATTCGGCTGTGGCGTGGTTAAAGCGGCGGTGATATGCCGCAAAGTCCCCGTGTCCGGTTCGGGCGGCGATCAATCAAGCGTGGACCGCTCCCGGTAGCGCCAGTTCTGGCGGTTTCTTGCGCCGCATCTCGAGTTCGAGGTCAGCGTAATGTTTGAGGCAATTCGAATGCCACCAGTCTGTAACCATCTGCCTGGCCAGTTCGCGAGCTTTCCTTCCGGAAGGGGCGAGGGTCATCACAACATGTGTCGTCCTCGTATCGTCCGACGAGTTAAGCTCTCTTCGAGCGAGCTCATCAGCCATTTCATTTCCTACCAGCCCTTCGTGGCCTGGAATCCATCCTACTTGGCAGGTGCTGCTGCTCTAGCGACCATTTTGTAGAACTTTTGAATCCTCCAGGATTATGAGCCTGTTGTTCCCGTTAGTAAGCCATGGATGCCGCGGAATTATCAAGGAGGATGTAGATGCCGCTACGACCACGATCTCGCTTCCCGGTAGTGATTGCTTCAAGAGCAGCCAGAGCTCCATAAACTTCCGCTTCATAGACCTCCGCATTTATAATCTTGCCTGAGACGCTCTGTTTAATTACTGTGCCAGTACCACTGATAAAAGTCGCAAAGGCCCATGATACCTTGTCGGTTGAAGCTCCTGAACCATCGCTAGAAACTCAGAGACAATCAGGCGGGAGGGTAGGTAGCCACTCTCTTATAAACTCGGCCGCTTCTTTCTTGCTTGTCCAGCAGGATTTTGGCGAAGGGGGTAACGGGGGTCGGAGAGGTGAGGGTAGTTCTGCCTCTGGAAAAAGTCTGTACATCCTCTGGATCCTTGAATCGTGCACTCTATCCAGACCAAGTCTGGTTTTGTTGCATATCTTTAGTCCGAGTCGATGGCGAGCGCTGTCGATGCTTTCCGTGGCCCGAAGTCGAAGCGGATGGTAATCATCCAGTCTTCGGATTCGTGCGGCAGTCTTAACCCTGCTTTCCTCGAGCAGAATGTGCGCTGGTGGAATGCCGGTCTTCCTTCTCAGGGCTGTGATGGGCATGGTGCGCCAGGTCGGTAGAGCAGAGCGGATTTCGAGTACAGAAGCTTGATAAACTTAATGCAGATAATTGGATAGCTTGGAAAGGGCACATGTAGGCCAATATTGGGATATACAGCCCATGGGAAGTAGTAAGAAGGCATGAAAAAATTGCTCAGAATGTTCGTCAAAGACAAAGAAGATTGCACGAGTAATTATCAAAAATTCTCTAGGTCTTACGGATTACTGTTGTGATTATGAGCCAGTGAATAGACTCATACAATATTATGCTGTAGGTATATGGACAGAAAGTATAAGACTAAACCTGTGTCCATTTATTGTGGGTACATCTATGAAACTATATACATGCTCGCCTAACCAGTTCACTAGTGATATATGCTGTGGCCTAGAGCCACACGCGATGCCCTGGCCTCGACTACCTCGTTGTCTCATATCTTAACAATTACCGAAAAGTCCGTCTCGCAAAGACGGCATTACAAAAAAGGGAAGTTTTAAAGAGCTGACATCAGTCAACATGCGCACAAGCAGAGGTGAATATGATCAGGAATTTTTCGAGTCAGAGGTGTAGAAAAGCTAAGTCTTTGCGCGAGCACATTAGAGACATTCATTCTTTTCATATGGAGCCGGCAGAAACAGGAATGAATTTTGAAGATTACACGTTAGCTATTACGATGAGCAAGTCCCTTCTTCCTTCACATGACAGTTTTTTCCCGTCAACTTTTGCTGGAATAAGATGTTGAAATGATAAAATACCAGACCGAACTGCACGCAGTGCGGAGTAGACGAAGAATACTCATCTTCGATCGCTACCAGCTTTGGTGAGGTCTCGGTGGTGTGAATGTTATTCCATCACGTAATCAGAAGATAATGTTTCTACCTAAGCGAGATAGAACATAGATAGTCAATTAGATGTAGATTAAACTCTAACACTTTTAACTACCTAAATATAAGTTCAGTAAAACCAAAAACCTCACTGGTCCTAACCTTTTATCTCTGATCCTTAAATCCCCAAATCTTTCGATTTGTACAGTATTGACTTGACGGTCAACGTTCACTTCTATCATTCCAGATACCCCCTAGAACTTTAATATAAGAGATCTTGAGCTAGTAGATCCTAGCTATGTTGCCGGCAAAATCTTCAAACGTGTCTTAATAGCAAATACGAAGATGTGTATCATGTGGCCCAAAAAAGTTGCTATTATTGAAAGAAAGCGGGCCACTTTACCGAAAATTGTTACAATAAAGGAGGTGGAAAGGAAGGCCAAGAACCTTGTTAAATAGCTACAAGGAAAAAATAAGAAAAAATACAGAAACTAAAGACAGACAAAATCAATATTTTCAAGTAAAAGAGCAAGATTTCTTTAATTGTAGTAAAACAGCCACAGAAGAGAACTCCTCGACAATTAACTGAGATTTTACCTTTTATTCTTGGTCATTCAGTTCTCGGGTAGCAGACTCTGGCGCTTGTGCCAACATTGCCAACAGACGAGATATAATGCCACAATCACACCATGCAAAAGAATACACAATGTAGCGGCTGGGCTCACCACAAGAGTAGAGGGTGTAGGTACAAAAAACATGCGACAATTGGTTAACAGTACAGACGAGTGTTTTAGATTCTTTGACGTACTATCTATACCTACCTATCAATTTTGGTTAATTTCCAGGCCAAAGATTGATCGAGCAGGTGGTTTGCTTGAATTTAGCAATAGAACCTGCAATATTTTACAATACTAAAGAAAGTTTTATTGCAACCGGCATATGAGATGAACATATGTATCGAGCAAAAGTCAAAGCAGTGGTAAACTGTTGGAAATCTAGACTCAGTATGTATGAAGGTTTAGATTTCTAAGTATGATCATCAAGATCAATTGAGTTGATTCGACTGAATACGATTAAGCTCAGATGGGCAACATGAGGTTCAGTTGTATGTAAAATGCAGTGGCTAGGAAATGCTACCTGGCGATTTTAAGTGGCTGGTTATTGCTAGATCACTTGGAGTTTGGGATCACTAAAGCCTCGGGGATCTATACTTCAGGATAGACTTATTTGTACAGGTTAAACTAAGTTAACGAAGTATTATACATTATTAATTCATATTGAGAAGAGAGTTCGATATCACATACATCTATCAATAAAATCATGCCCGAAATTGTACACTTGTTCTTCGAGATATTTCCTCCTAGAAATCCTTGGCAATTTCTAACATAAACCAATTGACATCGTCATCAAAACAACGGCACAAACTTTTTCTTGGCATTAAGCACACGGGCGCCTTGGCCATATTTTGCTATCTTAAATGAAATTACTACTTGGAGCAGAAACAGTTGACGGAATAGAGATAGATGAAAGCGAACCAATCCCACTGTCGCTGGAGTGTGAGGGCTGCCTTGCTGCTAAAGCGCACAGAGCAATATTTCCGCTACTCGCCCAGATTCAAGCTGAAATTTTTTGAGAATTAACACAATCCGACGTCCGGGGATCACCAAAGCTTCGGAGACAATTGATACTTTTTATTTGTTGACAACCACACGAGATACATTACAGAGAGGATTATGAAAGATAACGCGTCAACAAAACATCAGTTGATGAACTTTCTAGTTTAGTAAATACATACCTCAGACTCTGGTCTAAAGAAATGAAGGTAGAAAATGCCGCAGAATTTGAGGCAACAAGATACTTGCTCGAAGAAAGGGGAATAGAATTAATGCTATCAGTTGTAAAAGAACGGTACGTTATCTTCTCAAAAAAATGTCGGAAACGATATTTAATTTCCATATTGGCGGAAAGTTCTGTGAAATGTTAAGTCATGTTCAGCCATTCAAGTTGGTGTCTCGTCTAATTCCGTTGTTTTACTATCACGGGCTTATTGTTTTTGCGGTTGTTTTGAAATTGTTATCTCCGCATAACGAAACAGAGTTAGCGTTTAAACGTCGCTCTGGATGTTTCGGATTGAACTGAGGTAGAAGTTGGATCCAATATGATCATTAGATATATAGAAGAGGTTCTGAGCTTAAAGAAAAGAAGGAGGATAGACAGATTTATTTTACAAAATGCAAACCTCATTTTTCCTAAAAAGTCTAATAAGGTCCGACTGGATTCTGCTAGCTTGTGAACCCACGCGTTGCGTCGCATGTTAGACCTGAAATAAGCAATTACATGATCTTAACCAAAATAAGAATGACGCCTGTTGGTAGCCGGATAAACTCTGGTCCCAGATATACGAGGCAGCAGTCCGTAATTCTATCCCCTCATTCTCCACAAACAAACGATGTTTCTGAACGAATTAATCTAACGCTTATGAAATTTGAAAGAGCAATTATGATTGAAAACATTTTTCCGTATCCTTTTAGGTAGAAGCGGTCTTACATTTTTCGTGGATCAAAAATCCAAGCCTGACCACAGCATCAAACTGTAAAACCCCAGTTGAACTCGTCCGAATCTTTCGACATTGCAACAATTTGGACCTGAGGTAAACATCTTACGAGAAATAATTGGACCAAAAACACAACCTCAAGAGTAAAAGTCATGCAGAGGCAGAATGTCAAGGCTCACTGCGAGCCTCGAAAGAAAAGCTTCCGGAATTCGTACGAGCATTATCTTAGTGGATCTCAGCTCCGCAATCTTTGGAGTCGACTAGCAATGTTGAGAGAACCGCAGAAGCGATTTTTCAGGTCTTAACAGGCTGATTGAAAGCGTTGGGAAAGAGACGTAGCCAGGGAAGCGGTAGGTCTACGCCCGGGTGGACTCCAAAGTGCAAAGAGGCTCACCCTAACTATCGCTCGGTATATATCGAGGATGTCGGTAAAAAGATTATACTTTGGCGTTATAAATTGTTCTATGTGATTGCGGTGTTAAGGATGTCGTTAGGACTTTGGCAGGGATCTGATTTAGCTCATTAGCGAGGCGCTTGGAGTAGAGGAAGAAAGGGCAGAGAGAGAAAAGAGGGACAACGTTTCATGTATATCGAGATACCAGTTAATTGACATTATTCACCGACTTCGTGACGGACAGCTGACTTCGTGACGGCACCCAATTTGTATTACTTCGTGTTTTACCAACAGAAGAAGAACGGACTATCTGCGCCAAGATCTTGAGGTCTACAGTAGCATCAGCCAAGAGAGAGCACTGGAAGAAACGGATAGAAACGATGCAGTCGTGCTCGGACGTCTACAAGGTGATGAGGCGGGCGGCTCCGAAACACCAAAAAATCCCGCCGCCCCTTCGGCATGATGGGAAGTTAGCATCAGACCAGGCAGATCGAGTGATGATTCTGCACGATCTACTATTGGACCGTCACTCGAAAACAGACGATCTCCTACCTTGCACAAAGTCAACAGAGCCTCGTATTCCATGGGATGGGGAGCTATCAGAGCTGGAAGCTCAGTCATGTACTATTGGAGGAGGTAGTACCCGTCATGGTGCAAACGGGATATCATTAGAATTGCTAGCCGCATGCTGGAGCAGTATTGGGAGATGTATAACTGTCTGATTATAGTCCTGTATTATATCACGTGACTTATTTTCGTAACATTACCTATATAATAATAATAATTCATTTATGTCCTATTTGAGTTTATAACTATGTAACATTTCCTATAAAGAATAGCGCTGGGAATAAGAAATCGGCTCCCCAATGTAATTATTAGTTGTTACTTAGGAGGGAGGACGTTAGATAAGGAATTAATTGAATACCAATATTGTTACAACAAGTTTGTCACGAAACCTGTCCACTTGAAGTATTCCGACAATAACACAACTCTTTCAAGCATGCCTGAGACTTGGTTACCATCCGGCATGCTTCAAGCTGGCGGAAGTCATATTCCTATCGAAGAGCGGTCGTGATTTATCAACGGCCAAAGGATGGAGACCAATTGCACTTCTCTCATGTCTAGGCAAGGGGCTAGAAAGAATCTTTGCGAAAAAGATGTCAGCATTAGCCATCAATTTAGACGTTGCAGGCCACCAGCAGTTTGGCGCACTACCAAAACGATCGGCGAATGATCTGGTATCTTCAGTAGTGCACAATGTTGAGGAAGCTCGATCTCAAGTATGGACATCCACCTTTGTAACGAAGGATGTACAAGGAGTATTCGACGCTGTCCTACATAACCGGCTACTATGGTGAATGCAGGCACAAGGCTGGCCAGACTCGGTACTACAATGGACATCCTCCTTTCTCAAAGGGAGGAGGGTACAGGTACAATACCCGGGAGGCGTGACCAGCCCAAGATCTTTGAGGCTAGGGGTGCCACAGGGATCGCCGATCTCTTCGTTGCTCTTCCTTTTATACATGGCCGAGCCCATGCGAAACGGGAACTGCAGAGCACGATTTAGCTATGCGGAAGACATTGGGACTCTCGGCATCGGTCGCTCTTTAGCCGAGTCTACGATGGTGGCACAAGGTGAGATGGACCATCTTCTGAAATGGACTGAAGAGAACGCGGTTTCGTTCGACCTCGACAAGTCTGAGGTGATCCAATTCAAAGGGAGAAATCAGGGCGAATCGATAGGAATACAAGTTAGCGGCAGGCTAGTCCATATGGCGGAGCATATTCGCTGGCTTGGAAGTCACCTTGATCCGCGTCTCACCTTCAAGCACCATGTAGCGACCTGGTGCGGAAAGGCCCTCAAAGCTGCCTGGCACATGCCGCGACTTAACCCACTTCGACGAGGAACGGCCCCAGGTCCTCTGGTTACCGCCATCGACTCATTCATCGTATCAGTAGCAGCATTTGGAGGGGATGTGTGGTGGCCTGGACTAACACGGCCAACGAAGAAAGGTACCTCAACGCCACAGACTACACACCTGTGTAGTCTGTTCGAAAAAACCATTCGAATAGCCCTACGTGCCGCGTTACCGGTCTAGAAGACCTCGCCTAATGTCCTTCATAGGGAAGGGGGCATCCCACCGGCGAAAATTTTCCTCGAAGGAATTCGACTCCGTCTAGCAGCCAGGATCCAGTCGCTCGATGACCGTCACCCTCTCCGGAATCGCGCAGGCGAGTGCCCTAACGTTGGCTAGCAGAAGTACAAGCTAAGGAAGAGAGTCATGCGCCAACCAGAAACCCAGATGTCGCGCCTACAGCGTGCTTTTCGACAGCTCCCGGAGTCATCCGAAGAGGCAGAAGGGCTGGCAGGCCCAGTGTACCCATCAAATCTTGGAACGAAAGACGAGGGAGTCAAAGCACACTACAACTGGGCCAGCATGGTCTCTCCTTCTGACATATGCGCCTACTCTGATAGGTCAACTGAAGGCCACGGACGATCCTCGTGAGGATATGTCTTCCAACGCGGAGGTAAAACATTCGCACAAGGTCACGGTCGTCTACATGGCGGTGAAGTTTATGATGTAGAAATCGCAGGAGCAGCAGTAGCAGTTCGGGAAGCTATGGCACTCGAAAGAATCGTGTGAGAACCTTCGTTCTTCTTGACAATCAGGCAGCTGTGCTTGCGCTTCAGACTGGGAAGTCATCATCGTCGCTGCAGATAGCCCGCGTCTTTCACAAGTTCGCTTAAGAAGCGAACGTGACAGTGAGGGGGTGCCTGGACACTCCAATATTAGTGGCAACGAAGAAGCGGACGCAGAAGCCCGAGCCGGTCCTCAGCTGCTGCTAGATAGATAGACGCAGCCAGTGCAGACAATGCAGACAATGCAGGCATACATACGCCGTTTGATGCACAATCGCCGACAGAAACTGGTAGAAGACTGGTGGAATAGGTCGGGTCCGGACAGATATCGAGACCTATACTTACTGTTCGGATTAGGTCCTGGTCAACGATGTCTAGCCTAATTGTGCTATGTTGTAGGCTACTGTTACAATTATTCATGGGGTCATCATCAGGGTTGTGAGTAGTTTCGGTTTTGGTGTGGGTTGTTAGATTGATACCTAAGCGTGTCGCATAGTAGTCAGACATGCGACTCGAGTAGCATATGCACGGTAAACCTCAATCCTAAACTGATGATACGAATCAAGTTTTACATGCTACGTCCTGTATGGCTAGCGTGGTTGGAATATGGGGAATTTACCTGTAGATAGATAAAGACGTTGTAGCCCTCTGATAGTTGGGACAATTCTTCTACAATATTATATCGGAATCAAATCTAGCCGCTCATTTAGCAATCTCAAGAATTATTTCCAATGTCTGTGATAATGGACATACATATACAATATTGACAACAAGTTTCAGTGTCGATAACTTACAGATGCGACGTTGGAAACCACCAGAACTAGATCTTTCTCGACGATTACTCCATAAGCTCCTGGCAGCAATATCAGGACATGGAGACTTTGCGGACTATTATCGCCGCCTGAACCATGAAGACGCGAAACTGGAATGCGTCTGTGTGCAAAGGACAACGCCAACTCATTTTGTCCGATGCAGGAAGAACGCTGCTTTAATGCGCAGGTTGAGAGATTCATGACCGTGGAGGACAATACCAACCAACTCCTTGGACCGGAAGGTCTCGAGAAGTTGAAAGAATTTGCAAGGATTACCCGCTGCTTTGGGGGCATGGATGCAGACCCGCCCTCAGCTTGATGCGAGGGCCGGAGTGATTATTCTATCAGGACGAGAGAAATGAACGAGGGGAGCATAGGATGAGAAAAACTAGCACCGCTCCTACATGTTAGTTTGCTTTGTTTCCGTTGGTTTTGTTTGCTTTTTCTTTTGGTTTTTAGTTGTTTGTAATCAGAGTCACATAGTGACAGTGTGGTAGGAACGAGTAGTGCATAGCTATTTAGGATGATCCGTACGGAGCCCACCAGTCCCGTGCTATAAGGCGCTAGGCTGTTGCCTTGGGACCTTAAAATAAATCAATCAATCGCATAATTCGGGATAATCGAAAATTCCCCTTTTACTTCCCTCTCGATCTCGTCGCATCCATCTTCGAATCGTGATCGAGCTTAGGTATTTTCACAATGCCTCCAGTCCGTAAAAAGCGTCCAAACGTCTCGTTGGACAACACGAGAGTCCGCCCGAGGACTCTCGAAAAATTACCTGGCCTTACCCAGTCTTCGAAATGCGCGGAGATGAGCAAGATCTCAACTAAAGGGAAGGAAAAAGCCCTTCCCATCGTCAACAAGTCCGATACTGACATGATCGGGTCAGTCGAAATTGTTGAGGAAGTTCCTTGATCATGCTTCGTCCCTCACGGGATTGGAGAATCGTCAAAATCTCCTCCGACCACGTCCAAGCCGTCGGAAAATGCTGCAAAGCAGCTTCAATGAAAGAGTTGCAGCCTAATGCTGCCACGAAAGCAGACTGTCCCCCCGAGCGCCGACCAAATGTCGAAACTGAACAACGACGCGAGAGATGTAGCGGGTTACGTAATGAGGTTATGTACTTAGAACTAGAAGCGTGGTGGCCGTGTATTTACGCGTCGGAGAGGGAGAACAATAGAGTACTTGCGACCTCCCACAGCTCCGAAACCTAACGTATTTCTGGTGACCTGCACAGGGTACTCTGGAGTGGTAGTGTACATCGGTCGTAAGCAACGAAGTCAGATAGCTCCCACCTTTCCACACGCTGTTGAACGAATTTTCGTGAGAAACATCTTGAGGACTTGAGGCGAGATTCCGTGAACAACCTGCAACATACCATCGAATTGTCAATTGAATCACTTGACTCACGGAAATACAGTCATTCTTCTCCTAGAGAATTAGCGATCATAACTTCCTCCTTTGGTGCAGAATATCATCTCTTGCAAAAACCCTTCATCAGCATAGTACGGTTTACGAAATTAGGAACACATCTTCGCACGACTTAGATCAATCCTTGTGCCGTCATTTCGAACAATTATCTAACAGTATATAGGACTCCTGTTTGAGATAAACCATACGAGATCTAAGAGTCGATAGTTTTTATTTTTTTTTAACTTTTCTCTTTTTTTGGTCCTTTCTATTCGTCCTGGCCAACTTTCGAAGGACACGCTCATTGAAGACTGCTAGCTTTGATAGCTCATCGGAATCATCTGAGGATTTCTTTAATTTTGTAGAAGCTACTGAGTTTAATTTAAGGATCCGGGAACTGCCCATCCAACCTATCAATCCACACCATCGTTGTCCTCAATCTCTCGGGCACATCCTCCACAGAGTTCCGAATATGACTACAAAAATGACCACAGTGAACATAGATTTTGTCGAGTCGTTCGATGGCACGCGGACAGAACGATTTTTCCGCTTACTGCATGACCCGTTCGATGAATCTGCTGTTGAATTGACACCTGCACAATTTGTCAAGGCAATCGACAGAAAGAGTAAAGGCGCAGCGTTAGACGTGCTAGAACGAGGCGCGAGATGTTGTCAACCGATGAAAGATGCGAGAGCTCCACTTATTGAAGCATTTCCAGCCAATGAAGTGAAGAAAGTGGTTCCGGATGAACTTATTGAGGATCTAGCTCAAGATCAGGACGAAAACCTCGAAGCCTACTCTCTTCGGGCGTTCGACATTCTCCTGGCATTTGATGTAACAGAAGGCACAAAAAAGAGTCAAGCGGAGAGCTACATTTTGAAGAACGTTATAAATATTTTTGATAAGGGATTATATAATAGGATTCTCAGAGATGAAGTTCGCAATAGTCGTGACTGGCTCATGTGTGATACGCTATCTGCAGCGACTCAGGTGGTTCAAGCAACTAGCAAATTCTTGGAAGCGAAAGCAGAAGCAGAGAAAGAAACGACAAGGTTTCGAAAACTGGATATCCTCGAAAGGTTGGAGCAAGTAATACTCCCACAACCAGAATATGATGCTTATCGTGTATCACTCGGGAAGCCGAAGCAGCAAATCCCAAGTCCCTACAATTCTGCAAATTCTAGAGCCGTCCGACCGACCCCACCACCTCAGCAAGCGTTGCCAGAGCACAAATTTCCGGCTCAATATAACATAGCACAAGTTCCATTGAGAAACCAAGAGACCATCCCAGAACTAACCCCCAAAGGTCAGCAGCTACCAGATCCAAGGACTTCTCGCCATCCCTTGATAAACGGTCAGCGAGTGTACAATGGAGAAACATGTTGCTACAAGTGTGGCCAATTCGAAGGAGTCGGGGTGCATCTAGGAAAGGATTGCAGGAACCAACTGATGTCGCACTGGGAACAAGCTTGCATTAGAAAGTTACGAGATCCTCGGAATTCCCGTACCATAGGCTCCTTTATGGCTGAGATAGCCCAAAATGATGAGTTACGGAAGCAAGCAATATCGGGAATGCAGGAGGTGAATAAGTCGAGTCTTCGATACGAAGATGGGCAATCCCAGCATAGTCAAACCCAAGCATTCTCAGGAACCGGCATAAATGAAGTCCCAATTGTCCCTCGACAGATGACTTGGGAAGATTTGAGACAAGTTAGAAGAGACCAGATAGACGTCAATGCAGTGCAGATGAAGAAGGCGAAACTCAGAAAGTTTGATGCTAAGTCAACAGTATTTACCTCGGAATTAGCAATGAACTACGACTCGAGCTTCTCAGATACAGAATCAGAGGCAAATCTAGAAGCTTTTGCCGTAAGAGCGAAAGCCGTAGTTCCTAAAGGAAACCAAGACACCGGTAGGGTTACAAGGCATGGTGGTAGATGTTTGTTTATTATTTTACGTCGTGCCAGCGCGCAACACGTTTCCCAAGGCCACATGCCGGTTAGCTCAGTCTAGAAACACTACCCGGCGTGCCGACGCTCCTAAGATCTCGGCATAAACTACCTGGGCTCTGGCTCTCCTGCCAGTTGCCCCTAACTAAAAATTGTTGGAAATGGAGACACGGAGTGTTGTGGACGTATGGGCCCTCCATTTCGTCTAGGTTCCCGACACGATCTCGTGTGCATTTAAGAGGTTGGAACAGGTAATATGGTAGCGCTTCAGGCTACCTATTGGACATATGAGCGGCTGTATGGCGTGGGCGAAAGGAGGTTATTGGGGGTTTTCTATGCCTAGATGGCGCCACACTCGTTTATGCTGTGGCCTAGGCTCTATGTCGCTTACACTTGTACTTGTAGCGCACACTTCCCACACTTTTAGCCGTAATCCGAACATGACACTCTTTTAGTCAACTTCTACTTTTGTTCCATGAATATTGCGCCCATTACATTGCGCGATATTTCCAACAAAAATACACCAAAAGCACCCTTCCTCTGGGTCTTTTGTTAACTATACTGCAGGCAGAACTAAAATGTAAATCTACATGCTAGAGAGAAGAAATAATCTACCACCGGTACAGACAGAGCTACTAGCATGGTGGTAGAAAAAGGGTCGCTGTGACGCATAGTATTGGCTCGTCAGAGGACCAACATGCTAATGCGACGCCCGAATCAGATGGCCGACGTCGGAAGACACTAGCTAAGGCTCGTGATGTAGCAGCCCCAAAATCTCATCGTAGGCGTAAGGAAATGCCTCCTATCATACCCTCAATCATAGAGGTAGATCAGGACGAGAAAAATACTACGCCAAAGATATGTGTCACAAATAATGTAGCCCCCGACATTTCTACGGGTAAGAAAGCTCCAGACATACTAAGCAAGCCAGACGTACCCAGATTACAAAAGGATTCACAATTTCCTGGAAAAAAGTAACAAACGGTCGAGTTCTTAAAGTAGTGAGGAAAAATTTGAATGCATTGAAAGAGATAGCGGGTAGAAAGGGATGCGGGCCATTGGACTATACACAGTGGGCGAGACTTTTTCAAATGGAAATTAGCTTACTAGATCTGCTGCAATGTTCGCCCAATTTCGCAAAGCACGTCAAGAAAATGTCGACGAGGGTAAATACGAAGAGAGAACCGGTCAAGAGATAGAAGCGCTATCAGGCTACGATTGAAACGGAAGATGAGTTAGATGTTCTAATAGAAACAGCTTTAGTCGACTTTCACTACATGCTAAATCGAGTTGCATCAGCGATGGAATACCCAATGTTAGATAGTATATCGTCGTCCAACAAACCATTTCGGGTTCCTGGAGTCATTTATATCAATGTGAAGGGACAATTAGTTGCTTTAGAGCTTCCCAAACACATCTGCCAAGCTGACCAAGGTTCCGACATCAACCTAATCTCACCCTACTTAGTTGATTACCTCCATTTAGAAAAATTCCTTCTAGCACTACCAGGAAGCACGCCAGGACTTCAGATGAATACTGCGGAGGTTAACTCGACTAGCATGAAGTCATATGTCAAGGCAAAAATCACAGTAATGGGTATTACAAGTCTAGTTGAACTGTTTGTGCGACCTGACCGTAACGTCAAGTCTACAGACAAGAATATCCTTCTTGGCCTTCCTTGGCTATGGTCAGTAGATGCATTTTTTGGAATCTGAGAGTCTTTCATGTTGATAGGAGACCAGAAGTTTGGAGAAGTTCAAGTATTCATTCAGGGGCCCAAATTGAACCAAGACGTAGACCAAAAGCTACTTCTGGTACCACAGAGGAAAACCTCGTCATCACATAGAATCGAAAAATCCCTTGAAGATCTAACTCTAAAGAAGGACAAAATTTCCGCCCCGTCTTCTTCCAAAGAATCACATCTATCAGAAGAAGATTACGACTCAATCAGTTCTGAAAGCACAGACGAAGCCGAAACAGACTCTAGTGAGCAAATAACGAATCAATATGAGACGGAGTCTGACAGTGAGATTAATTCGGGAAGTTCGGGAAACTGAAGCGTCTTCGGCATGACGTAAAAGTGCCAAACTCCGCGGCTTACCGAAGAATAAGCGCATTGAAAGTGGCGAAAATTGGAATTGGTATAAGTGAAGAAAACAGGATGAATTTTAGGGGCGACATGGGTAGAGTCAGTCCTAGAGGCGATAGGGAAAATATGGATGGAGGAGAAATTGCTGATATTAATGTTGGATTCAGGAAATGGGTGGATGAAGGAGATCAAAAAGTTGTGGATACAATACTTAATTGCATAAAGGAAGATAATGGAAAGCAATGCACAGAAAAAAAAAAGATAGAACTTGGAGGAAGATCCTTGACACAAAGGCGACATGCACGCGTCCGCGGGATTCTAATGGAGTTCCCAAGAAACACCCGATTGACTGTCTCACAACTTCTCACCAACCCCTCCCGGACGATGGAACCCCAAACACGCCTAGAGGCCCTGATGGATACCCATTGCGAAGACCAGTCAGAAGAACCCTATCGACAGCACCAGATATTGTTATCGAACAATGGTTTTCAGAATCTGGTATACATGTTGGCCCACTACTCACTCCAGATCTACGACCACGTCTAACACGCCTCATGTATACCTACCGAGATCTCAATGCGGTAGAACTGAAAGATATGCCTGCTACAGACCTTTACGTCCATCGCTGCCGTCTACAACCGAATTTTCCACCCTGGAAGGACTTCTCTAAGCGTCGACAAACATCACAGCAGGAATATTGGCTTGTTAAGACAATTCAAGAAGGAATGTCGTGTGGAATGTACGAACGTCCAGTCCTAGCAAATCATGTATTCTCAGATTGGAATGCGGTTGCTGTAATAGTACCAAAAGAGAAGGATCCAGAGAAGCGGAATGATCCGATGGCAGAAATGAGAATCACGTTCGATTATAGCCACGTCAAAGAAAACATGCCCGGCTCATTTATGGAGTTGATGACAGAAATTCACCATTATTTGGCTTTTCCAGGTCATAAATGTTTCTTACAATTCGACATCAAGAACGCGTACTGGAGTATTGTCCTACATCCACAAGATCGATTTATCTATACCTTCTACGTCAGCACTCTCGGACAAGTGCAACCAACAAGGATGCCTCAAGGCACCAAGTCAGCCGGATATACCATGAACGAGTTCATACTTATTTTTTTGGGCTACATTCCACCTTTAACGCCGGAGCATCAGATGCCAGGATTTACAGGAGAATTTCCATCGCTCCTGCATCCCTTCTGTGAAGGAGATACAGCGTCTTGTTGTAACTATATGGACGACATATTTAGTGGTTTCAGTTCACCAGCCGAAGCATTAGACTGGATGGAAGAGCATTTCTTACCTCGTGTAGAGTGGGCACGGATTTGATTATCATTTAAAAAGCTTCGACTATTTATGACGCAAATTTTAGCTCTAGGGGTTACTTTCAAAACAAATGGCATCATGGAGACAACCCAAACTAGAGCAGATAGAATTCGAAACTTCCCTCCTCCGATTAGTGGAAAATCAGAAGTACGAAAATTTCTGGGCGTAATCCAAATGACTCGTAGATGGGCTAAAGACTTTGCAGCAATATCTAGACCCTTGAGGCGACTTACCGGAAACGTCGATTTTCAATGGGAATCAACTGTCAGAGGAAAGCTAAGAATGATATAGTTGGGTCTGAATCATGAGCTATATTTAATCTAAAGAAAGAAAGTTTTATGTACACGAAATTATCATACAACTGTGTGCCGAGGCCGGAAGATTATCAGCCGAGCCTAACCAGATCAAGATGAGTATGATTAGGCGAGCGCATGCTTAGTACAGTTCACAACTGTTACATTACTCCTCACCTTCTCTTTTTTTTTTTTTTTTTTTGCTATCATGAACATTTATAGGTCCAAATGTCTTCTCGTACTGATTCAGTGCCTCTGTATTTTCTAAGTTGCTTATTGGTTCCCATGTAGGTGCTAAATATCCTGTCCATTTTACCAGTGCCTCTCTCCTTTGTCCTCGTCCAATACTTTTTGTTCTCACTTTCATTATTTTTTCTATATACCACTCTTCATGATTTTCATCGCCGATTATTGCGGGTGGTTGAATATCCAATAATAATTGTGAGGGGAGTGGGTCATTTGAAACCGGTCGAAGAAGGGATATGTGGAATACATTATGGATACCTGGTGGTGTATTTAGGCGGTAAGCGTAGGAACCTATAGCTTCAACAATTGTATACTTAGCATGTACCCAATCGAGTTTCTTTGACGGTCGGCTTGTCTTTATGTTTCCCAAGTGAAGCCAAACTTTGTCACCGATGCTAAATCTGTGCGCGGGCGACCTGTGAGAATTCGCGTATTTCTCTTGATCTTGTTGAGCCACTGCAATCGCTGCTTGGGCGAACTCGCGTGCATCTTTAAGCTTCATAGCTAGGCGCTCGCCTCGAGCGACAGGGTTTTCTGCGTCTATCGGCTGCGTGAGGTCTTGTGCAAGCTCGATAGGCTCTAAATGAAATCCATGAGTCAGAAAAAATGGACTGACCTTTGTTGAGCTTGCAGAGCGATTATTGATGGCGAGTTCGGCGTCAGTTAATAAATCTTTCCAGTCTTGTTGCTGATATGTGCAGTAGACACGGATGAAATGTTGCAGTTCCTGGTTCATGCGCTCTGTAGATCCGTCTGTTTGTGGATGGAAAGCTGTACTTCATCGTCGTGTGATATTTAGCAATTCGCAGACTTTCTTCCAAAATGCGTTAACCCATTGCGTTCCTCGATCGCTGACAATGTCTTTAGGTAAGCCATGGTGGCGGTAAACAGCCCGTAAAAATGTTGTAGCAGTAGCCTCGGCTGTCATAGAATTGACTGGCTCGAAAATAACGCCTTTACTAAGTCGATCTGTAATTACTAAGCACGTGTCATACCCGTCGACATTTGGTAAATCTGTTATAAAGTCCATTGATAATGATCGCCATATTTGATCCGGAATGGGCAATGGCTTCAATAGGCCTTGACACTTTTGTCGCCAAACTGTCGCGCTTCCACAAACATCACAGTTCCGCGTAAATTGTTTAATATCCTGCGAAAAACCTGGCCAAAAGAACTGCCTTCCTAGGACATCAATCATTGTGTCGCGCCCTGGATGACCTACCGTGTGTGAATCATGGACTGTTTGAATGATCTTCGTTCGTAATGGTTCGTAATTCGGCACCCAAATCCGCCCTGAACGGCGAACTGCGCCTTGATCATCAATTCTACATTGACTTAGCTCTACACCTCGTATTTTCAGTGTCGGCGACCATTGAGTTGCTGAAGAAGCGACTGTGTTTTTTATTTCCGTGTAAGTCTCATCTACCTCAAGCGCATGGTTCTAGAGTTTCGTTAATTCTTGATCAGGAAACGGAGAACCTATTTGAGCCGTCACAATAGGATAGGCTTTGACCACCTCCTCCAGTTGGGCAACAACTTTGCCGTTCGATCGTCAAATCTAGAATCTCCAGTTTTTGGTATATCCTGTTCGCGCCGAGAAAGAGCGTCTGGGCGTGCTGCCTCTCTTCCTGGACGATACTTCAAAAGATAATTATAACGCGCCAGCTTCTGGGCCCATCTTACCTGTCGCTCGTTTAGTTGTCGTGTACTCATAAAATGCTCCAGGTTACGATGGTCAGTCAGGATTTGGAACGGATCTTTGATACTTCGAAGCTCTGCATCCCATTCATCCAGACATCGGATGATGGCAAGAAGCTCTTTGTCATGTATTGGATAGTTACATTCGGCCGGGAGGTTTTTCTTGGAGAAATAGGCCACGGGTCTAAGAGTTCCTTCATCATCATACTGTGAAAGTACACCACCTACAGCCCAATTTGATGCATCTGGTTCAAGAACAGTCTGGCGATCGGGATCAAACGTCGCTAGAATGGGGTCCTGCACAAATAGCTCTTTCAAATGTTCGAAAGCATGTTTACACTTTTCATCAAATACAAAAGGAATATCTTTGTGTGTCAGCTGTGTAAGTGGGACTACAAGGTCGGAATATCCTTTGATAAACGTGCGGTAAAAATTAGCAAATCCAAGAAACCCTCTTACTCCCTTAACTGTTGTTGGAACCTCCCATTCACGTATAGCTTTAATTTTCTCCGGATCCATGCGGATTCCGTGTTCTAAATCGATGATGTATCCCAGGTATTTTGTACGCCGTACTTCGAATTCGCACTTTGTAATATCTAATGTGAGCCCACCCTCTCGTAAGATACTTAGTACCTTCTTGACTTTATCTCGATGATCTTCCTGGGAACCCTTTGAATAGATCAAAATGTCGTCTATATATGCCGTGCAGAAGTCGTCGAGATATCCTCGTAGAAGCCAATTGATGTACCTTTGGAATGTTGCAGGCGCTCCTGTAAGTCCAAAGGGGACCACATTCCACTCATAGAGCCCATACCTTGTACGAAAAGCAGTTTTCCACTCCTCTCCCTTGGATATTCGAATTTGATGAAATGCTTGACTAACATCAAGTTTCGTCAACCACTTAGCATCACTTAGAGTCCTTAAAGTTTCTCGTATCAGTGGTAGCGGATAACGATCTTTTTTAGTGATCGCATTAAGTGCTCTATAATCAACGCAAAAACGCACACCACCATTAGCCTTTTTTACGAAGAGTATAGGAGCCCCAGCCGATGACTTGCTCACACGAATTAAATCTTTTTCCAAAAGTTCGGTCAGTGTTTTCCTTAGTACTAACAATTCATCTCGAGAGTAATTATACATTGAACACCAGGGCACGGATTTATCTTCTCCATTCTCATCTTTCTCTAGAGGTATATGATGGTCAATTTCGGGTCTATGAGGAGGGAGCTTGTTTGCTTCCTCTGGTTGGAAATTAACCACAAATTCCGGTCATAACCAGTTGGGCATGTAATCTACTGGGTCTACATCCTTTTTTGGCGCCAAAGCTTTATCAATGTCTGCAAGCGTTACCGCATATGCCTGGATGCTTGAGTGAGATAATTGTTGTTGTTTAATTAAGGCAGCATAGGTTTTCGGGCTTATCAATGTTGGACGACTTTGTACTTTTGAAAGACGTGACTTATTTAGAACAATGTGACCTGACTTCTCAAACTCTAGAGCTTCGGCAGCTTCATTTACATGAACCTGATTGTGTACAAGAAAGGCACGTCCAAGCATCATGCTCTGGGTCTGATATGGCACAATATATGCCCATATATCTTTTTTAAATCCGGCGAGATCTACACTAAATTTTGCAGCTTGTGTAATAGTTGACTGAGCTCCTGTTATGAAGCCTTCCATTTTTCTGGCTTTGATATTTACAGTCTGTGGATTATGTTTTCTTATAAATTTATCATTAACACTGGCGTAAGATTGGCAACCGTTATCAACAAGAACTTCTTCACATTGCACTTCATTTATAATAGCATCAATCAAGAATGATGGTGTTTCCATTTTTGTTCTAAACTCACACCATTCTTGCTGCAATGTTTTAATTGGCTCTTGTCTCCTCCAATTATCTAATCTCCGGTGCTCCGCAGCACGACTTCGCGGCGGAGCTACTCGTTTTCCGAAAGTCCTTCGCAATTTCTCACATCAATTTCCGGCTCCGCCATTACCATTGCTGGATCCACTCTTCTAACAGCCCTGTGGTTATTGATGGGTCCCAGTCTTTCATTTACTGGTGGCAGATATGGACAATTTCGCTGATAATGACGACTACTTCCACATCGCACACAACAGCCTGCATCACGCCTCGCTTGTAAAGTCTCCCTGGATACCCTTTGTGCACGAGGTCGCTGATTGGGAGCACTGGTCGCTTGAGCTTGATTACTAATGGTTGGCATCCAGTCCATTGGCGTATGAGTCTCACTAACTGCTGCAGACGGTTCAGGAATCCATGTGGGCACTCGTGATGTGGTTCTTCTTCCGTGTAGAGCCTCTTCGTTTGCCATTGCTGAGGCTGCAGTTTGAAGATCAAGAATGAGGTCTTCATACTGTGAGTAATTCTTGGTCTTTGGGAGACAATCACGGAAACGGGAGTTTAAGGCCGTACGTAAGAACATAACTTTTATTGCATCCGCCATACAAACCCCTGCATTTGCCAACTCTTTCTCAAACTTGGGATAGAAATTTGCAAATGATTCCCTTTCTTGCTGCTTCATAGACTTTAAATTTGTCAGCGCTTTTGTCTTTGCTGCAGGATCACCATATAGTTTTTCCATCTCTTGCAAAAGTCCTTCAAAAGTTGCTGTCCCTGCTTTCAAATTCTGAGATACCCATGGTGTGACATTTTTTGCAGCTGTATCTTTCAGCTTATTAAATACAGCATAAAACTGAACCATTGGATCTGGTCCACTCGATATCGCTCTGCCATAGGCCTGTAATTGCCATGTAGGCCATATGGATCTATCTGCACCAGTGAACTCTACTAGATCTATTTTGGCAGCTGATTGTGATGAAGAAACTGTTTGGGTTTGATTGGTGATAGACTTTGCAATGAGATTTTCTAAAACAGTTCGTACCCCCGCTTGCTCTTCCTGAGTTCTTTGGAGTGAAGTAGTGAGTTCCTGCAATGTACGAATATAATTTCCAGCCAATCCTTCTGGTTGTAAAGGTTGATTTGAACTATGGCCTTGGTCACTTATCTTGATTAAACTTTGGTACAATATTTTATTATTCGCTTCGCTTCGTTTCGTTTCGTTACTCTGTCTGTTCGTTCGTTCGTTTCGTTTCGATATAACTGTTGCTCGATACTGTTAGATTTCCGATGAGGGTTTGTAAGTGTTAGTGAGATTAAATATAATGTCAGAGGAAAGCTAAGAATGATATAGTTGGGTCTGAATCATGAGCTATATTTAATCTAAAGAAAGAAAGTTTTATGTACACGAAATTATCATACAAACTGTGTGCCGAGGCCGGAAGATTATCAGCCGAGCCTAACCAGATCAAGATGAGTATGATTAGGCGAGCGCATGCTTAGTACAGTTCACAACTGTTACATAAACTGAGCAACTCTCGTTTGAACTACTTCGGAAGACATGCTCTGACGCAGTAGAGGCGCATGGATTAGACTCTTATTCACCAATCCATCTCTACACAGACGTAAGTGCCTTCGCAGCCGGATGCCATATTACCCAAATGCAGTTGAAAAAGGGCGAGCATAGCGGCAGAAAAGTGGAATATCCACTGCTGTATGACTCATTCCTACTCAATAAAGCTGAGAGAAACTATGGAACGCACAAACGAGAATTGTTCGGCATGGTATCGTTTGCACGTAAATACTATTACATGCTTATGACCGATTCACCCTCAATTATTTGGACAGACCATAAACCCTTGACATTCTTCCTTGAAACCCCCCTAGTTTATGGAATCTACAGTCGGTGGGCATTAGAACTTGGAGCGTTAAATGTCGAGATCAGATACATCGAGGGTTCTAAGAATAAGGTTGCAGATGCACTCTCACGTAAAATTTTTCCAGATCCTGAGTGTGAAAAGGACCACCTTTTAGACGCTAGGTGATATTATCGACGATCAGGATGGTAAGCCTAAGTGGGTATGGAAAGACGGGAAGGGAGGTTATGCAGAACTTCTACGACTGCGCAAGATCCAGGAAGATGACGCCGCCAACCTTGATTCGAAATCGGTTGGGAACTCAGCCAATCCTCCATATAAGGATAGCTTCGAGAAACAGTTAGATGCTCTCGCTACGCAAATCGAATAAAGAGAAACAGATTCGAAATATCAAGAGTCGGAATGGTACCGAGACATCTGGATTACACTCACAAGAGCCTCATACCCTTCGAACTTCGATTGAGTACAGGTTGCTAAATTAAAGCGACGTTGCAATAATTTTGAGGTGATCGGGGACGATCTGTTCTTTTGGATGAGAGGGGTGCGGAAGAAGTGTGTAACACTCCAAGAAGTCTCGGAAGTAATTCGACACGCTCATGATAAGGAAGGTCACTGGAAACACGCATTGACCATGAAGAAGCTGCGAAAGTACTACTGGCCTAATATGGCGAACGATGTCAGGAATTACATTCTTGGGTGTATGAAGTGCGCTCAGCATGGAAATGCCCAGCGGACGCAAACTCAGTCACCAACCGTCATTGATGGACCAAATGTCCTCTGGGGAATGGACTACATCGGTCCATTTCCAAAAACAGCCGTCACAATGGACGAGGCATTGAAGTGCATATGGCTCCAGCTTCACAAGTCTAAATTTCAAGTAACGATTCAGGAATCTAACCCACTAGTAACCCAATCTACGAACGGTTACGGATTTATAAACTTCACGCATATACTTTTAGTAATAGACTACTTTGATCGATTCGTATGGGCATTCCCATCGATCACCGATAGCCAAGATGAGACGATTCGCTGCCTTGCATGGCTGATCAGTCAGGAAGGAGCCCCTGTGGCAACGTATCAATACACAGAAGGGCATTTTGGAAAGAGAACTGCCAATTTTCTGAAAGCTCACAGTACGGAGTCAATCTCCTCCCCGGTAGCAGCTAAAAAAGCAACTGGAATGGTAGAGAAAGCCAATGATATCTTGCAGATTACAATGAAATTAATCACCAGAGACTCGCATTGCTGGCCATGGAGAATACAGCAAGCAGTCTTCGAGGGAAATCGGCGCCAGATCAGCTACTTGGGCTACTCGCCATTTGAGATTCGAAGAGGATATCAACCTCCATCAGCGTTAGAACAAAAGTATCACCTCCCCGAACGAAAAGTCACTCTAGATACTCTAAAAAATGAAATCGAGAGCTTTGTGGAAATTTCTAAGGATAACCATGCAAGTGCAGTAGACCTATTCGTGTAGAATAGGGAAATTGTAAGAGATTCAATCATAGGTAAGACGAACTGGCGAAAACAAGTCCAGAAGGAGCGACACGATAGAGGAGTCCGAGTACAAACTTTCAGACCCGGAGATTATGTGATGCTGTATGATGGAAAATCTGCGAAGAAGAAACTTCACCCAGCATATCGAGGACCCTTTGTTGTAGCTGGTCATGGTGGCTCCCATGGAAAATCTTACCTTCTAAGACAGGTTAATGGGAAGGCTATCCCGAGAACGTATTATGGGGACCACCTCAAGTCATTCAAACTTAGGGAAAGTCATTTAATCACTGGTCGAGATACAAAAGTACCTTTCTACCAGAACCTCCGCGCAGGGACAGCAAGTCATAAACTACCTGCAGCCGTCGGAAACTGGGACTCAGAATGGAGTGCAGACAACTGATTGCAGCTACGGGACTTATTATGGGATTTCATAACTAATTTTGGGAAATGAAGTTATGTTCGATGTTTAAATCTTGCCATTATATGAGCACTTTTATGGTCTGGAGAGAGTTATGGATCGACTGATTATCCTGAAGTCTATCATGGTAGTCAGAGTATGTGTTTTATTCACCACGTCAAGGGAAGTTTTATAGTCTCGTAAGTAATTAGACAAACTTTTAGAGCGGAAACAAAAGGGATACTAGTACTCGAGCTATCTGCGAATTGTCGAGGACGACAAGTTGC
The DNA here is from genome assembly GCA_905067625.1 of Blumeria graminis f. sp. triticale. Classification (NCBI taxonomy): domain Eukaryota; kingdom Fungi; phylum Ascomycota; class Leotiomycetes; order Helotiales; family Erysiphaceae; genus Blumeria; species Blumeria graminis. The sequence goes on from LR898468.1 coordinate 1,175,701, forward strand.
TGCTACGGGACTAGAGATGTAGCGGGTTACGTAATGAGGTCATGTACTTAGAACTAGTAGCGCGGTGGTGGTGTATTTACGCGTCGGAGAGGGAGAACAATAGATTACTTGCGACCTCCCACAGCTCCGAACCCTAACGTATTTCTACGCGCTGCCGAAACAGCGGCAAATCTGGCACTCTGTTCCGCTGCAAGCTCTGTCGTCGAAACAACCCTCCTCCCTTTGACCAACGGATCAAAAAGACAATTCGTAGACTCGATGAGAGTCAACCTACGCGCCGCCATTGCGCAATACAAGGCCACGAGCCCGGCTTCTACGCCGCCCGTCCTCCCTCCTCGCCCGGCGAACCAAATCCCAAGAGCTCCTGACGCCAGGAGTACAACAACTCCCGCCGTCCCAGCGCTGCCTGTCAAAAGTACCTGGGCCATGGTGGCTAGAAATGTACTGCGACAAAAAGCAGTCCCTATAGTAAAGGCTATGCCGCAACCTGCGGCGAAGGCCTCAAAGAAAGAAGCTCCCAGGGCGAAAGTCGACAAACGGCTGTTCTTTCGCCTGGAAAAGGATCACCTGTGCCGCAAGCTTTCACCTAGCGCTATACCGAGACAGACATACGATGGTCTGTAGTGCATCGTGTTGTGATCTAGGAATAGCACAGAATTGTTTATGCATACCTGCATAAACGTTATGATATGGCGCTTAATAAGGATGTTATTGTAGACTGCTAGACAAACAGAAATAGCCGCGCTTTGATTGGTGGGATTAGTGTGGTGTGAACCTGCAAGGGTGATAGGAGAGTAATTTAGGTGTGGTCCGAAGTACATTGAGTCGGGAGCACACAACCATCTTCCGTCTGTACATCTTTCTATCTTCTAGCACATAATAAAGTGCGAAGCATCTTTACTAGTATCTACAATCAATTATCTACAGGCGCAGTATTTATAGACCATACTCCATTTACATACGAGTAGCAGAGTCTGTATTGAACCCCTAGGTAACCTCATTTCATAATACATCGTGGGTGACGCCTACTCTATACACCGAGTCAGAACCAGTTTTGCAATTCTGACAGGGAACGAAAATGAAAGGGAAAGGCTCTTGGATGCCGTACCGAAATTATTGGAGTTCAACGCCAAGCTATAAGAAGCCTCCAACCTTGTCGCCTTTCGGGTCGCGAATATTCCCGCAACCATAAGAACACTAGACGGTATTCGTACGGTCGATGCGGATTGGATTTCATTGGAGATCTACCGCAAAACATATTAGTTTCCAATTCAGGTACGGCCTCACGGGATATGCCGTCCTGGGGCGGCATACAGAAATTGGCATGCCCTTTTCGACTGGGACTCCGCCCCTCGCGCGGGCTTCCGCATTCTCGAGGAGTCTAAAGCGGCTACAAAGGTCCAACCTCGTCGACTAATCACACACTCCAAACGCTGTTTGGGCTTCCACGCCGCTCGTGGTTGCTCCCGCGCTTTAGCCTGCTGGAACTGCGGATCAAATATGCACTCGGAAGCTGAGTTCAAGGCCCTCACAAAGTGTCGCAACTGTGGGGGACCCCACCGATCGGATTCTCGGGCGTGCCAAGTCAGACCTAGAGAGTCTGGACCGGTGACAATATAGCAGCTCGCGTGGATTCGCCACCTCGAGCAAGGGAAGTTCACAAAGGTGGCTCGGGCTAGGGCTGCAGCCAAAAAGGCCGAAGAGACGATTATCGCCGCGGCGAAGAATGTCTCGATGGCTGAGACAACGGGTTTTGGAGTGCTGTAATATGAGGAAGAAGCTTGAGAGAACAAAAGCCTCGACGATGCCTCTAACAGGTATCTACTATCCAATAGCAGGATACCGGCTGGATCAAAGGTGCCTGCTAACCTATCTTTTGCTCTCAGCGGAGAATGGGCAAATTTGTCATTTGGAAGGTGTGAAGGACGATGGAATGTGTGAGGAGCACATTGCTTGGGTCCAATATGGAGGAATCTTCTGGTTTTCGGAGTTGTTTTGATTTTCGTTATTTTTCGTTATGTTTAATCTGCTGCACCTTTGACAGCGTTTCACGAGGTTGGAACAAGTTAAGGCTGTAAGAAAAGTTATAGAGAACCTTGCTGGCTCCACCGGTCCTTCACCTATTGTGTATAAAGAGCGTTAGCTTAGGACCTATTCGTAATAAATAAAAATAAAATCAAACACAACCTCGAGCAAGAAAAGTAAAATTCATATGGTTTGAAAATGGCTCGAAACCGATTAGATTCTATGATGCAAAGACAATGAGGATAAGTTTTTTTTCGAAATTATAGCTTTACTATTGAGTAGAGAGGTCAAGCTTACATAGCGCCAAGTATATCTGTACAAGATATTTTAATTCAAAAAATTGATGGAAAACTTTTGGTATAAATAAGAATAATGTTTCGCCAAGATCAACATTTTGAGAAATCAACCACATCGACTTTTACCATGCGAAGTCTCGCCCTTGTCGCAGGAACGACGGAAAGTAATCCTACATGAAGTTCTCATGAGAGGCCCTCTACTGGCAACAAAACAGAAAATAACGCGTTGCAAGTACTCTAAGGTATGGACACAACCCTTAAAATATTCTAAAAAGCCATTAAAGAAAACAACCTCGCTCCTAGAGCATGCATGAAGCAGTTAGTGCAGTTCATTCAAGTAGTTGTATGTTTCCCCAATCATCCCGATGACTTCGAATGCAGAAGATACCACTACAATAACTAAAATACTGCAGGAAATACTGACCCTTAAAATAGTGATTACAATAAGAAGTCTACCCGAGGATATGAGCAACCATAGGTCAAAAAAGCTAGCCAGTCTGTTTTAGACTTTTTAGGAAAAATGAGGTTTGCATTTTGTAAAATAAATCTGTCTATCCTCCTTCTTTTCTTTAAGCTCAGAACCTCTTCTATATATCTAATGATCATATTGGATCCAAATTCTACCTCAGTTCAATCCGAAACATCCTGAGCGACGTTTAAACGCTAACTCTGTTTCGTTATGCGTAGATAACAATTTCAAAACAACCGCAAAAACAATAAGCCCGTGATTGTAAAACAACGGAATTAGACGAGACACCAACTTGAATGCCTGAACATGACTTAACATTTCACAGTCTGTAATGCTTGGTAAAACAATTAAGATTACCGACGAAAGTGAGATATGTAAGGAAGCCCAGCTAAAAAGCGAAGAAATCAGAGCCAGGGGAGCTATAGGGGCTAGTGTTGAGATAGTGCCAGCAAATAACGGGCGCGGCACCGAAAGTGCGAATTCACGTCTAGCGCTGCAACACGCACATCTATTGTTCGCCACCAAGCTCCGGGCACAGAAGCGCCCAGGTGAAAACTATACATGGAAGCGATCAGAGTGGCGACACCATAATCCCCTGGAATATAAGCGCTAGCCGCAAGAGGTCTTTTTTATTTTTTACATCAGATTTTTATTGCGTATGCAGCTATCTAGCTATGACACAATATCGAAGAAAAGTACAGAAAAGATAATTCAAAGTAAGGGAAGGGCACTCATGCCCCAGATTTCATTTGCAAGTACCACTGCGAAGTTATGGTGGCTTTTTCTTCATCCCAAGTCAACCCTCATCCGTGAATACCCACCCAGGGGAACGTCCCAAAAACCCTGAGTTATCCAGACATGCCTCCATCATCTTTCAACTTTTCTCCGCGCGAAATATAATCTGAGATGTCTCCTTCCCAAGTGGAGTAGGTGCCCAGGCAACTCAAACTATACCGGAGAACACCACCAGGAGGCGAATCACAACACCTTCCATCGTCGGCTTGTTTTTATAGTGTCAGCTGCACTCTCACAAACTCAAAATGAGCTGTCCATAGGTACTGCCATCAGCCTTGACATGATTGATGACCTACAAGAAAACTACACCCAACTCATGAAGATTAGACACATGCTCAAAGGACTCTCAGATTGCAATAGATTGGAAATATTCAATGCAGAATGGGTACCACCATGGCTAGCGAAGCATGTGGATACTAAAATAAGTAATTCTTCTAAGCATGCAGCAAGGGATGAGCATATTCTTCTGCTAAAAGACATCCTAAATCATGCATCAATTGTATACACAGATGTTTCCCTAACAAAAAGCAATGGAAGTAGCCTTGGTTTTGTGGTATACTTGCCATTCACAAGACAGGTGAAATGTTTCTCTTACAATCTCGGACATACAATGACAATCTCAGATACCGAGACATATTGTATCTTGAAAGCTTTAAAATATTTCATCTCCAATAAACATTCCAGAGAGATCTGGGTCTTTTCTGATAGTCAAGCAGTAATTTAGAGGGTCAGAAAAGCTAGCAACTTTATTTCACATCAAATAAGGATAAAAAGCCATAAATATCAAATACATCTACACTGGTGTCCAGGCCATGAAGGTATTGCTGGTAATGAGCTAGCAGACAATCTGGCAAGAGGTGGAGCCAAGAAAAAAGTCAAAAAAAGAGATAAATTCACAACAATTGCTTACCTTAAGCAGAAGGCAAAGGAAATGACTCTCAAAGCCTGGCAAAATGACTGGAAGACCCAAGTCTTGAGACAGGAAGAGGGTAGAAGGGCTAAAGGACTGGGAAGGCTTTATCAAGTTCAAGCCAGGAAAAGATCACCTATAATAAAAATGAGGCCATACAACTTCAGTCATTACAGTAGAATGACACAATCTTCATTTATACAAGCGAGAACAGGGATTGGAAATACCAGGGCCCATTTATTTCGAATTAAAAAAGTGAAGGATAACTCTTGCAACTTTTGTTGGAAGGGAAAACAGACTGTTCGACACCTACCTTTTTATTGTAGTAAGTTTAAGACTGAAAGAAAGGAAGCTTTCAAAGGTATATTGCCATTGAGAATAGAGATATTGTTTAATACAAAAATTGGAAAAGAAGCAACTCTCCACTTCCTTCAAAGCAGTGGATGCATGAATGCATCCAATGCTGACTGAAAGGGAGGAGACTAGAAGATTAGTAGAGGAAATGGGGGTTAAATATTTGTATTTAGATATAAGATAATCAGATGTGTCATATCTAGATAATGATAATGATATTTTTATCGTGACAGGGTACTGACCCAGCACCCAGGGGGCATGGCACGGGTAGTCCAGATCTATATAAGACTCTTCGCTACCTACATGATTGGTTCATAGGAGCCAGAAATACAGAAACAAAACAAATAAAAAGAAAAAAACACCATTTCTGAGGTGCTAGCGCCCTGCACTACACCTCCATCCTCGTGCCACACTGAGCGGCCCTAAGAAGCAATACAGCTGACATTCAAGTTCCTTGTTTATGATTCAAATTTGCTGTAACATTTTGCTACAGTTAGAAAGCGCCAGAATATCTGCCATCCCTCTTGCCCTATCATATCCCTTGTCGTAGGTCGTGGTTCCTTCGTTTCCGTCCTCCATTTCTGGATGGTCGGGCGACACTCTGCAAAATGCCATGGCCGTTTCTTTCGTCCGCATTTGCATCGCATTTCTTCATTCGGATGTTGAAATCGTCTGTGATAGCTAGCGAAATCACCATGCCCAGTCCTTGCCGCAATGAGGCGGTGATATGCCCATCGAGGTAAAGCTAGCTCCGGAGGGCGTTTTCTTCGCATCAGTAAGTCCAGATCTTCATACCTGTCCGATCTATTTTTATGCCACCAATCTTCCGCGAGTTTCTGTACTCGTATTGTGACTTGGCGTTTAAGTGCTGCGAATGTCAGGACTTTGTCAGATTCCTCCTGAGTGCACTCTGGTCTCGGGATATTTCCTTCCTGGTTTTTGATGCAAGGGCTGCCTTTGCAATTGCGTCGGCTTTATCGTTCCCTTCAACACCACTGTGTCCCGGAACCCAGTGGACTTCTACGGCAGGCTGAGCCTTGGATAGTTCAATAAAATTCCGGACCTCAGACTGTGAAGAGCTCGTTCTACCACTCACAAGGGCTCTTACCGCCTCTTGATTGTCGAGGAGCACCTTGATACCTATACTACCTCCAATTTCCGACGCCGCTTGTAGGCCTCGAACTGCCCCGACGATTTCTGCATCAAAGACCTCTGCTCCTGGGAGAAAATTTCCACCACTCGCTATGAGTTCTCTGTCCCTGTATATAGCATAGCCATAGGCTGAGTATGCTGGACCAGTCGATGACCCATCACAATATACACACAGCGTCCCTACAGGGAGATTTCTAAGCCAATGATTAGTCCGCTTCGACTTTTCCTCCTTGTCACATTTGGCTCTAGCCATAGCCCTCGGGATCATCGGTTGATAAAGCTGTCCAGGCCCTTCTGATGCCGGTAGGTTGAGGTTACCATTCTGAAGGCGTGTCAGATATCGCTCTGGAAACTTGAAGACACGATCTTTTTGCCCCTCTCTCAGTTTGAGTCGCTTAATTGCTTCCTTTGGTGTCTCAGCTGCCCTTGACGACAAAGGGTGATAGCTGTCGAGTCTGCGGATTCTGGCTGCATTTCGGAGCTGTCCCTGCTGTAGCATAATTTCTGCCGGTAGTATCCCTGACTCACGGTGCAGAACTATATTTGGTGTAGTTCGCCACACTGGCAGTGCGGCTCGAACAGCAGTCAAAATAGTTCTATCTAGTAACTTGAGGTGCCATCCGACACCCGTACTTACTCTTTTATCTCGTACCGTCGTGATACGGGTGCGTCCAGGCCACCAAGCTTCAGCGCCATAAATTGCCGTACTGACTACACATGCGTTCACTGCACGGATTAATTGTCCCGGAGCCGCACCTCGTTGGACCCTATTAATACTTCGTATAAATTGAGATAGTCGTTGTGCCTTATTACACCTTTCTTGAACATGTTGTCTAAACGTCAGTTGGGAATCGAGCCAGACCCCGAGCCATCGAATGTACGCGGAAGGCGTAATAAGCTGTCCCTCAACCCTGACCGCGAGGTTGGATGAGTCTAGTTTCTTCTTCGATCCTCCTCCTATAACCAGGAGCTCGGACTTAGAAGGGTCGAACCTTATCATGTGCGTTGAAGCGCGTTGGATTATCCTGTCTACTTCTACCTGGGCAGCCTCAACAGCCTCACTAGGATTTTTACCGACGCGAACAATGGCAACGTCATCTGCATATCCGAATATACAGTTTGGGGTTCCATCTTCAAGTAGGATTGAGATGTTGTTCGGATTAGGTCCTGGTCAACGATGTCTAGCCTAATTGTGCTATGTTGCAGGCTACTGTTCCAATTATTCATGGGGTCATCATCAGGGTTGTGAGTAGTTTCGGTTTTGGTGTGGGTTTTTAGATTGATACCTAAGCGTATCGCATAGTAGTCAGACATGCGACTCGAGTAGCATATGCACGGTAAACCTCAATCCTAAACTGATGATAAGAATCAAGTTTTACATGCTACGTCCTGTATGGCTAGCGTGGTTGGAATATGGGGAATTTACCTGTAGATAGATAAAGACGTTGTAGCCCTCTGATAGTTGGGACAAGTCTTCTACAATATTATATCGGAATCAAATCTAGCCACTAATTAAGCAATCTCATGAATTATTTCCAATGTTTGTGATAACAGATATACATATAAAATATCGACAACAACTTTAAAGTCGATAAGATGTATAACATAAATAAAAGTGGCGATAGTGGTGATCCTTGGGGAACTCCACACTCAACAAGCTTCTCATCAGTTACACCTTTTTCGTGTCTCACCAAAACTTTTCGTTGTTTCAGAGATGATTCTACCAGGCGACAGAGTAGTACTGGCCAGCCTTGACTTCGCATTCGTGCGAGCAGCCGATTGTGTAGCACTGCATCGAAGGCACCTTGTATGTCCAGCGTGACCATAGCTGTGACTTTGTTGGATCTCATTGCAGCTTCTGCATCGTGTATAACACATGATGCCAAGTCGACTGCTGAGCGTCCTGGTAGCGCGCCGCATAGTGTCATATCTAGATAGCTGAATACAATGAATTAAAAAAAAAACCTCGCAAGCGAAGTCTTGGCGCGCACAGAGCTCAATTTGGTAAAACTCTTTGCCAAAATACGAAATTTCACGCCCGTCGGGAATGTGTTCATCCTTTGTATCATCTTATGAACTTGTCCTGGTCTCTCTCACGTCCATCCCAAAGAACTGTCTCCCAGATTTGTGCGCCACGCTTTGCTTCCTCCGTCGGGTATAAATATCGGCGTGGGCGTGTATTTGGTGACCGGCTGAGGCCAGAGAAAGTCGACAAGAGGTGTGGTCGTTGGAATGAGGATGTACTAGGTCGTACTTGTAAACTTGATGAGGCTTAGGTAGGAATCGATTTAGTTGGGAGTGAAAGATTGATATGGTGGAGTATTTTGAATCATTGCCTCGTGGGCCAACCTGTTCGGTATTGCGAAGTTTGACTGAACTTGGCTCTGGGAGAATATTTGACTCCCAGGTTCGTAGAGGACACCGCGAACAGGTGTTCAGTCTTGCCCCCCTAGTGGTTTCCTCTAGGGGCACTCTAGATACACCTGTACTCAGGATGCTGTTGCAAATACGCTGAATGGTCTCTGACCTATTCGGGGAGGGCAAGACTGAACACCTGTACGCGGTGCCTTTTACGAACCTGGGAGTCAAATATTCTCCCAGAGCCAAGTTCAGTCAAACTTCGCAATACCGAACAGGTTGGCCCACGAGGCAATGATTCAAAATACTCCACCATATCAATCTTTCACTCCCAACTAAATCGATTCCTACCTAAGCCTCATCAAGTTTACAAGTACGACCTAGTACATCCTCATTCCAACGACCACACCTCTTGTCGACTTTCTCTGGCCTCAGCCGGTCACCAAATACACGCCCACGCCGATATTTATACCCGTCGGAGGAAGCAAAGCGTGGAGCACAAATCTGGGAGACAGTTCTTCGGGATGGACGTGAGAGATACTAGGAAATGTTCATAAGATGATACAAAGGATGAACACATTCCCGACGGGCGTGAAATTTCGTATTTTGGCAAAGAGTTTTACCAAATCGAGCTCTGTGCGCGCCAAGACTTCGCTTGCGAGAGTGCAGGCGACACTGTAAACACTGCCATGGTTTGATGGTGCGGTGGTACATCGTCTTGGCCGGTCTGCCAAGTAGAGTCTAGATAGCTTGGATACATATCCCACTTGAGACAGTAGATCGCTGGTTCAAATCCAGCAAAACACATCCACTTTTCTCGCGGCGCTGGTATGCATGGATGACGAAGGCATGCTTGGATAACCAAAGGTTTTGAAATTCCCTTTGGTGGGTACTAACGGAGGAGGGTTGACTGTTTGTGTAAGCGAATATACCTCATAGTGGTATTTGCGAATGAAATCCAGAGTATGAGTGTCTCTAACGTCAAAAGAGTCATCCCACATGTATACATAGCACCGGTCATGTGTCATAGCTAGATAGCTGAATACACATTAAATGATTTAAAAAAAAAAAGAGGAAACCACTACGGTCGCCCCTGGATCAGCTATTCAGGCGCGCTCTATTAGGGTATTGAGCTGCGATGATTTTTTTTTTGCATCAGATTTTAATTGCGTATGCAGCTATCTAGCTATGACACAATATCAAAGGAAATTACAGAATAAATGACTCGACGTAAGGGAGGAGCACTCATGCCTCGGATTTCATTTGCAAGTACCACTGCGAAGTAGCTGCGATAATAGGGGCAGTGTGTAATGGCCTTGTACTTCCGACCTCAGGGACCCCTGATACTATTATTCTTATATGCGCACCGACCAGTTATATATTTGTTGGAATTTAGAATAATTGGGGCTATCAAGTAAGCCACGTTGTCGATACACACGTGACTACAAATTCTGTACTTGGTTTCAATTCGGTAGTTGATTGAATCAATGCGCTTTACAACCTCAATGACTGAGGGGTCATTATTTCCTTAATAATATTTGTAAATCTCCAGATACCTTTCTTACCATCTCTCCTTGGTTTAGAATCTTATGAAATATATTCCTGAATTGAGTCGTCATCTGATTCGACTTGGTCATCTAGTAACCTGTGCTCTCTTCCGGTCGTCACATTATTCTAAACTCACCAATACGCCTGGGAAGGCAAATGAATTTCCTTATCTCATTGAGACTGAGATTTTTCGCGGTTAACCGCCTTAACGCGACGAAACGTACAACTTGGCACTTTCGTCGTAGAAGTACTTTCAGGGAACAACTTTTCACAAGTTATAATAGTTGATAAAGTTTTTCCACTCTCAAATTAAATAAATACATCAATTTTTTAACATTTTCCCAAAAATTTCCGACAAATGCAAAACTCCTACACTCTATCTACCTCCCCCGCCAACCTCTGATGTGGAGTCTGAATCGGAAAATTCATATCACGAACCTAGCCACGACAGGATAACTTCGAGTATTGAAATCCCAAATTTTGCTGTTCGAAAAGGTAAATCACGTATTTCGGAAGTCAATCGAAGAGTGGACGAGTTGACAGTAGCTCAAAATGATTCTGGCAGAGAAATGGCTGATGCAATTGTCGACACGGCCTATAAACAAATGAGTCGCCATCATGAGCTGGAGTTCACAAATAGACAACAGCAAAGCGAAATAGAATTCTTAAAAACAAAAACGGCGTGACTAGAGAAACTTATAGAATCCGCAAGCTTGAATCTTTCGCTATCAAGACCTAATCCTATGCCACGCTCCTCAAATGCCAAAACGCCCACTCTCCGACAACAAGACAACGCTTTCAAGACGATGAAGAAGAAGAGTAGGATATTCTGTGGCCTTCAATTAGCCACTATCGTGCACAGAAATCTCAAACTAGGGAAGGCCCCATCGACTATGTTCTTAAAACTCTATCAGTCGAAAGAGGTGACACTAGGAGGATTGTTGGAAATATCGCGCAATGAAATGGGCGCAATGTTTATGGAGCGAAAGTATAAGTTGACTAAAAGAGTTTCATACTCGGATTACGGTTAAAAGTGTGGGAAGTGTGCGCTACAAGTACAAGTGTAAGCGACATAGAGCCTAGGCCACAGCATAAACGAGTGTGGCGCCATCTAGGCATAGAAAACCCCCAATAACCTCCTTGCGCCCACGCCATACAGCCGCTCATATGTCCAATAGGTAGCCTGAAGCGCTACCATATTACCTATTCCAACCTCTTACATACACACAAGATCGTCTCGGGAACCTAGACGAAATGGAGGGCCCATATGTTCACAACACTCTATATCTCCATTTCGAACAAGGATAGAGTATCAGAGACAAAGTACAGCACGTCTCCGCAGCAGCAAAGAGCCCAATTTTCAAGGGCCCCCTTTTGCAAAATATCGCGATCCATCCGAGACAAAGGTCAAACATATGGGAACGCTCGCCTAGGTACAGCCGATCGAATAATTAATCCTATTCGTGAGTTCAGAGGTATCGACGATTTGGATTTGTTTGAAAATTGGCTTATTTTACTTCGAGCTAGGATACAAGACAACTACGGACACTGGGGCTCAGATCGGAGAATCATGAATTTTATCTTTGCATCTACAAAAGCCAAAGCTCAGAAATGCCAGCTCCGTACTTTTCTGGGGAAGACGTAGGAAATGATTTTGTAAATTCGGTTCAAATGGTAAATCATTTAATCGCGAGTCATCGTAGTAACACATTACAGCGGGATAGCATGGTAGAGTTTGAGTCACTACGCCAAGGCATTTATAAAAATTTTCAAAACTTTAAGACCAGATTTCCTTCATTAGCTGGCAAAGCCAAAATACATCATTCCCTACGAAAAGACATGATGGATGGAAAGATGAACCGACAGCTAAAATTGGCAGTTAACACCCAGTTACACAGATGTCTGAATTTCAATTCTCTTTATGAATTTGCAGAACCAGTTGATAAGGAGCGAATTTGACTCGAGAAAAGTTCGACAACTAATAAACCAGAAAAACAAAACTTCAGTGGAAGACTTTATCGACCAGAATCTTCTACCCTCGCTTCAAATTGACAGCCAAATTCTAGACCTGATTCTAGACAAGAGCAAAAATTAGGTATAGATGTAACATGTCACTATTGTAAAAAATTGGGACATACCAAGTCTGAATGCCCTTTTAGAACCCTTAACAATAGGCATACAACTGTTCAAGTATTAGCCGAAGAGTCATCCAGCGTGGATTCAGATTTGTGTTCAGAGGATTAGGTAGATATTTTAGAGAATGATCCAAAGCGAAAAGTGGAATCCTAGATAAATACTCCCTTCTAGGATATTTAGTCAATATACAACATATTGATCTGGGTAAAATAATGTCAGAGAAAACCTATACTTTGCCATTCTCGCTCTCTGGAAATTCGCGAATGGTGGACGAAGTATCTGTACTCCCGGACACAGGAGCAAGTAGGTTCGCATCTATCGATTCAAGATGTGCAGACGCCGTGTCGAAATGTCTTGGAGAGAAGCCAAAAAATCTCGGATATTCTATTCATTCCAAAAGCTAAGATGGAAAATGAGGCCCTATAATATCGCAGTATATTTTTTTGTCGTTCTGGATAAGTAGACGCGGTCTATTTATTTACTTTATTTATTATTATTTAACGGCGTGCTAGCTCACAACAACACCCACAATTTTTTGAAATTCGAATTTTCAAATATTCACCCTTTCCCCCTCTCCCTCCCTCTCGCGCTCGTCGCATTCTATCAAAAATTGTGATCCAGTCACTGGCATTTTCACCATGCCACCTGTTCGAAAAAAGCTCCCCAACGCAATGTTGGACAACGCGAGAGTCCGCCCGAGGGCTCCCGCAAAAACACCAGGCCTCGCTCAAAAACTTTCAAGCATGTTTGCGAGTGAGGCTTTCATCGAAGGGAAGTCTCCAAACCTTCCTGATAAAGAGATGACTGATTCTGAGCCCGTCAGGTCAGAGAAAATTGGTCCCAAGACCAACATTTCCATCGAGCTTGCCCCGGAGGCAAGCACTTCAAGGAAAGGAAAGGAAGTCTTCCGAGAAAAGACGACAGAACAAGCAGAAACTTCTGCAAGTTCACTGTGCCAACTCCAAAAGGCACAGCCTCGACATCAGCACCGGAATATTCTCCGGAGCTGCAATCGGTGATGGAAGCCGAGAAGCGTCGCACCACGCAAATAAAAGCACGTCTATCAATCTGTTCCACTGCAATAAGCAGTGTTGAAGCAGCACTTTCGCCTCTCTCGATTGGCGATGAAAAAGAGTTTGTAGACGGTATCAAAGTCTACCTTCGAGCGGCCATTGGCCAGTTCATGCAATCAGGCCCAGGGAGCACCCCACCAGCTCTCCCTGTGCGCCCCAGCAACCCTCCTTCGCCGAGGGCTCATCAAATTAGGGTACCTAACCCTACGACAACCCAGGCTCCGGCCCAAAAGACAACTTGGGCCACAGTAGCCCGTGCTGGTCTAGGCCGCAGCGCCGGGCCGTCGACTACAAAGGCAGCACCGCCTGCTCCAAAAGCAAAAAGTGCCAATCCGAGTACAAAAGTCGACGCGAGACTTTTTTTACGCCTCAAATTTAACCACCTTCACCGACTCCTGTCACCAGCTGGCGTAAGATCAGCTGTGTCACAGGTGCTTGGTACCGCTGCCGACGACATCACGTTGGTTCAGCGGGTCAAAACAGGCTTTGCATTGACAGCAAAGAATGAACTCACTCGGAAAGAGCTCCTAGATTCCTCCATGTCACGGAGCGAATCTGGAATCAATTTGGAACCAGCATCAAATCTGGTTGCCATGCAAATTGCCACCGTCCCGGAGACAATTCAAACCCTCGATGGCCCCATCGCCGTGACGGCATAGATGGTCGCCGATGAAGTCACGCGAGTGACCAAATCAGTTCCTTTTCTTGTTCGTCCTCACGGGATGTTATGGCCAGGCATCCTTGAAGAAGGTTCAAGGAGAAGGTTCTCAGGAAAAGGTTCAATGAGAAGATATCCGAGAAAAATCTAATAATTAGAGTTGGAGGGGCTTACCATGACATAATCTTTCAAAGCCTCACTTACATCTAGCACGTAATTAGTTATATTTAAGGAAGCTGGAGTTACTCTAAAGTAGTTCTTCAGCTTCTCAATCTTATATCCTCATAGTCTCTATAATCATACTACTCGTCTCGACCTCTCGATCTCTCGTTCTTCAGTCCTAATCTTTTGTGCCTCGCCCGAGCAGTTTAACACCCCTAACCGTACCTATCTATATCGACTCGTACTTATTCGCCCAGTCATTACTAGGATATCTTCAGCAGACGGCAAATCCTATTTCAGTCCCCACACGCCGTAACACGGGACCAGCAAACCTGGGGCGCCATACCAGAACTGGCATGCGCTTTGCCCTCGCGAATCCACGCCCCGACCTGGATTTCGCCTCTTCGATGACTCCGGAGCTACAAAGCTCTTCCAACCTCGTCGAAATATAGTTCAGTGCAATCGAAGTCTTGGCTTCCATGCCTCACGCGGTTGCTCCCGCGCTCCGGCTTGCTGGAACTGCGGATCAAAAATGCACTCGGAAACGAAGTGCAAAGCCCCCACACAGTGCCGAAACTGTAGTGGACCTCATCGATTGGACTCACGGTTCCGCAAAGCCAGACCCAGCAAGTTCGGCCCGGTGAAAAAAGAGCAACTTGCGTTAATTCGCAAGGTCGAGCAGAAAAATCACGCCGATTATGCTCGAATTAAAGCTGCAGCCGAAATAGCCATTCATGCGATGCACGGCTCAAAGAACGACGTCTATATGTCGGACGGATCGGGTTTTGGGATTCTGGAATCCGAAGGGGAGGTTTAAGGTTGCGGCCAGCCTCAGTGAAGTCGTCAAGGCTTCAACATACTAACAGTAGGACACCAGATGGAAAAAGTGTGCCTGCGAGCTCATCTTCTGCTCTCAGCGAAGGTCAGAAAGTGTCACTTGGAAGATGTGACAGGAAAGTGAACGGGCGAGAAGAGCGGGATCCGGACCTACAGGGATTTCTTCTAGATTTGATTTTTGTTTTTGATTTTAGTTTTAGTTTTTGATCTAAGTTTTTGATTTTTGTTTTGCTGTCAACACCACCATTTATGTGGAAGTTCACGCGGTTGGAATGACTTGGGCCTGTATACAGTGATCCTTACCGGCTCCACCTGTCCTTGACCCAATGTGGAAAAAATAGCTTTAGCTTAGGACAAAATAAACAAAACAAACAAAATAACCGTAAGGTCTCATGTTGACCAGCTCAGTCTACATAAACTACCCGACGTGCCGATACCTTTCAATAAGCCCGACATTTTATAAATGGGCCAAGGCCTACCTGCCATACACCCCGAACTATCGAAAGAAGCCAAAAGTACTCTCGAGCTGAGACTTTTGTATTCTAATACAATAGAGAAGATAGTTATATATATGAAAAGGAAAGTTATCCATCACCTAGACCAGAAGTCTTCTAAATTTAGCTCTAGCAAATACAGGCCAAGTGCATATAATTTGGGGTACTAGTTAGTCTTGTTGTTGCATGCTTCAAAAAAGCTCGTTTCATGAAGCCATTTACTAAAAGAATAGACGGCGTCTAAATAACCTGCCCTTCTTGATAGTAGAATTAGGATCACATAATGTAATCCTTGGTAGTAGTTTCTAGCGCATTTCGACATAATGATCGACCCACGACAGTGCAGATTTGTTTGGCCAACAGATCATCCAGAAGCACTATCCTTCTCTTCGCCTATTCGAACTTTATTGCAATATCTCTTAACGGACCGACCCCAATCGTTCTAAATCCATCAAAAAGGCGTCACACGTCGGGATAGTTTATTTAATGAAGAACACAGAATGGCAATGTATGGCGCTCGGTCAACAAAACAGTCCGTGCTCAAAAAGAAAACTCTTCACTCAACTTCTCAGTCGGCTGGCCGGCATGGACGATTTCTTCATCTTCCAGTGGTGCCGCTATAGTCGCTCTGTATGCTCTGCATATCTGGGATAGCCAGGAAGAATCGCATACAAATCCAAATCGAAGTCGAAAGCACTCACAAGCGCATCTAAAATCGACGACTTCTCGTCAATGTCGGATCTATCATTCTCACGCGAGTCCTCCACCTCAATATTACTACACCACCTCGCCTCGAATACCGATAATGGCGTTACTCCAATTGCAATCGGGCATTTGCCTCATCAAAAACTGGCCATCTCCCACTACACACTTAAGATGCTATGTATACCCGCGAGGAGGAATTCAAGTCATTATCTACAAAGTTCGGGTCTTGGTATATGGAGGACCGTTGCTCTAATGGGGCTTCACATCTTGAAGGAGGACAGGCAGCTGGGACGTGGGACGAACGAGTGAAGAGGTCACAAATGGGCATCCTGGGACGCACATTTTTCGAGTATTTTCGACTTAAGGGTGTCTGTGGGTGCAGAAGCAACGATTTCGGATAGTGCAGCCGACACTCTAAAAACAGGCAACGATGGAAGATGTCTTGGTCTGCCTCCTGGTCGTCATCTCCCCGAATTAAAGTCTGGGTAGCCTGGACACCTATGTCACTCGAGAAAGGGAGGACTGTGAGGCCATATTTCGCGCAGCGGCTATATACAAGAAGGCAAAGGCATGTTAGGGTAGCCAAAGGTTTTTCATGTTTTCCCTTTGGTGGATATTAACGGTTGAGGGAAGGATGAAAGTCCCTAGCACCAAGGGCTCGAGTGGTGTCAGCGAATGCACCCACTACATTAGTAGTCCAAATGTCAAACTGAGTTATCGTTGTATATAGTCGCCGGAGAAGTTAGTCTTCTCCGTGTCATGCTCTTTGAGTGCAGGGCTTGTGCCCGTCACGAATAAATATTCATCATCACTTCTTGCGAACCTTAGACCTACTAAAGCACCATCAGGTGGCTCTGTAAGAGCCATGGCATCATCCAACAGAGAAAACAATAATTAAACACCCAGTCTACCATCTGATATTCCCAGATGGTCGCAAAGGTAGGATATATATATAAGTAAACACCTTACAGTCACGATGTTATGGCCAGGCATCCTTGAAGAGGTTTCAAGGAGAAAGTTCTCAGGAAAAGGTGATAAGAGAAGGTTTTAAGAAAGGTTTTGGGATTAGGTTTACTGAGAAGGTTTCCGGGAAAACTCCGACAGTTAGAAATGGAGGGCCTGGCGTCGTAACTACATTTGCCGCAGTCTTAGTTGAGTTCAAGTACTGTCTCGAGTTAGACATAAGGTAGCTGGAGTTGCCATATAGTAACTCTCCAGCTTCTCAATCTTTCATTCTTTTCATATTTGATCTCGCAATCTAGCTTTTACATGATATTATAATCTTATATTCTCAGTCTTTCGTTGATCGTTACATTCTTCGTATTTCTGTTCACACTGAGGTATCAGCCTTGATCGCTAGCTCGGCAACTCGACTTCTTGACTTCGTGTCTTTCGACTGTCCTGCAGTTCTACGAACTTTGACCACCTGGCACCTTGCCAATCGAATTATATCTAATTATCCTTCGTTAGCAACTATAATCCCAACAGTTATTAATACCTTACCTTTGGCAGACGTCGATCCCCAGTGTCCATAGCGCACGCCGTAACACACTAAGTGGAGAAAAGAAAAGGCCCTAGAAGCGGCGGATGGAGATATATCTTTCATCAGCTTGCAGACAAATATAGGCAGAATATGTTGAATGACAAGGTGTATTTAGTTGGTGCAAGGTTGAACCGAGCCAGTCTAAGTCATACCTATGAGTCGCGTCAGTCACGCTGCTTGTGTAGATCAGTCGCGTGGAGAAAACTTGTACATTCTAGTCTTCGTATCTCTCTAATTCTATGATGTGCATCAAGGTCAATTCTATCATTTCTGTATTTATCCATCCTCCTCCCACTAAGCTGAATCCCCTTGTCTTTAATCCAGTTATACGGTGTTACGGGAATACTTCCTTGTGTATGTACTGTATGCGCCAGTACGGTAGAGATGAGATCTAGGGTCTAGTCAGCTATAGATTACTAAGGGTGTAGATTGCATACAGTTGCTTAGCAACGGAGACTGTTATTTGATTTTGATTTCATTTAGCCCGATTTGGCGCCCTATGGGCCCATGCAGGTATTTACGAACTCTAATATTTATGTAGGAGGAAACCGTTGTGGTAGAAACCCCTCAGCTGTCCAATTTACATACACTTTAACGTTGTGTTACCTTCAGGAAATGCACTAATACTGTTATATCCAGTGCGGATACCGTCCACTTCATTGCTACTGGCAGGAGATCATCTTTCCCCTGCTTTCCGCTCTCTCCCTCATCGTGGCCTAGACTTCAAGCGTCAGTCGAAACTGGTCTAGCCATCCTTCCTGCTGGATCCATTTTGTAATCCTTGCTATATCTTTTGGACTATTAATCATGGCCTAAAATGACAGGTTCTCTGCCTCTCTTCATATTTCTACTTTTCCTTTGGCCCAGCTGGTGCAGGCCTTGATCATATGCTTCACATTTTGGGACGGATATCCACATTGGCATCGTGGGTTAACTACTCCTGGAACTTTTCTTCTGTGCATGTAAGAGTTGAACTCAATGTGCTCACTTCTTATCTGCATAGCTGTGCTGCTCTGGGCCCTGCTCAGGTGTTTATGGATACTAGAAGGTGTTCCTCTTTGGCTCATTCCCGTCTTTTCATCTGTGGAAAGGAGACTGTTATTGTCGGCGTCGTTAATTACAATCCCTTACGTAATCATACAGATGAAAAGACGGGAAGAACGATAAGGACCTCTAAAGGAATACCTATCACTATCCATAAAAGCCTTAATTGGAGGGCAAGACTGAACACCTGTACGAGGTGCCTTTTACAAACCTGGGAGTCAAATATCCTCCCAGAGCCAAGCTCAGTCAAATTTTCGCAATATCAAAGAAGTTGGCCCACGAGGCAATGATTCAAAATACTCCACCATATCAATCTTTCACTCCCAACGAAATCGATTCCTACCTAAGCCTCATCAAGTTTACAAGTACGACCTAGTACATCCTCATTCCAACGACCACACCTCTTGTCGACTTTCTCTGGCCTCAGCCGGTCACCAAATACACGCCCACGCCGATATTTATACCCGTCGGAGGAAGCAAAGCGTGGAGCACAAATCTGGGAGACAGTTCTTCGGGATGGACGTGAGAGATACTAGGAAATGTTCATAGGATGATGCAGAGGATGAACACATTCTCGACGGGCGTGAAATTTCGAATTTTGGCAAAGAGTTTTAACAAATTGAGCTTTGTGCGCGCCAAGACTTCGCTTGCGAGAGTGCAGCTGACACTATTAAAACAAGCCGACGATGGAAGGTGTTGTGATCCGCCTCCTGGTAGTGTTCTCCGGTATAGTTTGAGTAGCCTGGGCTCCTACTCCACTTGGGAAGGAGACATCTCAGATTATATTTCGCGCGGAGAAAAGTTGAAAGATGATAGAGGCATGTCTGGATAACTCAGGGTTTTTGGGACGTTCCCCTGGGTGGGTATTCACGGATGAGGGTTGACTTGGGATGAAGAAAAAGCCACCATAACTTCGCAGTGGTACTTGCAAATGAAATCTGGGGCATGAGTGCCCTTCCCTTACTTTGAATTATCTTTTCTGTACTTTTCTTTGATATTGTGTCATAGCTAGATAGCTGCATACCCAATTAAAATCTGATGCAAAAAAAAGCCTTAATAGGGCCGTAAGTAGCATAGCCACGCAGATAAGAAGTGAGCACATTGGGTTCAACTCTTACATGCACAGAAGACTTGTTCTCGGAGAAGACAGCCCACGATGCCAATGTGGATATCCGTCCCAGCACGTCAAGCACATTATCCTGGCTTGCTCCAACTGGGCCAAAGGGGGATGGGAGATACTGAGAAAGGCAGAGTCTCGGTCATTTGAGGCCATGATGAATAACCCGAACGATGTGGCAAGAATTACAAAATGGATTCAACATGAAGGGAGATTGGAGCAGTTTCGACTGACGCTTGAAATCGAGGCCAGGATGAGGAATTGATCTCTTTGCTATAAATAAGGGAGTGGACGGTATCCGCACTGGATATAACAGTATTAGTGCACTTTCTGAAGGTAACACAACGTTAAAGTGTATATAAATTGAACAGCTGAGGGGTTTCTACCATAATGGTTTCCTCCAACATAAATATTAGAGTTGGTAGACACCTGCATGGGCCTTAAGGCGCCAAATCGGGCTAAATGAAATCAAAATCAAATTCAAAATCCCACTTCTTAGAGTGCACATGGCTGCCATTCCAACATAAGAGAGAGAGGTATGTTTATTTTTCTATAGTGCAGACTCGTTATAACGCCATAATTCCATACACTAGATCTACCATACTACATAGCTGATTTTAACAAAGAAGATGACTAAATGAGGTTCATGTCCTGGTTACAGCTTAAAGAGTGGAAGGTTTGCGCTAGAATTACAAGTGTAAGTGACACACAATCTTAGCTACAGCAAAAAATATTGTGGCGCAATCTAGGCATAGAAAAACTCTCAGTAAACTTCTTGTGCCCACGTCATTTAGCCGCTCATGTATCCATTACCTAGCCTCAAGTGCTATCCTATAATTCACTCCAACCTCTTAACTACATGCAAGATCGTGTTAGGAACCTAGACGAAATGGAGGGCTCATACGTCCACAACATGTTATGCTCAGATATGTAGGATGGTAGATCTAGTTGCTGGTGCATAGGTAGTTATTGTGGCAGCATGGAGTTATGGTGCATGGAGGAGATCCAGTCTCTACATAACGACATTACAATTAGTCATGTGTGCGGTACGAGAGTTGGGTTGTTGATATAGGGCAAATGGCATGGCTGCTCAATTGGGAGCACACTTTGGCGAGCTGCACAATGGTTACGTGATCGGTCTACAAGCGAACAAGCTAGGGGATAAAGGTCGAGCTTCCCCCAATCTGTAACATAGCGCTTACCATAAAAACTTGACTTCTCCACATTAACGAAGATATCTCTCCATAAACTATCTTAGCTGTTCCAGCGCAAGTGTACATTCCCAAATCACACATCAATCAGAATACAAAACTTTGTGTCTCCATTTCCAACGCTCCGCCCTACGGAAAGATTATAACATCAGGTTTGAACTATCATCAAACCTGACTGCCATAAAAATTGGCGACGTCCCGATGATTGCTCGAACCCTAACAGGTCCAATCGCCATAACGGCACAGGTGGTCACCGACGGATTCACGCGAGTGACCAAATCGGGTTCTATTTTGGTTTGTTAGTCCTTCATAGTCTCAGACTCAGAAGGGACTATAATAAAGTTCTTCAATTGGTTTTACTAGATTGGACCTGCAAATCTGGGGCGCTTTACAAGAATTGGCAGGCACTCTTATTTCTAGAACCCGCAACTCGAGCTGGATTTCAACTCTTTGACAACTCTGGAACAGCAAAGATCTTGTGACATCGTCGACGATTCGAAAAATGTAAACATTGCATTGACTTACACGCCACCCGCGGTTTCTCCTGCGCTCCGGCTTACTGGAAATGCAGATGCAATACCCACTCAGAAACGAACGGTAAATTCCTCGCCAGATCTCGGAACTGTGGAGGATCTTAAGGGTTGGATTTTCGGGACTGTCTTGCTAGATCCATCAAGACCCAATCTGTGACCATAGAGATTAGCGAAGCCGAGCAACGGAGGTTCCTATCAGCTTTTCGCGCGATGGCCACAGCTACAAAAGCAAAAAATGCAATTCTTATCCCTAACAAGGACATCTCCATGATAGAGGAATTGGGCTTTGGAGTTCTAGAGCCCGAAGAAGAAGCTTGAGGACATAACGACTTTGATGAAACCTTTTAGGCTTCACTAACATAGAGCAAGATACTAGCTGGATCAAGACAATTTGCGAGCTCATCTTCCGCTCTCAGCGAATATCAGGAAAGGTCATCTGTAAAATGTGACGGGAAATGGAACGAGAGAGAAGCACAGGATCTTGACCAACACAGAAATTCTTGTAATTTTGATTGCAGTCATGTCGTTAATATCATCCCCTTTTGAAGTTAACTTAGCTAGAATGAGATGAGCCTGTAAACAGTGATCCTCGTCGACTCCGCCGGTCCTGAACCAAAAGTGGGCTTCAAAAAAGTCACGATCCTTAATCCATCATGTGGAGGGTGTAGGCATGACTATGTTTGATCATATACAAAAAGTTCAACGATAATCATTATGAGAAAGCAGATTTCTCCTCTTGTAACTCTGGATCTTTTGTTAGAGACAATGGTACAAGGAGAAAAAATTGCTTGCAATGGCGTACTGATCTACTATATGAAGGCAGAGATAAAAGTTCGGATTCCTGTAATCTAAAATGACAGGTTGGATTGGAACTAGAGCAGTAAGGAGAAACAATGAATACAGAAAAATGATTGTAATCGGAGGTTGTTTGTAAGAATCGGATTCAAATGTATACACCAATGTAAATTTCCATTTCTTCTTAAAATGTTCCAGCAAAAACACCATTTTTGCCAGAAAGCTGCGCAGCCTTTCACGCTGCCCGTATCTTCAATTTGTTATCGTAATCATCATTATTTCACCATCATCACCCTCCTTCCATCTATTCGCTTTCCGTGCTCCAACATGTCGAGTGTGGGTGCTGGTGTGAGTAAATCCAGCGGTTTCGACGCGTCGCAAAATGCGACAATGGCCTCAACAACAGCAGCGGAGCGCAGACAGCTCCAAAGGATATAAACCTCGAAATCAAGGGCAAACTATCAAAACAGGTTAAACTGATAGTGAAGGGAGAGATGGATGAGGAGGACCTACCCTCAATGGAGGACGTGAACGAGGCAGTGAGGGCCGTCAACGCGCACAAAATGGCCTGGACGGAAATGTCCCTGAAGAAGTCTCCCATCGAGAAGAGGATGATGGCTCTTGAGGAAGTCCTCAAAAAGAGCCTCGCAGATCCCGCTCGAAAGCTACTCCAGCGGTGGTGTCGGCGCGCCCGAAACGAAAGAGGATCGCGTCGGTCGTGGCTCCTCAAATGACGAAAACAGTGGTACGAATAAGAATCGACGGCACTCAAAACTTGCAGCTACAAGAGCTGCTTTCAATGGCAAAAGAGCACATACAAGGTGCATATACGATTCGTCAAATGCGGAGCAACGATACTGAGGTATTCGTTCAGTCGGCGTCCCAGAAAGACGCGGCGCTAAATATGCGACAATCAACGGAATTCAAAATTCTGCGGCAATATTTTCCGGTCGAGGTCAACGGTCTCCCATTGCGGACACGAATTGAAGGCGGCAGAGATGCCAACAGTTTTGCCATCATCAGGGAGATAGAGACGGCTACAAAAGCACGGATTCCAGGCTTAGTCATTAGTCGTATAGGGTGGTTACACGACGGAAAGAAACACCAGCGGTGGAAGAAAAATGGCCGCACTCGTGGATCAATTGTGGTAAGCCTCCCATCGAAGGTAATGTAGACGGAAGTGGTCCGAAACGGCCTTGTTATTAACGCCATGCTCTTCACCGCGCAGGTATGGTCGCCACGGGCTCAGCCAAAGCAGTGTTACAACTGCAGCCAATGGGGACACACGCAGGCGTCGTGTGGAAAGGCAGCCAGGTGCGGTGAGTGCGCTGGCGCTCACCAAACTCGGGACTGTCCGAGGAAAAGGGTTTCTTGTGCCAACTGCGGCAAGGAACATCGTTCATGGCAGAAAGCAGCGTGTCGGACCTACCAGGTTTATAAGGGAAGTGTGGAGAAGGCTAGGATGGAGCTGTTATCAAGAACGGCGGAAATATGGAATGAAAAATGAACAATGGCACCAATACGAACAGTCGGAACAACTGATAATGAGGGATTCACTTTGGTCACCAGTAAGAAGGCTGAAGGACTCAAAAGAGGACCGGGACGACCACGCATGGTGGTCGAAGCCCCAGCGGCACCACCATCGGGGCCGACTCTTCAAACACTTCGTCGACCAACAACGGGTAAGGGGGTGCCTTCTCTTTTCAATTTCTCAAAACTTTAGTCTGATTGAAGGGGAAGTTAACGAATTCTGGGGAAAGTTTATAAATTTGTGGTTGAAAGGAATGTCCTCAGCATTAAGCCGGGTCGGCTCAGAGGGGTAGGATATCGGGTTTCGTTTGTGAAAAGCTTTTTCCCCTACCAAAGCGGCTTACTGTCTTCATGGATCTGCATATAGATACCGCATAGGACGTTAAACCAGAGAAATGAACGAATGAATATGTTCCAGCATATGTAGCTAGCCATCTAAATACCATCGCTTATTTAGTGTGTACATGTGATAAATATTTCCACGAAAATTAAGTTTATACCAGTATACCGAGTGAGTGAGTGAGTGTTTATTGTCCTATTGATTCTATAACTATGTTAGGAAATGTAGGTCCTTTCTGCCTACAGGCCGGGAGCATCTATGCCTCGGGTAGTGTACTCCCTCCTATGCCTCCTTCACGACTTCTTTCCAGCTGTAATACCCCCACAGGTCTTCATTCGAGTACACACTAAGAGGAGCCGTTATCTCGTCATTGTCTCCCCTCTCTAGTCAACTAAACGATGGCTATTTGCGGGTGTGTAGCTGCAGGGAAAAGTCTCAAAAACCACTGGGTGCGGGACTCTCCTATGACGAAGAGGCCGGCCAGCCGGGCGCAGGAGACCTGTGTATACCTAAGAGCGTCTCTCAAACTTCCTAGCCTCTTCTTCACTCCTACCTTGATTCATGCCGCACGACAGACCGAAGGTCAGGAAAGGATGCCAGAAATGTCTCGGTCGAGAGTGACTGCCGTGAAGGAGCCTAGCCTAGCATCCAAAAGTCGTTGCGGACATGGGGTTGTCGAGTAACTCATGTATTTCAGATGCCCTCCCAGCTAATAGATTTGGAATTAAAAGTTGTAAGGTAAGATATAATTGACGAGTCGAAATTTGCTTTTCTTGATGTCGGATGGGTCTCTTACTTTGCTTTCGTGGGCTTTTTGTTTGCCCGCCGTTTGGCAGCACATGTTGCAATCAAACAAGGGCTTCTCTAACTACCATTGTAGAGTTTCGTACCGCATAATCTCTCCTCATTCCCAGCATCATTATCGTCGTCTACGTCGTCTTCTTCGTCTTGTAATTTATCGGAAGCGTGTCTTTGACGGAGGAGTTGATCACTCAGCTCAATGTTGAAAAGGTGTGACTCTTCCTTGGCTCTGCAGACTCTACAGTGAGAGCTGGAGGTTCGTAGGGGACACTACTGACAGGTTTTGAGAAAAGTCCCTCCGGAGTAAATAGGAATGTAGCCTGTATCATTTGATTGATAATGATTAATGTCTTTATCAAGTTCCACTGTTACAAAGCCTACACATTGCAGTGACTGCGCGTCATGTTGTTCAGTTCCATTGCAAAGGATATTGGTATTTCCACCTAGCGCTCCATTATATCGCCACTGACAACGCTTACAACAAGGTTATTCCAATGTCATAACAGCGCAGTCGGAAGTTGTTCATTTCGGACCAACCGTCTGTTCGCAAAATTACAAGTGAAAAGTGAAGTGTTGACCGAGAATCTGTAAGTGAACTTGGGTCAGATATCATACCACTGCACCATGCTGCCCAAGCCCCCAACTGTAGATACTACTCGTCCGGCCCAGCTCAGACTGTGTTCAATTAGCCAAAAAGTATTGTGACTTTATAAGCAGGCTCTTTATTTAAGAGGAGATAGACAACTTCTTCAATAGACTTTCAGATCCGGTTCTTAGGGGAGATAAGAATGTTAGTCAACCTGTAAATTGTATTGCTCAAGAGCCGCGCCGTTTTGCCCATGTCCTGACGCCGAGGCTTGCCTCGCGCTAATCTCCAAAGAGATTAGCCCTTAGAAGCGAGGATAGACTCCCACAAAGATTTTGGAATTAAGCAGCCTGAAGCGATCCGCCAGAACTTCGCCATAATCCAGCCTCACGACAAATTCTCATCAATCAATCATGGCTGTTGGAAAGTAAGTTATTTTAAACCCCCACCGACGAGTTACAGCAGGTCAAAAATGCGCAGAAGAGGCTCAGAACTTAGCATAAATTGAGCGAGATCAGGTCTGATAAGAGTACAGGAACAAGCGTCTCTCAAAGGGCAAAAAAGGTCTCAAGAAGAAGACCCAAGACCCTTTCACTCGAAAGGACTGGTATCAAGTCAAGGTAAGCAGGTTCTCTAGTCTTTTCGAAGACCCTATTAACCTTTTCTAGGCTCCCTCGTCGTTTCAGATCAGAGAGTACGCGCATTCATTCCTTTCGCGAATTTGTGAATAACCCAAGTTTCAGTGTCGGCAAAACTCTTGTTAATCGGACAACCGGTCTTAAACACGCCAACGACGCCCTAAAGGGCCGGATATTCGAGGTTTCACTTGCAGACCTCCAGAAGGATGAGGATCATGCATTCCGCAAGGTCAAGTTGAGAGTCGACGAAGTTCAAGGAAAGAACTGCCTAACCAACTTCCACGGACTGGACTTCACATCCGACAAGCTTCGGTCGTTGGTGCGAAAGTGGCAAACACTGATCGAAGCAAACCTAACCGTTAAAACAACGGACGACTATCTTATCCGTCTCTTCGCTATCGCTTTCACCAAGCGGAGGCCGAACCAAATCAAGAAAACCACCTACGCTGCATCTTCGCAAATTCGCGCCATCCGAAAAAAGATGATGGAAATAATTCAGCGCGAAGCTTCCAGCTGTACCCTCACACAACTCACCGCGAAACTTATCCCTGAGGTGATTGGACGGGAAATTGAGAAGGCCACGCAGGGTATCTACCCTCTTCAGAATGTATGTCTCCCCTCCACTTACTTCCCCCATCCATATCTCATTGTCCCATAGGTACATATCCGAAAGGTCAAACTCCTTAAGGCCCCAAAGTTCGACCTAGGCGCCCTTCTTAACCTACATGGTGAATCGAGCACGGATGATGCTGGCCAACGAGTTGAGCGTGATTTCAAAGAGCAGGTGCTGGATTCCGTGTAAGAAATTGTTGCGTAGGTTGGTACTGGGAGAGTATTTTAGCAATAGTTTATTCCTGTCGTAAAGATGCAAATGCCAAGTTCTGACTCCGAAACAAATATTTTGGAGGCCCCTCTTTCCCTTGTGAAACTTGAACCGTCCTGCCATGCGCTCAGGACGGCTCGGTAGACGTCGATAAGCGTGACATAGCAGGAGACCGATGATTTCAAATATTCTACCTCAATTTTACTAGTAATGCGATACTAATTACAACGCTAAAACCCTCGTATGCCTAACCATCTAACATCAACAAGATGGCATCGGACGAATCACTCCCAACCCTTAAAATTCTCCTGATTGGCGCATCAGGCGCAGGTAAATCAGCTTGTATGCTCTCCTCTTCCTCAAGGCCCTTTTTTCGAACAGTTCTTTAACCACGAGGTAGTACTTGTTCGTTATTGCAAAGACCAATATGACCACGAATTTTCTACCGCTACCATTGGTGTCGACTTTGAGGTAACCCTCCCAACTTATCAGTTTCCTCCGGCTTTCATATAATCAGTATACTAATGTGGAAGTTCAATAGACAAAACGTGTAGCAGCCGGAGGCAAGCCGTATCGGCTCACGCTACTCGACACGGC
Source organism: Blumeria graminis f. sp. triticale (assembly GCA_905067625.1). NCBI lineage: Eukaryota > Fungi > Ascomycota > Leotiomycetes > Helotiales > Erysiphaceae > Blumeria > Blumeria graminis. The sequence goes on from LR898468.1 coordinate 1,203,231, forward strand.
GGGCCAAGAGCGCTTTCGCTCCCTCTCCAAATCCTACTACCGCAATGCACACGGTATCATGGTTGTTTACGACATCTCTAACCGCCAAAGCTTCCTATCTCTCGATAGCTGGTTCGAGGAGGTTGCGGAAAACGCAGTGCCGGGCGCTATTACTTACCTCGTCGGCTGCAAGAGCGATCGGGAGGGAGAGGGCTGGCGTCGCGTCAGCGTCGACGAGGGCCGAGCCAAGGCAGCCGAGAAGGGAGCTGTCGGCTGGTGCGAGGTTAGCAGTAAGACTCGCACTAATGTGCAGCGAGTCTTCGACGAAGTCATCGAGGCCGTCGTCCGTGATCACGACATCACGCCCGCAACGGCGTGGCACTCTGGTCTCGTCAATCTCACGGGCGAGGCCCGTGGCTATGACTCTACGTGCTGGAGCAACGTTCGGCGCTTCCTAAATCTGAAAAATAGCGGTTCAGGCAACGGCTGAACCTTACAGCGTGGTAATCCGTTGTATGGCTCGTCCGAATACGCCCTCAACTCGATCATCTCGGGTAGGTCACGGCCCGAGCGTGCTGACAGGGGCTTCCGGTGTTTGCCTAATATCCTTATGGCCCATTCCAATTCCTTCCAACCTCCAAACTCGGCAGGAGACTGGGTAGGCAATCTTTCCATCCTCGTCTGGCGCAAACTGAGCGGCCGCTTACAGTATCTGGACTCAGCAAGAGTGATTCAGGCGCAATTTCATAAGAGCGGGGTTGCCTCGCATGGCTTACTTTATTATTATTTATAGGAGTGGGGCTTTCCGTTATTTTACTTTTATTTGATGTGCAGCCTCTTCGCTTGCTATGACATTTGACTAGTTGCTTGTGTACAAACTCCATATCACACGTGACAAGTGGGCTGCCCGAAATCGGGAATGCAAGTGCATAATATGGTAAGGCGACCCTGCAACCTGAGACGCGATTTTGACGATTCTCATCCTTCAACAGCTGGACATCAACAACAGTGGACTTTGATACCCTATTGTAAGTGTGAGGGCGAAGTAGAATATGGAACAGCTTGAAAGTTGCCATTAAACATCAGAATCGCTAAATTTCAAACAAAGCTGACGGCGAGAGATTTGCCGCGGCTGATGAATTATCATAAGCTCTAGATGCAGTATCTCTTCGACTGATTCATATCTATATTCTTAAGTTGAGGATTTGATTCAATGCACAAGAAACCCTTCTAATATCATATATGCCAGAAATTTTGTAGGTGTGCCCTCGCAAAAGCGGACAGCTTCTCCAAAATAAATATACCACTATGCTTGTAAAGCGGCGTTAAATGTTACACGTCCTGATGGAAACCGGCGTCAGCTCCGCCTGGTGCCTTTCGGCATAGGGTCTCATCATATCCCGTGGCAGTAAAGATTCAAAGAAAGGGACGGTGTTACGAAACTAGGTTACGAGTTGATACAAATATACTTGAAATAGTGGTTGATCAAGCTGCTGAGCTGTTGGAGTTTATCTATAGGTGATATCAGGCTGTAGAAGATATGAGATAAAATTGGTTAATTGATGCCATCTAAATACAGAGTTAGTGCTCTGTTAGACACATGTCTCTCTCGCTAGTCTTTTTTCCTCATGACGACATAAGTTTTCAAATTCAGACAGACTCTTTGATCAAGTTAGGGGGACTATTCTCAACACCTGTCAGTGGTGTCCCCTACGAACCTCCAGCTCTCACTGTAGAGTCTGCAGAGCCGAGATTGAGTAACAAAGTCCTCACTTCGACGAGGATTCCCAATCGCTTGCGCGGTCTGTATCGTCTTCATCTCTCAACACATCCCCCTATCACCATTATCATGAAGCTAACCACGATCAGATCAGATGGTAGGGTCGGAGCCCTACTCGTCACCCACCCTTGATCATGGAGGAAAAGCCATCCGATGAGTTTCCGGAGCGTACCCAACACCCGATACGGAGATGGTGGATTGGATCAAGTCGACCTCGACTGTTACAAAGAAGGGAGATATAGATGAATATGCGCACCTCATGTGGTCCCGGTGTCTAGGCCTCGCCTGGCTGGGGCTGCAGGTTTTTTGAGACTTTTTCCCGCGCACGCAGTTTCCATTGCTACCATTTTTATTTTTTTGGGTAGAAGGTTCCGTGGAAAAGGTGGCTGAATTCCACGGGTAAATACTGAGCTGAATGGCTATTCATCAAGGGGAATATATCAATGATCTTTAAGTAACAAAAGAGGATAGGAGCACTGTACAAGGTGTGGCCTGGGTCAGAGAGGAGCCCAATGTGCTAGATAGTCATAGACTCAAGTAGTACAATAAAAACACACACATACATACATACATCTTTGATCAAGTTGCATATCAAATTGACCGCATATGACCTCAGCTTGTACATATCTTCTCAGACTTGGGCGCTGGTAGGCATTATGAGTTCCTTTTGAGCATGGCATTTCAGTGACTAAGTTGTGCTCGTTGATTCGCAGTGATGAGGTACCACATGTAGGGAATATGTTGTATATCACGGATCTACCGTGTACTAACTCTTCTGGATTAGGCTCATGATATTCAAAACAGACGGCCAGTATGTCGAATCAATTCTACCGCCGACAGACCATTGAACGTATCGTGAGTAGAGCTAGCAACTGTATCGTCCTGTACTTATGGCGAGGAACACAAAAGGGATGTACACTTTTTTTGCCAGTTGAAGGATTGGATAATTCTTTGGGAATAGCTCTGCGCCCTCGAAATTCACCAACACTTATTTCAGCTTTTACCGAGCCTTTGTGGAGCCCTGGAATAATTCCGTTACATCGAACACGGCCTAAGTAAACGGCATGATTGTGCACGTACGACGCTTCGCTCTCTGAGGTTAGGTCATTGAGGCTGTAGATGAGTTATATCTACACTCATCTTTATTGCCACTCATACCTTTGGATGGCGTGCACCACCAACCCATGTTTCACCAGTCCAGAAAATTTGAGACCACACCTCAGACTTTCAATGGAAATCTATTTCTCCTCCCTCATATTCCCTTTCGCTTCCGTAATAGTCGGCAAATTTGGTCATAGCAAGTAAAAATTATCTATCTTAAAGGGCGTCAATTGGAGATGCCAACAGGATCACAACTAGAGGCTCGGGCGAGCTAATCTGGGGGAAATACCGCAGAGTCTTAGTTTTTTCGTGGTAAGGTGTCATTTAGCAAAGATACATGGTATTTATCCATCAAATGTATGAAGTTTGTTGATGGTGAGATGAACTTGGACAAAGCTCCCCTGGCCCATGAGTCCGTATTGATTGATCTCATGGAGGCTACTGGCGGGAATTTGGTGCGTGGTGGCCGAGTCTGTGCAATATTTCATTATATTCGGCGTCCCTGACTGAAAAACTTATTCTTTGGTCTATTTTTCTGAGCAGCTAGACTGATTTTGCACAACTCATGCATGTTATATAACGGGGCTCTGGTCATTTTTATATACAATTTAAATGTATTCAGCTATCTAGCTATTACACATGATCGGTGCTGTATGTTGAAAGAGATAGAGGATCACTTAAATCAGAGCATAGAAGAGTGAATTGATTATTTGTTTATGTATAAAAAGGTATCAATCAAGATCATAAAAATGTCGTAAGAATATAATTATGTACATCAGTGAGAAGTCGTAAGCAGTCATCTATACGTTGTGTACTCTTGTCTTAGTACTAGAGCCACACTAGTACCTGTTCATGCAAATCTTACAGGGGAGATGGGACAAAAGTGTAAATATGGGGTTGTAGGGATTGCGTTGGGAACCCTTACGTAATGAAGGTAATCGTTACTAATAGGATTATACTTCATTTTCCAACACTAGACACACAAGTTGGATGGCTCTTTAGACATTTGAGACACTCATACTTTGGTGTGAGTGACTGTGTTTATTATGCTACTTGAGTCGATGACTATCTAACACATTGCACGCTGCTTCTACTCCCTTTTGTTGCGAAAATAACACCTCTGATATAATGTATGTAATTAATAATCATTTGGCTCAGTTATCAACCGCAGAATTCAAGTTTTTTTCTATGGAACATTGTTCCCAAAAATGAAGATAAAAGAGTAGCAATAAAAACTGCGCATAGAGAATCCCGGATTCTTAGACCTATTGATTAGTTTGTTTGATTGTATATTAACGTGCTAGGGAATTGGTACCCTGCGCACCACCATAGGAGCTTCACACAACAAAGCCTTTACCAACCCGCTGTATACGCACCGCAGCGTAGAACACTCCTCAATCACGCGCCAGACACGCGATTATCTACTGTTCAACCTTCTCTGATTTGCTCCTTGCCATGCCGCCCCAGTCCTCCGCAGAGGCTAGCTCTTGGCCCCCCCTCCCACCCGTAGTACGACGCGTCCTGACGTCGAAATGGTCCTCACAGGGTCACCTAACCACCACTACAACAACACACAAGCAAACGCAGAACCTATCTGCGAGGCGAGCTGCCAATACTCGCCCCCAACCCCCCCCGAGTCAATGGGTGCTTCCTTGACTACCTTCCTCGCAGATGAAGCGAGGGCGTTTAACATACGCTTTGCAGAGGCTGAGCGTATTGTCAGTGGGTACATTAACCTACTGGCGGCCACAACCGACAAACAGCTCCGACGAGCTGTCGAAAAGAATGGAAAGGCTTTACAGGCCATTATCACAAACATCCTGCGCGGAAACCCCGAGCCCCAATCCAGTAGGCCATCAGAGGCTGCCAGTAGCAGCAAGACGACAACCCTCCCTGCGTCGGCTACTAGGCCGGGAGGAAAGAATAGCGCGAGCACTTCACGACCAGTGCAAATACTTACGAGAGAAAGCAGCCAGGCGAAAGGCAAAGAGCCGGCTTCGACAAAGCCTACTGGGCCAATCGACATCGATTCTATACAAACCCCCATCGTTACTGAGGGGTCTTGGACTCAGGTAGTGAGGAAAAAGACTAAGCCCGCACCACCAGCAGCGACAAAATCGCAACCAGCCAGCGAGCCTAAGTCAAAAGCGACAGGGCCCACATAAACTCCGAGGCCTACTGCCTCAGCTCCCAAGTTAGCTCGCCCAGACGAGCGTGTTTTCCTGCGGGTCAAGCCCGACCACCCATGGAGACGCATGTCTCCTCATTACATCAAAATGAGCCTCGCAAGCAAACTGCGCTTATCTAACTCTGCAATTAAGCAGGTTATCATCGTTAACTCAGGGTTTGCGATACTAGCTGAAGGAGACGGAGCAAGAAACGCGCTCCTCTCAAACGCCGTACTCCTGGAGAGCACGGAAATGAAACTGAAAGCTGCTTCCAACTGGATCTCAGTGTTGGCGCCTAATGTACCAGACAGACTCTTCACTTTAGAAGGACCAACGCCAGTAACATCGGAGATGGTAATGGAGGAAGCGACCTTAAAGTCAGGCGTTAGACCGACCTCGGCTCGTGCCTTTGCGACAAGCATGGCTAGGCCGTCCACCGCCTGAGTGTTGCATTTTGCAACCGGCAAGCCAAAGCTGGGAGAAAGACTTTTTGAAGAGAGCGGTCTCTTACACGAACTTCAGCGTAAAGCCAAAATTGCGCAATGCAACCGATGCTGGGGACACCACCCAACTAAGATCTGTTCACGAGCAGAGCGCTGCTCTCGCTGTGGATCGATTGAGCACAAGGCTACTGAGTGCAAACAGCTCGTCCCAAGGTGCATCAATTGCTATGGGCCACATGCCGCAACCGAGCCTAGCTGCATGGCCAGGCCGACGCGGGCCGGCGGAAAGACTGTGCAACGCACAAGAAACCAGCTGTCGGTGATCCGGGAACAAGGTCAAAAAGAAAGAAACGCTTCGATCTGAGAGTTGGAAGCAAAGCAGAAAGCCGCTGAGGCGACTGCTGAAAACGAAACTACAAACGTTGCTCAATGCCCGTAAGGGACCACAACCTTACCGAGCTACACATAACGGCAACAACGATCTTGTTCCTCTGCGCTAATTTTGGCAGAGGAGACCCCGCTACAGACATCATCCTGCAATCCGCCTGGGATTCAGGAACCGATGTCCTACTCATCCAGGAACCCTGGAATCAACACAAGGACGGCTTCTGGCTCACCAAGTCGCATCCCGTGTTCGACAAGCACTTGCCCCCCAATGTCACAGCCAACCCCGCAAGGCCACGCTCCCTCATTTATACGCGAAAAGGGACCAAGTGCCTACAACTAGCAATCTGCGAGGCATCACTAGATCTTACTGCCGTAAAGGTTGAAGGAGTCACGTTTGTCTCTGTGTATCGCGCTCCTGGAGCAGACCTTTCGCTGCTCCTATCATGGGCCCCGTCTGGGCCCACAGTAGTTGGCGGAGATTTCAATGCCGTCCACCCTGACTGGCAGCCCATGGCCACCAGGTTACACGGTGACGGCCAAGTGCTCGCCAAATGGATGTCCGAGCACGGTATGGACCTATCTTCGACCCCGGGCGTCTCGACTCACGATCTTGGAAACACACTCGACCTAGTTTAGTCTAACGCGGGAGCCCTCGCAGACGTCTCGATAGAGCTTGACTCGAGATCGGACCACAGAACTCTTGCAGGAGACGTCCCCCGCCCGAACTCGAAAGCTAGAGCTGTTATCAAAACAGGCCAACCGTTTCGAGTGACAGACGACGCCCTCGAAGACTTTGCAAAGGTGCTAGGTCGTTGGGCTCAAGGAATAGAGCTACAGCCGATGGTTTCAGTAGACGCGGTGGACAACCTTGCTGATAAGCTGGTCCAAACTATTAGCAACGCAATCAGGGCCACTGGTAGACGCGGAAGTGTGAAGAAGGGTAGGACAGCACCTTGGTGGACGTCGGAGTTCCTACAGGCCAAACGCGAATACAGGATATTCAGGGACGAAGAGAGCAGAAAGGATTTCCGTCGCATAGTCTAAAGTGCCCAACGCCAATACTGGCGGCGAAAGTTCTCCGAAGCAACAACCGACGTCGACATGTATCGGATGGCACGCTGGGCTAAGCCGCAACCTACATCAGCTGCTCCACCACTCCAAACTCCAGATGGTCTTGTTTCGGATCCAGGAAAGCGAGCAACTCTGTTGCGCGACCTCCTTCTCGGCCGGTTCACCAGTCAGAACGACGTCGACGCTGAGGACTTCGAGCCAGGACGCGGAAACCTCCCATGGGTCTCGAGCGTTACGGACGAGGAAGCCAAGTGGGTTACAACGGCCTGCCAAAATAAAGCCCCTGGAGCAGACGCGATTTCTGTTCGTCTTCTTAGGACAGCCTGGCCATCAATTGGTCACGCAGTGAGAGTACTCTTTGAGGGCTCACTGCGATTGAATCACTTTCCAAAGGCCTTCAAGCTAGCGGAAGTAATCCTTCTCCCCAAACCCGGCCGTAATCTCAGTACAGCTAAAGGATGGAGGCCTATCGCACCTCTCTCCTCCCTGGGTAAAGGTCTCGAGAGACTGATTGCAAGGCGAATGGCTTACACCGCCCTCACCTACAAGGCAGTCTCGCAGCAACTCCTTGGAGCACTCACTGGCAGGTCTGCCAACGACCTCGTCTCATGCGTCATCCACGATGTAGAACATGCAATGAAACGGCAGAAGAAAGCAGTCCTAGTCACTGTGGACGTTCAGGGTGCATTCGATGCTGTACTCCACGGACGGCTGCTGCAGAGGATGAACAAGATGGGGTGGCCTAAATCAGCTATCACCTGGATAAAGTCCTTCCTACAAGAACGATCCGCTCGCGTACGACACGAAGACGGAGTCACAGACCCGGTATTCCTAGAATGCGGGCTGCCACAGGGATCGCCTTTATCCCCAATTCTCTTCCTCCTTTACATGGCCGAAGTCATGGGGGGCAGCAGTTGGCGATTTGACTATGCAGATCATGTTGCTATCCTCGGCATAGATTCGACTCCAAATGAAGCCGCAGCAGCTGTCCAAAGAGAACTTGACGCAGTTCTAGGGTGGGCTACTGATAATGCCGTCTCTTTCGACCCAGATAAGGCCGAAGCAGTCTATTTCCTCGGACCTAGATCCAGGGGATACGACCTTCCAACGTTAAGGGTAGGTCCTCGCGATGTTCAGGCATCCGACAACATCCAATGGCTCGGAGTTTACTTGGACCGTGGCCTGACCTTCGAAAGCCACGTCGCAAAGTGGACTAGAAAAGCAATGCGGCTAGTGCAGCACTTCCGACGGCTTACACTTTGCACCCAGGGACCAAGGCCTGACCTACTAACCACAGTCATTCGCACGATAGTTCTGCCAATCGCGATGCATGCAGCGGAGGTCTGGTGCCCGGGGCCAACCAGGGAAACTTATCGAGGTGTGACGCGTAATTCCTACAAGAGATAGAGCAAAGTCATCGACCAAACCTCTGCCTTCGGAATCCGCGTGGCTCTACCAACCTGGCGCACGATGCCTATTGCAGCCCTGAGAAGAGAGACTGGTATTCTGCCAGCACAAATTCTGCTCGAGGAACGCAGGTGTGACGGTGTTATATTAACTAGGCTATATGGGAGCAGGACGATGGATACTCTTGGGGAAGTTATGCTCACAGTAGGTCTCTATAGTCGCTGTCGCGTGTGTTCTCGTGATATGTAAGACTTGACTCTATATTCTCGTATAAAGGAAACTTAGTTACAAATGAATGGAAGGAGGTTGAGACCTCCTTATATCTTGCTCCAGACTTACTGTGTTGTTCACAGCCTAGTGCTAGAACATTCCCTTATGATATCATTTCTCTCCTACGAGAAATGATCAGCTCGTTCTCTCTCAGTCTATCAGTCTCCCGCTGATTCCATTATCTCTATTCCATCGAGTTCTAGTTTGGTCCAGTATACCCACACATGCATTACACACTAAACACCCCACGGTTTAGTTCCACAGTCACGTGCATATACTATGACGCGACCTAAAGCATGTACCATGGTGAGTTACATGGATAACACAACAGACGGGAACCCCGAGTTGGTGATGATAATGTCGATTTAATAAACTGTATAAAGAAGAAAGAGAAATCTAGCTACAACTAACGGGTATTTATAATATTCAGCCTCTCAGTGATTGTCTTGACTGATTTCTTCACCCTAGGCCGAATACTTGCCACCCAGCCACATATTATCAAGAATCACTACGCTGTGACACTGATCTGGCCCCTTGGCTGGTAGTGCCGTATCTTCCAGTTTCCTCTATCATTTCCTTAAAGTCTTACAACATGAATCTTCAACAATACGCTTAGGTATCCACATAAGCTCAGACAACGGCCAAACCGTAACAGCAGGCCTCAGACTGCCGCACGAATCCGGACACTAGATGAGTACCATCCGCTTCGACTTCGGGCCACGGAAAGCACAGACAGCGCTCGTCACCGAATCGGCCTAAAGACATGCAACAAAACCATACTTAGTTTCGACAGAGTGCATGATTCAAGGGTCCAGAGGATGTATCGACTTCTGCCAGAGGCTGAACTACCTCCACCGCTCCGACCTCCGGCCCCCCCTCAGCTAATTCCCTGCTGGACAAGCAAGAAAGAAGCAGCTAGGTTTATAAGAGAGTGGCTACCTACTCTCCCACCCGACTGTCTTTGCGTGTACAGTGATGGCTCTGGGGCGTCCACCGACAAAGTGTCATGGGCCTTTGTGACTTTTATCAGTGGCACAGGCAGGGTAATTGAGCAAAGCGGCTCAGGCAAAATAACCAATGCGGAGGTCTACGACGCGGAGGTTCATGGAGCTCTAGCTGCTCTTGAAGCAATCACTAGCAGGAAGTGAGATCGTGGTCGTAGCGCCATCTTTATTCTGCTCGACAATTCTGCGGCTGTCCAGGCCCTACTAACGGGAATAACAGGCTCATAATCCTGGATGATTCAAAAGTTCTACAAAATGGTCGCTAGAGCAGCAGCACCTGCCAAGTAGGATAGATTCCAGGTCACGAAGGGCTGGTAGGAAATGAAATGGCAGATGAGCTCGCTCGAAGAGAGCTTAACTCGTCGGACGATACGAGGACGACACATGTTGTGATGACCCTCGCCTCTTCCGGAAGGAAAGCTCGCGAACTGGCCAGGCAGATAGTTACAGACTGGTGGCATTCGAATCGCCCCAGACATTATACCGACCTCGAACTCGAGATGCGACGCAAGAAACCGCCAGAACTAGCACTACCAAGGGCAGTCTACGCTCGCTTAATAGCCGCTCGAACCGGACATGGAGACTTCGCAGCTTATCATCGCCGCTTCAACCACACTGACGCTACACTTCACTGCGAGTGTGGGAGGGAAAAATCAATCGGTCACCTTGTTCATTGTCGAAAAGCACTGGCAACATGGCGGCTGAAAAGCCGAAAGCGAAGGGCGCCAGCTATAGAAACAATGCTCGGATCAAGCGGGTGGCAACTGTTCAGGGACTACGTCCAAGAGAGCGGAATATACGCGGAGGCTAGCCGGGGGATGGCAGGGATACCTGTGACTCGGAGGTGATGAACGAAAGCCTAGGTGATCTGGCATGGAAGTAGGGATAGGAATCGAGGCTCGGACGCGTGGTGGCCGAGACGGAACGATGGGAGGGAGATGGTCAAAGTTTTTCTTCTGTAATGCAGGATTTTGCGTGGAAGTTTTCTTTTGTTTTTTTTTCAACTCTGGACTGCTGTACTCGTCATGCTTCAACACATAGATGCGTTTCGGCATGGTTCCGGTCATTGAGGTGGGACGAGGCACTTGTACTTTACGGTAGTTAACCTGATCCGGCCCGATCCCACTCGTGCTCAAGCTCCAGTAGGAGTGCGACGGTAGTTACTTCACCTAGCACTTTAATGAACAAAAAACGCACAATTCGAGAAATTCGAAAATTCGAAAATTCCCTATATCCCTTTTCCCTTCTCATGATTATTCCTGTGCTTGAGTTCTTGAATTGATGACCATCGAAAGGCGTCCCAAAATGTCTCCGATGAAGATCAAACGACCAAAGTCGACCATTTCTGTCGGCTTTGAACGGACACTCATGTGTCCAAAACCTCCTGGCCTCGCGCAAAAATTATCAAGCTTGTTTGCGAGTGAGGCCTTTGTCCCAGGGAAGTCTTCCACCCTTCCCGACCAAGAGATGACTGATTCTGATCCGATCAGAACAGAGACGAACAGTCAACAGACCGCGAAACCCGCCGAGCTGGTCCTCGAGGCAAGCAGCTCTAGGAAAGTAAAGGAGATCGTCAGAGAAAGGACGATCGAACGTGCAGAATCGTCTGCCGAAAAGCGACGTACGACGCAAATTACGGCCCGCCTCGCCATCTGCTCGACTGCGATAAACAGTGTTGAAGCAGCACTTTCGCCTCTTTCGATCGGCGGAAATAAAGAATTCGTAGACGGTATAAAAGTCTACCTACGAGCAGCTATTGGCCAGTTCGTTCAATCCGGTCCAGGAAGCACACCACCAGTCCTTCCTGCCCGCCCCGCCAACCCTCTCTCACCGAGGGCTCCAGAAATTAGGGCACCTAACTCTACGACAACCCAGGCTCCGGCCCCAAAGACAACTTGGGCCATCGTAGCTCGGGCAGGCCTAGTCAGCAGCGCTGGGCCATCGACAAAAAAGGCAGCACCGCCCGCCCAGAAAGCAAAAAGTGCCAACTCGAGGACAAAAGCCGATTCACGACTTTTTCTGCGCCTTGACTACTTCCATCCCCACCGTCTCCTCTCCCCAGCTGGAGTAAGGCTAGCGGTGTCTCAGGCGCTGGGAACCGCTGCCAACAGTATCACGTTGGTTTAGCGGGTAAAGACCGGCTTTGCAATAACCGCAAAGGATGAACTCGCTCGAACAGAGCTCCTAGATTCCTCCACATCACGGAGAGAATCTGGAATCAAACTGGAACCAGCATCAAATCTGGTTGCCATGCAAATTGCCACCGTCCCGGAGACAATTCGAACTCTTGCTGGCCCAATCGCCGTAACGGCAAAGATGGTTGCCGACGAAGTCACGCGAGTGACCTAGTTGGTTCCTTTTCTGGTTCGTCCTCATGGGACTAGCAAACCAGGGGCGCCCTATTCAAATTGGCAAGCGCTATTTCCTCGAGAATCCGCTCCTCGACCTGGATTCCGCCTTTTCGACGACTCTGGAGCTGCAAAGCTCTTCCGACCTCGTCGCAAAATCGAACAATGCAAACGGTGTCTTGAATTTCACGCCACCCGTGGTTGTTCCCGCGCTCCAGCTTGCTGGAATTGCGGATCTAATATGCACTCAGAATCAGAGTGCAAGGCCCTCACCCGGTGTCGAAACTGTGCGGGACCTCATCGATCGGATTTCCGGGCCTGCTTAGCCAGACCCCGCAAGTCCGGACCGGTGACAAAAGAGCGGCTCGCGCGGATTCGCCAGATCCAGCAAGGGGAGTTCGCGAAAGTGGCTCGATTTAGGGCTGCAGCAAAAAGGGCCGAAGAGGCAACGATGGCCTCAACGAAGGATGTCTCGATGGCCGAGGGATCGGGTTTCGGAATCCTGGAATCCGAAGAAGAAGTTTGAGGGTACAGCAACCCTCGGTGAAGTCTACAGATAGCTTCAAAATATATGGCAGGATACTAGCTGAATTCAGGTTATCTGCGAACTAGTCTTTCGCTCTCAGCGGAGATAAGAAAAAGTCACCTGGAAGATGTGGCAGGAAAGGGAACGGGCGAGAAGCGCGGGATCCGGACCAAACAGTATTTCTTCCAAATTTGATTTCAGTTTTTGATTTATGTTTTTGATTTATGTTTTTGATTTTAGTTTTGCTGTTAACTTCTACAATTTCAGTAGAAGTTCATGCGGTTGGAATGAGTTGGGCCTGTACGCAGTGATCCTTGCCGGCTCCACCGGTCCTTGACCCAATGTGGAAAAGAAAGCGTTAGCTTAGGACCAAGTGTATAAATAAAATAAAAAAAATAAACGCACAATTCGAGAAATTCCAAGTTGCCTATTCCCACCCTATTATCCATCTCACCCATCATCTATCGAATCGAGTTGTAATTATTTGCCATCGGCGGCATTTTAAAATGCCTCCGACGCGTAGAACGCACCAAAACGCGATCAGCGGAATCACCAAAGATCGCGTCATCAAATCCTACAAATTGCATGAATCTATACTAACTCTTGCAAGACAAAAACTTACGGAGAAAGGATTAGAGGCCTCCGAAAAAAATTTATACTACATCGAGGCTGCGCTCGAAGCTAACGTTCGCAATATACCCGAGGTAGAGATGTTAGACGTCGAAGTCCAGAAGTTGAAATCTCTATCAGATTCAAGATGGGCCTCCTCCAGCCCAGAAGACGCGGAAAAAGCCCCAGTGCCCGCAATAACTCCAAGAGAAACCGTCGCAGCACCCGAAAAGCGCGCTACGGTTCCAGCACTACCGCGATTTAAGGAAGTAAGGCCAGCAAAAAGGGCCGAGGTACCTTCAACCAACGCAGCAGGAGCCGAAAACTCTTCGCTGGCCCCACCGCCTACAGCGATAGAAGCAGCAGGCAAAGAAAAAAACATACCCTCCAGAATTGCTTGCAGCGATGGATGCGGAGGAGCGCAGGGCAAGGCAAAAAGCCGCGCAATTTAATATCTGCTCGACGGCGATTAGCAGTGTGGAGGCAGCTCTTCTACCGCTCTCCACTGGTGAAGATAAAAATTTTGTAGACTCGATCAAAGTCTACCTAAGGGCAGCAATCGCACAATTCGTGGCGGCCGGGCCAAGCACTGCTCCGCCAGTACTACCCCAACGACCAAATGTCGCGACTCCCCCTGCGACCGTCGTCCCTGTAGCCATTCCCCAGAATATTTCAAAGGCTATTGCAGCTCTCCCGCTCAGAAGCACCTGGGCCACTGTCATCAGAGTAAGACACCAAAAGTTAGGAGCACAGGCTCCTGCAAACATCACCTCGGTTTCGGCAGTTTCATCTGCCAGGAAACCGGAGAAGAAGCCAGCAGCAACAACAGCATCGAAAGATGACCGACTCTTCCTGCGTCTCGATGCAAACCACGAGTGGAGACAGCTCTCTCCGGCTGGCGTTCGCGAAGCCGTGGCTAAACATACGCAATGCACCCCTTCCGATGTCGACCAGGTGCAACGCGTTCCCACTGGCTTTGCCATCCGTGCCAAAAATCCGGACGCAAAAACTCGACTGCTGGAGGCCTCCAGTACCTTTACACAAGTAGAGGCAAAACTAGAACCACCAAGTGATCTAGTTTCCCTCCGGATCGCAACGGTTCCAGTCGCCGTTTTCGGCTTGGAAGGACGAATCGAAGTCACTGCCGAAATGGTGGCCGCCGAAATCCTCCGGGTAACGAACTGCACCCCAGACCGAGTAAGAATACACGGAAATACTAAGCTAGGCGCTCCCTACAGATCCTGGGCGGCCTTGTTTCCTAGGAATGCTAGCCCAAAGCCTGGATTCCGACTCTTTGACGACTCAGGAGTAGCGACAATCCAACGAAACCGCCCTGCCATACAGCAATGTAGGCGATGTCTCGGCTTCCACGCCACCCGTGGGTGCTCTCGCGCGCCAGCCTGCTGGGACTGCGGATCCACCATGCACTCGGCATTCGAGTGTAAAGCGGCCTCTAAATGTCGAAACTGCGGAGGCCCCCATCAATCTGGCAGTCGAGACTGTCTAGCTCGTCCCAACAGGTCTGGCCCAGCTACCAGGGAGCAACTCGTGATGATTCGACAAGCTGGCCAACGCGAGTACCAGGCCGTCGCTCGAGCCAAAGCTGCTACCAAGGCCGCAAAGGCGGCTACAGCTGCCGCTAGATCGACAAGACTAGCTTCTCCTGCTGCTGTTAAGGACAACCAATCGACAGACACAGCAATGACTGAGGGTTCGGGCTTTGGAGCCTTGAACCCTGAAGAAGCTTTGTGAAGGGCGCCCTACGGGCCCCTTCCCGCCCCCCTCCTACACTAAGTTTTATGTCAATAAACGTAGGCAGGGGTGGCCCAACCCACAACATTGCGCTCTCTAGAGCTTACGAGCTAGGCGTGGATGTTGTGTTGATTCAAGAACCACGATGGAACTTAAGATCAAAAGAAACCATATTACACCCAGGGTATATCTGTTATACACCGCACGGAGGTGTAGATGTCAGACCGAGGGCTGTGACATACACCCGAAAGAACAAAAATGTGATATCAGCGGAGCAGTTATTTCCTTGTCCCACACCCACTGGTGGTTACTGCTGGGTAAAGGTCAATGAAATCACGTTCCTCAACGTGTATAAAGCTCCTAACAACCCGACTGCTATCCTGCCACTGATAAACTGGAATCCGACCCCGAGGGTGATTGCAGCTGGGGACTTCAACTCGGTGCACGCTGCCTGGCAACCAGGCGCTACTAAGCCGCATGGACAAGGTGATGAGATAGAAAAGTGGGCGGAAAACTTCCATCTCTCTTGCCTTATCATTGGATAGCCCACTCATAAAGCCGGCAATACCTTGGACCTCGCTTGGACCAATATTTCTGGAGCCCGGGCCTGGGTCGATCGTGAGGAGTGTATGACCAGCGACCATCTTCCAATCCGAGGAATCGTACCTGCGGCAACCGCCACCAGGGACCTAGTGCCAGCAAAGATCAGAGTACCGAAGGAAAATCTACCAAAGTGTCGAATAGTAGGACACAAGTTTTATTTAGATGTGCATTAAACAAGGATGCTGGAGTTTGGGTGGCAATAATGATTATGAAGATGTAATGACAAATGGGTAATAATTAGTAATAGATGTGTAAGCATATACCATGTGACGAGTGTTCAAGGTCATTAAGGCCCTGGCGCTCCGTCACAAAATGAGGATAGATACGAATGAATGAAACAATTGTTATTGAGTTACCTCAAACAAAGAATCCATAGGAAATATTCCGACACAAAGTTTGCGCGGGCCATTGCAAAATGGGTACATCCAGCTTTAGATCTGAGTACAACAGAGAAAGTGGATGAGTACGCCCAAGAGATCTGCTTCCATCTCTCGGAAGCCATCAAAGCGACTGGAACAAGGGTCAGAAAGGGGAGCGGAAAATCTGCACCGTGGTGGACTCCTGGGTGAAAATCCGCACACGTAGAATACCGAGCCGCGACATCACTCTCACAGCGGGATATCTGTGCGAGGAAGCTTCGTGCGACTATCATAGCCGCTAAGAAGGAACATCAGACATGTCAAGTCGAAGCGATGACAACTCCGGCAGAAATATTCAAGCTGATGCGCTCGGCCAAACACAGACAGGTCAGACCTCCTCCGCCGCTCTACTCTCGTGCCTAGGCAAAGGATTAGAAAGACTTCTTGCCAAGCTAATGGCGCACCTCGCAATCACTCATGATGTGGTTGGCCATCAACAATTCGGTGCGCTCCCAAAGCGATCTGCAACGGACCTAGTCTCCTGCGTAGTCCACGACGTCGAAGAAGCACGCTCCCAGGGATGGGCCTCGACATTTGTAACTTTAGACGTCCAAGGAGCGTTCGATGCAGTGCTCCACAATCGCTTGGTTAGGCGTATGCAAGCCCAGGGATGGCCAGACTCAAACCTCCGATGGACGACTTCATTCCTCACACACCGGAAAGTTCAAGTACGTTTTTCCGGCGGAGTCACCACCTAGAGAGAGATGGTCTGTGGTCTCGAGTGGGCAGGGACAAATGCCGTTGCCTTCGAACCGGAAAAGTTTGAAGTCATCCAATTCTCAGGACGACGCCGAGAAGAAGCAGTTGGGGTTCATGTGAATGGAAATCTCATCGAGCCCGCTGACCATATTCGATGGCTTGGCGTACATTTGGATCCTCGACTCAATTTCAAACACCACGTAACTACGTGGTGCGGGAAAGCGATAAAAGCTGCACAGCATATGCGCCGTTTCAACTCTGCCTTTCGGGGATCAGCTCCTGGGCCATTGGCTAAGGCAGTAGACATGTGCGTTGTCTCGCTCGCAACCTTTGGATCTGATGTTTGGTGGCCAGGGTCTAAACGCCCAACTATACGAGGAACGGTCACGTCATCTACGTCTAACCTATGCAGCATGATTGATAAAGCGAACCTAATGGGACTACGGGCTGCGCTTCCAGCAATGAGGACAACACCAAATGTAGTCCTTCACGGAGAAGGAGGAATCCCGCCAGCAAAAGTCATACTTGAGGGAAACCGACTTCGACTATCGGCAAGGCTTAAGACCCTTGACGATCGACACCCTTTGAGGATCCGCGCTTCCGTGTGCTCAAACGTCGGCACCCAAAAATATAAAAAGACCGCCAAAACATCAGCCAGACCAGAAATCCAGATGTCACGGTTACAGCGTGCCTACCGAGAGCTTCCGGAAGCAGAAGCCCCTGAAAGTCAGATGCCGGTGGTTTACTATAAGAAATCAGGCTCAAAGTCGATGGAACGCGAAGGTTGCGTTCGAAGGATTAGCGACTTGCCAGGAACGGACATTTGCGCATACTCGGATGGGTCATCGGAAGGACATGGACGCTCCGCCTGGGGTTTCGTTCTGAGGAAGGATGGGAAACTCATCGGCAAAGGAAGTTGTGTGAACTGGCTCACAACATGTTATGTACAAGGGTCGAGTTGAGATCTTTCCTTATAGGGAATAGCGTTTAGCTAAAGGCAACAATGTATTTATAGAATTCCTCCCGGCAGGGAGAAGAAATAGGAATGAATTGAGTAACCCCACACAAGCTTGTGAATTGACCATTGGTAGTGTTCCGACAGAAGTGGCATCAAGCACGGGGGAGAGGTGCTAGATGCAGAGATAACAGGAGCAAGGAAGGCTCTGGAAGCTGCTAGACGACTGGTGGGAAGAGGCCTGTCCGCCTCAATACCGCCAACTCGACCTACAGGTGCGGAGACGCAAACCACCCGAACTGTCTCTCTCTAGGCACCTCCTCCGGGCACTAATTGCAGCACGAACGGGTCACGGCAATTTTGCGGCATACCATCGCCGTTTTAATAATCCATACGCTCCCATGGAGTGCTCTTGCGGGAAGGAAACAACTCCAACCCACTTTATCCACTGTAGCCGCCACGCACAACAAACGTGTAGGCTCAGAAAGTCAATGTCCCACGCTGACTTTATCAAAAAGCTTCTCGGGCCCAAGTGCCACGATAGCTTCAAAAATTTTGCGCAGGAAACCGGCTGTTTTGATAGACGACCTGCTCACTCATCCACTGCTCTCAGTGGGGATCAGATAAACTAGTCATTGCCACAACGCATGACACGAAAGGGATCGATGCGAGAAGTGTCGTTTCTCTGAGGAAATCTTTTATGTACTTGAATTTAGGGTTGAAGGATGGAGTCTCGATTTCGGAGTCGGAGTAGGTGGAGTCTTCTGTGTTATAATTTACCTCCTACTTTTTCTGTAGCGGGTCTCGCGGTTGGAATGAGTTGGGCCTATTAGTAGTGATCCTCGCCGGCTCCACCAGTCTTGTACCGATAGTGGATCTAGAGCTTTAGCTTAGGACTTTAATATAATATAAAAAAAAAAACTATAGGAGCTTCAGAACGAGTGGGGCAGATCAGGGTCAGCTTAACTACCATGAAGTGCATAAGCCTCGTCCCACCTTAGACTTCACCCTTGGGTTGAAAATGCCAAGTCTAACCGTCTAGAGAATCTGACTTTGATACGTCGAAGCACAAGCTCCTCCTCAAACTCGGCCACCAAGCGCCTGAGCCCTTCACAACGTTTATATTCCTAATTCTTTTATTCCGTTCAGTCCCGGTCGTGCTTCATTCAAGATTCTCCTCATCTAATCAAGTAGTCGTTTTACTCATTGAAAGCCTCATCTAGTTACCCACAGAGCATTTCCTTGGTTTTCATTACCTTATTTTTTGTAGAATCTCCAATATGCTTCGGCCAATATCACCATCTCGGAAATTTTGTAGACTGTGCACCCCTCCGACCTTGCCCTATCGCTGCCGTAGCCCTAGTTGAAGTCGAAATTGCAACTGAGAGCTCATGAGCGAAGCTTCGACGCCCTGACCTTTGTCGAACACCCTCGTTGATGTGCCGATGTTACGTCGTGCCTGTATTTTCGTTTGCGATTTGTCGCAGGTCAGGACATAGGTTCCCTTGGCCGAAGTGAGAACGTATTTAAGAACGATACTTCAACCATCCTTCACATCGAGGGGTAATAGCAAAGGGTTGGAAGGTCTAGTTTCTTTGATCACGATTATAATCTTTAGATTCATAGGATTGCTTCGGAAGGCGATGCGATGATTTTGGTGAGTGCCCCAAGATGAACCCGACTGAGAATAAATTTCCTGGAAAGAATAAGATGGTGGGTTATTAGTTGTTTAACATAAAAATTAGAATGGTTCGAGCCGATCTGTGGTTCTCGTTTGGGGCAAAGAAATGGAAATAGGTGAATCGAAATGTCGTAAAATATCTGTAGGTCGGAGTTTCAATCTTTTTTTTGCATCAGATTTTAATTGCGTATGCAGCTATCTAGCTATGACACAATATCAAAGAAAAGTACAGAAAAGATGGCTCAATTTACAATAGGAGCACTCATGCCTCGGATTTCATTTGCAAGTACCACTGCGAAGTTATGGTGGCTTTTTATTCGCCCCAAGTCAACCCTCATCCGTGAATACCCATCCAGGGAAACGTCTCAAAAACCCTGAGTTATCCAGACATGCCTCCATCACCCATTAACTTTTCTCCGCGCGAACTGTGATGTTAGGTGTCTTGTTCCCAAGTGGAATAGGTGCCCAGGCTACTCTAACTATACCAGAGAAAACCACCAGGAGGCGGACCACGGTACCTTCCATCGTTTGCTTGTGATTATAGTGTCAGCTGCACTCTCGCAACCGAAGACTTGGTACGCACAAAGCTCAATTCGTAAAACTCTTGCTAAAATTCAAAATGACACGCCCGTCGAGTTTGTATCCTTCCTTTGCATGATCTTGTGAACTTGTCCTGATCCCTCTCACGTCCGTCTCAAAGAGCTATTTCCCAGATTTGTGCTCCACGCTTTGCTTCCTCCGTCGGGTGTAAATATCGGCGTGGGCGTGTATTTGGTGGTCGAGGCCAGAGAAAGTCGACGAGAGGTATGGTCATTGGGATGAGGATGTACTAGGTCGTACTTGTAGACTTGATGAAGCTTAAGTGGGATTCGGACTCATTGGGAGTGGAAATTTGACGTGGTGGAGTAATTTGAGTTATTGCCTCGTGGGCCAACTTCTTTGATTTTGCGAAATTTGACTGAACTTGTCTCTGGGAGAATATTTCACTCCCAGGTTCGTAGAGGACACCGCGTACAGAAGTTCAGTCTTTTCCTCCGGAATTTCGATCGAAAATGGTGTATGCACGTTCTCCACATTGTCATCTCGTCTAAAGCTCCCACTTATGAATTTTATCGTGACTTAAAGTCGAAGTCCAGAGGAATTTATTTACAGCTAAATATAGCACATCTTCAATAGGTCCTCGGCCTTTGTCCTTGAAATAACTAGTTATCGTCATACAGCTCTAGTATACCAGGTTCAAACGTGTCGCGTACAGGTGTTTTGTCAGTTCCCTAGTTTATTTATTTAATATATATACATCATTCATTTTCCTGATTTGGCGCCTTGAGGCCCATGCAGGTTTTTATCAGAAGATGTGTACTTTAAGTAGGACGACTCAATTTGACATTTAGAACACTCACACTCAAATTTCATTTGCAGATACCACTCGAGGTTAACCCTTACGGCGTATAACCTCTTCCGTGCATAACCACTACAGGGAAAAGCGTGAAAAACCTGTGGCTATCCGAGTGCGCTTTCATCATCCCACAAGTACGATATCAGCGCGTGAAAGAGTGGTGTATGGGTTTTACTGAATTCGAACATGCTTTCTCCTGTCTCAAATGGGGTAAGTGTTCAAGCTACCCAGTTCTACTTGGGATAGCGGCCTAAATGGTGTACCACTGCACCATCCAACCCTATTATGCCAATATACTATCAGCCAAATCGACGTATCTTATGGGCAGGATGGATCTATTCGTCTGATTCAATTTGCATCTCAATGAAAATAAAAGAGTTGTATCAGCATCACTAGCTACAAGTAAATTAGGTGCCCTGCCGTACACACAGTGTTGAAGCAAGGGTTTTCATCGAATACACATTCCTCTCTTCGCTCATGCAAACCCAGCCCTGTTGATCATTCTAGGCAACTTCTCATGTCTCTTATTAACACGTCCGACCTGGTATTTTCCGAACAAGCAAATCATAACTTTGGAAAGGTGCTGGGCGATCTCAAGCGCTCAACTTTTTCCATTCGAAACCGTCTAGCATCAATATATCAGGATGCAGATTTTGCTCACAAGATCTCAACTGTCTACTGTAGGCCCCTTATAGCAAATGAAAGATGCGGTAGCTGGTACGTACCTCCACAGAGAAAGTGTGGAAGTGTATATTTCAAAAGCACCGACGGGCACAACGGCGTTTGGCAGTTTAGTAGTAGAAGGTTAAATCTCCACTTACTAAAGATAATAGCAACACACGACGGGTGAGTAAAATCTCCAATTCATTAATCGTGCGGCTGATTGTGAAATACAGGTGTATCATTGTCGACTCGACAAGACGTGGTAAACGTAAGATAAAAAAGGGAGACATTGAGTAATTTCTAAATATTGCAGGAATGCCAGATGCTTTGAGCAAAACTATACCCATCTGGTGCGCGGTTATCAACCAGTATTTCTTTCCCAAAAAGGCGGAATGGCATTCTTTACACACGCCACCCCAATCTGTATCGCCATCGGAACATGCACAGATCTCTGCACTTCTTCCATCATTCGTCAAGACCCTAAGAGCTCTGGATGTTACAACTACTGGTCTAGGGCAATCATTATTGAAGCCTCTTCGTCCACTATGGATCACTCCAGAATCAGCAATTCCCGAAAACTGCATGGATTTCCCCGATTTCCACCCAGTTATATGCTGTACTGTATCCAAGCGCACTTCAGGTAGTGAATTTGGCCATGGAGTATACATCCAAGGTGCAGGAGATGACACCGAAAACTGGGCTCACCGCCTCACACCAAGCATATTTTGGGGAAACACTCAAATATTGCTTTCTGCTGCTGATAACGAACTCCCACAGCTCATTGAGCAACTTGTCGTCGAAGATGACAAGAGTGAAAAATATGAGAGCCGTGAACTGCATCGTGTTCATCCGACCTCACATCTCTTCATAACTAGCATATCTGCGGTAAGAACCCTAAATTTAAAATCAAACTGCTGTAAAATCCTCCTGCTTCCTGAAGTATGCGAGAAAAAGATATCAGAAAGTTACCTGGAAGTTGGTATAGGCCAACACAAGATTGGGAGTAGAAATTTACGTAAAGACCTTTCAACAATAATTGAGTTTGTGAAGAATTTTCTTCATAGAAAAATTCTAGTGGATGGTGTTGAAAAGACAAGTATATCAATAATTATTGCTTGCCAAACTGGAACGGAGCTTTCAATTGGTGTAGGACTAGCTATTTTATGCTTATTTTTTGATGAAAAAGGAGCACTACAAAATGAAATGAGGGATAGAACCTTTATAAACAAGGATTTCATTAGGGATAAGCTTGTATGGTTAACAACTTCAATGCCACACGCAAACCCAAGCCGGGCAACTTTGCAGAGTGTGAACAGCTTTCTAATGAGCCGTCCTACATTATAATTTCAATTTAATATAGCCCGGAAATCCGACTAATTTTCCTATTTGTGTTTTATATACCTCTCGCACGAAACTATCGCGCTCTTTTGACCAACTAATAGCTACCTTTTACACAAAATTACAATCAACCACCTTTCGTGACTAGAAGCTCCAAAAGATACAGAAATAGTAGTGTCTCTGTGTGAAGAGACTTCACATCTGTTGATCACAATTATGGGTCCAAAAATGAATTTATATTTTATATAAGAAGGAGAATGACTACGACGTGCGCGCGAGATGCTTTTTCCCCAACGAGCGCGTTTCCCTATTACAATAGCGCGCTCTTGTTCATAGCTGGAGATGGATATTTCCGGATCCACAAACAAGGCTACAGCGTGTAACTCTCTGTCACCATAGGTATCCCTAAGATAATTACCAGGAGAATAACATTACTTGAGTCTCATATGTGTACGTGCTACTAGTAACCTATTTGACACCGAGTATTGTGCTGACTACTATGTTAAGACCGAATTTTTGGGAAATTTTATCAGAGCTTTCACAGTTCGAATCCAGAAAGCAAATGTGCATTTGTATGATTGAAAGGTAAAGCTATAATTGATCTATGGAGAAGCAAACTACCTGCAAGTCTCCCGTGCTACTTATACACATCCAGAGATATCTAAATCTAGCCTACGTTTACATTGGCAATGAAACTGACTTTAAGTTTGTTCTGCCACACGGGCAACGCTTCTAATACTCTTGACACTATCATTTACATAGCCTTGGTGGCGATAACATATTTGTTCTATTCTATTGGTAATCCTCGAAGTGATAGAACATATAGGTTGCCTTCCATAGCCATCGAAGGCTGCAGGACTAATCGGCTCACAAGCCGTCACAAGAGCTATGTGACTGGAAAACCTCTGATGTTGAACTCTGAAATTATATCTTTGGAATTAAATGAAGATCCAAAATAACTGTCTTCCACAAGAAGACGCGCAGTATCCCACGCTGCCTATTTCAGTCATTTGACAATACAAATCTTGTTTTTGCTCGTTACTTACCCGTCCTCCATCTTGAAAACCTACCATGCTACAACATGGCGGGAATATGAGCCAAAGAATTAAAAACCAGCGGTCTTGAAGCGTTGGGCAAGCGGTAATGGCATCAAATCTTGAAGACAGCGGTGCAAATCTAGTTCATGAGGACAAGAATGTCGAAATCGTGCCGCTACACCAAAAGAAACAAGGCTAGTTTATTTGAGTAAGGCTGAAGAAGATAACATGCCGAACATAGGTGATGTTATTAAGGCCACTAAGGCTTTAAATTCTCACAAGGACTGAATTAAGATGCAGTCAAAGCAACTTCTGATTGTCGAATGAATGCTGACCTTAGAAGAGGTGGTGAAGAAAAGTCTTGTGCCTTTCGCCCAAAGAGCGATTCCATCGATAGCTTAGGAGTCGCCAGTCCGAAAGACGCACGCGTCAGCTGTTGCGCCTCCGTTGGCGTAAGCAGTGGTCCTGTTATGAATAGAGGTAGCAAAGGACCCGCAGCCTACGCAGTCCAACAATTAAGAAGCAAACGAATAAAGGTGTTTGTGCTTTTGTCGTCCCAGGGAGACGCGGCTATCAGCTCGACTCAACCATAGAACTATTACATATGAAGGCATAATTTTTGTTCGTCGATATTTGCAGAGTCCTACTGAGAAAAAACACAAAAGGGGTAGAAAATCCATCGAAATGACATTTGATTTAGAAGTTTGTATAAAGACTATGACAAGAATTTTAGGATTAGCTATATCCAGAATTAGATGGACTAAAGTCAGAAAGCTACACCGGCGAGCAAAAACAAATGTACATATAAAGACTTTGATTATTCTGATTTTCTTCCCGGAGACCCTTTATGAACAAGTAGTTCCAAACGGAATCGTCCTTGATACTATGTAATTTACTGCGCAGGTGTAGCCTCCCAAGTTTTAAGCTAACAGTGTTTTAACTGCAGCCAGTAGGGTCGTACGTAGGCTTCGCATAGTAAGGCAACCCGGTGTGGTGAGTGCGCTGGTGCTCAACAGACCCAGGACTGACTCAGAAAAAGGGTTCCTTGCGCTAACTGCGAAAATAATAGTTTTCATTGTACAGAACATCCGGTCGGAATTCTCTAGCGGCTAGAATTATAGCTTACAATCGTCAAGAAACTTAACGTTGAGGGACAGCACCGCCAGTGGCAAAAGCTAGTATCGGGATACTCAGGTGGTATTCATATCACAAGCTTTCCATCGCAGTAATAACGATTGGTGGTTAATATGTATCTGTATTCTTGTCTGTCTAACCAGAGGAAACACGTTTATGCAGCAGTTATCCTTCTCTCGTAACGCTATTTCTAAACAGGTAACTCATTACTCATCAAAATAATTAGTCATCATTTCTAAGACAATACATGATTGGTCATGAAGTCATTAGATCATTTGATAGTTAGTGATGGCTGGGGCTTTGCTTTTGTCATCACTTAGATGTGTGGAATATCAAGCTTTTTTCTCGATGTGAATGATAGTACATAATTTTCCGCTAACTTGGTTTAGCATAGACAAATAGTTGGATCCGTAAAAGAATATCTCCGAGACTTAAGTGATCCTGCACTACCAATAATCTAGCAAAATTCATCCACTCAACTATCGCAAAGCAGCTTCTCAGTGTCAGAGGGTTTTGAGTCCCAATGAATCTAATGGCACCCAACCAAACAGATTCATACAAGATGGTGTGTGTGGGTTTATTGTGCTACTTAAGTCTATGACTTTTTTAACACATGGGGCTCCTCTCTGACCCAGGCCACACCTTGTACAGTGCTCCTATCCTCTTTTGTTACCTGTGAGATCAGTGATATATTCCCCTTGATGAATAGCCATTCAGCTCAGTGTTTACCCGTGGAATTCAGCCACCTTTTCCACGGAACCTTCTACCCAAAAAAAAATGGTAGCAATGGAAACTGCGTGCGCGGGAAAAAGTCTCAAAAAACCTGCAGCCCCAGCCAGGCGAGGTCTAGACATCGGAACCATATGAGGTGCGCATATTCATGTATATCTCCCTTCTTTGTAACAGTCGAGGCCGACTTGATCAAATCCACCATCTCTGCATCGGGTGCTGGCTACGCTCCGGAAACTCATTAAATGGCTTGTTGTGAATATCGTGAGCATGACTTGTAAATGTCTATTTACGACAGATACAAGGTCTATGATAGATATCTTGGCAGGGGCGTCAAACCACCACGCATGACGAGTTTGAGGCAGAGTCAAATATGTTTGGGTGAAGCATCCAGGTCAGGAAGTCGCAGCCAAGGAGTATCATATATACTTAGCATTGTGTCATAGTTGTGAACCTAGGGTCTAGTGATACGTAGGCAACGGGAGATGTAAATGAGTCAATGAGTCTCAGTTTACGATCAAGTAGTACTGGCGTAGTCATGTGGGATAAAGGCTAGCACAAGAGACTTTTATATGATATAGCGATATCTTTATGTTCAGATAGAAGTAACAATAACAATAAGCAAGCAGTCAATCGAATATTATCGGGATTCATTATTCATATCATTCTAGTATCATCAATTACACGATAATATTCCAATATGGCTTCTCCTCCATGATCAAGGATTGGTGATGAGAAGGGCTTCGACCTTAGCATCTGATCTGATCATGGTTAGCTTCATGATATTGGTGCTATGGGGATACGTTGAAAGATGAAGACGATACAGACCGCACAAGCGATTGGAAATTCTCGTCGAAGTGAGGAATTTGTTACTCAATCTCGGCTCTACAGACTCTACAGTGAGAGCTGGAAGTTTGTGGAGGACACCACTGACGGGTGTTGAGAATAGTCCCCCGAGATGCCCTAGTGATTTAGGAGCATCGCAACTGCACATTTTGTGTGCGTCGACGTGCTTATAGCGTCTGTGGTAAGAAGCAAAGTCACCATGCCCGGAGCGGGCAGCAAAATGGTGAGCCGCAAGAGAACGAGTTACGAAAAGCTTGCGCGGGCATTGTTCGATGGTGTTAATTCCAAGTGCTCAATATGAGGTTGGGGCTTCGAATGTCCAGAATCCTTCGACTAGGGAGCTTGGTAACGAGTTTGACCAGTTTTTAGTAGAGGCAAAAGTTGGGTGTGTGATTTTTTTGTATCAGATTTTAATTGCGTATGCAGCTATCTAGCTATGACACAATATCAAAGAAAAGTACATGATAGGTGATTCAATTTACAAGAGTACTCATGCCTCGGATTTCATTCGCAAGTACCACTGCGAAGTTGTGGAAGCTTTTTCTTCGCCCCAAGTCAACCCTCATCCGTGAATACCCATCCAGGGAAACGTCTCAAAAACCCTGAATTATCCAGACATGCCTCCATCACCCATTAAATTTTCTCCGCGCGAACTATGATGTTAGGTGTCTCCTTCCCAAGTGGAGTAAGTGCCCAGGCTACTCTAACTATACCAGAGGAAACCACCAGGAGGCGGACCACGGCACCTTCCATCGTTTGATTGTTTCTATAATGTCAGCTTTAGGGGTGTGGTCAATAGTGGAGGTTAGAGTAGGGCTGCTCTGGCCGTGGCATTTGCCTGTTTGTTTTCTAAAACGCCGGCGTGGCCTGATATCCAAAACAGTGAAACTCGAGGGAACCAGGGGTTGTGTTTTGTGGATAACTTAGAAGTGCGAGTGATATCTGACAAGATTTGTCATAGACTAAGGTATTAGTTCGGGATTCTAGCTATAACTGAGGACAAGGGACAAGAGAAACTAGGACAAAAGGCAGGGTCAATGGATGACGGTAAACAAGACGTGACCCTTTATATAGGCTCTACCCAACCCATATATACATCATAGTAACCAGAGCAACTACGGCCTTCAAGGGGTGCGCCTGCTGCTATTCTATTACTTCAATTGTAACCCATAGCAACCATTGTAACCCGGTAAACGCTCTAAGATGAGAGAATATTCAGATGTAGTGTAGGGAAAGAATATGAGGGTGCTGCTCTATCCTCAGTTCCTGACAAAAACACACTTATTTCGCTTGTAAACTTAGAAGACTATATGTATTTATTACGTATATTCGCACCTTGACTAGTAAGCAATTCCACGTGATCAGTGGTTACTTAAATATCCTTTGACAGATATCTCAATGAAGTACTCTTGATTACGCAACCCGCCACTACATCAAGAATGAATCATGGTCTTCCAAGTATATTGATTAGACCCACCCATTGACCTAGACGCCCTCCAAAACTTCCTTTCAATTCAAAATCTCTCGTACGATGACCCTCCTGAAAACTAAATCCTCGGTTCCATTCAACGGTGTCTCGAAGGCGCTCAATTAACAGCCTCTAGAGCTCGTAAAGCTGAAAAATTATTTGGTTCACTAGCCTGACTTCTTGACGAACATTGTTCTTCTCACGCTCGAGCTATTCTATCAGAATTTTAAGCTCAAGCCCTCTGTAACTGTACCTCAAAATTAGCAACTATTGCAGCTAAGCATTTCAACGCATGCATGCACGGTACCTCAACTATCGAGAAACCCAGCCCTGTGAAGACAGCAAAACTAAACGCCTGTCACGGATTCTAGGACAGGTGCTGGAGCAACTATGTGGTTGATGGTAGTAGATAATAATTCTAAGGAGAGAACTACTACAAGATCTATCTACACATGTATATATACAAAAGAGCCTCATGTTCTACGACGTCATTGCACTATCAATTGAGGAGTTTGTGTCCGATCTCGTATATTCCCAGCCGATCGCTTCTCACCGACAAGTGGTGCCATGTTGAGCTGCACTGTTGAATTGGATGCTATGCAGATTCCGATGCTCCGATATTAGATCGATCGATCGTGCGCACCCTAAATCGGACCAAGCCTATGTTAGCCAACATAGGCTACAGGAACCAGCCGTCACAACGCCTCCAAAAGCTATGCGGGCGCTGCCAAACGAGGCGCACAGCAAACCCCTCCCCCCGCAAAGAAGCTAAATGCTCACGTACGAACCGCAAACACCAAACCAGACGACAGATTGTTTGTCCGCCTCTCCTCCAACAGTCCTCTACGCACCGCATCGGGCTATGCGATACAAATGCACTTGAAGTCTAAGCTTGGCAGTCAAAGCCAACTTCTATCAAATGTTATGTCAACAAAAACAGGGTTTGCTCTCCGCCCGAGCGCTGGTAACGCTGATGCCTTAAACGAGAAACTGGTAACAGTTGGTCTGTTTGGGACTGCACCCATTGAGAAAGCGCCGCCCTAGACGTCCTACAGGATTAAGAGTGTCCCTCGATTTTACGGGACAATAAACCAAAACTTGCAATACTGCCTCGAACCAGTCACGACCGAAGCCGTAACAGCTGCTGTAGCAA
Organism: Blumeria graminis f. sp. triticale; assembly: GCA_905067625.1. Lineage (NCBI taxonomy): Eukaryota > Fungi > Ascomycota > Leotiomycetes > Helotiales > Erysiphaceae > Blumeria > Blumeria graminis. Next base: position 1,232,197 of record LR898468.1, read on the forward strand.
CAGCAGCTAGCGCTACCCCCGTCTCCTTACTCCCGTCCCAGGATAATGAGACAAATATAGACAGCCCAGATATAACCTGGATTGTCTGCTTTCCTCAAGACCATAGCCGTCTTTCACACATTCTCTATCTCTTTGGATGCCGCACCGTCACCCGAATCCTTCCTAAACGCTCGTCAGAAGTACAGTGCAGGACGTGCTGGCTTTGGTACAACAGCCGCGCTTGTTTCCCTGCCCCAAGATGCCGTCTTTGTGGGTCTACTCAACACACAGAGAAGGACCACAATAACCTCTGCGTTGCACCAGCTGGATACACCTGTTCACCGTGATGTATCCACTGTCACGGCCCTCGTCCAGCAGACTACCCAACTTGTTAGCTACGGCCACAACCTTCTAATCCACCAAGGACAAAATCACAGGTTATTGCCATCTGGAAGATCTTCTCTGAGACACGCATCCGCTGCCAGGTAGAAGCAGGATACGTTAAACATTCTGACACTACCCAGGGCCTCAGCATCTCTCATACAGTACAGCGCACTGGCTATCCAACAGTTTTCCAGGGAGTAGTACAATCAATAATCGCAGCCGCAGGCAAGCGGACTCCTTTCTTAAACCTTTTCGAGATCTTGAAGACATCGGCCGGAGCGTCAGATAATCAGATGGAACTTTGAAAAGATAGAAGTCAACGTGGAAAACTTTCAGCTTGCTTTATACCAGTTCATTGTCACGGCTCGAGTGTCGATGCGGGAGCAATCAGATATACGAAGGTAGTTTATTATTTTCTCTGTGTCTATCTATACAAGTCCTACCTCAACTATTTATACACTTACTATACTATCTGGAATATTCTTCTCGCCTGTAACCAGTTTCTAGTATTTTCCCCTGAGGCTGGTTCGCAGTCCTACTACTAGTTACTAGAAATTTCTAGTGACGTCCCGATTGGTCTATGAAAGAGTATTGAGTTTCGAAGATATGTAAAGCACGTGATTGATATCATGTGACACTGAATAATTACCGGCTCACTAGCTGTTACATTTATTTTGTACTAACTTACCCTCTCATTTGTGGGCATTGCGTTTACACTAAAGGGGTTTATCTTTATTTTTTATTTTTCCAGCATATATCTTTTCCATCATTTATCATTGTCGTATCTTAGTCATCGGATACTCTCTTTAATTATCAATCAGGTCTCACCTGCCTTGGCTAGGGAGTCGTAGCCTTCTGACAACTGAGGCAGTAAGCCTTAGCGTCCTTTGCCCATTTGGGTTTTAGACAAGACGGGCATAGGCCCGTTTCTAGATAAACGTTAAACACAAAACAAACAAACAACATGTGTGCTTATACAGCAGGATACCAGCTGAATTCAGGGTATCTGCGAACTAGTCTTTCGCTCTCAGCGGAGATAAGAAAAAGTCACCTTTTTTTTTTTTTTTTTTTCATCTGAAAAAGTCACCTGGAAGATGTGGCAGGAAAGGGAACGGGCGAGAAGCGCGGGATCCGGACCAAACAGTATTTCTTCCAAATTTGATTTCAGTTTTTGATTTATGTTTTTGATGTTAACTTCTACAATTTCAGTAGAAGTTCATGCGGTTGGAATGAGTTGGACCTGTACGCAGTGATCCTTGCCGGCTCCACCGGTCCTTGACCCAATGTGGAAAAGATAGCGTTAGCTTAGGACCAAATGTAAATATAAAATAAATAAACATGTATGCTTACGCAAACAGTCGACCCTCCTCCGTAACTACCCAACAAAGAGAAATTCAAAACCTTAAATAATAAAAGCATGCCTTCGTCATCAATACATATTAGCGTCGTGAGAAATGTAGTTGAGTTTTGCCGGATTCGAACCAGCGATCTACTGTCTCGAGTGGGATATGTGTCCAAGCTATCCAGACTCTACTTGGCAGACCGGCCAAGACGATGTACCACCGCACCATCAAACCATGGCAGTGTTTATAGTCTCGCCAGCACACTCGCAATCGAAATCTTGACACGCACTAAGCTCAGTTTGTAAAATTCGGCACCTGTTAGAATCTAGAATAATTGGGACTATCAAGTAGGCCACGTTGTTGGTACACACGTGAGTACAAATTCTGTACTTGGTTTCACTTCGGTAGTTGTTTGAATCAATGCGCTCTACGACCTCAATGACTGAGGGGTCATTACAATCTTAATAGTACCCAAATTAGAAGGTTCAACCCTTCAATAGTGTATCCAAAGTTGGAATTTTCTCTTCCACTTATCAAAAACTCTCTCACGCCTTTCATGAAAGGTTTGCCTCTCGGATGAGTGCAACACAATCTGTGTCCTCCGGCGGACATTGATATACTTGTGGGCGTGAAAGTAGTGGCCATTAAAGTTCAAAGACTAATCAGACGAGAGGCGTGGTCATTGAAGTAAGGATGTACTGGTTTGTACTTGCAAATTTGTGGCTTTAGCTGGAACCAACCAAGTCGGAAGTATGATATCTACTTGATTAGGAGTACTGAATGATTGACTTGTGAGCCAGCTCACTCGGGTTTTCGAAACTTTACTGAACTAGGCTCTGGGAGAAAATGCATTCCCTGGTCCGTAGAGGATACTGCGTACAAGTGTTCAGTCTATGCCATCCTAATGTTGCTTTGACATTCTGGCTAGTAGTGCCCTTTTATCTATCTCTGTCTATTCCTCCCCTTTGAGTCTTATTGTAATTATTGTCAGAGAAATAGATCATGTCCTAGCAATTGGCAAGTACAGCCTCTAGTATCGGATTACACGACTCACTTGGTCACGAGCCGTGCACTATCTGGAAGGTACATTTGTCCAACAGTATTCACTGAGTAACGTAAGCGGCGAGTTGTGGCGAAGATCTGTCGAGTGAAGGAAAAGTTATAATTAGAAGACTCAAATCATTGACAAATTACTTCTCAGTTACACGAGAGAATGAAACACATTTAGTACAGAGTAGATTAGTGGATTACAGTTTGGTGGATGGGGACTACTATAAGACCCAACTCATATCACCACTGTGGGATATCAATTAAATACTTAATCTACGCCTTAAATTTGATGTGCAGTCTCTCTTATCAAGTTATACAAGTGATTAGAGCTCGTATATTTTAATAATTATTCCCAATAAAACGCTTAGGTTTCCTTCTGAGCTCAAACAGCTGTCAAGCCGTAAAAGGCTTTCACTGTAGTGTCTACACAGCCGAGATTGAGCAACGCCCTCCTCACTTTGATGAGGATTCCTAAATGCTCTTGCAGTATGAATCGACTTCATTTCTAAGTACTTTTACTTAGCACCATCAATATGTAGCTAAATTCGATCAGATAAGATGGTAGAGTCGAATCCCTAATCATCATCCATTTACTATTCTTGGTCATGGAGGAGAAGCCATCGGATGAGTTTCCGGTGCGTACCCAGCCACCGATACGGCGATGGTGGACTGAATGACTAAAGCATACTTGGATATCCAAAGGTTCGAAACTTCCCTCTCATGATTATTCATGAACGATGCTGGACTGTTCGTATCAGCAAACATAACTGATAACGGTATTTGCAAATGAAACTTGGAGTATATTTATCTCTAAAGCCAAAGGACTTATGCAAAAGCTCGAAAAGACGCTGATCATATTTCATGGCTGATTTTTGAACACAAATTTAATGAATCAATAAAAAACCTATAATCTGCTTAGTACTTTCATTCAATCTGACTGATACCATAACATTGTCTTTATAAGACCTAAAAAGTAATTCAGAATTTCATATCTCAAGATCTTTGCTTAGACTCTATTTGTATGTATATATGCAAACTGTGTCATGGTAAGTATTTGCAGCCGTTTAAAGGATCTAGGAATTATAATTTTTGCAACAGGACCAATATATATTTTAAGAAGGACTATATCAAGTCCTACCATTGCTTTTAATTTAATAAGACGAAAGTTGGGTCTATTATTATAGTGAATTTAATAGATATTTTCCATGCTATTCATGGGGTGTTTTGGACATGCAGGCGGGCGGGACTAGCGACTCGCTCGGGCTTTCATACATTACGTTGAATAGAAAATCGAAGAATAATTCCTGAGGCGTACATATGAATGAGATTGTCAAGTATACTGTTAATTTAAATCTTACATAAAACTAATAGGATCATACTCTGATTCATTTAAAATGTCCCTGAATTTTCTGTAACACAGCTCTCCGCTTAAGAGCGCAGCACAACACAATCCCTTCGACCGATAGATCAATGGAAATTTACCCCATTCGTTCCTGCTCTATGTGTATAATTATCGAGTCCAAGTCTATTTTGCGCTTCTAAGATCGCACAGGGCACATTCGTCAGGTATAAAGTTTAGGTCACTCAATATGAGGCACTTGATTGGCCCTAACGCCGTTAACGATCTCATAGAATACACGCGATTTGCTCACTTAATCTTTTAGGTCATATTGACAACATCATCCTAGAAGGAAAAGCTGTCCAAATTTAACTCACTTCGCCAAGTGCATCATACGCGCTTATCATGGTAGCTCAGATTTCCATCTCTCCTGCTAGTCTCAAATTGGAAGATTAACTCTGCCTTTCTCGTTATGCTGCTTTCAACATGCTAACCACATCTTCTACGATATCAGGGAAAACGCAAGGCCGCTGCTAAGAAACCCACTGGTCCGCGCAAGAATGAACCTCTTCCTACTGTTTTCCCATGCCTTTTCTGTAACCATGAAAAGAGCGTTATGGTTAAGCTGGACAAAAAAGCAGGTGTGGGATATTTGAACTGTAAGGTGTGTAATCAACAATTTCAATGCGCAGTGAACTGTGAGTGATCGTATTTAATTTATGCCTTGCCAGTTTGGCTAGTTTAATTTGACCTGGCATTTAGGCAGGTTCTGATTTATTAATATTGCACTATAACAGTAAATATTACTAACAATTCTGGATTTTTAGATCTTTCAGCTGCGGTAGATGTCTACTCTGATTGGGTCGATGCCTGCGACGCTGTAGCTAAAGAAGATGGAGAAGAGCCTGAACAAGTACAAACGAGCAGTCGACCAAATGGCGGTGCAACTTCATCCCGGACTACACCATTAAAGAAAAAGCAGGTCGGTGAACAAGGGGGAACGAGTAATTCGAATATCAGTTACAGTAATCTTCATACAAACCAATCGATGTTAGCATACGATGATGATTATTGACTTAATATATTACGAACAGGGAAAGGGGTTTAAGGATTGGTAAGTCCAAGACGACTTCTTTGGGGTTATGTGGGCGTTCTGGCGGAAAGATACAACGAGAAGAGTTTTAAAAAATGACACGAACTGTTGCCCAATTACTGTGGACATGGTTTTTTGGCTACACACATTACCTTTTAGCCAACATCCTACGATCCATCAATGGCATGAATGAATTTGAATAAGATATTGCATCTCTTCGTGAAATCTGAGGAAAAATACTACAATGGACACCATGGTGTATATCTACAAGGTATAGAATCGATCACCGAAATCCCCCAGGCCTGGGATAATTAATCTAGTTTATAAATGTTAGCCGTATCGTCACCCTTTATTTTACTGACTTGCTTTTTATTATTTAGACCCTAGAATATATCAGTAGAAAACCTTTGGAATCACGGATGAAGGAACAGACCTGATCAATAAATGCTGTAACTATCCGTAGCTTCGGAAATTTACTAGCGAAGCTTTCAATTCCCTCGGGACTAGCTATCAAGTTTAAGAATAGTATTCTCTCTTGGGATACGCCGCGTGAGATCAGGACTTCAACTGCCATAGTCGCTGATCCACCTATTCGAAGCATTGTTATCAGTAGCCTCTTATTTTTGACTCAAAAAAACATGATATCTTGACTTACCGGTAGCGAACATGGGGTCTAACAGTAGAACCCATCGACTAGCAATATCTTTGGGCAACTTGTCATAAAAAAGCCTAGGTAGGCTAGTTTCCTCGTCGCGTTGTATAAGAATCTTACCAATACGTACACTTCGACAACAATCACGTAGCCCTTGTTCCATGGCTTCACCTGCTCTCATGATACTCACACCACATATTTTTCCTTGGAATTTGACACCTTCATACGTTTGACCAACAGGCGTAGTAACAGAATGTTCTATCACTGGCAGATGATTCAAGCCTTCTTCAACAAGCAATCGGATTATGCGGTTGCTGTAGAATATAAAATCTGCGCGGGCTGTTGATTGGTCACGGATTATACTGGGTTTGGGGTTGATCAGTGGTTCGGTGCACTACCTAAAACAAAGAATTAGAACTCACGTTAAAAGGGCGATAAGCTGTGGTGTTTGGGGTAACGTGTGAACGTTTTCGAAATGCATAGGTATTGAGACTGTGGCTGTAGGTTTTTGTAATGGGTGCCTGTAATCCGGTCCAACACACATCTTATGAGATACGGGGTCCATTTTTGTGATTAATGTAGGACTGAGATCTATCGTTTATGTGACATGTAAATTGAAGAAATAACCTCTTAAAGACAAGTTCTCGTATCTACTAGTTACTCTAACTTTCTTAAAATCAGTATTAAAAAGTTGAGCTTTGTGTACCAGGTTCGGATAAGGCTCTTGTTCTTTAGGCTACGACAATTGAAAAAATATAAGAGCCTTATAAACCAAACAATTTGACCTGGCCGAAGTTTGACACACTATTAGAACTTGATTGCACTTTGATATTGACGAAAGCTGAGGACGAGTACGTACAGCTGGGTAGATGTCAGTTGATGCGAAGAAACGGCATGTTAGGTTCCGATGCCTGGTCTGACTAAGCTGTCTAAACAGTCTGGGCTAGTTGCGGCTACCTATAACACATTTCGTGCCTTGTCCAGTAAATATTGTCTTAACCCAATCAGACAGATATGGATTCTCTATTTGTGGAATTGAGCGTGTTTGGTATTTTTGTTTAATTTTGAACTTATCTAGGAGAAATTTGAAGACTGATAACACCCAAGCCTCATGTGTTACACTCAACTTCCGGAGTCTCTGAGATAAATCAGTTAGACTAAAGCTCGACGATGAAAGATAGGTTTCTTCAGGTGCATCTCGACTTCTCTATTCAATCGTTTCTCATGTCTTACTTATGAATACTTTGCCTTCTCAATTGTACAACCAATCGCAAATAAGTCGTATAAGCCGCAGGCCCTCGAACAACATTTGATTCAAAGCAGAAACCTTGAATACAACTCGAAGAATGGCCGCCCTTCAACCCCATCCTGATAAGAAAATTCCGGCACGAAAAAAAATAATCACATACGGAAAAGTTACGAGGAAGAGAATTTCTTGTAATGCTTTTCACTCGAATTCACAAGAGCCAGATAAAAAAAAAGATGAATATGTCAGGACTGAATCTCCGACCTATACAAATGAATATTCTTTAGAGGCTTCACCGAAAATTAGGGCTTGTAAGGACGTTTATGATGTATCTAGCGACGACAATGATGATGACAACGAACACACATCTCTTTCTCGGCATGGATCCACTACACGAAAAAATTTAGCTATGGAAAAAACTGTGGCTGAAAAGTTGAAGTGCAAAAATATAGAGAATTTGGAAAAAAAGGCATCGAGGCCCCCGAGGACTCCTGCTTCTAAGAAAAATTTACGAAAAATATCAGACTTAACTCCTCAGTTTTTTATCGGAAAAAATGAATGTCTCTTATCTATATCACATCAACGAGATGCAAAGGAAGCTGTTTCGAAGATTGATCTCCCTCTCAAGTCCGGATCAAACGCCCAAAGTACGAAATCAAATCCTATCAGCGCGTGCGATATGGGTGTGAGTGTTTCTAATCTCAATTCTAAACATGAATCCACAGAAAGGAAGTGCCAAAAATATAATTCAGGAATTAAGCTTTTGGAATCAACTACTTCAGTATCAACGGGTAATGAAACAAAATTTGCTGCAATCTCTATCAACCAGCAATCTTATGATTTTTTGGACCAAAATCTCGAAAATGAGCGACAGTGTTTAGCTCCAGATAATACCGAAAGGTGTAAGAAGAAGCTTAAATATTCACCAAAAGACACGAAACTTTCCACATCTTCGACCAAGTGTTTGCACACCACGCAGCATGTTAGAAATATATCCATAAACACTCGCGCTATTTCAAGGGTTAAATTGTTTGATGACAAAATTACCACGTCACTGAACCATATGACTCCCAACGCACAACAATCACCAAGGCCTTCATCAAGTCGAAATTTATTTCCAATGGAACAGAGAGAAGAGTTATTGCTACCATCACAGGATACTGTCAAACAGATACCAGATGAAAGTCAAAATATTTTGTCCGAAAATGATCAGGTTTGGTGCGATCTAATAGAATTTGCCAAAAGAAAAGACGACAAAGATTCAGACCGGAACTTGAATACAAAACAATCAGATGTAATCATCAAATCTTCGGCTAAACTATGTTCTGCGAAGAAGTCTATGCGGGCTGACAGTCTATCTCCGAAAAAAACATCCATATTTCGCAGGCGTCGACTGATAGATTCTCTAGTTGAACAGAGCAGTAACTTCACGCTCCAAGGACACTTATCTGAAGAATCTGAAGCTGAATCAGATGCCTCAAGTATTTTTGATTCTGCTTTCAATATTGACGAACCAAGTAACGATAGCTTTGAATCGACTCAAACTGAGTCTCAAGTTGTTTTTTCAGATAAAAAATCTTTATCTTCATCTCAGGTAACTGAATCAAGGTTTACCTATAGCCGCCAACGATCGATGCTAGCTGAGGAAGACCCAATGAAGGATCTGATTATTGATTTTCCCTTAGCGCATAATAGCTCAAATCCAAAAAAAAACCGTCGGGGCTCAATTCCAAAACTACAACCAATATCTGGTTTTGAAGAAGAAGAAGATGATGATGATGATGAAAACAGTCAAACATTTACAAAAAACGTCCACGAGCTGCGCAAGTCAGGAGCTAATAAACGCTTTGTAGATCAATGTACTGACTTCTTAGATCGAATTGGGTCCCCTAGCAGTGTTAATAGATCTATTAGGCGCTCTGGGCTCCTAGACCTAGCTTACAAGATGATGGACAAAAATTTCGCGCAACAGCTCCGTGTGAATAGTATTGAGCAACAGCTATTTGTACATCTTGATACAGAGACAGATATTATATCTGGGTTTTTAATGATGTCTATACTTATATCTATTTTAACGGAAGGACCTATACCACATCTTATTTCCCATCTATGTCTCCAAGGCATAACAAAGCTAATGATTTATCTTATGAACTGTGAGCTAGAGATTGCTATTGTATGTAAAGAACGGAAGACCAATTTATCCAAAAGTGTACAGTCTCTTATTTTACAACATCATGCTGATCTTCTTCAATCAGCCGTTTGGGGGGAACTTGAACCGGTAGCTCTCTCGACCCGAATAGTTGCTCTCAAATGTCTGGAAATGATGGTTATCCAAACGCGAGAAACTAATAGTGCAAATAAAATATTTTGTGACACTCTAACCACCACACTTTTCACTATGCTGCGATCAGCATCTTACGATGAAACGTCATCTCATCTCAAAACTCTCAAATCTACTGAATTCTCTCTAATCGTGGCAATAATTCAAGCATACTCTACACTTGCTAGTCCAATACTCGACGAGTCTACTTGGATCCGGGAGTATATACCTATTATCGCCGATGTTCTTGAAATAAGTATTTCCCGACTTCCCGCATTACTTGGTACCCATCTTCTTCTTCTTAAAATTACCTTACAGGTTACAAATAATAACCAAACAGCTTCAGATATTTTCGCTCGTCCCTCACTAATACTCAGGATCTCCAAGACTATAGTGTCGCAATTTGACGCAATCTATAGCCAACTTACTAGTGAAAAATTCTTGGAAACTGTTGATCATCTTTCACTGTTGCTTGGTATTCTCATGAACTTTTCGGAGTGGAGCTCCAGAACTAGGGATTGTCTACAGGGATTTCAGCATCAAGAAAAAGATCCCTTGGAAAGCATGTTATTAATATTTGAAGAGCAGTCAGAAAATATTTCTCAGGTAAGTCTCCTCGATTTTATGGAAATTATTATATTATCTGAAACTGATTTCCCTCTACTATAGGCCGAATCAGAACAAGAAACACTTAAAAACGTATTGCTCGGTTATTTGGCTGTAACCCTAGGTTTCTTGTCTCAGCATCCAATGATAGACGCTAGGAGTTTAGCTCTGAAAAGCAAGCTGATATGTTGTATCGAGGAATTTATTTCTATTCACCGGCTCGCAGATCTTAAAATGGCGGAAAATAAGGATTCTTCTCCCGATGAGCTTGAAGAAAACGGCTTACAAGTTGAAGGCCAGACAGAACTAACGGAGAGATTAGAACGATTAATCTGCCGATTGAAGTTAGAGTAGTACAAGAACTTGATAGAGCGTTGTCAATTTAAGGATCATTCCGCCGAAACGAGTTGTTGGATTTCTTCTAATGAGCAAAAAATTCACTAAGCCTGTAGTAATTGGGATACATTTATTCAATGAATATCGGGACTGACCAATCGATTACTTCCGATTGCTTAGGATGGGCAAAGTAAGCTTGTCGAAGAGAATTTAATAAGGGTAGCCAGGCCGTTTTGAACGAGGGCTGCAGGGGATAAAAAGAATCCACTTGTGATACATAGATAGTCGTCAATATTACGAATTCAGAATTTTACATCAAACAAATGCTTTTTCTTTTGCCGGCCTTCTCCTTTATGCGAGGCTTGCGCTCACTTGCATCTTATTTTATTCTAACTCAACTTACTACATATCTATTATTAAGCCCCTAAAAGCTTTTTATTTACACCCGGTTTCATATCCAGTCTCTAAAAGTCTTTCTTTTCGATATTTATTTTGAATTTGATTTCATTATCCTGATTTGGCGCCCTATGGGCACATGCAAGTATCTACTAACTGTAATATTTACACGGGAGGAGACCTTTATGGTGAAAACCTCCCGCACCTTTCTGCTTATTGTCTTTAGTTTTCAAATATTTTCTTCAGAAAGCGCAGTTACACTATAGTGCCATCCATGTAAACCAACCAGATCATCTCTAACCGCTCAAAGCATTACTTGATCTCTTCCTTTCCCTCAGCAGTATTTCGGCCGCCTTTGTCATCTGGAATTACTCTATCCAACCATGATTTAGGATCCACTGTGTTATACTTTTGATGTCTCCAGGATCGTTTATCATTGCTTCGTAGGACCGATCTTTGGTTTGTCCGCAGATCTCAGCTCTACCATTTGACCATCGGGAGCAGGCCATAATCATCTGCTTGGGATTCTGTGATTGGTAGCCACATGGATAACCTGGACTTAATATTCGGGGTACTTTTCTTCTGTGCAAATAAGAGTTAAGCCCCATGTGCTCGCTTCGTATTTGCATTGCTAGACTGCTTTGGGCCCTAGTCAGGTTACGTTGTAGAAAAAATGGCGAGTCTCGACTCTGTTTTTGCCATCCAGACTCTCTACTTTGGTAAAATTTGGCAGCTCCCCAAGTTTCGGGATCTGTAGTTGCTAGCTGCCGAGGCTGACAAGTTTGTTTCTGCTTGGCCCAGGGTTTTGCCCACTCTTGGTATGCCATAACTTTCACTATCTCTGTATATGTCTTCTTGGTTTATTGTTCACCGCACATTCCTGTCCAGTTGGCAAGATCTATCCGCCTGTTGATTGTTCATACATATTTTCCCCTTTTTTCGGGCAGCTTGATTTTACTGCAGGCGAACTGGATTGTTTTCTGGACAGGTATTCGATATTTATTTGATTTTTTGTGTCGCACTATGTAAATTCGTCTATTCATGTACTCGAAGGTCACGAGCCAGAGTCCCGGGTTCAGGATTAGTACAGGATCGATGGAGCTGGTGACAGCATGCGCTAGGACAACTAAAGATAGCGGCCTGCAGAATATGTCTTAGTAATGAATATGACGCTTAGTACTAGTATAGGATACTTTGAGATTATTGAACTGGCGAGATGTCAGTTGTCGAGGATGGCATGGACGAATGGGAGCCAATTGAGTCGAGTAAAGCAGGCGAGGAGAGAATAAGTATGATGAGATCAAGAAGATAACTAGAGGTGTGCAGAATACGAATATTATTACAAGTTAAGGAGGTCAAAATTACTTTGAGGTAGCTCCCATTTCCATAAGTACGACCAAAACTCGAAATCAACCCTACCAATGCTATGGAAAAAGAATGCGATCGTAGCTTCAGCTATGACCACATTAAGATCGAGGCAAGCCGGCGCAATATATGAAACCAGTATCTAATAGTAACTGTTTAGCTCATCCCCAGAATCTTCGCCCGAGTGCCAAGTGCGGTCTACATCGAACTCTATGATGTAAAATTGAGTTCATATCTGGTTCGGAATGTCTTGCCATAATAAAGCCGTCTTGGGCGTTTTTACCATCTCTAACGCCGAGATTGCTATATCAAAAAATCCGCAGAAAGCTTAAAGATACTGTGAGGAATCCTCCTACCATCCTTACTTCAATAAACGGCATCACCCTTCTTTCCACACCGCTCATATCCTGGCGGCATGGAGATGGAAACCAGACAGTTGTCATCTGTGAACCTAAGAACCTCCAGCTCGCACTGTAGAGTCTACAGAGGCGAGATGGAATAAACTATTCATCCTTTATTCCGTGGAGATTCCCAAACATTTCATTGCAATCAGTAGAGTCTTCTTCCAGTAACACTATCGTGCAGCTAATCACGAATAGATCAGATGGTAGAGTATATAGACATAATTTTAGGACTCATACTTGACCGCTGCATTCTGTAGATTTAGCTGTAGGAGACCCACGAGTCATATTATCATTATACTCTTTCATTTGTGATCGATCACACTACACACCCTGCTCATCACAAACTCTTCATTATAGAGAAGCCTTCCAATGAGTCTCTAGAGCATACCCAGCACCCGATACGGCAGTAATAGATCGGATCAAGTTGACCTCTAATGTTACAAGTGTTGAACGGATTGGTTTGCAAAAGCTTGTGGCTGCCAGGCAGAGATTATATCACTTGGTGAAGCGAGGGGGAAAGTAAGGGAGACTGTAAATCGGTCGTGGAGAGTTGTTAATTACTCCCACTAGGACACAGAGTGCTGTATGAACTATGTTTTGAAATAATAAAATCTAGTGGTTGGTATTTACGTCAAAGCGCAGTAATACTAACCTCACAGTTAATGGGAGATAAGTGACGTGTATTCTACACATCCCTGTCTTTACCATAATTGGAAGCACCAATTTCAACAGATGGTAGTCGGCGTAGTTCCCGTAGCCTGTTCTGAATTGATAGGAACTATATCCAAGGATTCCTCTCCTATGCTGTATTACTATACTCTATTTCATTCTTATGAGGGTATATTGGCCAGTTCGGGAACCATGGAGAAGGATTCATAATGGGCACTCTGAGTGAAACGAGTTCGGCAATTTATGGTCTTGTACTATTGGAAACCTTCCTAATCGGGGACTATTCCAAACACCTGTCAGTGGTGTCCTCCACAAACTTCCAGCTCTCACTGTAGAGTCTGCAGAGCCGAGATTGAGTAACATCTTCCTCACTTCGATGAGGATTCCGAATCGCTTGTGCGGTCTGTATCGTCTTAATCTCTCAACACATTCCCCTATTACCATTGCCATGAAGCTAACCACGATCAGATCAGATGGTAGGGTCGGACCCCTACTCATCACCAACCCTTGATCCTGGAGGAAAAGTCATCCGATGAGTTTCCGGAGCGTACCCAGCACCCGATACGGAGATGGTGGATTGGATCAAGTCGGCCTCGACTGTTACAAAGAATGGAGACATAGATGAATATGCGCACCTCATGTGGTCCCGGTGTCTAGGCCTCGCCTGGCTGGGGCTGCAGGTTTTTTGAGACTTTTTCCCGCGCACGCAGTTTCCATTGCTAGCATTTTCTTTTGGGGTATAAGGTTCCGTGAAAAATATGGCTCAATTCCACGGGTAAACTATGAGCTGTATGGATTTTTATAATGGGCCATGTGTGAGTGATACTTCAAGTATCAAAAGAAAGGAGCTTTATATAAGGTGTAGTCTGGGTCAGAGAGAAGCCCAGCTTGCTAGATACTTATAGACTCAGGCAGTACAACAAGCACCAAAAATAATCAAACATGAGTTTTACTAATGGTTCATATGCTTAGTTGGCACCACATTAGTTTGGATTTATGCTTGAGCTCTTTACTGTTTACACAAGTGTCTAGAGCACATATTCTCTTGTTTGAGTATCAGACCGAACGCGACACTGTTTTTGCACGCTTTATATTCTACCGCGAGAATAATGCGCTTACTATAGATCCGGAAATAGCCATTGCTTACATAGATGGATCCCTTACCAAGAGTAATGTGTGCAACATTTGCTTTGTGATTTACATGCCTTGCACTGGAGACCTAAAAAGCTTCTCCTTCAATCTTGAAAGCTCCATTGGAATTACTGACTCTGAAATTTATTGTATTTATAAAGCCATCCAGTTCATATAGAAAAAGCTATCAAATGCAATATATCAAATTTTTAGTGATAGCCAAGCAAGTCTTCAGAGAATACAGTGGAAGACAAACTACCTTTCACACCGAATTCGGAATCTAGCCAAAGGCAGCAGTCTGAGCATTATCTGGTGTCAAGCTCATGAGGGTAATGAACTTGCTGACTTACATGCAAGGGGAGTAGCAAAGAAGACAGCTTCAAGATATGACAAATTTACGTCCCATTATTTTCTGAAGCAGAAAGCAACTGAATATGTTTCAAATGCTTGGCATAATGACTGGCTAACAAAAGTTCCCCGAGAAAAGAAGGGTAGAAAGTGCAGGGGACTTGGCAAGTTCTACAGAATTCAAGCCCAGATGCAAAGACCCAACTTTTCTCTACAACCATTTAACTCTCAAAACCATGGCATGATTGTTGAATCGGCATTTTTCCAGGCAAGAACTGGGATTGGAAGTACCAGGGCTTACCTGAATATAATTGGAAAAGTTAAAGATGAAAGTTGCAACTTTTGCAAGGCTAAAAAGCAGAACGTAAAACATTTAATTCTTCATTGCACCAGATATTTCAAGCAAATGGAATTAGCCTTTGCTAACACCAAGCCTCTTTCATTACCGATTTTATTAAGAACGAAAATGGGGAAGGAAGCCCTTCTAGAATTTTTGAAAACATCCAGGTGTATGTGTCAGCATACAAAGGAGATAATATAGGTACATAAATAATGGACATGAGGACATGTGAATAAGTGATTCTGGGCGTTAACTGGTGTCATTCTGCGATGTAAAAATAAATGGATATTTAGTTGTCATAGCTAGATAGCTGAATACAATATGATTCATAAAAAGAAGTGTGCCTACTACATCGCGCAATGCTTTCGGTTGGTGCTACTTGCATGGCACATAATACACAAAGCTTCGGTAGGAACTTAACAATGACGTTGACTGTGCAATTTAAGGTGGAAGTCAGAAGTATTATCCCAAGTTTCGTCTAGTGATAGTAAACCATAGTGGGTGCTAGACCAGATTGCTTAGTTAGGGCGATTGAAATACTTCGCATTAATGACCAGAGCGAGCACAAATATTGTCAAAGCTTTACTCTTAAAGTTTACAATGACGTCATGGTTGGTTCTGCCCAAAGAAATACATCGAGTTAACTTATTTTTGAATTAATTATGATTACTCTGTCGTAGGAAAAGTTTCTAGTCTATTCGATTACCACTCGTCTATATTATATTTGTGTACTCAATTCTATTCCCGATTTAGTCGCACAGTTGTGCTTTCATTTTTTGTCTGCAAAATAATAATTTATCGTCTGATTTCGTCATTTGAAGGGTGTAAATTCTTTACCTTTGTTTATATGCGATCGCAAGAGCCGGAAGATGAGTCGCAACCAGCTCCACAATAATATGTCTATACGTACGTATTATTAGTCTTACATTTTTTCGTAACATGAAATCCATAATAAAATTTATGCGTATCTGGAGGGATATGTTCCTTTTTGTATTCCACATGAGTAGGATACATTATCACACCAAAATGAATACATCTAGATCATATTTTTGTGAGTATGAAAATTGAAAACTTACTGATGATCCACACCACCCAGAGCTTGAACAACAGTTCCCAAAAGTTGATCCTTGACAAGTGACAGTAGCACTACATGAGCCATCCTGCGATACAGATTTGTTGTTTACTGGCGCAGCCGGCTCATTGGGAGTCGGAGATGTTTCACATTGATTAGACGCAGCATCCTATTGAAAAATGGTTGGTTAGACGATTCTTTTAGCTGGAGGGCAATTACGAACACAATCTATAGAGGTCAAGTTAGCAAGGTTTCTCATATTAAGTGAGAAAGTCAGGTGTGGGAAAGTTTGGTCATTTAGATGATGGTGTAGGAGGAATATTTACTAAAAACGAGAATTATTACCCGAACGATACCAATTGGCAGCTGGGTCTCCAAGGCATTCACCAATCGTAACAGATTTGAATCCCTTTGAATACATAGATTGCAATATATAATCTGTGAGATTGTAAGCAGTTTGATAGTGTATATCGTGTTCGATCTCAAGAAGAGAGTCGGTGCTAGGTTTGACTCCAGCAATAGCTTTGTCCCAAATGTTCTTAGACTTTTGAATCAGTGATGCATCATCATTCAGATAACCAGCTGTATCAACGTCAAAGTCTAGTGTATTTAGCATATTAAGCGAAAATGATTGTTGTACTAACAAACTACATGATATCCGAGCCTGCTCATTTTAGATCCGCAGTTATCCTCGGCACATTGGGAATATGGTGGTCTATGAATATTAGATGTTCATTTTGAATCACTTTTTGTCAGGAAACTTACCTCATGTATGTCGGGAAGTAGCCGAGAATGTTCCGGAACGCTTCATGGTATTAGAGAGGTCAGAATTTAAATGAAAATTGCATACCCATTTCATTATAAATTATCTGATTCTGGAATGTTTCAGAATCAACTTTGTCTAGACTTTGGTGTGACCAAGTGTGAGATGCAACTTGGTGTCCTTCAGAAACCATTCGCTTGTTTTTGTTAGTGAGGCAACAATTTATGATGTTGGAAGTAACCTTAATCACATTACTCCACGCTGGAGTGACGTCAATTGGCCCTTTGTTAAGGTTATTTCCAGTAATGAAAAAGGTGGCTTTCGCGTTGTATCGTTTGAATTTATCCAAGACATCAGCCGTGTATAGATAAGGTCCATCATCAAACGTTACTGCGACAGTCCCTGGTGTGACGCAATCGTATATCCCAGCACCGCCATATGGAACAGATCCGATGTGAGGACGCGGAATATTAGCTGTTGAAGATCCGGCAGGCTTAACATTGGCGTCACATTGAGGGCCATATTTATACTGGCAATCGGGAGAGGTGCAATAGTCTGGTCCAGTTCCGCAATAGCTTGTGTATACTGTTAAAAACTTTCATATTTTGACAGGCTATTTCTTACCCATCAGGTGAGCAGCAATTCGTGCAGGAGCCTAGGCCTGGTCCACAGCGTCCGTCAGAGGTCTGTCGTTTAACACTAGATCGATGTACTGTTGTGATGTCTGTGGATTTCAAAAGATTTGACCGCGATTTAATTTCAGAGAGAAATTGCCGTGCTCCCACGATCTTTGGAGCGCCGTGGTCATCTCCAGAATGTGCATTAGTAAGAAGAGCAAAGATGAGAGAAAAACAGAGCTCGAGCTTCATCTTTGGCTCGTTGTCGAGTCACTATTACAAATTATGACAAAAAATTATTAACAGATTAGGAAACTGGATAGGAAGACTCCAAAAAGACTGTAATTAAGCTGTACAAGGTTTGAAAAGAGTCAATGATTAGCGAGTGTTTGTGTTTGTCTCGTGGAAACGAGGTGTGGGATGCCTTTGAAAATAATAGTTGGTCTGCAACTGACAATTGCGGATGACACGAAGCAGCATTGTATCTTCTCGTTTTGACCTATCCAGGCATGAAAAGATGAGCATTTCTCCTCAGTAGGATAGCAAGGGGATAGTTTCAGAGCTATGTTGCGCTCGGATCTGAAGAAGCAAAATAATCCATGAAGTTCCTAATGAGGAAATTAAGCTGATAAGGAGAGATTAATGCCCAGTCTCCGACGTCTGATATTTCATTTGGCCGGCTATGTTGGCTTTGGTTGATACGTAACATATCCTGAAGTTGGAAGCTATGCTGTACTTACGGCCAGCTCGGCTCCGTTGCGCTCAATGCTGGAGAATTATCTGTTGCCAACGATTGTGCGTGGGCAGCAGTTATCACCATTGTCGGTAGCCTTGCCTATAACATTGACCTCTGTATCAGCACTTAGTATAAGGATTCGTGTGGGTGACATTCATCCCTGCGGCAATCTTGATCTGCATTTTAAGCTTTTGTAGCGTAGATCTTCAGATGCTCTAACTGATAGATGCATGTGTTGGCAGGCACGACGTCTGATAAATAGGTCATAGATAGCAGGCTAATCCATGGACCCGCCTTGGCCTTGGAAATCTCGTATCATCCCTTCCGAATTTCCTTTGCCCCTCGGAGCTGTTCAGGTCGGTTTGGCATAAACTAAAATGGACCCACTCTATAACTGGGGCATGGGACTGAAGACTGAACCATTGGAATCGTGCCTCTTAGCCGATTTTGTAATTACCAATTCCCTAACTAATAAAGCTAGGTGTGAGGCCAGGGATGCAGAGGCTGATAGTTGCCTAGTATGTTAATACACACATAATATCACTACGTAGATGTGAGATGCTGAGCTATAATAAGCTGGAATTGTAGTTGCACTTTTGGAAAGATATATGCAAAGTTCACAAATATGTTGAATGTTGTAATGCATTTCTGAGCAATCAAATGGCGGGTTTATGTACTCATGAGAATAGGGTAGTCATTAATTTCTTTGAAAGGGTACTCTCAACATCCTAAAAATTAGCCTGTAACTGACCAGGTCTGAGACTCTTTCGGACGATGGTTGAGCCCATAAATGAGTCGAGAGGCTTTGAGCTAAGATTCCGAGCGACTTGTCCACAAATCGGCAGAACTTTCAGGTCAGGTGCTCGCGTGATCGTCCAAAGCCTATGCTAGAATTCAATAATTTCAACTGATTTTAATTTCAATATCCCTATATGACATCCTGAAGGTCAATTCAGGTGTTCACCATCCATTTAAATTTACATTAAAAATTCGTTGAAGTTTTTTGCATTAGATAATAGTGTTGTAATCTAATACTTTTCATCCTCAAACTTCATGGTGAGCAGTGGATTTACAGCTTGCGGTTCCATGCTGGGTAGAAGGAACAGGATGGCTAAAGCCGCTAGCCAGACCTAAGCGATTTGGCCCTATTTTGTATAGATAAAAAATTACTCTAATATTACATAACAATAGCAAAGAACTCAAACGTCCATACTCCAGTTATCTTACGTATCTTAACCCATAAACCTCTACCTCATTTCTATCACTCAACTTTATAGCTTCAACAAAAAGCAGTGTATTCAGTTAGCTGGATATGATACACTATCAGAGAAAAAGTATAGAAAGATGACTCAACTTATAGGTAGAGTACTAATGCCTCAGATCTCATTCGCAATACTAAAGAGGCTGGCCTGCGAGGCAATGATCCAAGAATCTCTCTGAAATCAAATTTTCCTTCCGAATGAGATCGATCTCCACAAAAACCTCTTCAAGTTTACAAGCACGACTTAGTACATCCTCATTACTATGGCCACAAATCTTATCGACTATTCTTGGCCTCAGCTGGCGACCAAATACACGCCCGCATCGATATATGTCCGAGTGAGGAAAAAAGTGTGGCGCACAAAATTAGGAGGCAGTTCTTAGGATGGGCGCGTGAGGTATCAGGAAAAGTTTACAAGATGACATAGAAGATGAATACAATCACGAAATGAGTGAAATTTCGAATTATGGCAGGGAAATCTACGTAATAAACCTTGTGTGTGACAAGACTTTGGTTGTGAGAGTGTTGGCGAAGCTATGAACACCGCCATGTTTGGATGGTGAGGTGGTACGTCATCTGATATTATTTGGTTTATTAATAAGACAAGCAATTAGCACCCTCCGCACTACCATTGGAGCTTAATCATGAGTGGGGCAGGGCTGGATCAGGATAACTACCATATGTCTATAATAAAACTCGTTCCACCTGAGTGACCGGACTACCTAGGACATAACCTATGTTTTGAACTTAACAAGTCCAACCGTCCAGAGAACCCGACTTTGAAGTGCCGGAGCGCGATTTTGTCCTCAGACTCGGCCACCACGCGCCAGAGCTCATGATATCATCCCAATCTAAAGTTTGTGGAATCCAATCAATCCCAGTTATTATTCATCCCAGCATCTCCTCATCTCATCAAGAGGTATTTCTTCACAATGAATACCTGATACAGCCGTCCACCGAGGTATCCTAAGTTGTTTGGATTAGATTCTAATCAGCAATCCCTAACCCAATTTTGTTAGACAGCAAGCTTCTATCCTAGGTATTCATGGGGTCTTAATTAAGGTTATTGTTAAGGTTTAGCTTCGGTTATTTGATTGATCACCGAGCGTGCCGCATATCAAGCAGGCACGTAGCTCAGGCGGAAGTATCACACGGCAAAGTATATCTAAAGCTGCAACGTATTTTGGTAGCTAAAAATACTGCTATTTGGAAACTATAGCTCTAACCCAGAACCATGAGATAAATCAAGAATTGCACTAACACTATTACTTCCGGTGCGGATACCGTAAACTTTATTGTTACTCGTAGAAGTTTGTCTTCCTTCTACCCTCTTCTCTTGCCCTCATCGTAGCCTCGACTTCAAGCATCAGTCGAAACTGTTCTAGCCGACCTTCCTGCTGGATCCATTTAGTTATCCTTGCTATATCCTTGGAGTTATTCATCATGGCCTCAAATGACCGGTTCTCTACCTTTCTCGGAATTCCTTCTATTCCTTTGTCCCAGCTGGTACAGGCCATGATCATTTGCTTCACATTCTGGGATGGATACCCACATTGGCATCGTGGATTATCTACTCCTAGAACTTCTCCTGTGCAGATAGGAATTGAACCCAATGTGTTCGCTTCTGATCTCCATGGCTATGCTGCTCTGGGCCCTGCTCAGGTGTTTATGGATACTGGAAGGTGTTCCTCTTTGTCTTTTGTTTTGTTTTTATTTTAAAGTCCTAATCTAAAGCTCTAGGTCCACTATCGGTACAAGACTAGTGGAGCCAGTAGGGTTCTCTGCGTACAGGCCCAACTCATTCCAACCGCGGGAACCTCAACAAGAGTAGATGAAGTTAACAACAAAACTTAAAACAAAAAACGAAAATAATAATTTAGAAGAATTTCATGTGTGGTCCAGATCTCGCGCTTCTCGTCCGTTTCCTTCCCTGTCACATCTTCTGAGTGACTTTTCCTAATCTCCGCTGAGAGCAAAAGATGAGCTCTCAGGTAACCTTTGCTGTCGGTCGGTTTCCTGCTTTTTGTTATGAAAGTTGTCGTAGACTTTACCAGAGACTGCCGAGTCCTCAAACTTCTTTGGTTTCCAGAATTCCGAAACCCGATCCCTCCGCCATGGAGACATCCTTCGTAGAGGCGTTCCTCGCCTCTTCGTCCTTTTTGTATGCAGCTTTGACACGGGCAAAGTCTGCATATCTTTCTTGCTCGACTTTGCGCATTGCTGCCAGCTGTTCCTTGGTCACCGGTCCATCTTTTCTGGGTCTGGCTTGGCGGTGCCGAGAGTCCGATCGGTGAGGTCCCCCACAATTGCGACGTCGTGTGAGGGCCTTGCACTCCACTTCCGAGTGCATGTTTGAGCCGCAGATTCAGCAAGCTGGAGCGCGGGAGCATCCGCGGCTGGCGTGATAGTCAAGACAACGTTTGCACTGTTCGAGTTGGTGACGAGGTCGGAAGAGCTTCGCAGCTCAAGAATCGTCGAAGAGGCGGAATCCAGGTCGGGGCGTGGACTCGCGAGGAAAGAGGGCTTGACAGTTCTCGTATGGCGCCCTAGGCTTGCAGAACCCGTGCGGACAGACAAGAAACGGAACCGATTTTGTCACTCGCGTGACTTCGTCAGCAACCATCTTTGCCGTGATCTCGATGGGACCTGCAGGTGTGTTTATTGTCACCGGTACAGTGGCAATTTGCGAGGCAACTAGATTTGACGCTGGTTCCAGTTTGATTCCAGATTCGCTCCGTAACATAGAGGAATCTAGGAGCTCTTTCCGAGCGAGCTCATTCTTTGCTGTCAGTGCAAAGCCTGTTTTGACCCGCTGAACCAACGTGATGTCGTCGGCAGCGGTACCAAGCACCTGTGACACAGCTAATCTTATGCCAGCTGGTGATAGGAGTCGGTGGGGGTGGTTAAATTTGAGGCGTAGAAAAAGTCTCGCGTCGACTTTTGCCTTCGGATTGGCACTTTTTGCCTTTGGGGCGGGCGGTGCTGCCTTTGTAGTCGACGGCCCGGCGCTGCGGCCTAGACCAGCACGGGCTACTGTGGCCCAAGTCGTCTTTGGTGCCGGAGCCTGGGTTGTCGAAGGGTTTTGAGCCCTAATTTCTGGAGCCCTCGTCGAAAGAGGGTTATTGGGGCGAGCAGGGAGAATCGGTTGTGTGGTCCCTGGGCCTAATTGTACAAACTGGCCAATGGCCGCTCGTAGGTAGACTTTTATGCCGTCTACGAATTTTTTATTATCGCCGATCGAAAGTGCTGCTTCGACACTGTTTATTGCAGTCGAGCAGATTGCATGGCGGGCCGTAATTTGCGTCATACGCCGCTTTTCGCCCTCCATCACAGATTGCAGCTCAGGGGGATATTCCATCGCTGTTGTCGAAGCTGCGCCTTTTGAGGCTGGCACGGCATTTTCCGGCAGGCAATTCTGCACGTTTGGTCGTCTTTTCTCTGATGATCTCATTTCCTTTCCTGGAACTGCTTGCCTCGGGGGCTAGCTCGGCGGGTTTCGCGGTCTGTTGACCATTTATTTCTGTTCTGTTCTGATCGGGTCAGAATCAGTCATCTCTTCATCGGGAAGTGTGGAAGACTTCCCAGGGATAAAGGCCTCACTCGCAAATAGGCTTGATAATTTTTGCGCGAGGCCAGGTGTTTTTGCGGGAGCCCTCAGGCGGACTCTCGCGTTGTCCAACATTGAGTTGGGGAGCTTTTTTCGAACAGGTGGCATGATGAAAATGCCGGTGACTCGATTACAATTTATTAAAGGAATGCGACGAGCGCGAGAGGGAGGGAGAGCGGGAAAGGTGAAGATTCGAAATTTCGAATTTCAAAAAATTGTGGGTGTTGTTGTTTTATTCAAGTCCTAAGCTAAAGCCCCAAATCCACTATGAGTACAGGACCGGTGTTCACAGCCAGAACTACATCTAAGACATACCCAGATTGATTCCACCGCATGAACCGCCACAAAATCAGCAGTAAGTTAAAAATATGCGCCGACGCGAACTCCTTTTCCAAAAACTGACAAAAGAAATAGATAAATTGCAAAGAAGTTAGAATGGGAAGCAATACTCCTCGCCTCGATTCCCATTTTGTCAGGTTTAGTTTCCTGACGAGTTATATTCGATCTCCACTGAGAGTAGGAGATGGATGCACAGGAGAATACCCAAAATAATTGGTATCCTGCGCAAATAGTTTAAAGCTCTCAAAGCACTTAGGCCCGAGTAGCTTGTGTAAGAAGGCACTGTGTGACAATGACCCTCTGATTCGACGCGTGATGTTTGCGTTGAGTCTATTGGAGGGTTTTGATGTGTATGGTTGCATACACTTGGTATCTTCAATTAAATGGTTAAGACTACTCAGGGGGCTTAGAATATACTTGGGTGATTATGGCAATAAAATATTACGGGATGCAAAAGGTATCTTATTTTGTTATTATATTATGTTATGTTATAGGTTATGTTTATGATAATTAACCAATCCCACATACTTCCAGATAGCGCCGTAGCTAGTCTCTTTTAGGAGTGATCTACGGGTGAGTGTAGCGATCGGTGGTATCTAATTTATCACTAACCTGTTTCCATTTCCCTGGCTCTGCGTGCTACACTACGTGGGTGACGATTTACTACTAATGTGAAAAGCGCATTCATGACAGAGTCGACAATGTATTAAGTGGGTAGGGGTGGTCACCTCCCCACAGATGCACTCTGTGATAGCGTGCGGATTATTGAAGCGACGATAGTACGCCGCGAAATTGCCGTGGCCCGTACGGGCTGCAATGAGATGTCGTAACTGTAGCCTGGAAAGCCCCAGTTCTGGTGGTTTACGACGGCGCATGAGCAGATCTAGCTCACGATACCGTGACGGGCAAGTTTCATTCCACCAGCTGTCGAACAAAGTCTGTCGCTGTCGATGCAATTTTTGGTGTAAAAATGCTGTCGTGGTGGTTACTGGCTCAGTTTCCATGCCGGGAAGCGTTCGTAGGGCAGATTTGGCCGCTGCGTCTGCTTCCTCGTTTCCATGTAGTCCCGAGTGTCCTGGTACCCACTTTATTCTTACCTGAGCCAGCCCAGATAACTCGCGAAACTTTCGTACTTCCTCGTGGCTGGTCGAGGACCTGCCCGTGCTCAGTGCATTTATCGCATGTCGACTATCCATCAACACATTAATACACTGCGTCGTTCCCTTCGCCAGGTACTCCTTCCCTCTTATGTGACCCAACGCTGCTTTAAGAGCTTCATGTGCCCCCGTAATCTCTGCATCTAAAGCCTCTCCACCGTGCTTTATGCCACTTCCTTTTTGAAAAGTTTCCTCATCCAGCTTTAGGACAAACCCCCAAGCTGAGCGTCCGTTTCCTTCTGATGATCCGTCCGAGTACGCACAGATTTCTGACTTTGGCACATTAGTGATCCAAAGTTTACAGGCTTCTACTTGGTCTTTTCTCGAACCAACCTTCGAACCCCGCCGCGATTGATAAAATGGTGAGGCAAGAGGTTCCGCGGTCTCTGCCTCTAGTAGCTGTCTATAAGCACGCTGAGCCCGTGACATTTGAATTTCAGGATGCGCAGATTTTCGATTGTGCTTCTTATTTTTTCGCGTACCGACATATGGGCAAACTGCAGCACGGATCCTGAGCGGATGGCGGTCGTCAAGTGTTTGCATTCTGGCATAGAGGCGAAGTCGGTTTCCTTCGAGAATGGTTTTTCCGGTTGGTATTCCTCCTTCCCTATGTAGTACGGCGTTGGGAGTTGTCCTCATTACCGGTAGTGCTGATATAAGACCCATTAAGACAGCCTTATCAATCATACTAGAAAGGCTAGCAGTGGGCGCTGTCACCATCCCTCGTACTGTTGGGCGTCTAAGGCCAGGCCACCAGACGTCAGCTCCGTACGTTGTGATTGGGACGATACATGTGTCGATCGCTTTAACCAACGCCCCAGGAGCGGCCCCTCGGTAGGCTGTATTGAAGCGACGCATGTGCTGTGCAATTTTTAACGCTTTGCCACACCAGGTTGTGACGTGGTGTTTGAAGTTTAGTCGAGAATCGAGGTACACACCAAGCCAGCGGACATTTTGCGACGGTTTTATGAGGCTTTCGTTGACATAAGTTCCAATCGATGTTTCGTGGTATCGTCCAGGGAAATGTACGACTTCGGACTTGTCTGTATCGAAAGCGACGGCATTATTTCGAGCCCAGTCTAGTAGGTTATTGACCTCGTCCTGTGCTGCCGCTGCAGACTCTCCAATCGTCCGGCCAAATCCAAGGATACCAATATCGTCGGCGTAGCTAAACCTCAGACCCGGGTTTCCACTTCGCATGGGCTGTGCCATATATAGAAGGAAGAGAAGTGGCGAGATCGGTGAGCCCTGTTGTCAAACTCGAGGGAACAAGGGGTTGTGTTTTATAGATAACTTAGAAGTGCGAGTGATATCTGACAAGATTTGTCATAGACTAAGGTATTAATTCGAGATTCTAGCTATAACTGAGGACAAGGGACAAGAGAAACTAGGACAAGAGACAAGGTCAATCGAAGACGGAAAACAAGACGTGGCCCTCTACATCGGCTCTACCCAACCCATATATACATCATAGTAACCAGAGCAACTAAGCCTTCAAGGGGTGCGCCTGCTGCTAGTCTATAACTTCATTTGTAACCCATAGCAACCATTGTAACCCGGTAAACGCTCTAAGATGAGAGAATATTCAGATGTAGTGTAGGGAAAGAATATGAGGGTGCTGCTCTATCCTCAGTTCCTGACACCTGTGGAACTCCGCACAATAGCTCTCTCTTGGCAGTGACTCCCCCAGAGTATCGCACTTGAACCATCCGATTGGCAAGGAAGGAGCTAGTCCATTTGAGAATAGACTCCGGCCATCTCTGCTCCTGCATCCTCCTCACTAATCGATTATGGAGTACCGCGTCGAATGCTCCTTGAACGTCCAACGTTACAAAAGTAGCTGCCTATCCTTGTGAATTTGCCTGTTCGATGTCGTGGACCACACATGAGACCAGATCCGTTGCTGAGCGCTTCGGCAGTGCACCAAACTGTTGCTGGTCGACTACATCATGGATAACTGCAAGGTGTGCCATCCGCTTAGCTAAGAGCCTTTCTAACCCTTTTCCCAAGCATGAGAGAAGAGCGATTGGCCTCCAACCCTTGATTGTCGTTGGGTCTCTGTCGTTCTTTTGAAGGAGGACAACCTCAGCTAATTTGAAGCACTGTGGATGGGTGCCAAGCAGAATGCAAGCTCGGAATAGTTGGGAAATCCAAGGCCCGATTGTATTCCAACACGCCTCCAGCAGGTTTACGGAGACTCCGTCTGCTCCTGGGGCCGTATTTCCGCAACCAATGGTGCAGGCTCGGACTTCTTCATCTGTTACGTCCTCTTCCCATGGTATCCGACTGCTGCTCGCGACTGTACATGGTGACAAGTCGTCTGATACCTGAAATCGTGCCAGGAGAGAGTCGCGAAGGATCGTGGCCCGTTTTAATGGACCTGTTATCAACGTCCCGTTGTGATTCAGTGGCGAAGGGATACTAGCCTGTCTGGGGTTATCCATTCTCATTAGCTTGAATACATCAGTCGGCGTAGTAGTTGATTCGACCTGTTGGGTTTTGAACTCCTTTTTCGAGGTCTTCACAACTGATCGGAGTTTTTTCGCGCAGAGTGCCCGTTGACTGGGAGTTATCGCGCTTTTGTATTCGGCGAAGGCTGCCTTGCACTCTGGGGTCCACCACGGAGCAGATCTGCCGCAGCGGGCTTTTGGTCGTGTTCCTGCTGCATTGATTGCATTAGTAAGATGGAAACAAATTTCCTCGGCATACTCTTCAACCCTCTCGATTGTGTCAAGAACTGGTGGTGGTCGG
Organism: Blumeria graminis f. sp. triticale; assembly: GCA_905067625.1. Lineage (NCBI taxonomy): Eukaryota > Fungi > Ascomycota > Leotiomycetes > Helotiales > Erysiphaceae > Blumeria > Blumeria graminis. The sequence goes on from LR898468.1 coordinate 1,259,501, forward strand.
ACCCACTGTGCAATTACCTTGGCGTATCTGGGTAGCTTTTCCTTTGTTACTCGGAGTTTTGCCTTTTCGGGTCTCATCACTGAGTTGCGAACTGGAATTTGTCCTCGGATAGGGAAGTGATCGCTGGTAACACATCCACCACGATCTACCCAAGCACGGGCAGCGTCGACATTACTCCAAACTAGATCTAGCGTGTTTCCAGCTCGGTGAGTGGGCACCCCAATAATATGACAGATCAAATGGTGTTTGTCTGCCCATTTTTCGATCATTTCTCCTTGTCCATGAGGACGTTCCACTTCAGGTTGCCAAGCCCAATGTACCGAGTTAAAGTCCCCAGCAGCGACGGAGTTTGGCGGTGGAATCCAGTTGATGAGGGGCTGTATAGCTGTCGAGTCATTGGGTACCTTGTAGACGTTGAGAAAAGTAATGCCGTTCACTTCTACCCAGCAATAGTCTCCTGTAGACACAACATAAGGAAAGATCTGTGTTTTCGATATCTTTTTATCGTCTATCCGGGTATAGGTCACAGCCCTCGGCCTAGCATTTTCGCCGCCGTTAGGCAGATGATAGGTATATCATGGGTGATCCTTTGTTGTGTTCTTTTGTTTATTCCACAGAGGTTCTTGAACAAGAACTACGTCGATACCCAGCTCAAATGCTCGGGCAAGCGCAATATTTTGCGTTGAGCCCCCTCTACCTACGTTTATTGACATAAAGCTTAGAGTAGGAGAGAGGCTTGAGGAGACCCGTGGGGTGCCCTTCACAAAGATTTTTGCTGATTTGATGCCTCATCGACCTCGGCTACAGTTGCTTTAGCGTTGGACATGAGAACTTCAAAACAGTTGCTCGAATTAAATCCTAGCTGGTTAGTATTTGACGCTTCTGTGGCTGCTGTCATCGCTGCCTCTGCGCGTCTGACAGCTGCTTTGGCACGAGTAACTGCCGCGAATTCGCGTTGGCTAGCCTGCCTGATGGTCTGTAGGTTTTCCTTGGAGGCCGTCCCAGACTTTGTAGGGCGAGCTAGACAGTCCCGACTATCTGATCTGTGTGGACCCCCGCAGTTGCGGCACTTGGTGTGTGCCTTGCACTCCGCGATGGAATGCATAGTTGAAGTACAATTCTAGCAGGCTGGGGCTCGCGAGCAGCCTCTGGCGCCATGGAATTGTAGGCATCTTTTGCACTGGTTGATGCTTTGACGAGGCTGGTGGCGGACCGCAATCCCAGATTCGTCGAAAAGTCGGAAACCTGGCCGAGGAATCGATGCTTTTTCAAAAAGGGCTACCCATGACTGGTATGGGGCGCCCGGTCGGCTTTTCCCATGTGGGCGAACTTTTACCGGGACAGCTTTGGTGAACCTGACTATCTCGTCGGCCACCGTCTTTTCTGTGATGAGAACTTTACCCATCATTGTGTTAATTGCGACTTGGGCCGTCGCTATTCTTAGGGAAGCCAAGTCCGAGGCTTTCTCCAATATCGCATCCTGCTGGGCGAAGGATCCAGCTAGGCTAAGCATCAGCGTGCGTGCCTCTTGGTTTTCGGCTCTGATTGCGAAGCCTGTTGGCACACGGTAGACATGCTCAATTTTTGTTTGGGGGATTTCGAGCATTTGCGTAATTGCTTCTTTAACACCGAAAGGTGAGAGTGTTCGCCAGGGATGTTCTTTTTCGAGGCGGAGAAACAAACGTTCGTCTTGCACGGCCGGTTTTGTTGGCCCGGTTGAATTTTGGGCCATTCGAGTCGAGTTTGCCGCTTTGGGCATTGTCTGCGCGACTTTTGTAGGTGCCGGGAGCGTCTGTAGACCATTACGGGTGATCGAGGCCCAAGTGGTTTTGGCCTGTCACACTTCGGCTTGAGCCGCTTCGCGTTGTGGCTCACTTTGCTTACCAGCAGCATATTCTGCGGTCTTGTAACTAGTAGCCTGGCTTTCGGGGAGTGGGGGAAGTGATGGGAGGACTGTACCTGGTCCCACGATCATGAAATGAGCTATTGCAGCTCTGATGTAGACTTTCATGGAGTCTATAAACTGAAAACTCGACTCTTTGAATGGGGGGAGAGAGCACTCTCGACACTGTTTATTGTAGCAGTGCAAATTTTTACATTTTCCGCAGTTTTTGCGGCCCGGCGTTCCTCAGCCTCAATTAAGGCTCTGAATTCGGGGGGGCATTCCTCCGTCTGCCTGCCTTCATTTCCACCGTGAGGAGAAGGATTCTCTTCTGTGGTCCCTGGTGTATGTTCCAGGGGGTTCGGGGTAGATGCTGCACCTTTTGACTTGTTAGCATCTGCAGTCGCAGCCCGCCTCATAGCCGGCACAGCGACTTCAATGAGAGGAAGTATATGCTGTCCGGTAGTCGCTGTCCCTAAATTGTTGCGACTCGTCGCTGCATTTTCAGTTCCGGTCGCATCTGGCTTGGAGTGAATTGACTTGAGTAGTCTTTTCAGATTCTTAAGAATCTTGTCAATGTCAAAGTTGCCAACATCTATCATGTCGCAATCTGTGGTACTTTCGTCGATTAATTGGTCGATGTTCATCTCTTGAACGGCAGTTAGTGGGCCCAGCTTGACGCTTGCTTTCTGTCGAGCAACGTGTTTGAGGTGCTTGCGGTTATCTACGATGTCTTTCGCCCGCGATGGCTTACTGCGAACTGGGGGCATATTGGTAGCCTGCCAGTCGCTCACAATTTTTGAATTAAGGGCGTACGATATTACGATATCGAGAGAGGGAGGAAGAGGGGGAAAGGTTGAATATTCGAATATTCGAAATTCAAAAAATTGTGGGTGTGTGTGTGTGTTTTATTGTACTACTTGAGTCTATGACTATCTAGCACATTGGGCTCCTCTCTGACCCAGGCTACACCTTGTACAGTGCTCCTATCCTCTTTTGTTACTTGAAAGATCATTGATATATTCCCCTTGATGAATAACCATTCAGCTCAGTGTTTACCCGTGGAATTCGGCTACCTTTTCAACGGAACCTTCTACCCAAAAAAATAAAAATAAAAAGGTAGCAATGGAAACTGCGTGCGCGGGAAAAAGTCTCATAAATGTAGAGCCTAGTAGTTAGCACAATATGCATACCAAATAAGCTTTAGGCAATTTACCAGCAGTATAGTTTTCTAACCATATCTTCCTTCAATAGGTTATGAGACCAAGTAGCTCATAGAAATCATAACTGCTTTGTGTTAATAAATATTCTAGCTTACAGTACCACCATCTATCCTGAACCATAAGAGGTCCCCGCCCTGTGGTAGAAGCTGGAAATATAATCATCGGTTATTCCCAACGCGTCGACATTGTCAATATAGAGATTACAGCATTTAAACTTCCCGACCATCGACCTAGACCATAATGTCTCAAGAATCTGGTGCCAGTTCGTCGCTCGCTTCTAACCTAAAATTTAGGGGTGGAGAAAACTATCAATAATGGAAATTCAACATCGAAAATGTCGCTCGCCTTCACGAATTTCGAAGGTTCTACCATCCAAAAGCACCAGCTCCTCCAAAATTTATAGATGAGTTTGAAGAAGGTATGTCGGAAGAGGATTACGAGAAATACAAAGAGTGGGCTAAGGGAGATGCTAAGATGAAGTTGTGCATTTCAAACAATGTCTCACCATCAATCTCATTTTAGTTGAATGATCTCAATACTGCCAGAGAAATGTGGGATATGCTTGCTAACTAATACGAAAGCTCTGCAATTGTTCTGAATCAACAGGCAATCGCTAAGTATGTAAATCTAAGGCACACAGATTACTCTTCAATAGATGAATTTGATGAAAGTCATGTGACATATCTGTGTTTTTTATCACGTGCCTCGGTTAGTTTTCCACACTTTGTGTAATTTTAAACTAGACGTAACATATTTGTAATAACTAAGATAACAAGGAGGACGAAGGCTGAACACCTGTCAGTGGTGTCCTCTGCGAACCTAGGAGTGAAATATTCTCCCAGAGCCGAGATTCAGTCACGAAAATGGGTGGGATGAATTTCAATTGATGGATTTTCGACTTGAAGGAGTTGCACTCGATATTTAGGTCGAAAAATCAGTCGACAGAGATTTCACAGCCGGAAAAACGTCGAACAAAAAGTCATCACCACTAACATACGATTCACGATTGGGCCTAGGTCTATCTGGGGGTCGTATTCAAACATCCGACATCTCTTAAACTCCTTTTATACTTGCGACGAATCATTTCTCAATCGATCCTACACCTGCGACCTACCTCCATACCTGTCCGATCAGCTACCTACACACGCCCTAATGAGGAAAGTCATGATGGAAACGGGACGTGTACAAAGGAGGAAGAAAAGGGAAGATTCATCGAGGGGATTACACCAATCCCCAATGACGAAAACAACCCAACGGTACGATATGAAGGTGCAAGGCTAGAGCAACGATGAGATCTTGGACGGCATTTATATTTCGGAGTCAATGAGGATGTCAAGGGCTCGGGCGCGTGGTGGCCGAGGCTGAGGAGGAAATCGCGCTACGGCGTGTATACAGCGGGTTTCTGGACGGTTAGGCTTGGTATGATTCAACACATAGGTGAAGTCTAAGGTGGTCCGCTCCTTAAAGTGGGACGAGGTTTATCTGTACTTCACGGTAGTTAGCCTGATCCGGCCCAACCCCACACGTGCTTAAGCTCCAATAGGAGTGCAACGGTAGCCATGTAACCTAGCACGTTAATGAACAAAACAAAACAAAAAAACTAAGATAACAACATCGATATTATATATACAATCTCATTTTTAAGAAACTTATTTCGAGAACAAGTATCCACACGCGGCTGAATCAATAGCTGGCATGAGGTATACTCTTAGCTCCACTGTCGCATAAATATTCAACAGAATTTATCATAGCTTTCCAAAACGCTATTGATAACTTAAATCACCTAAATATCCCGCCTCCTGAATCATGGCACCCACTTTTTTTTTTAGAAGCATTAAAGGACTTATATCCTGTGAGGGTAGAAAGGCAAAGAGCGGCCTGTAGGGAAAAAAGTTCAATCTCTCTCAACGAACATATACATAATTTTAAGGATGATGCACGAGCCGATAGCAAGTCTATTGGAAGTCAAATGGCTCTTCATGTGAAAAATAATGATAAGAGCAAATCTAGACCAAAGCTCATGGATTGTAAGATTTGTGGAGACTCAAAAGCTCGGCATGCAAAAGGAAGGTGTCTTGAAGATCCTAAAAATTTAGACCTTCTTAAGCAGTGGGAGGATAAGCACAAGAAAAGATGGAGGAATTTCAAGGACCAAAGTTACCACAGCTCCAATGGTAAAAGTAAAGTAAAAGACGATGATACCGATAATGACATTCAACGATTTGGAGGCCTTGCCTGCATTGATATGTCCGTATTTGTTGCAAAAAACTCCGATCGTTGGCTTCCTGATACAGGTGCACCGTCACACATTGCAAATTCTCTCGATAAGTTTGACTTTTATGAGGAAGTTCCTAATCTACCTCTGATAACGACAGCAAATAGACCTGCACAGTCCCGTGGCCTTGGTACAGTCATCCTTCATTGTAAATTATCAAATGGTGAAGACAACCCCTTTGAGCTAAAGAACGTCTTGTACCTACCAGAATGTCCTATAAATCTTTTCAGTGGCGATAAACTACTAAAAGCAGGAGGATATATGAGAGATGGTAAAATGTTCGGCCCCGATGGAATTGAGTTTGCCACTTACAATAACTCTCTTTACATCAATGAATCATTTGTCACTGTAGCACTCCCGATAATAGCTCATCATTCAAAACCTAGCATCGACCTATGGCACCGTCGACTTGGTCATCTAGGTCTTAGAAATGTCAAAAAAACCGCAAAAATAACCACAGGAATATCTTTTGATGATAATATGTCGATGACTCCTACGAGCATTTGCGAATAATATAACCTATCCAAACCACTCCAAAATGTAAGGAAAAGTGTTTCATCCCGACCTCGCAATCCATTAGACTCAGTTTCTATAGATGTTGTAACTATAAATCTAGTTTGAAAAACCTTGATTGATGATTCTTGGGTCTCTGTACAATATTGTACGATGTTTACAGATGCGACAACGCCTTTTCAATGGGGATATTTTCATAAGGAAAACAATGGTGCAACAGAAGCTATGAAATATTTTAATTCCCTAATGAAAACTCAGTATGATGCTGTAGTTCAACGCTGGAGACTAGATGTTGGGAAGGAATATTCACCTAAGATGATTGGGAATTTGGCTGCTAACTTAGGCCAAATAATCGAGACCACGACTCCTTATTTTCCGGAGCAAGATGGACGAGCTGAGCGATCTATTGGCATCATAATCTCCAGAGTTCGCAAAGTCTCTATCGAAAAGAAAATTCCAAAGTTCCTCTAGCCTGAGTTAGTGAGATCCTAGCTCCAAATAGCCAATCGAACCGCCACCTCATTACTGAACGGGGAAACAACTATTCGAGCGTTTAATCGATATTTCATGGGAGTTGATAAAAAACCTGACTTAAGTCATCTGAGACTTTTAGGGTGCAAAGTCTACGTCAGAATTCCTGTTCAAAAAAGGGATTTATCCAAAAAGCTAGACATACGAGCGGAAATGAGCATCTTGGTCGGTTATGATGGACAGCACATTTACCGTATATTCATCCCCTCCCGAGGTAAGATGATTTAATCTTCGACTGTGCAGTTTGACGAGAATAGTAGTCTAACTTCTATATCTCCTGATGAAGAACTCCGGGAACCCATATCCTACCTTCCGAACTTCAACGTCGATGAAAGTAGTGGCGAAGAAAGAAGTAATTCCAATCAACATGAACCATCCCCAAACCTACTCACCCCTTTCGAGCATCTAAGTTGTGATAGACATCAAGAAGATGAAGAATTTGAAGGAGTGGAAAATGAGATTAATGAGGATGGAGACAATGAGGATACTGTGAGTCATTTGACGGAAACACTTGTAAATAAACTTTACGAGTCGGGGAAACCCGACAGGAAGAAAATTTACTAATGGAAGATTATTATGATCCGCCAGTAACAACGAAAGTCGTGACATGCGGTAGACCGCCCAGAAGTAAGAATAAAGTGTACTAGAAAGTAAATCGAGCTACTCGCAGCACAACTGAAAGCTCCGTGCCAGATCAAGGAACGAACTTTCTTAGTTTTGTGGCTGCGTCACAGTATCTTCTCACCGTTGACAATACATCCGATCCAAAGACTTTTGTAGAGGCAATGAGTGGCAAGGATTCTTGGAAATGGAAGAAGGCAATTGATTGCGAATATAGATCGTTTGCGAAGAAAAATACATGGTCCCTTGTTCGAAGGTCTAGCCTAGCAACAGGAACGAAAGTACTTTCAGGTAGACTTGTTCTGAAGACGAAACGTTGAAAAGAGGGTGAAATTCTGAAGTACAAGGCACGTTGGGTTGTCAGAGGATTTGAGCAATAGCACGGACGTGATTACACACAAACCTGAGTAGGTGTTTGCCGCAACACAACCTAGAAAATTGCCATTGCCTTAGCAGTCAAGTTCGACTTCGAGATTGAGCAGATAGATGCCGTTACTGCTTTTCTTAATAGTGATACAGATGACGATATTTACGTTAAAATACCACCAGGATGGGTAGAGCCGGGTATTACCTCAACTCGTCCATTTGTATGTAAGCTTGAAAAGGCTTTGTACGGTTTGAAGCAAGCTCCCAGACTATGGCAAAAGCATCTTCGAACTTGTCTGGCTGAAATAGGATTTGAACCACTAGCTTCTGACAACCGTCAGTATCTCAGTAATTTGACAGGAATCCTCATCGTTACGTACGTGGATGATTTCCTGATCATTGGAAGAGATATTGATCAGATCAATCTACTCAAAAAAAGCTTGCGGAAAAATCTCAGCTTGAAGATCTCGGACCGGCTAGCTACTTCCTTGGCGTTCGTATAAGAGCTCGCTCTCGAAATGAATTTTACCTCACTCAAGACGTCTAGGCGTGCCAAATTCTCGAGAGATTTGGCCTCGACTATTGCCGACCTGTTGATACGTCAGGTTGGTGGATTCGAAAAATTATTGGTTCCTAATGTCGACTCTGCATTATTAATACAGATCAAGCAGTACAAGTCTAAGGTTGGCTCTATTTTATATTTAGCTATCCACACTAGACCAGATATAGTTTTTGCTTGCTCAGCGCTCTCTAGATACCTGTCAAATCCATCTCAACAACACGTTAAAGGTGTTGATAGAATATTCCGCTATATCAAAGGCATTAGTAACTTTGGAATTTCATATGATGGAAATAGCCTGAGACCACATCTTCACGGTTATTTTGACTCTGAGTGGGGTGGTGATACCTGCTTCATCAAAAAGTCAACCCACTATCTCATTATCGTCTACCGAAGCAGAATATTATGCATATAGTTCATTAATACAAGAAGTTCTATGGATTCAACAAGTAATGGTCCAAATGAAAGACTCAGGAAAGGACATAGTGTCGAATCGCATCTATTCTGATAACCAGAGCAGCCTCGCCCCTGGAAATAATCCTGAGCTACATCAGCGGACCAAACACATTGATATTTAGCATCACTTTATACGTGAACATATCGATGCAGGACGAGTAGATGCCCGCTACATATCAACACATGAAATGGCAGCCGACGGACTAACAAAGTCACTCCCAGAAACGAAACACTCCAAATTCGTTGAGATGTTGAACTTGACACTTGTGAAAATAGATTAACGTAGGTCTGAACTAAAACTCCTAGTCACGGCTTGAGACTGAAGGGGTTTGTATGTTTGTTTTTTATTTAACGTCGTGCTAGCTCACAACCAACCACAATTTTTTGAAATTCGAAATTTCGAATCTTCACCTTTTCCCCCTCTCCCTCACTCTCGCGCTCGTCGCATTCCCTCAATAAATTGTGATCGAGTCGCTGGCATTTTTACCATGCCACCTGTTCGAAAAAAGCTCCCCAACGCAATGTTGGACAACGCGAGAGTCCGCTCGAGGGTCCCGCAAAAACTTTCAAGCATGCTTGCGAGCGAGGCCTTCGTCGAAGGGAAGTCTCCAAACCTTCCCGACAAAGAGATGACTGAGTCTGAGCCCGTCAGGTCAGCAAAGATTAGTCCCGAGGTCAAAATTCCCATCGAGCTTGCCCCAGAGGCAAGCACCTCAAGAAAAGGAAAGGAAGTCGTTCGAGAGAAGACGACAGAACACGCAGAAACATCTGCAAGAAAATTCGCTATGCCAGCTTCCAAAGGCACAGCTTCGACATCAGCAATGGAGTTTCCTCCGGAGCTGCAAATCGTGATGGAGGCCGAAAAGCGACAAATGACGCAAATTACGGCCCGCCTCGCCATCTGCTCGACTACGATAAACAGTGTTGAAGCAGCACTTACGCCTCTTTCCATCGGCGATAATAAAGAATTCGTAGACGGTATAAAAGTCTACCTACGAGCAGCCATTGGCCAGTTTGTTCAATCCAGTCCAGGAAGTACACCACCAGTCCTTCCTGCACGCCCCGCCAACCCTCTCCCACCGAGGGCTCCAGAAATTAGGGCACCTAACTCTACGACAACCCAGGCTCCGGCCCCAAAGACAACTTGGGCCATCGTAGCTCGGGCAGGCCTAGTCAGCAGCGCTGGGCCATCGACAAAAAAGGCAGCACCGCCCGCCCAGAAAGCAAAAAGTGCCAACTCGAGGACAAAAGCCGATTCACGACTTTTTCTGCGCCTTGACTACTTCCATCCCCACCGTCTCCTCTCCCCAGCCGGCGTAAGGATAGCGGTGTCTCAGGCGCTGGGAACCGCTGCCAACAATATCACGTTGGTTCAGCGGGTAAAGACCGGCTTTGCAATAACCGCAAAGGATGAACTCTCTCTAAAAGAGCTTCTAGACTCCTCCACATCGCGGAGAGAATCTGGAATCAAACTGGAACCAGCATCAAATCCGGTTGCCATGCAAATTGCCACCGTCCCGGAGACAATTCAAACTCTCGATGGCCCCATCGCCGTGACGGCAAAGATGGTTGCCGATGAAGTCACGCGAATGACCAAATCAGTTCCTTTTCTTGTTCGTCCTCACGGGACCAGCAAACCCGGGGCGCCATATCAGAACTGGCAAGCGCTCTTGTTAGACTCTACGAGTCAATTGAAAAATGTATGAAGTAAAAGTAAAAAGAGTCAATTAATTCCTGGCTGCCATTTCTCTTACTGATACTATCTAGATTATGTACCTTTAGAAAATGGCAAATGCTCTATGTGTCCCCAACTTGTCCCCATAGACCAAGTTTCTCATGGTTTGGAACGAAACATCTCTAATCAGAATAGATAGAGTTCTTATTGCTACAGCCCAAGCGAAATACCTTTTTTCGAAACAAGTAACTCCAAGCTTTGTAAACCTAACTCCTTAAACTTTATACCTGACATTAATCGCCTCCAAACTATCCACAGTTTGATAGCTCTTCTCTCGCAAATCCACGCCCCGACCTAGATTTCGCCACTTCGATGACTCTAGAGCTGCAAAGCTCTTCCAACCTCGTCGAAACATAGTTCAGTGCAAATGATGTCTTGACTTCCATGCCTCTCGCGGCTGCTCTCGCCCTCCGGCTTGCTAGAACTGTGGATCAAAAATGCACTCGGAAACGGCGTGTAAAGCCCCCACATGGTGCCCAAACTGTGGTGGACCTCATCGATCGGACTCACGGTTCCGCAAAGCCAGACCCAGCAAGTTCGGCCCGGTGGAAAAAGAGCAGCTTGCGATAATTCGCAAAGCCGAGCAGAAAAATTACGCTGATTATGCTCGAATCAAAGCTGCAGTCGAAGTAGCCATTCAGGAGATTCACGGCTCAAAGAACGACGTCTACATGTCGGACGGATCGGGTTTTGGGATTCTGGAATCCCAAAGGGAGTTTGAGGTTACGGCCAACCTCAGTGAAGTCGACGAAGCTTCAACACACTAACAGTAGGACACCAGCTGGAGAAAGGGTGCCTGCGAGCTCATCTTCTGCTCTCAGCGAAGATCAGAAATTTTCACTTGGAAGATGTGACAGGAAAGGGAACGGGCAAGAAGTGCGGGATCCGGACCTATTTGGGTTTCTTCTGAATTAGATTATGTTTTTGTTTTTTGTTTATGATTTTAGTTTTACTGTTAACACCGATATTTATGTGGAAGTTCACGCGGTTGAGATGAGTTGGGCCTGTATACAATGATCCTTACCTGCTCCACCTGCCCTTGGCCCATTGTGGAAAAAATAGCATTAGCTTAGGAAAAAAATAATAAAACAAAACAAAACTACCGTAAGGTCCTGTGTTGGCATACTCAGTCTATATAAACTACCCGACGTGCCGACGCTTTTAACTAAGCTCGACATGTAAGAAATGGGCCAAGGCTAGCCTGCCATGCACCCCGAGCTATCGAAAAAAGTCAAAAGTACTCCCCCACTAAGACTTTTATTTTGCACTTCAGCTAATAGATGATTATATATATTAACAGGAAGGCTATCCGTCACCTAGACCAATAGTCTTTCGATCTGAGCTCAAGCGAATACACGCCAAATGTTTATAGTTTGGAGTACTAGTTAGTGTTGTTATTGCATGCTTCAAAAAAGCATGTTTCATGAAGCCATTTACTAAACGCTATGGCAGCTTCAGGAGAGCCTAGAATCCAGGGAATTCGCGGCGTTGAATATCTAGTTTTGCCACGGAGGCAGGACCGACTCTGATTGAGTCGACAAAAGAGGAAGTGCTCGGGAGACTTTTCTAGCCCGCAAGCGCAGATCAGAATAGCGTCCGAGTGCTGAAAGCGGCGGTGGTAGTCTGCAAAGTCGCCGTGAACTGATCGGGCTGCAAGAAGGCGACCAAGAGCGTAGCTATTGAGGCTATTGAGGCTTTTGAGCTCTGAGGAGCTCCTAGTATTGGTGTTGGTTCCCAGTTGTTGGTATCGTTCAGGAGCGTTTTGGGACTAGTACAGGGATATAGAGGCTTTGTATCGAGTGATGATGTCTCTCTTTGCTCCAGAGACTGTTGGAGATAGGGGGAGTTTGGGCTGCGCATGCTTGTTTAGCAAGTGCGTCAGCAGCTTCATTGCCAGGTATGTCGACATGTCCTGGATAAGAGACTGAAGGGGTTTATTGAAGTATCAGTCACTGAGCCTTAGAAGACATGTGACTTGATTTGTAAGCTGGGCTAAACTAGGGTCTGTAGAATGTATCGTAAATGTAGATTAGATTAGATTTGTATTATAGTCCTAACTGAGTCAAAGACTATTGAGGACTCCTAGAATCTACAATTAAGATACTAGCTACATATTTAGAGTCCCAACTGTTCAACTTTACACTTTGCTCTCATGGACAGTGAGGGACAAGCCCTGTATAATCGTAAATGTAGAACTTAGTAGTTAGCATAGTAAGTATACCAAATAAGCTTCAGTGTTGGTAGGCGTATCCACTGTGTAACTGCTAGCAGTATGTCGTCAATAATTCTTCTTATGTATTCCCTATTCTCAATAATGCTACGGGAAGATTTAATGGAAGTATGTCACATGATGTAGCCACATGACATCATGAACTACTGACAATGATCCGACATTCAGGCAATTAACCAGCAGTATAGCTTTCTAACCATATCTTCCTTCAACAAGTCTTGAGAGAGCGTGATTGCTATGTGGTAGCTTAGCCTAACTTCTCTCGTGCTGTCTGGGGTACTGGGGGATGCTGCAGTCCAATTGACCATAGAAGTCCTCTTGCCATCCACAAAAGTTCCAAAGTTGAAAATACCTTGAAATTTTCAATCCTACTATGTCCATGAAAGATCTCATCTCATCCCCATCATATGCTCCAGTCGTCTGCTCTCCTTCAAGATGTGTAACCCGTGACGGTAACAGTCCCCCGTAAACCGAGGCCCCAACTTTGTAAAAAGATTTCATTTCCTCCTAACAGGTATACGTAACCCCGTAAGTTTGGCAGTGGGTGATAGCCGGTAATGAATGAGGGAAGCCCCTTTTTACAATGGTAGTAACGCCTTTATCGGTCGTCCAGGCGAGGTATTGTAGTAAGATTGAGGTAGAGGACTCGCGCGAGAATCACAAAACTGACATTTATGAGAAGTCGTCGATAGCGGATATGCTCGTCTTGCTTAGAACTTCAATTCGGATGCGATTTTCTTGGCTATCCCAAATATGCAGAGCATACTGAGCGATTACACCGGCACCATTGAAGGTGAAGAATTCTTCTTTGCCGGCGGTACTGGGTATTATCTTGGTGCTAATATAAGGCCCATGTTCTGATGAGCTAGTCGAAGGAAATGAGGTATGTTTAGGATGACTTGGTCTATAGACACAGAGTCCATCACGCTTAGTTTTCCGTTGTAACCAACATCTTTAGGTTGTCCCTGGTAAACTTCAGCGCCTTCAGTTACCACTGGTCTCCACTCGTATCTTTAGTACCTCTAGATATTACCATTAGCTGTATGTTAAACATTCACTTCCTCTCAGTGACATTTAGTAGACCAGCCATCTTTTATGAACCATCCAGCCCATACTCTATTCTAGATCCGCGGTAGCCCCCACGCCGTCGCTCCGATCTGACGATAAGTTTCCTCCTTTGGTTGGTATTCTACCGCGTGGTAAGAATTGAACTAGATGACGAGAAATCTGCATTAATCCTCTCATAAATGCTTTAGATCTCAGTTTGGAATAACAAGTCGGGCCGGGAGCCTTGTCGTTGGGCGAGTTCCTTGCGTTAGGTATCCGGGAGTCTGACCTATGACGGGCGAAGTGTATTTGTGATTAAAAAGATAAATCAATAAAACAAACTTGGTTTTATTTCTTGGGGAATAGAGTTCTACATTCACATGGCACTATTAGCCTGAGGAACATAGAGGAATTGACCTTCCAACTAATTTCAGGTCATCCTCGTTGAATGATGTGAATGTGGCATTAGTTAAGTCAGCTGAAAATAACTCCTCAAGTTTACTCGGCTGAGTCTCCCTAAGATTAGTCGCCACGCACGCTACGATATGTAGTAAGCTATAGTGAGATTCTAGTTTCACTTTGCTGTGCATAGCCAACAACTCTCTTAAAACCTGGTAACCTGGTCGACTTCTCCTTCGCTGATTGTACATGGGATAGAATCGGTTTCCTTGGGATATCTTGTGCCGAGGATGCCATGGATATCTGCTTGAATAGGTTGGGGAAATTCACATTGAGCATTGTGGGTTGTGCGCTACACGACTTCGTTTACCAGAGAGCGGATAGGACAACAAAAGCAGTCATATTTGATGGTTATTATGCTCAGTTATGTAGGATGGTAGATCTAGTAGCTGGTGCATGGGTAGTTATTATGGCAGCATGGCATTATGGCGCATGAGGGAGATCCTGTCTCCACATAACGACATTATCATTATTATTTCATTTTATTGTCCTGTCTTAGTCCGTGACTATGTAAGACATGCAGGTCCTCTCTGCTTACAGGCCAAGAATACCTATGCCAGTAGTATATCCCCTCCTATACCTCCCATACAGCTCTCCTCAAACAGTACCACCCCTCACAAGTCCTCATTCGATCATACACTTAGAGGAGCCCTTTGCCCTTCATTATCTCCGCTCTCCAGCCAACGAAACGATAGCCATTTGCGGGTATATAGTAGCCGGGGAAAATCGCAAGAATCACTGGGTGTGGAGCTCTCCTAATTCCGACATTAGGACTAAATCCGAAGACATAGTGATCCTTCTGAAGTGTTTGAAGAGGCCGGCCAGCTAAGCGCTGCAGAACATAACGCCATTACATGTTGTAATGTGTGCAGTACAAGAGATGGGTTGTTGATATAGGACAAATGGCATGGCTGCTCAGTTGGTTGCACACCTTGATGAGCTGCATACTGGTAACGTGATCGGTCTACAAGCGAACAAGCTAGGGGATAAGGGACGAGCTTCCCCCAATCTGGAACTTAACAATTATCACAGAAACCTCACTTCTGCATATTAATGAAGATATCTCTCCACAAACTATCTTAGCTGCTCCAGCGTAAGTGTACATTAAAAAATCATATATCAATCATAATAATGGTGCGGAGGTGTATTTTCAGGGTGATGTCCTAAGTAGAGTCTGAATGTGTTGGACAACTATCCCACTTGTGATAGGTGGCTGCTTCTAATCGGTGATATCACCCCACATTTTCGCGGTGCTGGTGTACGTAGGTGACAAAGGCATGTTTAGATAAGCAAAAGTTCTAGACATTCCCATCAGAGCTTACCCACGCACGAGGCTCCAGAGTTCTGTGTGAACTAATAAACCTCAGTATTATTTGGATATAAAATCCAGAGTATGAGTGTCAGCAGGGTCAAGATTATCGTCCAATATATACTCCTAGCACCTTTCGTGTGTCATGACTATATAGTTGCGCACACCTAAATAAACCCGAGAAAAGCTTTTGGGTAGAAGGTTCTGTGGAACAGTTGGTCGAATTCCACGCGTAAATACTGAGCTGAATGGCTGTTCATCACGGGCAATATATCAATGATCTCACAGGTAACAAAAGAGGATAGGAGCACTGTACAAGGTGTGGCCTCAGTCAGAAAGGGGCCCGATGTTCTAGATGGTCAAAGAATGAAGTAACACATAAAAAACCAAACCAAGCGCCAATACCTTGAGTCGTTTAAAATTTGTGTGGCAAAGAGATACGGGGTAATTCACTCAAACTCTGATCTTGGTTGGAAATATTTGAAGTTTGTACTTTTTATTGCAAGCGCGAGCTCTGATTTGAAAAGTTTTATTGATAATGTAAACAGTGCTGATCAGTAGCCAGCAACATTAGTATCATTGGCGCCATGAGCTTTTTAAGCTTCAGAATTGATTTGACAAAGACTTGCCTTTGCCACATGTTGCCGCAATCATTAGTAGGAGATTCGATTGCAATAGTCTATCATCCACATGAAACTTGGCCATTACACTGGCAGGCCAGAAATTTCCAACAATAAATGTTTGCTCATGACTAAGTTCCCTAGTTTGTAGCCCCTCAATAGAGAAGAATGCAATTGTTTCGAATCACAAACATGGGCCTCGAGCTCCTCTGCATCAGCATATGATGCCTATTATGACTTGCCCAAGTAGTCCTTCTTTCCGATATCTATGCCCTCCTTGCGCAGTAAGTTGTAGGCAGTAACGAAATGGAAGTAATGATTCGGAATTTGAAATTCCTGGATGTAAGTTTTTCCGACAAATGGAATTACCAAATCACTGCAGCCTTTTGTTAGCCTTTGACACCACATTGCTACTGGGAATGTTCCGTCTGATTGTGGTCAGAGCTCTGTGGAAGATGACTCGCACCCAACCAAATCAGGGCCGGATATGGTCTACACGGGACAGAGTAGACATAACTATTCATACACTTACCCCTTCGTGAAAGAAATAGCCTCCTCTTCGCCGACGAAATCCTCTTGCTTGACGGATTTCAGCGCCTTGATAGTTGCCTGGATACGATCTTGTAATTCATTCATGTTGGTCTCAGTTCTCGGCATTTCTGTGAGCTCGATCTTGCCTGCACTGCTTGCCATACCACAAGCCAAGTCCGTTATCACATGGACTGAAAATAACCATCAGCATAATAACTGTCACTTTGAAATTTGACAAAGAGTATTCTATATGGTGCAGTATAATGGGTCATCTATGCTTACTTTGGAAAATTAAGTCGCCCATGTCGGAAATCAACTTGCTCTTGACCAGTACTTCGTCTGAAACATCGGGGCAGGCGGAAGCCTTGTGTAAGAGTGTGGAAAGGATCTCAAGATTTCGAATGAAAACGGGTACACTAATATCGTAGAGGGAAAGCATGATGAATCTTTGAATATGGATTTAATTGCTGTAGCACCTGAGGAGGACGTAATGATTAAGATGATAGATAGTAAGTACATAAGCTCGATGCGCAGACCGGAGCTCTTTATACTGCTGGACATAGACTCTACACCCCTTTTCGTATTCGTATCTATGTCTCATTGTACGTCACATTAGCAGGCTGCAATGAATGACGGTATATCTAGATCCGGGTTATCACGCGCCCCGTCCTCCACCGTGGCTGTTGATTGGATGCAAGACAAGGACATTAGAACTTTCACCCCTCACCAGATCTATCCCACTCTTGAGCAGGACAAAGACTGCACACTTGTACGCGGTGCCCAGTAAGAACCTGGGAGTGAAATATTCTCCCAGACTCAATTTCTGTCAGATTTCGTAGTACCGAACAAGTTGGCCCACAAGGCGATGATTCAAGATACTCCACCATGTCGATCTCTCACTCCCAAAGACATCATTTCCCACCAACTATATCATAAAATCCAAAAATCTAAATTATTACATTCTAGTTTCCATGACCATACCCCTCTTTGACTTTCTCTAGCCTCAGCTGGCCACCAAATACACGCCCACGCCGATGTTTATATCCGCCGGATGAGATAAATCGTGGCGTAAAAATAAGGAGACAGTTCTCTGACATGGGCGTGAGGGAAGTTAGGACTGATTTGCAAGATGATGCTGCGGATCAACACAATCTAGTCGGGTGTGAGGTTTTGAGTGTCGGCAAGGAGTTGTTCTAATCAAAGACAATCTCGCGCGACAAGTCTTCGATTGCGAAAGTATAGACGACACCATGGAACGGCCATGGTTGTAAAGTGCAGTGGCACATCACACAGGCCGACCTCACAAGTAGAGCCTGGAAATATCAGACGCCTATTCCACTGAAGCACGAGATGGCTAATTTAGAATCAGGGATACTGGACCACTTTTCTCGCACTACTGGTTTGTATGGATGTCAAATATGTGCGTGGATGACTAAGAGGTTTGGGCATCTCTTCTGTACTAACCCACGAATGAGGCTCCAACCTTCTGTGTAAATGAACTTACCTCACAGTGGTATTAGCGAATGAATTTTAGAGTGTGCGTATTTATAAATCTAAAGGAGTTATTCAATATTTACATCTAGCAGTGATCGTGTGTCAATGCTAGATAGCTGAATACCTTTAAATTGTAGAAAAAAGTCCAATATATCTTGCCACATTTCAAAGCCGACCACTCAGTTTAAGAGTATTCAGAGACCGCCATAATTATTATTTTCTACCATTTTTCCCGCCTGCCATACACACGAAAGTGGCCTTCATTTAGTTGGTTCGAAATGGGAGATGATTATAGTTAAAAACTACTAGAAATATACGATGAAAGAAATAATATAAAGGCATAATCCTGTCCATGGGAAACTATATAGGCAGGGTATCTGATATTCCACTAGGGGCATTAGTATCCTTGACCAGTAGGCAGAACGGACCCATACCTCCTGCACAGTCATGGATTGAGTGAGGGCGATAATTATAGAAGAAAAATCAAATCATTCTTATGCCTTTCAACATTATTGAATTAGATATTCAAGCTTTGAATTTCCTGTCCTATATCTTGGGTCCACGATACCAGACAAGTAATTTTGACTTCAGCCCCTTCCTCAAAGATCTCAGAAACAGAATCATCTCGTTTGTAGAAAGAACATTGGCATTAATTAGCATCTGCATGGGACATGCCTGGTCGCAGGTTTAGTGCAGTTATATTCCAAATTTAGAACAAATAGATTGTAAATTCTTAAGCCAAAGACCTACTCAATCTTTTATGATTTCAGTTGGATTAATTTGCATGAGCTTAAAATTCTGCGTCTCGGTATTTGGACAATTTCTTCATCGCCGAATTACCACTAAAACTAAGCCTTGTCCACTCATTATTGACTCATTTTTCTAGTGCTTTGGTATCCCTAGGAGTTGTCCTTTATAATCGGATATTACACCTCATAAATCAGTATGCATTAAACAATTTTTAACTGAAAATTCCAATTTATTGTCATAGCGGCAAATAATTATGAGGCATATCATGGGAAAAGTTGTCTGAGGCTTCAGAAAAACACTTTGAATAATTTTCGTGCTCGAAAGAGAAGACGCCAAGAAATTCGAAGGACCCGCTCAGGAGTAAAAAGTATTCGATACTGTGTTGGCGCGCTATATGTTTAGTTAGGTGAATATCTTGGGGATGAACTACCTTTACCTTGATGGAAATCCTCTTGAAGACGAAGCGGCCATAACCAATTACTTAGTCCTGGTGATGTAGATTTGTCGCCGATAGGTGCTGGAAATATGAAGTCTAATTTGTGCTCGCTAAGAAACTGATGAGCATATTTGGCAAATTGTATGTTATCAACAATGTAGTGGGGCTCAAAGCTTTTACCATGACAGTGTATTAAACTGTCAGAGGTAATAGGAGCTCTGTAGTGCTTCATCAAAAAATCTGGAGTGGAAAGGACTGGCGTTTTGTTCGTCCATATAGCAGGACAAACGTGTTCACGATAGTTATCGGTATAGTAAACACTTAGAGTCTCAATGCCGTCACTAAAGACGATAAATTTGTTGTAAGTGGCATCTAATTATCTGTCATCAAAAGCTCATCTGAGTTGATTCTTATGAATCTTACCACCATGATTATATAGTTTGCTATCTGGCAACAGAGGCCACGCATAGAGTTTATTGTAGGGAAAGCCAGGTCCGTCTTTGATTTTTGGGTATTCGCCTGGTAGTCCAGTTCCACTCAATAGTTCACTGCAAGCTGCAGTATACGAAGATGCAATGTATTGAAAATCAAAGACCTGATTGGCGCATTTATATCCCATAATATCATGTAAATTGACGTCGAATGGGGCTGAGTTTGACAGGCCTAAAATTTCACGGCAGTGGCGCACTCCATTTTTGTGGATTGTTATGATGCCGACCAAGTTTCTTCGAAAGTCAAAGACGACCCGGATAATGGTTTTGTAACCTAATTCGATGAATCAGAAACGTGCATTCACAAGCATGGCCGCATTGGAGAGCGAAGACGTTTTCGGAAACGTACCTTCATCTGGTATACCAGAATCACTATGGATAGAAACAGGTCCGGAGAACAGCGTTTTCGATGTGCTACCGAATATCCGAGTATCTTCTACATGATTTACATAAACATCATTTGGTTGGGTGGTGAATAGAGCTTTCCAAGCTGTATCGATACTTTGCTTCACTTTTGAACTACTGACGTAGTCTCCGTTACAAACGAAATCATTAATACTCAATCCCAACTTGCTTTTATCCTTAGATGTCGGCGATGCTGAGCCGCCAGTGATGTGTAGATACGTGTGAAGCAATACAAAAAAACTGCTCAGGAGAATATTTTGCATTTTCAGTTGACGGGTCTTGCGCTGCGGGGAGCATATTAAAGGAACGTGTTGGAAAAATATAGGTGCATTCCTTTCTATTTGAAGCCATCGCGGCGTCGAATCGTGTGGCCCTTGTGCAGCGACTAGAAGCTATTTTCCCATCAACTACCGCATATTGCCTTAAATTACAATACCGAAGATGCTTGGCAGCTATTGGAGCTTCCTCAACCATGATTGACTCATGCATATCGCTTCTCTAGAGTGCGAGGGCTGGGTACATCGATCATTACAGCCGCAGTTATTTCCACTTACGAGGTACATCGTCAACTGTGGAGATATGTTCTAAAAAATTTCCAGGTATCTCTTGTGCTGTGGTTGATTATTATGTTGATTTTTATTTACATTTTAATCTACTTTTAATAATACTTACGGAAGCCGACAAAGGCCCTAACCAGACTAGCAATGCAAATTTGAAGCAGGAAAATTGGGTTAAAATCTCAATTTAACACAAAACAATTATTACCGGTCTACAGCCCAAGCTGTTAATGTGAAAATCGAACATAGAACCCTAGACTTATTATCAAGCCTTGCATTCAATCGTCTGTTGGAGGGGAGATCCGGAGAAAAGCTCAAGATCGATCCTTCGAGACAGTGACAAAAAACTCTTGTTATATCAAAAGAATCACGCACAGGACATTGGAAAATGCGATTCTATATGTCAAACGCAGCCGAATTGATGGCAAGGGCAGGAAATAAAACGAACGATTCTTGGGGTCATCGGAAAAGAAGTTGTAGTTATGCTTATTTTCCTAATGAGCTTTTGACGACATAAGGATATGTAGATCCCTTCAAACTACGGGCCGGGAGAGGATCTATGCCTGCTTTATGGCTCCTACCGGTAGTACTATTTGAGTTGTGGTTAGTTCAAATAGATGGCACTGCACAATGACTGCGCCTTTTGGAGGACAAATATAAAAACCACATATCAAACAGGAAGGGTAGGGGCCATTCCATCCATGTAAATATTATATTTCAGAGACACCTGGATGGGCCCACCGAGTGGAGGACAAAGACTGAAAACTGCCCACGGTGTCCCCTACGAATCTGTGAGTAAATTATTCTCCCAGAGCGAAGGTCAGTCAAATTTTGCAATAGCGAGAAAGTCGGCCCAAGAGGCAATGATTCATGACTCTCATCCCAATCAAGATCCAATCAGTCTCTTATATCGAACCTTGATTGCTGTTTCGGAAGCTTTAATGGTTGAGAATAGAGGTATCTGAAAGAATTGTTCGCATAGGAGCATTCAATTGAGGTGTGTATAAAAAGATACAACTTCCTATCTATCTGTCTCTTTTCTCGCAGCTCATATATCTAATACATGACATATCATGATAATTTCTAGTGATAGCTCTCTTCAATTATAAGACACAATCCAAACAAGTTGTAGCCTAGATCCAACCCTAATGCGACTCATTACCCGTCCGCCACGTCTATTACATGGATGCCCTGTGTTTACTAGCTGAAAATTACCCGAAATGCTTAGGTTTATCCTGAGGCAGCCATAAATTGTGTCAGGTACCGGCTTGGCAAGTTATTCCGACGATATTATTACTAGCATTTTAGATGAATGGAATTTACAAGGATCACGAAATAAAATGTCGGGAATACAGATGTAATTGGGTCCTAATCCTGGTCTGATATCTGGCCATAAGTGATCTCCAAATACATGCAAATGCCGATATTTGTACCCACTGGAGGATGCAAATCATAGCGCGCAAATTTGGGAGGCAGATCTTCGGGATTGACGTGGGGGATATAAGGGTAGGTAGGCAGGGTAATGCTAACGGTAGATACAATCTTGGAAGTGGCAATGTTTTGACTTATGCAAATTGAGTTTTATATTGAGCAATATGCGCTAATCAACTTGAGCCGGTAGAATGCGTGCGATAATGTAAAGACCATCGTGGTTGAATAGCGCAGTGGTATATCGTAATAGCCTGTTTCCCAAGTAAAGTATGGATAGCTGACGCATATCCCACTTGAGACAGGAGATCGCTGGTTCGCATGCGGCAAAATACAACTACATTTCTTGTGATGCTGGTATGGATGGGTGACAAAGGTATTCTTGGATAACTAAAAGTATTCAAACTTCCCTTTGGTGGGTGCTCACAGAGGTTCGACTGGGGGACTATTCTCAACACCTGTCAGTGGTGTCCCTACGGATCTCCAGCTCTCACTGTAGAGTCCGTAGAGCCGAGATTGAGTAGCAAAGTCCCCAATTCGACGAGGATTCCCAATCGCTTGCGCGGTCTGTATCGTCTTCATCTGTGAACACATCCCCATAACACTATTATCATGAAGCTAACCATGATCAGATCAGATGTTAGGGTCGAAGCCCTTCTCATCACCAACCCTTGATCATGGAGGAGAAGTCATCCGATGAGTTTCCGGAGCGTACCCAGCACCCGATACGGAGATGGTGGATTGGATCAAGTCGGCCTCGACTGTTACAAAGAAGGGAGATATAGATGAATATGCGCACCTCATGTCGTCCCGGTGTCTAGGCCTCGCCTTGCTGGGGCTGCAGGTTTTTTTGAGACTTTTTATCACGCACGCAGCTTGCATTGCTACCATTTTTTTGGGTAGAAGGTTTCGTGAAAAAGGTGGCCGAATTCTACGAGTAAACACTGAGCTGAATGGCTATTCATCACGGGCAATATATCAATGATCTTATAAGTAACAAAAGAGGCAAGGAGCACTATACAAGATGTGGCCTGGGTCAGAGAGGAGCCTGATGTGCTAGATAGTCTAAGACTCAAGTAGTACAATAAAAAAAATCACTCGCGAGTTGGATACTGATTATTTCATCACTTCTCAGTCTATGAATACATCGGACATACAGGTCCTCTCTGCCTACAGGTCAAAGATACCTATGACGGTAATACATCCTCTCTTATGCCTCCTATACAGTTCTTCTCAAACAGTACTACTCCTCACAACTCCTCATTCGATCATACACTAAGAGGAGCCCTTTGCCCTTCATTATCTCCCCACTTCAGCCAACAAAACGATGGCCATTTGCGGGTGTATGGCAGCCGGGAAAAATCGCAAAAAACCACTGGGTGCAAGGCTCTCCTAATACCGAAATTAAGACTAAATCCGAAGACATAGTGACCCCTCTGAATCGCTTGAAAGGGCCGGCTAGCTGGGCGCTGCAGACTTTTGGGTACCTAAGGAAACTTACTCTCTGCCATTCTAGCCTTCTTCCAACTCTTTCCAGAGGGTCGCATTGAAATGCCAGAAATACCTGAAATTTCCCGAGAAAGCGAGAATGCTGTATAGTAGCTTAGCTCATCTTAATCATGCCGTCTAGAATAATGGGAAGTGCTGATCTTAGATGTGCCTGCATTTGCTTGCGACTTCAGTTCGGATGCAGTTCACCTTGGTTTTCCCATGTATGCTTAGCATACTGAGCGATCACACCGGCACCACTGGACGGCGGAGAATTCGTCTTTGACGGTAGCGTTGACGTATAATTCCCGAATTAGTTTTCTGAGGACATGGACAAGTTAATTTAGATAAACTGATGAGTTTATTGGTACAAGGACAAGTCGGAGATTACTTTATGGATTCTTATGATTGCAAAAAGCGGAGGAAACGGCTTATCCAGATTACAAGCTTCAAAATTTGTTTGATTTCCTCTTTTGATTATGGTCCTCTTGAGTATCTGGCTGCTGCAATCGTCAAATTTGTATACATCTTAATTTCAGACCTCAATTGTGAAGCCAGTTTCTCACTCGACACCTTGACGCCGGCACGTTGCATCTCCAGATATCGCAGTAACTGACACCGTTCGAGTCAGCTTTCTGGTTGGTCAGATTCGCCAATATCCAACAAATTAATGAAGCCGGGAGGCTCTAGTCATTCAAGGGCGATAGGGTTAATGAATTCAACAACGTGAACATTATCCAGTCCAGCTCAACTTGTCCCAACCCCCTCATGACGGTATGGGATACTAATGTGGTAGGCAGTTCATTAACAGGTTAAGACGTGGATTTGAGAATGTGTTGAATGACGTGGCAGTAGTCAACTCAGAGTAATCGGGGGTTTGATTTGATTTGTATTCATTATCCTGATTTGGCGCCCTATGGACCCATACAGGTGGCTATAAACCTATCTATATATTTATAAAGGAGGAAACCTCTCGGTGAAAAACCCCAAGCTTTCTGATTTAATTCTTAGAGTTTGCAATGTATCCTTCAGGAAGCAGAGTTACACTGTAACGCCGTCGATGTGTACCAATCACGTCCCTTCTATCGAACCCAACCTTGTACATGTTCAGTCTCGTTTCCTGAGCAGCATTCCGGCTGCATTTGTCATGCGGAATTGTTCTATCAAACCATGATTAAGAATCCATCGTGTGATTCTTTTCATATCGCTGGGATTGTTGGTCACTGCTTCAAAGGAGCGATTTCTGGCTCGTTTCCAGATTTCTCCTCTACCGATTGACCACTTGGGGCAGGAAATGATCATGTGCTTGGGATTTTGTGATTGGTAGCCATACGGACAACTTGGGTGATAAACTCCGGGTACTTTTCTTCTGTGTAAATAAGAATTGAGCGCGATATGCTCGCTCCGAATTTGGATTGCTAAGCTACTTTGGGCCCTCGTCAGGTTTTTGTGGAGAGAAAATGGTGACTCCCGGAAGCTTATTTTAGTACGTCTAGCATGGCGGCATTGGTAGAACTTTGCTGCTGCCCAAGTTTTAGGATCTGCTGAAGCAAATCTTTTAGGCTGTCGAGTTCGCTTTATGGCGGACCAAGATTTCGCCCATTCCAGGTACGCTGCAACCCTTACCGCTTCTTTTTGTAAGTCCTTGGATTTCTCCTCTCCGCAAATCTCTTTCCAGTATGCAAGGTCTGCCCTTCTATTGTATGCTCTAATATCTTCCCTTCCTCTTCTGGGAAGCTTTATTTTACTACATACTGGTTGGATAGTCTTTTGGACTGGTAGAGAATTTGAGCGGCCTATATACTGAGCCCTTTGTTGCTTCAAGTAGATTTCTATCGGAAGAGTAGCAGTTTCATGTTCCAGCACCCTGGTGCTGCTCGATTTATATGCCCAAGTTACTACTTTCAGACAATTTCTTTGAGAGCTTCGAAGGGAATAGTCGGAGGTTGGTATTCAATGTATTTATTGTTTATTTAGTAAATTGGCACATCTTGGCATTTATCCCTCGGGTCTCACGACCTAACAGAATAGTATGCCGCGGATAGACCCACCCCCGATGCTATCTTCAAAATCCGATCCTTCAAAACCCCTACTGAATTCCCTGTTGGGGTGAGATATTTGCGCCCCTGTTCACCAAATGAAATATAGACATCAATTGGTTGGTCGATGTTTATTGTGCTACCTGAGTGTTTGAATATCATGTTGGGATCCTCTCTGACCCAGGCCACACCTCGTAGAGTGCTTCTGGCCTCTTTTGTTACGTAAAGATTTCGCTGATATAATACCCATAATGGATAGAAATTCAGTACAGTAGATCCCCATAGAGGCCAGCAACACAGGTGCGGATATACAATTACATCTCCCTTCTTTGTAATATTAGAGGCCAACTTGATCTAATCCACCATTGCTGTATCCAGTGCTGGGTACACCCCGGAAACTCATCGGATGGCTTTTCCATGATCAAGGATGGGCATGAGTAGGGCTTCGACTATACCATCTGATCTGATAATGGTGCCAGAGGGTTTTGCAGAGATGAAGACGATACAGACTACGAGTGCGATCGGGAATTCTCAGCGAAGTATGCATAGAGGTTTTACCCAATATCAGCCCTGCAGACTCTACAGTGAGACTAGGAGATTCGCAGGGGACACCGCTGACAGGTGTTCAGTCTTCGCCCCTCCCGAGACCACCATTGATCCAAGAAGGATCACAACCACAGCTTATGAATGCTATTATTTCAACCTGGCTAAATTAAGACTAACTTATAGCCGGCGATACTGGGGAGACTGAAAATGCGTCAGACTCCTTCAGTAAAGCTGATATCATTCTTCTTGGGTGGAGATTGCTACAGTTATGTGGAACTATATTTCCAGGCCTTGATTTGTAGACAAGCGATACGCATGAGTCAATCATGATCGGGGAAGCACAAAAAGCTGTCAGGCATCCTAGATTTTACAATTTAAGGCAATATGCGGCATTGGATAGAAAAGTAACGTCTGGTCGCAGCACCAGGGCCACACGATTCGACGCAGCGATTACTTCAAATAAGAGGGGTGCTTCTACCACTGCTTCGTGTCTTCTGTAATCATGCTCATTGCCGCTTAAGCCTAGTTGACGCACAATGCGAAAGCAATTACTGAGAAATTTCGGTTTGCTATTTCATACTTATCTTCAAATAGCTGGCAGCTCAGCATCACCGACAGCTACGTTCGCCAGTGAGCCGAAGTCGGAATTCAGCGGCTACGTTTGTGATGGCAATTATTTCAGCAATGAACACATTACACGAAAAATCAATACAGCCTGGTTTGGATTATTTAACGGCAAACCAGGCAGTGGTGTAGTATCGCACTTTGAAGATACTCGGATTTTCTGTGGCACTTCTAAACCACTTTTCGCCGGGCCTGTTCCCATTGATCACTATATACCAGGTAGAGGTACGTTTTCGATGACATTTTTGTTCGACGATCCAAATATGTAAATGAATCCATGTAGATGACAGCTTTATCTAGACAATGTAGAAAATATCCGAGTTATCTTTGACATTGAAAGAAATTTGGTCGGCCTTGTAATGATCCACGACACTGACATCCGCCTTTGTCGTGAAATTTTGGACTCCACCGCTTCAGCTGATTTCAACCCAAATTTACACGCTTTACTTGGATACAAATGTGGCCATCAGATTTATGAGCTAGAGTACATTGAAAAATCCTACAATGCAGCCCGCGCAGAGCTGCAGGAACATGGACTCCAACAACCACGCATGTTTCCAATGTTGAGAAACAAAATTGGCTCTATTTATCATAATTTCATAATATGGCCTCTTTTGATAAGCAGAATAGTTTTTGAAAATGGCGGTAAGGGTTATTCTACTAATGCTATTGACCTTTTAATGACTCATTTAGATTTACGTGGCAGGGACTTTATCGCATTTCAAGATGGTCTTCATTCTCTAAGTGTATTTCATACCGAGGATAACGTAGATAATATCTGTCCACTCATATGGACGAACATTACGCCATTTCATTCTACCCCAGGGTTCTTGAAAAAACACTTCGTGGCTCCCGGAAACAACGAAAGAGAAATTGACTGCTATGGTGAAGTGTTTAAACACGATTACATCATAAATAACATAAAAATTGTCATCAAGACTCACAAGTATCAACTAGAGAACAAACTAGACTTTAAGTATCCAATGCATACCGGGAAAAGCCCTACTAAATTCAAATCAAAAGGCTGGTTGTGGCCACTGCAAACTCAAGAGAAACCCCGTGGAGGTAAAAGTAGTCCTTCCCTCAGTAAATATTCTCTACTAATTGATTAGTGCCCCGATCAGAATTTCAATATTTTTTGCACGTGGATGAATTATTTCAATACCTCGGGGTTTACTATATGAAAAACTCCAACTATTTACTGTGTATTCCTCGAATCCTCGAAAAATTCTCTAATTTTACGCCTCAGTACTGTGAACTATAGTCAAAATAAATTGAAGGCCTCTAGGAACAAGGGTTTTAATGTATACTAACTTATTAGTTGTAGTGTTCAATTTTAAAGGTCAACCTGTCAAACATCTAATAGTTTGGAATCTACTGAATATGGTAATGAGAATCATTGGATAGTGGGATGACACATCTTGTCGGATTAACTAACTCGAGCTTTGATATCTCACCAGGGATATGGTGATCAGGATGTTCAGGATAGTCAAAGCTCTAACTTGAGATCTTTTGATCTTCAATACATGTAATATATTTCATATGTAATTTTGGGAAACGAGGAGAAGCTAATCTCTCCTCGAAATAGTTTCAGATGGGTATGTAGCATCACTGCTGGAGAGGAGTTGAGGAGCAGAGATTTAATCAATACAAGTTTACTTTATATTTTTCATTTGACCCTCAGTGTCTAACTCAACCCCTTGCAAGATCTGAATACCAGATATCGTGGCCGTCAAAAGATAAAGGACTGAGAGTAGTTGAGGCGATGCATTAGCAATGCCGATATTGACTAACCACAGAGGCGCAGAATTTTTGCTCCTGCTATTTGCTGCGGTGAGAATTATCGAATGCAAAACAGGGCTGTAGCTCTAATCTTCACAAACTAACCAAGATTTCGATGGGAATTTAGTTGCCATAAAGTTGCGACCAGATATATCCTCGCAGATGATATCAGTGTCACAGATATTTTAAGTAGAAGTGTGGAACCTTATTTTCAGATCTACCCGAGGATAACTGAACCAGATAAGCCTCAGCTGCTTTTGTGTGCTTAAGGAAAGGGGGCTGGATATTTCATGCCTGTGTGATTGAAATAATGGTGAAGTGTGTGATACGTATATAGTTTGTTTTGTTATAATTATCATCCAATCCCATCTTATTGCGTTACAATAGATCTAGGTCTACTCTGACCATAGGCCAAGGATACTATTTATTTAGGCTCAAGTCATAGGCCGAAACCTTCCATCCATTCAGATATGGAGCCAGTGAAGCCGGCCGAGATATGACCATTAGGCTTGTCCTGCTTGTTTGCGCTAGTTCTAAAGCCAAGAAATCATGAGCTCATGGTGCAAATAATACAGTGAAAAAGAAAAGTATAAAGTGAATTATAAGTGATGTTGAGTCAACATTCTTCATCCAGAGCTCACCTCCGCCAGTGTAGCAGTCCTTGAATTTGTCCCAAAATCCTGTGCTTGCAATCACCAGAGAACTAGTATGCTTTCAGTCTAGCAAAGCAGCCCTCGAACATCGCAAAGATTTTAAACTTCTTTAAACCTTGGTGTGCGAGGAGTTGCCTAGTAAACGTATCTGAGCTCACGTTTTCTCTAAGTTTACGCGTCAAAGTGTTGTATCTCCGACAGCGTGTAAAAAGGGTAGGTGTCTTTTCTAGCCCACAGCGACAAGCCCTGTTTGCATCTTCGTGCCTGAAGCGACGGTGATACGCCGCAAAATCCCCATGCCCTATTCTCGCAGCAATGAGTTCGTAAAGTAGTCTCCGAAGCAGCGATAGTCCTGGGGGGTTTTCTTCGTTGCGTTTGCAGGTCCAAGTCTCGGTATTGAGCTGGATAAGCAGTTGACCACCATTTATCTATCTATTCTTGTGTTTGCCTTAAAATGAGACGCCGAAGGTGAGCAATACTGAGATGAATAGGTTGTTTCTGGCTATCCGGAAGCAATTTTAGTGCGGCCATGGCTCTTCAACCACCTCCAGGCTCCCTTCTGTGTTCGAATATCCTGGGTCCCATCTTATTTCTGCGTCAGATCTCTACACAGCACCATGATTGATGCGAATTAGGCGACCCCGTTCCTCCTTGGTGGTAACTCCTCCCCTTTGAAGCACATAGCCCCAAGCAGACTGATCGTGGCCTTCTGAGGATCCATCGGCCAAGGACAGTTTGCCATAGGTGGAATATCCAATTCCCCGAATCCTCTACATTCTCACAGGAATAGGAATCGCTCTTAAAAACCCTCAATCGGTCAAAAAATAACAAAACCTGTTCCTTTAAAGTCAGTAAAACTAAAGCTACTCGCAGATGTTTGATGAGCCGGAAAACTTGCAGAAGCTACCGCATGATGCGTTCTTAGAGGCTGTCCGATCCGTTCTGTTCATTTACGTGCTAGGTACATGTCACCCATCGCACTCCTACTGGAGCTTAAGCACTAGTGGGACCAGGCCGGATCAGGTTAACTATCGTGAAGTACAGATAAATCTCGTCCCACTTTAAACCTCGTCCCACCTCAGACTTCACCTATGTGTTGAATCATACCAAGCCTAACCGTCCAGAAACCCGCTGTATACACGCCGTAGCGCGATTTCCTCCTCAGCCTCGGCCACCACGCGCCCGAGCCCTTGATATCCTCATTGACTCCGAAATATAAATGCCGTCCGAGATCTCATCGTTGCTCTAGCCTTGCACCTTCATATCGTACCTGTGACGGGCTTTGCCCGGACTGGGACTGGTCACTAGGACCACTCCGTCTCTAAGGTAAGGTAGTGGCAGAGCAACGCCCCTGGATAGACTAAAGGGGAGCTAAGGAAGATAGCCGGGAGAAAGGATGATTCTCATAGTGCTAAGGAGGGTAGCCAGGAGAAAGGATGATTCTCAGGGAGCTAAGGAAGATAGCCGGGAGAAAGGAGTATTCTCATATGGCCAAAGGGGGGAGTTAACACTAGCGTACGCGGAAGACATAAAAGGCAGGATACGATACAGTAGTTTAGCTTCCCAAGGAAAAATAATTAATTCCTATTGAGTCAACGACTTTCGAGTACTTCCGAATTCCTTGGACCTTTTACATATTATTTTTCCTTCCTTCTCTACCTCCCTCGACGTATCGCAAAGAAAAAAAAAAAATTGCATGACCTTCAGAGTCCCAGACGAAGAGGAATCATTTACACACACTTCGTTGTCATCCTATCACAGCTTATCGCTCTCGACCGACTCATCGAAGGAAGCATTCGCCATGGACCGAGAAGAGCAGGGTCAGTCAAGCTTTCGGACGGGATACGAGGATGCGACCGACAATCCGCTGGCAGGTTTGTCCCGGCAAGACATTATTGGCCTCAGGGAACTATTGAACGAGAGGAAGGCACAGGGAACCGTGCCCAGGTCGACGGAGCCAACGAGAACGATGAGAAGGGACGCGGTGCTGCCAGTAAATTGTCTTGAATAAAAGTGGGAAGGGGGCATTCGTTTCATTCTAAGGAGACAGAGAATCTAAGTACAGTATGGCGATCCACGGTCCACCCGGCAACCACCAGACCAACCCCTTAGGTCTGGCTCATTAACTACTCCCCCCCACAGGACGAAGCACCCGCGAAGACTACGTGCCCTTAGCTACTGAAACGCCATATCATCTCTGTCCATCTGCATCTCGTGATGACGAGCTCCGTTTAGTGTTGATCGTTTGTCCCTGCTAAAATGCCATAGCTCCTCACGGCTCAATCGTGCTGACATGCACTCCCAGAAGGTGACTCCACAACAGTAAATAGCTTTCTCATGCGTCATGAACACCACGGACCTTTTCGACATACTTTGGCAATTTAAAAGCCGCATTCCCTAACCGAAGGTTCTGATAGACCGGAATCTCCTCCTCCTCTTGAGTTATGAGATAGCCCTCTCGAAGTCGAAAAGGCTTGAGATGGTCTCCGTAGTAATGCCTTGGGATTCGTGACCCATCGACCTGTCTTAGTATGAATGAGCGCTCCATGTCACCTCCATAACCCACAACGACAAACGGCCCTCTCCATGCCGGTCTGAGCTTTTTCCCAGCGGCTTTGGCGTCCCATAACATCACTAGACTCCCTGGTACATAGACATGCCCAGCTCGTACGCCCAGATTATGTCGGTCTTTTGCACGATCTTTTTGCGAATCTGACCTGATCAGCGCAGTTCGCCTCGTCTCTTCACGGTTAAGGATAAAGTCTATAACTAGGTCTCCATGCACATCGTCATCTTCAGGAAACACATCTGGCGTTCCTGTACTCAATAATGACTTCAGACTCTCTCGATGGTTTGAGGGAAACACAGCTTCGAGATTCCCATCAGGTGCGAAGCCCTTAAGAATTTCGTGGGGAGAAAACCCAAGGTGTAGTATGTCCCTCCTGTTTACATCAAACGTGGATTTTGATAGGATCGTTGGCCATCTCGATGGATCACGAGCGTTCTTCTTCAAGGCTCGTTGTAGAATGTCGACGGCTTTCTCTACCATACCAGTAGCTTTCTTTGCTGCAACAGGTGACGTGCACCACATAACTCCACGGGATTCCGCAAACCGCTGTGTGTCCTTCCCAAAATGAGCGCCAGGATCCGAGTAGATACCTGTGGGAACTCCATTCTCCAAGAAAATTCGCTCCAGTGTAGAAATAACAGATTCTGAGTTGTCAGATTTTGTTGCTTGCGACCACACGAACCGGGAGAAATAGTCCACTACCACAAGGATGTAATACACTTCTACTCCCTCGAACTTCGGAAAAGGGCCTATGAAATCGATTCCAAGTAGTTCCATCGGGGTACTTATTGACACTCGCGCCATTTTCTGTGATCTCACTGCTGTTCCATGTTTGGCACACACCAGACATCCTGCAATGTAGTCACGAACATCTTTAACCATAGCAGGCCAATAATACTTCGATAGTTTGCGCATTGTGATGGATGAGGCGAAGTGTCCCCCATTGTCATGAGCTTGCAACAACAGTGATGAGACTTCCTTTTCGGTTATGCAGCGTTTAAGAACTCCCTGAACATCAAGATAGAGTACTCTTTCGGGTCCCTGTACTTGATACTTACTCGCCTTCTTGAGGAACGCCGCTTGGTGGACTTTCGTTTGGATCTTCTTGGGAGCTATTCCCGTCTTCAGATATATTGAGATCTCTTTATACCATATTGAGTCAGAGAACCTCGTGTGAGGCGCAATGGTTTTTGTCCTTATCACATTTTTGACCCATGGTGCACTGTTATACTGAGGCACTGTGGATGGGACTTGGCTGTCTGAGACGTTAGAAATGAGACAGTTACTCCCCCCCATAGCTTCCGCCCCTGCGGAAACCCAGGAAGATTTGTAGACTCCTGTGGATATTTCGGACAGCGAATTCAGGAGTTCAAATGCTACATGCGTAGGCACTGTCTCTCCCAATTCCTTTATAAGCAAGCTTATACTTGCCATCTTCGAATCAAGATCCTTCCTAGCCATATCACCCAGGAACAACGCCCTAAGATCCTCCTCTTTTAATGGTTCACCGATGGATTTCAGCAATGTTTCGTATCCATTTGTACCATCCTTCCAAATCCATTTAGGGTCTCCATTCTCGTTGACCAGATCACCAAATTCCGTTAATTCCTTCGTTTTTCCTATTTCACCCGGGAAGATAGTCCGAGAAAGAGCATCCGCGATTGGGTTCCGTGACCCAGGTATCCACGCAATTTCAATGTTCAGAAATCTAAGTTCGCTTGCCCACCTTGCATATATACCATCAAGACAAGATGATTTCAAGAAGTAGGTAAGCGGGTGATGATCGGTAAAGATTGTCCCCTGAATCGGCGACCTGAACATATAATCATATTTCCTGCAGAATTCCACGATAGCGCACAGCTCTCTTTTATACGTCCCGTAATTTCGTTGACATTTTGTGAATGTGAAAGCGTCATAAAGGATCGGAACTTCAGCTCGTTTACCCCCAATGATCCTTGACTGGGTTACAGCACAGCCAGCTCCAAAGTTGCTCGCATCTGAGTACATGACCGTTGACTCTTTGATGTTCCAACCATGCATTTCAATTGCACCGGAGCATTTCTCCTGTAGTAATTGGAAGGAAACTTGCTCTGCCTCTCCCCACCGCCAGTCACCGTTACCGGTAAGTCTTGAAAATGGAACCTTTATCTCAGCGAAGTTTTTAACCCATCGTCGAGTCATATTAATCGCCCCAAGAAAAGCACGAACCTCTGATGCATTTGTCGGGGTAGGCCATATCCGAATCTTGTCTCGTCTCTCAGGAGTTACACACACAATGCCGCCCTTCTTATGAAGCGTTCCTAGAGCCACAACTTCTTCCTTGAATAGCTCCATCTTTTTAAATGATAGTTTGAGACGTGACCACTCTAGTCGAGGAAACAATTCATCCGCCATAAAATCATAGGCATCCTTGAAGTTTTGAAAACCGGAAAACATGTCATCAATGTAGAATGAGGCTTTTGGAGGACTACTATTATCTTCGGGCACCAGTACAGACTTCATGCCCGGAAATTGATTTTGACCAGGTGGAATGTCACCAAGCACAATGTACATTAGCTCCGTGAAGGAGAATCCTGCGCTCATGGATCCTTGAGGCATCCGAGTCGGCTGAACTTGGCCAATGCCGGCTATGGTGAATGCAAAAAAATGTCGATCTTCGGGATGAACGAGGATATTCCAATAGCCGTGTTTCACATCAAACTTCAGAAAAAATTTGTGTGAGGGGTGAGACAAATGGTCGTGTACTTTGGCCATCAATTCCAGGTAGCATCCTGGCATGTCTTCCTTCACATTCTGGTAGTTAAACGTAATTCTCGGCTCATCCCAAGGTCCGGGATTGTCGCTCTTGTCCACTATGACGGCCTGCGCGTTCCAATCTGACAACTTTCCATTTGCTGCCATGGTCTTTTCGAACATTCCACACGATAGCCCCTCATTAACAATTTTTTGAAGCCAAAACTCCTTCCCTGGAGGCCACCTTTTCTGCTTGACTTTTGAAAATGGTTTAGTCCCCTCTCTGATCCTAACTCTATGAACATAGAGGTCTGTTGGGACTAGTTGCTCTAGCTCAACTCCATTGATATCGCGGTAAGTGAATAGAAGTCGTTTCACCATGTCTCGTTGAAAGTCATCGCCTACAGCTGTACCTATCTTTACTCCTACTTTCCCAAACCATTCATCGATCTCTTCTTTCGGAGCCTTACTTAAAGGTCTGCTTCTGGGTCTTCTGGATGTCGGAAATGTTCCGGCCAGGTCAAAACTTTCTCTAATTAGTCTAGTCGACGGTTCATTTGAATTGGAGTCGTTCTGGGAATTGAAGGCATTAACTGTACCATCAGTTAAGCAGTGTTTTCTATCAGAAACTCCCATAACGCTCATCAGCTGCTTAGTTAGTAGATCTCTGTTCTTCTTTAATATCCGCGGTGCTTTCTGGTCACTTGGTTCAAAGGCGGTCTCGTCAAACGTACATGACATCGACTCTAGTAAGACACGGTTGGAAGACAATATAGGTGACGAATTCGGATCATTAGGATGACCGTTCTTATTAAAATGAAAATTAGAAAATTGGACACAAGATTGAAGATCAGAGTCCTGAGGTTGTTGACAAAAAGGGTTTTCACTATCCTCTTTCGTAATTTCCTCACTGTGTATGACATTTTTGTACAGTTTACTGACATGTTTAGGTCTCTCTAGTTTTCCGACGACGAAGACGTAACAACTTTTGGGAGCTCATCATCAAAATCAGAGTCAGTATCGTCAGATTCATCTGTCGTATCAGTATCTGATTCTACAATATCTTTCGCGCGTGGTTCGCTCGGTTCTTCCCTATGTCCCTCGTCATCCAGGGCTTGTCTGGGATACAATACAAGTTTGTGCCCACTCGAAGACATAAACGTTGGGCCTACAATAGCGGCCTTCGCCTCATTCAATTTCGGATCTCCAAGAATTATTTTGGAGTCG
Source organism: Blumeria graminis f. sp. triticale (assembly GCA_905067625.1). Taxonomy (NCBI): domain Eukaryota; kingdom Fungi; phylum Ascomycota; class Leotiomycetes; order Helotiales; family Erysiphaceae; genus Blumeria; species Blumeria graminis. The sequence goes on from LR898468.1 coordinate 1,295,080, forward strand.
CGAATAAAAATCCCTGCATTAACGTCGTGTAACCAAGGTATTCCTAGAAGTAAGTGAAGATCAAGTTCACCATTCTTCTTCACGACTGGGCGCACGAACGCATCTATTCGTCTCCAAATTCTGCAAACGCCGATGTCGAAACTAACAAAATGAGATAATTCCGTTGCACTGCCATCGGCTGTGTTCATCGTAAGACCACTGAACCCCTTGGTGCCCAAGCTGATCTTTTCAAGCCTCAGAGCTTTAACGAGGCCCTGCGAGATGATGTTCATCTCTGATCCTTGGTCTGCCTGCGAGATATGCTTTGGCAATGCAACTTTTATTATTTTCCCGTTTGCTTCTGCGCGCGCTACAACAGGAATTCGAAAAGCTTTTGTTTCCTGGCTCTTCTGGACCGACCGAGCCAGACCGTTATCGGCCGCACTTGAGAAAAATTGTGCTGGCACTTGCTTCCCTTTCTTCTTGTTCATCCTCGTTGAGAGTCTTCGGAATTCCTTTGCCGTATCTGGACTCACTTGCCAGAGCTCAAGAAGATTTAGAGGTATACATATTCTTCTCGCCAGTTCCACATAATCCATAGGGCCGCATCCCTCTCTGCCCACTATCTCCCTCAAATGCTTTAGAATCCGCTTTCCTTTTCTTGCCGGTTTTATAGGCCGACATATTCCAGGATTTTCATCCTCATTGACAGGCTCGTTGGGCGAATTATTGCTAAGGATATCTTCTATATCGATTCGTTGCCTCTTCCTACCTGGTCCAGAGCTGAATGATTGAACCTGTGTGCCTAGTTCGCAGGCCTTTGATTCAGTGTGTTGCCAATGATCATCTGGTATATCGATGTCGGCAAACTGACTGAGTGAACAGTCCGCATCTCTTTGATCCGCGAAATGAACTTTGGGCGGCGCTCTCCAAGATCCCTCAGGTTCATCTCTATGCGTCTCCTGACTCTCAGTCCTTGCTGGTGGGTGATTCCGGCTGTGTTGACTTGAACCGTAGTTTTCTGGCCTATATCCAAAAGCGGAGTTCAATTGAGGTTGGTCTGGGACATCCATATAGTTACCATTCATTCCTCGAGATCTAGAGGAATAATTTTCACTTAGATTGTGCAAATCAGAGTGAGGATTTAGTGGACGGTGAAAATCTTGACTCTCTTTCCACCTACCGTATCTATGACCGTAGTGTACCGAGTTTGATTCTCTCGGAGGTTGAGGGCGATCATATATTAAATTCTTGAGGTGAATTTGCTCCCAGTTCTGAAGTTGCAGATTCTGACATTTCGGTTTAATATGCCCTACATGGCCACATCCAAAACACAACGGTCCATCACTCGCCTTGTAGATAGCAGCTCCATTAACAAACGCATTCTTAGACACGTTCCCAGGATTATATGTGCTCTGACGATTAGTGGTGTTTCCTCCAAGAGTCTGATGGGCAGGAGGTGAGTCCTTATTGGCATGATTGAACCCGTTCCCAAACTGTTGTTGTTGATGATGCGGAGGCCGAGGTTGATAATATGAGGCTTCATTGCTGAAGCCCTGCCTTGGCTTAGGTACCATTATCCTCCCAGAACTTAAGTCTGCAAGCACAGATGAGACGGATTTCCCGTAATGAGATGAGCATAGATCTCGAATTTGCGCCATTTCGTTCCTCTCAGCGGCTCTTTCTCTAGCTTCCTTAGCCGCATCTAGACTTTGCTTAACCCCAAGGATTATTTCTTGACATCTCCACATTGAACCGCATGATAGCGCGGACCTGGAAAGCGCTTCACACCTGACATCTTCTTCACGAAGCCCATTGAGGAACGCAAGGATAATGGAGTTGAGCACTGTTTGCTCAATAGGAATCATTGGTCTGCCCAGAGCTGCTGTCCTTGGGGCATCCCTTCCGTGTGACCGACGAAGAATGTGTAGCGCACGCTGATAGTATGCTGTCAGTGGTTCAGCTTCCTTCTGCATAAAATCCTGGATATCATTCTGCAGGTTCCCTTCGACGTGATTTACCAACTTGGCGGGGAACATTTCAATTAGCTGTTGTTTAAACTCAGCCACCTGCTCATCTGTCGAATTCTGCCGGTCGTCAATGAAGGCCCTTAATTCCGGAGTTGAATCAAGCCATCCTGCCGCTTCGTCTTCAAAAAGGATATCAATCGCGAAGAAAAAATTTTCTGGTGAGACCGTCGTATGCCCCGCCGTCCTGAAATCATATTCGAGTCGTGACAGCCACCTTGCTCCGGAGTTTCCTTCTCCAACAAACCTTCCCGCCTGTTCAAACTTTGGGAGTGTTCGATTTGCCATTCCGAGTTCCTCTTCACCAATCCAGATTCTTTCCAACTCAGCACGCAATTCACTAGAATCAAAAGCCGTTTTTTTTTTTTTTTTTTTTTTTTTTTTTTTTTTCTTTGTAATCTTCCTTATTCTTCTGTTGTTATTTTTCCACCTTCTTCTACACCAATTCCAGATCACAGATGTTAGGCCGATAAGTTAACTTAATAATGGGGCCTTCGTAATTGATTCACACTTGAGGGTCAACACTTGAACGAAACGGGTTTCTTTAACAGGCACTGTGATGACGCGTTTCGACCCAGCAGCACAAAACTAGGTCGTAATATGTATATAGACCACCGAGCTGCCAACTAAATTTCAGGATGAATTTTCAGCCTGTGGACTCGAGATAGTTCCCAATAACAGTTGACTCCCATTCAACGCGTGAGATGATCTGCTTCGATAAATAGACCGTATCCACACGACACGATTACTAATAGTCACCACCTGACGTCTCGATACTGATGATATAAAGTAGGTAGATAGTTAAGATCAAAGTAGACAATGACAACAACCCGAGGAAAATCCCCTGTGCAGGTCACCAGTAAATTGTCTTGAATAAAAGTGGGAAGGGGGCATTCGTTTCATTCTATGGAGACAGAGAATCTAAGTACAGTATGGCGATCCACGGTCCACCCGGCAACCACCAGACCAACCCCTTAGGTCTGGCTCATTAACTCTGCCAAGATGGAACAGGGTGCAGCTGGATTTCGGCTTTTTCATTGGAAGGAAAAATAATATGTAAAAGGTCCAAGGAATTCGGAAGTACTCGAAAGTCGTTGACTCAATAGGAATTAATTATTTTTCATTGGAAGGCTTGAAACAAGGATTGAGGCGGACTTTGCCCCCTTTTTGGACGACCGGACGATCTGCCTGGATGTGATCGAGACCCTGCCGGAATCAGCGAAACCAAGGGTGTCGACATGGTTCGAAAAAAGGAGGGCGGATGGAAGGTTCAGCTGGAGGGAACTGGTCCAGCATCTAAAGGAAACATTCTCGGACAGACAGGCCAGGCAAGCGGCCCTGGAGCATGTCAACCGGATGGAACAGGGGGAAAATCAGCTCCTGGAGAATTTTTTGCTGGATTTCGAGTACCGAGTGGCTCAGAGCGGAGGGGATGAGGCCTTCACGCAGCTGGGCAAAACTATGAATCTGAAAGCGGCCCTCAACAACAAGCTGCGCACGGCTTTGGTTGGAGTAAAGCTGCCTCCTCCCGCAAGGTATGACGACTGGGTGGAGGCGGTTAAAGAAGTGGCGATGGATCTGGAAGGATTGGCCGATTATGCGCCAAAAGGGGCGACCCAGACAGTGACAAAGCTCGGGGCGCCAAAGAGCGGGGTGGGACAGATATTTCCAAGGCAACAGACAGTGGACTCGGAAGGTGATATCAGAATGACCGGGACAAATGCGATCTTAGCAGCCAGGGGAGGGTCGGGCCAGAACACAGAGACATCGGCAATTATGCCTAGGAACAATCGAAATGGCAGGCTTGAGCGCGGAGCGAGAGAGACTCAGGATGAGAGGCCCTTACCGAGGGCTCCGTGGCGATCGCAAGACGAAGTACGCCGACTAATAAGGGAAGGGGTCTGCCTTCGTTGTACCCAGGGGGGACATAGGGCGACCAACTGCCCTAAATTTCGTAGAGCGCTGGCACCAAGGTCGGGGGTTAATGCAGTGACGGAAGTGGACGAAAAGCCGGAAGGAAGAGATTCGGAAAACGACTACCCCTGAGGATAGTCGCTCTCAGGGGGAGGAACGGGGCTTCACCAAAGGAACTGGGGTGTTTACAGGGATCTGTCTCGCAGCCATTATTAGTGGACAGTTTAGTAAATTCTTCTTTTTTCGTTAAAGCTATGATTGATACGGGATGTTTGTGTCTATCAGTGATTGATGAAGCCCTCGTGCGCAGAAAAAAACATTTTCGTTGAGCGGGTCTCGACGAGCTTGCGACTAGCCGACGGATCTAAGTCAAAGATCAGTCAAATCGCGCGTTACAAATTAGATATCGACGGACGTCAAGAACAATTGTGGGGATATGTGATGCCCAACTTGGCGTACCCAATTATTTTAGGCAAGGCCTGGATGGAACGGAACGAGGTAACCTACGTGGCAGGAGAACAATATCTACATATCGGCCACGGGGACAGTCAAATGACGGTAAAGTCTAGTGGCTGGGTCGACGAACTTGCACCGCGGGAGGTACAGGATGCGCTAAGGAAAGCAAGGTTGGGCAACGAAGCGGAGATATCGTATCTGGAGTTGGCGGAAATATACAATTACGAGTCGAGGAAAGCGCCAAACACGGTATGCAAACTAGTCGGAGCTATTTCGATGCATGACATTACGAAGGCATTGGAGCCAAAAAGAAAAACTTCCAGAAGTACGGTCAGGGATGGTTTGCCTAAGGAAGTCAGGCATTTCACGGACCTGTTTGTGGAAGATGGTATTGACGGCGGGAGCTCACTACCTCCATTGCGACCAGGGGTGGACACAAGGGTACGAATGCTCAAGGACCAGCAGGGACATGAAATGGGGGTGCCCTGGGGACCACTGTACGGGATGTCGAGGGACGAACTGCTGGTTTTACGAAAGACACTCACCGAGCTATTGGATAAGAATTGGATAAGGGCGAGTAGCTCGCCCGGAGGGGCACCAGTGCTGTTCATCAAGAAGCCAGGAGGAGGCCTAAGGTTCTGCGTTGATTATAGGGCCCTGAATGCAGTGTCGGAACGCGACCGCTACCCCCTACCCCTTATCCGAGAGACTATGCAAATGCTATCTGGAGCAAAATGGCTAACAAAGGTAGACGTAAGGTCAGCGTTTCATAGACTGAGAGTCGCTGAGGGAGATGAGTGGAAAACGGCTTTCAGAACGAGATTCGGGTCGTTTGAGTGGCTGGTTACACCGTTTGGCTTAGCTGGGGCACCATCGGCATTCCAGAGGTGGATAAATCAAGTGCTGGGAGAATTGTTAGGGGACACATGCTCGGCGTATGTCGATGATGTCGTAATTTTCTCTACTGGGGATCTGAAAGATCATTGGAAAAAAGTGAACCAGGTGCTGGAGCGACTAAACAAGGCGGGGCTCAAGCTGGACCCCCTAAAATGTGAATTTGCCAGAAAGGAGATCAAGTACCTGGGTTTCATAATCAGCGTAGCAGAAGGCGTCAAGGTTGATCCAGAGAAAATACGGGCCATCGCGGCATGGGAAGCCCCAACAAATGTGAAAGGTGTTCGCAGCTTTTTGGGATTTGCTAACTTTTACCGGGGATTCATAGAAAATTTCGCGCAGATTTCAGCTCCATTACAACAGCTCACCAAAAAGGGGACGCCTTTCCAGTGGGCAAGGGACCAACAAGAAGCATTCGATAAGTTAAAGGCTCTTTTTATAACAGCCCCAGTGTTAGCGTTATGGGATGGGGAACGAAAAACCATAGTAGAGACAGACGCATCCGGCTGGGCAACGGGGGGGTGCTTGCTACAGCACCAACCAGGTGGGCAATTCAAGCCCGTAGCCTATTATTCGAAGAAGTTGGCACCGGCAGAGTGCAACTATGACATCCATGATAAGGAGCTCCTAGCAATTATCAGATGCCTAAATGAGTGGAGAAGTGAACTACTAGGTCTAAAAGAGCCGTTTGTCATCTTGACGGATCATAAAAACCTAAAATACTTCATGTCAACCCGGAAGCTGTCGGAACGACAGGTAAGATGGTCCCAGCTGCTATCTCAATTCAATTTTAGGCTGGACTTCAGGGCAGGTAAGCTAAGTGGCCGGCCGGACGCCCTATCACGAAGGGCACAGGATGTGCCCAAATCGGAAGATGACCCAAGAATAAAGGAAAGAGAATTCACATTACTGAGGGAGGATCTGCTAGACAAAGGAGCAATACAATTACAGCACTTACAGGTTGAAGATGGGATGGGTAAAAACCAGATCCCGCAGGGTGACCAGTTGTTCGAGGAGAAAGAACTTCAGGCGTTATGGGACACTGGAATTGCAAAAGACAAAGCAATGAGGGAGGAGCTATATATAGCTATGTGGAATAACGAGACACAATTCGCACCCCACCTACATCTAAAGGTTGCACGAGCGGAGTGTGAGTTAGACATGCGGGGAGCGTTGTGCTTTAGGAAAAGACTGTGGGTACCAAATTGGGAACCCTTGCATACGGCCCTTATTCAAAAAACGCATGACTCGCATGTAACGGGACACCCAGGACGAAATAACACAATTGCTATCCTATCGCGATCCTTTTTCTGGCCAGGGATGAGCCAAATGGTTAGGAGGTTTTGCAAGAACTGTGATGTTTGTGGCAGAACAAGGGTGTGGCGCTCTAGAAGGCAGGGACTGCTGTTGCCCTTACCGGTGCCGGAGCGTTTCCACAGCGAGTTGTCGATCGATTTCATGACGGACCTTCCAGTGAAGAGCAAGGGGGAACCTCAGTACCTCATGGTAATCACGGATCGCTTACTTAAGAGCGTCACGTTGGAAGCCATGCAAACCATGAATGCTGAGGAATGTGCGGAACGTTTCATAGTTTGTCATTATAGATTCCATGGATTCCCACACGCTTTAACGTCGGATAGGGGTTCAAATTGGGTCGGAGATTTCTGGAGACACTTATGCAAGCTGACAAAAATCGAACAACGCTTGTCTACAGCGTTCCACCCGGAAACCGATGGGGCGACAGAGAGGATGAACCAGGAGGTTTTGGCGTACCTACGGGCGTTCATATCATTCTCACAAATCGAATGGGCATCAATGTTACCTACCGCACAATTAGCGATCAATAATAGGGATAGTGCGGCCACAACCTTGAGCCCGTTTTTCCTGGAACACGGTTACCACGCAGAGCCGGTACAGCTAAAGTCGTCCGAGCCAAGAGAGCCTCTTTCATCACGAGCCAAACGAGCTGAAAAATTCGTGGATAGGATACGAGATGCACAGGAATTCGCGGCAGCAGCTATGGCGGCCGCACAGCAGATAATGGAGGAGCAGGCTAATAGAAAGAGGGATCCTCCGCCGCAGTTTAATGTGGGCGATAAGGTGTGGCTCAGCCTTAAGAATATTTCCACGCCTCAGCCTAAAAAGAAGTTAGCGTGGGTCAACGCAAAATACACGGTAGTAAAGGTGATATCACCACATGTGGTAGAGCTGGATGTTCCGTCTAGGATATGGCCAAGATTTCACGTTGAACTGCTACGAAAGGCTAATAAAGATCCACTACCATCTCAGACACAAGATGACGCGCAACCTTCACCATGGATGATAAAAGATGGCGATAATACAACGCCAGAACAAGTGGTCGAACGGATTTTAAGGGCAGAAAAGGTGCGACGAGGGAGAGGATGGGTACGTCGGGTACTGGTCAAATGGAAGGGTTTCGCCGAACCGGCATGGGAAGATCGGGCTGATCTAGAGGATGTGGAAGCCATGGACCATTTCGAAGCCTTGTACGGCAAAGGAGACAACGTCGGAGAGAATGAAGGAGCCAGACAAGGAAGAAAAAGGACAGTTAGAAGAGGAAGGGGGGTAATGTGACGGGCTTTGCCCGGACTGGGACTGGTCACTAGGACCACTCCGTCTCTAAGGTAAGGTAGTGGCAGAGCAACGCCCCTGGATAGACTAAAGGGGAGCTAAGGAAGATAGCCGGGAGAAAGGATGATTCTCAGGGAGCTAAGGAAGATAGCCGGGAGAAAGGATGATTCTCAGGGAGCTAAGGAAGATAGCCGGGAGAAAGGATGATTCTCAGGGAGCTAAGGAAGATAGCCGGGAGAAAGGATGATTCTCAGGGAGCTAAGGAAGATAGCCGGGAGAAAGGATGATTCTCAGGGAGCTAAGGAAGATAGCCGGGAGAAAGGAGTATTCTCATATGGCCAAAGGGGGGAGTTAACACTAGCGTACGCGGAAGACATAAAAGGCAGGATACGATACAGTAGTTTAGCTTCCCAAGGAAAAATAATTAATTCCTATTGAGTCAACGACTTTCGAGTACTTCCGAATTCCTTGGACCTTTTACAGTACCGTTGGGTTGTTTTCGTCATTGGAGATTTGTGTAATCCCCTTGGTGTATCTTCCCTCTTCTTCCTCTTTGGTACACGTCCCGTTTCCATCATGACTTTCCTCATTAGGGCGTGTGTAGGTAGGTGATGTGACTAGTATAAATGTGGGTCGCAGGTGTAGGATCTACTGAGAAATGCTTCGTCGCAAAAGTATTAGGAGTTTGAGAGTTATTATTTATTCGAATACGTCACTCAGATAGACTTAAGCCCATTCTTGAATCGCATGTTGGTGGTGATGAGTTTTTGTTCGACTTTCTTTCGATTGTGAAATCTCTGCCGACTGATTTTTCGACCAAAATATCGAGCGCAACTCATTCAAGTCGAAAATCAATCATATGAAATTCATCCCACCTTTTTTCGTGACTAAATCTCGGGTCTGGGAGAATATTTCACCCCCAGGTTCGTAGAGGACACCACTGACAGGTGCTCAGCCTTTGTCCTCCCGTAGAGGCTGACTATTGGGGCGTTGCACACTTGTGGCTACATAAGGAAGCATTCACCCCTTTCATAGCTTCATTTTAAAACCTAATCTTAGCTGCGCCTCGGCAAAACTTGAAGGTCGTGTGAGAATGTTTGCAAATTTATGTCAGCTTCTTTTTGCTTCGGACTCTAATTGCGTATACAGCTATTTAGCAAAAACACACACCTACACACAACTTTTCGAAATTCGAAACTTCCCTCTCTCCATATCGTGATATCTTTCGTCCTCATCTCAAAATTTGGGAGCGGCTACTAGACTACTAATATGGCCCTAGTTCGCAGTAAGCCACCGCGAGCGAAAAAAATCGTATACAGTCGCAAGCACGTTGCTCGTAACAAAGTAAGCGACAAGCTTGGTCCCCTGACTGCCGTCCAAGAGATGAACATCGACCAGTTGATCGACGAAAATGCCCTAGATAACGAGATGTTAGATGTTAGCAGTCTTGATTTTGACAAGATTCTTAAGAATCTGAAAAGACTACCTAACTCAATTCACTCCAAGCCAGATGCGACCGGAACTGAAAATGCAGCGACGAGTCGCAACAATTTAGGGACAGCGACTACCGGACAGCATATACTTCCTCTCATTGAAGTCGCTGTGCCGGCTATGAGGCGGGCTGCGACTGCAGATGCTAACAAGTCAAAAGGTGCAGCATCTACCCCGAACCCCCCGGAACATACACCAGGGACCACAGAAGAGAATCCTTCTCCTCACGGTGGAAATGAAGGCAGGCAGACGGAGGAATGCCCCCCCGAATTCAGAGCCTTAATTGAGGCTGAGGAACGCCGGGCCGCAAAAACTGCGGAAAATGTAAAAATTTGCACTGCTACAATAAACAGTGTCGAGAGTGCTCTCTCCCCCCATTCAAAGAGTCGAGTTTTCAGTTTATAGACTCCATGAAAGTCTACATCAGAGCTGCAATAGCTCATTTCATGATCGTGGGACCAGGTACAGTCCTCCCATCACTTCCCCCACTCCCCGAAAGCCAGGCTACTAGTTACAAGACCGCAGAATATGCTGCTGGTAAGCAAAGTGAGCCACAACACAAAACAATTTTAGCCAAAGTGCACCAGGTCAAAACCACTTGGGCCTCGATCACCCGTTATGGCATACAGACGCCCTCGGCACCATCAAAAGTTGCGTAGACAATGCCCAAGGCAGCAAACTCGACTCGAACGGCCAAAAATTCAACCGGCCTTGCAAGACGAAAGTTTGTTTCTCTGCCTTGGAAAAGAACATCCCTGGCGAACACTCTCACCGTTCGGTGTTAGAGAAGCTATTACGCAAATGACCGAAATACCCCTAACAGAAATTGAGCATGTCTACCGTGTGCCAACTGGCTTCGCAATCAGAGCCGAAAATCAAGAGGCACGCGCGCTGATGCTAAGCCTATTATGATTGGTATATGAAATGGGAACGTACACTTGCGCTGGAACAGCTAAGATAGTTTGTGGAGAGATATCTTTATTAATATGCAGAAGTGAGGTTTCTGTGATAATTGTTATGTTAAAAATTGGGGGAAGCTCGTCCCATATACCCTAGCTTGTTCGCTTGTAGACCGATCACGTTACCAGTATGCAGCTCATCAAGGTGTGCAACCAACTGAGCAGCCATGCCATTTGTCCTATATCAACAACCCAACTCTCGTACTGCACACATTACTACATGTAATGGCGTTATGTAGGGACTGGATCTCCTCCATGCGCCATAATGCCATGCTGCCATAATAACTACCTATGCACCAGCTACTAGATCTTGTTGTGATGTGATTATTGCATTTACTCTAAATTTATCTCTGCCAAGTGCCAGGGATACAACACATCTATGCGAGTACTGCACAGCCCTACATGGCTATTATTACGATCGACTATTGAGGCGCAGCTCTATACAATGGCATAGAGTAATGTGGGATAGTATTGCTTGGAATTAAGATTGTAGTACTTCATGCATAGACGGTGATGTACTGTATCGCGGGTGCCAAATATGTGTATATAAGTCCTATCTACTACTGTGATATGTAGAACAATATAACCAAGCTATTCATCATATCGTCAAGCTCTGATAATCGTTATCCACCCTCTGCACTATCCCTAGAATATTCAACATCTCATACCTACTCATACCTTAATTACAACAGGTATGAGCCCGGGCTCTTCCACTGCGGCACTTAGTAAGACTCAGTGGTAATCTAAGAAATATGGGAAAGGATAGCAGACACGTGCTAGGCGAGGGCATCTCTTTCTCGAAGTGGAATAGCAGTCTTCAGGCAAAGCTTGCCAAGCGAAATCTTCTCGGACATGTTTTCCATGACATCGAAGAAATAGAACCAGCAAATGCTCCTCAGGCACCAGCAGTCAAGAGTGCCGAGCAGACACCTCAGCAGTACCAGGAATTAGTGGCAAAGTATAGAGCAGAAAGAGCAGCATGGAAAATAGGTGAAATCGAGGCTAGAAACATTATAATTGATCGATTAAGCGATAGCGTGTGTCCCCGTACATATGAAAAATATACAGCTAAGCAATTATATGAGAATGTGGCAAAAACTCGATCAGAATCGGCAGCGGCACCATATGCATCAGCCCTTGAAATACTCCTCCAAACAAGGTTTGCTGGATCAGCAAACGACTACTGTGATCGCTTCTTAGCAAACCTACAGAGTGTAAACAGTGCAGCTGATGCTCTTGTCTCTATACCATCAATCTTGGATCCTGAACAGTCTGAATATGCGGTTCTTCCAGGACAGGCTGCAGTTTTGTTTACATTTGGCACTAAAGGGGTAGGATGGTTAGATAATTGGAGAGACTCAAAGGCTCTTGAAAGCGACAAGTACTCCAGCCTTGAATTTATGATGTCATCGCTCAGAGCTGTTGCTGCAAATAGGACCCAAATAACGCATCGAATAACTCCAGCAGCTGAGGCCGAGATAGATGATAAAAACGATCCAGACGACACATGCACGCGATGTAGACACAAGCACAAGAATAAGGAGTGCTTTAAACAGCATCCAGAGCTAGCTAGACCACGCCGTAGTTATCAGGGACACAAATATTGGAAAGGAAAAGGAAAAGCTCGAGCTCTTGCTGGCAATTGCAGTAGTGACTCAGACTCCGAAGGAACTGCCATAGCTGCCATGTGTGCATTTAGTTCCAATAAAATTCCTTCACTATATGATACAGGTGCATCGCACCATTTTTTACCTTCTAAACAAGATTTCTTCAGTCTTCGTGAGCGTTCTAGACCATTTAAATTTGATCAAGCAATAGGAGAAATGTCACTTAAGTATCAAGGCACTGCGCACTTAAGAATCGGAAGCTTGAAGCTCAAGCTTCAGGATTGTCTGTACTCCCCAAACTCATCCTGCAACATTATCTCAGCCGTTAGACTACAGAGACTTGGAAATATAATTCCAGACTTTAACAATACGACGCTCGTTCAGAAACAGAATGGGCAGCCAGATAAACCTGTCGCACGACTCATTTCTAGAAACGATGTTCTATACATTCATCCTCTAGACCCGTGTAGTCTCACAGAGAAACCTAATGCTGTGGCTGCTCCAGGAGTTGCACGAGTTCCGAAGACTTCAAGTGCACAACGCTGGCACCAACGTCTTGGACATACAGGTCAAAAGATTCTGAAGAAAACGGCAGACTGCTCGCTTGGACTAGAAGGTATAGATATGAGCGACCTTAGCACCTGTGAAACTTGCCATCTTAGCAAGGCGCAACGTTTTGTATCTAGAGAGCCCAGACCAACTCCAAATAAGCCACTCGATGAGGTCTTTATTGACACAGTGGGAAAAGTAACGGAATCATTCAATAAACACCAGTATGCTGTCATCATAACAGATGCTAAGACACGAATGCGTTGGGCGCTAGCCACCCAAACCAAGGATCAAATAGCATTTCGATTGGTCCAGTGGATAGAACACCAGGAACATCAATACGGAAAACGAGTTCGCATAATTTTCCGAGATGGTGGCTCAGAGTTTATTCGAACCAAGGAGTACTGCGAAAATCATGGTATACGAACAGATGTTTCAGCACCTTATACACCAGAGCAAAACGGTGCATCGGAAGCTGCGAATAAGGTCATCCTCAGGAAAGCTCGATCACTTCTAATTGACGCCGGTATGCCAGCTAGATACTGGCCTTGGGCAGTTCAGCATGCATGTTTTATCACAAACAGGCTATACTGTCTTCGAACTAGTAAAGTGCCACTTATCGACTTTCTCGAAGGGTTGGGACAGCCACACAATGAGAAGATTGACTTCACAAATTTGCCTCGTTTTGGATGTAGAGCTTACAAGTTAATTGACCCTAAACCAGGGAAATTTGATCCTAGAGCTGAAATGGGCTGGTTTATTGGATTCCAGGTTAATACAAATAAGAATTTTTTAATCTATCACCCCCATTGGACACCAACACATGGATGGAAGTGGATTGAAAGCTACACTCCTCATGTAACTTTCAATGAAGATGTTGTTTTTGGTGATAAAATAGACTCAGTTGATCAGCAAAGATCTACCAGCTATTGGACTAGAGCGGATTCATTATTCTCTGATATCCCTTTATCAGGAGAACCCCCTAAGACATCTCAAGTACCGTCAGCTCATGTTGATCAAACACCACAGGAGTTTGAGGGGGAGATTCAACCACATTCGTCAACAGAATTGATAGAAGATCAATCAATGGGACCAAATTTTCAGCCACCAATAGATCCTCCTGGGTCATCAAGGCTTAAAATTCAACCGGACATATCTCCGCCAGAAGTACCTGAATGTTATGGGAGCCCAACAGATTCAAGTCTTACTCACTCAAGTATTCCTAGTTCACCGACTATCTCCATCCAAAGCAAAAAGGAGAGTGATCACTCAGGGTATGAGGATTCCACTGAATATTCAAAAGTCCAACATGAATCTACTGAAGTTCCGCAGTCCCAGGATCTGATTCATCAACAAAGAGATCAAAAAGATCCAAGCTCGCAAGAAGAAACTCCACATGATTTCATAATGACAGGATGGGATCCTCTGCAGCCATTTGCCGGCCAGAAACGCACACACTCTCCAGAGCCGGAAATAATACAAACTAAACGCGGTAGAAGTATCAAGAGAGTAGATTACTACCGCCTCCACCATGGAATGACAGCCTGCCAATCAACTGATCCGAAAACGTGGGAAGAAGCCATGACATGTTCAGAAGCAACACATTGGAAGCAGGCAGCATATGAAGAGTTCAAATCGTTGAAGAAGAAAGGAGCTATCAAAATCATGAAACGCAAAGATTTACCCAAAGGTAGAAGTCCCATGAAGTGTAAATGGGTCTTTAAGAAAAAGTTCCTAGCAGATGGAAGCGTTGAGAAGTGGAAAGCCCGCTGTACTGCTAAAGGGTTCACTCAGAAACTCGGAATTGATTATCAAGAGACGTTTGCGCCAACGCCGAGACCAGAGACCGGAAGAATCATGTTAGTTCTTGCGCATCACTTGGGCTGGCATCGAAGGCAGGGAGATGTTCCCACAGCTTTCTTAAATCCAGATCTAGACATTGACCTTTACATGGAAATGCCGAAGGGTTTTGAAAAAGATGGATACGTTCTCCAGCTCCGTAAGGGTTTGTATGGGCTCAAACAAGCTGCAGCCTTGTGGTATGATGATGCAAAAGCTACTTTAGCTACACAAGGACTTTTTCCGACAATTTCGGACGCATGTCTTTATACCAATGCAAAGAAGGATTTATTCGTATTGATGCATGTTGACGATTTCCAGGTAATGGGACCTGATCCAAAGAAGATTGATCAACTTATGAATTTTTTATATAAAAATTATAAGCTTAAAACAGTTAATTCAGATCTTTTCTTAGGGATTCATATTGAGAATCCTGACGAGAATACTCTAAGGCTCTCCCAAGGGCAGTATGCACGGACACTGATTGAAAGACATGGGCTAAGGGATTGCAAGCCTGCAAAAACGCCCTTGGAACGACTAATGGATCCTAGCAGTAAAGAGTGCACAGCGCAGCTTAAATCGGAATACAATTCGATCATTGGTGGACTTCAATACCTCGCAAACAACACAAGGCCGGACATTGCTTTTACTGTAAATCATCTAGCTCGTTTCCTAGTTAATCCGTCAGACGAACATTTCCAAGCTGCTCGTCGAGTACTTCGATATGTTAGTAATTCACCTGATCAAGGACTTAATTTCAAAAGAGAAAAAGGCAAGCCTATACTTAAGGCCTACACTGATGCAGATTTTGCAGGCGATTCAGCGACAAGTAGATCAACCTCTGGGATTCTGATTAGACTCGCATCTGGACCAATCAGCTGGAAATCCCACCTACAGCGCGAAGTTGTTCTGTCCACAACTGAGGCAGAGTACCTTGCGGCAACTGAAACCTGTCGCCAATTACAATGGGTGAAATCATTATTTGAAGAGTTAGAGCTTGTTGATCAAGTCGAAGGAGCTATTCAGACTAGACTACATGTTGACAACCAATCCGCAATATCCCTCATCAAAAATCATGATAACCATCGACGCTCTAAGCACATCTCATTGAGAAATTTCTACTGTCGAGAGCAACACCAGAAAGGCAAAATCAAAGTGTGGTCATAGAGTAAAATTGCATATTGACTAAACTGACAACATTATCACCATAAATCATAGTTGTTACCAACAGGGGGAGTGTTGTGATGTGATTATTGCATTTACTCTAAATTTATCTCTGCCAAGTGCCAGGGATACAACACATCTATGCGAGTACTGCACAGCCCTACATGGCTATTATTACGATCGACTATTGAGGCGCAGCTCTATACAATGGCATAGAGTAATGTGGGATAGTATTGCTTGGAATTAAGATTGTAGTACTTCATGCGTAGACGGTGATGTACTGTATCGCGGGTGCCAAATATGTGTATATAAGTCCTATCTACTACTGTGATATGTAGAACAATATAACCAAGCTATTCATCATATCGTCAAGCTCTGATAATCGTTATCCACCCTCTGCACTATCCCTAGAATATTCAACATCTCATACCTACTCATACCTTAATTACAACAGATCTACCATCCTACATAGCTGAGCATAACAAAGCCTAGCTAGATCCCTCGCCAAGCAGGATACCATATTGGAGAAAGACTCGGACTCGGCTTCCCTTAGAATAGCGACGGTCCTAGTCGTAATAAATACAATGGTGGACAAAGTTCTCATCACGGAAAATATGCTGGCCGACGAGATAGTCAGGGTCACCACGACTATACTGGTCAAAGTACGCCCACATGGAAATGGCCGACCGGGAGCCCCACACCAATCATGGGTAGCTCTATTCGGAAAAGCCTCCAACCCTCGGCCAGGCTTCCGACTGTTTGATGACTATGGAATTGCTGTTCGTCACCAGTCTTGTCAAGGAATCAATTAGTGCAAGCGATGCCTAAAATTCCATGGTATTAGGGGCTGCTCGCGCGCCCCAGCCTGCTGGAACTGGTCTTCCACCATAAATTCCATGGCAGAGTGCAAGGCACAAACCAAGCGTCGCAACAGCGGGGGTCCATATGGATCAGATAGTCGGGATTGTCTAACTCGCCCTACAAGGTCTGTAATAGCCTCCAAGGAGAATCTTCAGATCATAAGGCAGGCTAGCCAACGCGAATTCGCGGCAGTCACTCGGTCCAAAGCAGCTGTCAGACGCGCAGAGGCATCAGATTCAAACCAACCAGGGTTTCAATCAAGAAGCTTTTTTGAAGTTCTCATGTCTATGACAGCCAGTAAGCCAATAGAATCCCTGTAGCCTGTGCTATTCAGCACAGAAATACTCATATTGTCAGCGCTAAGTTACGCTCGTTGTGTGAATATTGGCGTTGGTAGAGTAGCTATAGGGAAATTTACGGATATTAGTCACGTGGTAATAGTGCGGCGTTGGGGTTTACTTCCGTTCATTATACAAGAGACATGCACGACGTTACATAATTATATATTATACAAGAGACATAGATATAGATATACTTTTTGATCAATAACCATTTTGCCCAATCTTTGTGCTAGCACATTAACTAGAACCGGTGATAAACTGTCACTCATATTGAAAGTCTAGAACTGTTCATGTTTGAAACGTTGCTGGTAACTAGCCCATACCCGAATAATGGGAGCAGGGCTGGAGGACAACTACTAGTGTTTGTGTTATGACTAGGTTATGAGCAGATATAGAATAGTGCATAGGCTAGGGATAACAGCGGATGAGCAGAAAGAGATAATCGGACACTGAGAATGTGAGACAATTGAAATATAATTATTCTAGGATTGTCTAGGTCCTGTGGATTAGACTGATATATATGTGCATAATCTACACCCATAATAAAGCCCATTTTCACGTAACCGGAGCAACATATTCTGCACTGCGTTGTACTAGTAACACTCAGATCTTAGCGCTGATTGTAGCAAGTCGTACTGGGGCTATTTAATCCCTGTATAGCATTCTAGCATTTGTACTTCGGACATGAGTGCACTCATACCAACTGTGACAGTTACATCACAATACTCCCTCACTTGGTAACAACTATCACTTGATCTGATGGTATGGTAAAAGATCCCGGCTCGGATAGGATACATGTGGCATGAGTTGTTAATGTTACTAGGTTGGTCTCTAGGCAGTGTCAGTGAATTGCAACGGGTGACTTGACTTTTGTTAAGCTGTCAGCTAATTGATCTGTAGATGGACCATAGACAATTTCGATTTTGCCTTTTTGGTGCTGCTCCTCACAGTAAAAACTTCGCAGAGAAATATGCTTAGAACGCCGATGATTATCATGGTTTTTTATAAGGGAGATTAGTTGGAAATTTTGACTCTCGAATTTAGAACTCAACCATTATCTGTTTCGTCTCAGATTGCCGACAAGATCGAATCTCTCTACACATGTGCCGAGTGCGCTAATTGTGCCTACTGTTGCATACACGTTTGGATATTTACGTACTGCAGTGTACCTTGGCTCATCATGGTAGATGAGAGGTGGCTGGTCATCACTAGGTTTGAGAGGCACAAGATATTAGCGGGAATTTCTCCCATAGATGTATATAAAAGTCCAATGTTCCCATAGTTGTAAAATATCAAGTCTTCTTTACTTCATCGTATATATCCATATAATATCGTACAGAGTATAATTTCCAACAAGATTGCTGACTGATTGTCGACGGAGAGTCTAGTTCGACTGGCTCCTTCAATTTGGTCCATTAGTTCTAATTCTTCAAATGAAGATTTTACCCATTGGAGCTGGCGACAAGTCTCTGTTTCCGCAAGGTACTCTGCTTCATTAGTGGATAGAACAACTTCACGCTGTAGGTGAGACTTCCAGCTTATGGGCCCTGAATGTAACGGCTGGTAAGCCAATTGGTTCCTGTAGCGCATGTTGGCCAACATGAGCCTGGCCTGACATTGGTAGCGCACGATTGATCGACATCAATGCGTGGATATATGATGCCACTCAACAGAATATCAAGGCATCGGCATCTAGTTTGGCAGGGCAGCAGTATTGGACCATACAGCTACAACACATTGAGATGTTACAACAAGTAGGGTCAACACATGTGAAGTGTGACGGCTGTCAAGCCTAAGGGTTCCTGTAGCCTATGCTGTCTAGCGCAGGCAATTATACGAAGGGAGGTTCCTAGGAAGATCTTGGATGACAGGGAACCTAGATGATTCACATTGAGCCTTGTTGAAACCTACTGAGAGTTCATGAGGGTTACAGAAGTATCAAGGATCTACAGGCGATTGTCGGAGAGTCTGAGTTGACAAGTCATAGAGAGAACCTTATCGAGGAGGGGTATTTCAGTCTGTATATATAGGTAGTCATTAAGTACAGAAATTCTCTCCTCAGAAAATTATATTTAAAATATTGTACCTACAACATTGCTTATGCATTTTGTAATGAAACCGTGACATGAAGAATCCCATTGGAACCGAGAGGGAGAGACTGTGCCTCAAGCACATAGACAATGTATATATATATATGTATAGATAGAGACTGAAGTAGTTTTCTCTTCAGAATGATAATTTACATACTATCGACCACATAGTTGCACCAGCGCCTGTTCCTTGATCCGTGACACTGAAGTAAGTCTGATTAGCATACCAGAGGTTGATCTACTTGTGATTGAATCTGCCGCAAAATCGGCATCAGTGTAGGCATCAGTGTAGGCATCAGTGTAGGCATCAGTGTAGGCCTCAAGTATTGGTTTGCCTTTTCCTCTTTTGAAAATGAGCCCTTGACCAGGTGATTTAGCAATGTATCGAAGTATACAACGAGCTGCTTGGAAGTGATCGTTTTGAAGGATTGACCAGGATTCGAGCTAAATGATTGACAGCAAAGGCAATGTCAGGCCTTGTGTTGTTTGGAAGATATTGAAGTCCACCGATAATTGAATTGTACTCCGTTTTCAATTTCGATGTGGACTGTGTATCATTAGGTTCCATTAGACGCTCCATTGGCGTCGAGGCAGATTTGCAATCCTTCAGTCCGTGCCTCTCGATCAATGTATGAGCGTACTACCCTTGGGAGAGTTTTAGAGTACTCTTGTCAGGATTTTCAATATGAATTCCCAAGAACAGATCTGTTTTTACAGTTTTCAGCTGATATTTTTTGAATTGAGCATAGATAAGTCGATTAATCTTCTTAAGATCGGGTCCCATTACCTGAAAATCGTCAACATGCATCAACACGAACAGATCCTTCTTTTTATTGATGTCAAGGCATGCATCTAAAATTGTTGGGAATAGCCCTTGCCAAGCTAAAGTAGCTTTCGCGTCATCATAACATAGGGCCGCAGCTTCTTTAAGCCAATACAAACCTTTGCGACGCTGAAGAACATATCCATCTTTTTCAAATCCCTTTGGCATCTCCATGTAGAGATCAAAGTCTAGATCTGGATTTAAGAAGGCTGTAGTGTTACAGGATTAATCTGTTGGGTTTGTACTGTCTGCGCCAGTACGGCAGGGATAGAATATAGGGCCTAGCTAGCTACGGGGACTACCATTGTTGCGGGCTGGATGTGGTTGCTTGGCATAATAGGTTGTTATGATCGGCGCTGACAACTACAATTCTCTATGTATACAGCGAGAAGTAGGAAATCTTCTTTCTCCAGATTTCATTAATTAACTGATTCATTCTGGACTTGCTCTGCTGTATACCAACACCGATTGATCCGGCGACATATAGGCATATCTCCTTGCTTTCGTTGTCAGCCTTAATGATGTGCAAGAAATAGCATAGTCCTTCCGGTTTCCGACCTCGGTTTTGGCGCAAATGTCTCTTGATAATTGATCCGGAATTTCTGAGTGAAACCTTTAGTGGTACAACGGGCTTTCACTTCTCTACGCTTCTATCTGCTAGATATTTCTTCGTAAATACCCATTTACACTTCATGGGATTGCGACCTCTCGGTAAATCTTTCTGTCTTATGATCTTGATGGCTCCTTTCTCCCTTAGGGAGTTGAATTCTTCATTTGATATCTGCCTCCATTTTCTTGCTTCTAAGCATGTCATAGCTTCTTCCTAGGTGTTTGGATCTATTGATTGACGCGCCACTATGCCATGATGGAGGCGGTAATAATCAATTCACTTTACTTCTCTACCGCGCTTAGTCTTCATCATATCTGGCTCTGGAGAGTGTGCGCGTTTATGGCCAGAAATAGGTTGCAGAGGATTCCATCCTGTCATAAAATTATCGTAATGATTCTCTTTATGGATCTCTAGTCGTTGAGTTAGATCACGAGATGAAGACTCTTCAGCCAATTCATCTGGGACCTCCGGATATTCAATAGAGCTTTGACGGCCTGAATACTCGCTTTTCTGTTGACTTTGACTTGATATTATCGGTGAGCTAGGAATACTTGAGTTGACGTCACTAGATTCAGCTGGTCTAGTATAGGACTCGGGAACTGTCGTCTGAGAGGTGTTGTGCTGTAATTCTACTCTTGGAGACTTAGGAGGGACTATTGGTGGCTGGAAATTTGGTCCTATAGATTGATCCTCCATAAATTCTGCTGGCAAATATTGTTGACTCTCCCCCTCAAACTCCTGCGGTGTTTGGTATCTATGAGATAAAGGTGCTTGAGGAGATGTTTTGGGTAATCCTAGTGAAGGAACTTTGGAGAAATTTTAATCCGCCCTAATACAATAGCTGGTCGTTTTTTGTTGACGAATTGAATCTAATTTATCACCAAAAATAACATCTTCATTGAAGGTAACATGAGGAGTACAGCTTTCAATTCATTTCCAACCATGAGTTGGCATCCAATGAGGATGATAAATGAGAAAGTTTTTATTCGTATTCATTTGAAACCCAACGAGCCAGCCCATCTAGGCTCGCGGATCAAATATCCCTGGTGTTGGGTCGATTAACTTGTACGCTCTACACCCAAATCGGGGCAAATCGATGAAGTCAATTTTTTCCTTGTGTGGTTGTTTCAGTCCTTCCAGAAAGTCGATAAGTGGCACCTTATTAGTTCGAAGGCAATACAGCCTATTTGTTATGAAACATGCGTGCTTAACAGCCCACGGCCAGTACATAGCTGGCATTCATGCATCAATGAGCAGTGATCGAGCATTTCTCAGGATGACCTTATTTGCAGCCTCTGATGCCCCGATTTGCTCGGGTGTGTAATGTGCCGAAACATCTGTTCATGTGCCATGCTTTTCACAAGAGTCCTTAGTTCGGGTGAACTCTGAGCCCCCATCTGTGGATATGACACGAACTTGCTTCCCGTATTGATGTTCTTGAGTTTCTATCCACCTGACTAGTTCTAGTGCTATCTGATCTTTAGTTTGCATAGCCAAAGACCACCGCATTCGTGTTCTAGCATCAGTTATGATGACGATATATTGATGATTGTTGTATGATTCTGTTACTTTTCCAACTGTATCAATAAAGACTTCATCTAGTGGATCGTTTGGAGTTGGTCTTGATTCCCTGGAGATAAATCGCTGAGCCTTGCTAAGATGGCAGATTTCACAGGTACTAAGGTCACTCATATCTATACCTTCCATTCCGAGCGAACAGTCTGCGATCTTCTTCAAAATCTTCTGGCCTGTATGCCCAAGTCGTTGATGCCAGCGTTATGCGCTCGTATTCTTCGGGATTCTGGCCACCCCTGGCGCCGCGATAGCATTAGATTCCACCGCAAGATCACACGGGTCTAATGGATGAATATATAGAACGTTTTTTTGGGATAAGTTGTGCAACAGGTTTATCTGGTTGCCCTTTTCGTTTCTGCACAAGCAATGTGTTACCAAATTCTGGAACAATATTTCCAAGTCTTTGCAGTCTTGCGGCTGAGATGATATTCCAAGATGAATTTGGAGAATATAAGAAGTCTTGGAGCTTGAGCTTTAAACATCCGATTTTTAAGCGTGCAGTGCCTTCATGCAATAATGACTACTGCCTGGTTAAACTTGAATAGTCTGGAGCGTTCATGAAGACTGACAAAATCACTTCTGGAGGGTACAAAGTGGTGCGATGCACCTGTATCATATAGCGAAGGTATTTTATTAGAGCTAGATGCGCACATAGCTGCTATTGCTGTCCCTTCAGAAATCTGAGTCGCTATTATTACCATCACATTTGCCTTTAAGGGCTCTGGCCTGTCCTTTTCCCATACAATCTTTTCGCCCCTGGTTACAGCGACGATATTTAGACAGTTCTGAGTGCTGCTTGAAACGCTGCTTGTTTTTATGCTTGTGAGTACACAGTGTACAATATTCATCTGGATCTATTTTATCACTAATTCCAGCTTCAGTAGCTGCATTTACTCGAGGGATTACTTGGGATCTATTTCCGGCAACGGTTCAGAGTGACGACATCATAGACTCGAGACTTGAAAATTTATTTTAATTGATATTATACCAGAGATTGGAAGAGTTACATACTAGCTTTGAGTTTGATTTAGAGATACGATAAATGTGTTTACTATGCGAGGATGTTTACTGATGTTTAATGGATAGTAAATTGTAAAGAAATTGCTATAATTCTACATGTGTGGCGGTAATAGATACGAGAAAAATATAACCTGCATTTGAGATATGGTCATCCACTCGAATGCTAGTGTGAAATAAATGCTAATGCGCATTAAACTTTCGATGAAGGATGTATTGATAACAGTGATATAGAATGGGGGATTTGATAGTCAAATTAGCCCGACTTATGCCGGCATAGTCGAATTCTTCACCTTCCAGAGGTGCTGGTGTAATCGCTCAGTATGCTCTGCATATCTGGGATAGCCAAGAAGAATCGCATCCTTCGCAACGGCATCTTGCTGAGCGCGGCCCAGTCGATTTCGATTGACACATGGGCTAGGTCCGTTCCTGGCACGATAGATCAAAAGTTGAAGTTTGGGTCTCTTCTATTCAGTCTTTTAACAACTTCCAGATTGAGTTTGACTGGGAGGACTTTAAGACTCACCAACAACCCTCCAAAATCAAAGGTAAAATTCCTTTCGCTTTCAACCTTACTTACATTGTGTGCAGGACTGGGAAATTGCTCGGCCTCATTTTAGACAAGCACCTCGACCGCGACATCAACATTATCAACTTTTCGACACATTCCAAAGACGGCGCGAACGAAGAAGCCTCACCCAGACAACGAACAATGTACGACAAAATCTGGGGCACCTATGCCTCGGTTTTGAGCTCTCGATTTCGGAATTTCAGCCCTCTCGAATGGGGGTTGAGCGCAATGCAGAGGAGAATTTGGGATGAACGATATGTGATTTTCAACAGGCTATTGGCACAGTTGGTCGGGTGCTAGATGTGCTTTCTAGAAGTGGTAGGTTGGATTCCTACACGGCCTGTTTAAGAGGGGACTACGGCTGCTCGTCGTGAAAGAGTACAGGAGGAATTATTGAGGTTTTCCCACAAAGGTTTTCCCTCAATACATGGTCTTAGGATCATGGTGAATGCGTTCCTACCTATTCGACTCGATGTAACTGGCGTGAGCCACGTATTTGGAAAAGTCAGGCACCGGATGGGCTTTGCTGGAGAATGGAGGAACTTGTATTCTAGATGTCCTCCATGCGTGTCATGTCCATTGGATGAAGGGTGTAAGCCTGGCACGATAAATATAATCATCATCATCATCATCATCATCATCATCAAACTTAGGCGGACTTACAAATAAGTTATTCTTGGCATTCCAAGATATATCATATTTCAACATCTCTAACTACCGTTGTAACTTTTGCTACCGCATTATCTTTCCTCATTCTGTGGATCCTGTATAGATTTACAGGGCACGAGTTAGCTGGATGTAGGAAATACGGCACACACGTAATCGTAATTATCCTATGACCTCACGCACAGGAAATCGCACGGTCAGAGCTCGCGACCACAGCAGTAGATCTACTAGTTGAGGAGTAAGGAGGAATCAAGGTATATAGACACATAGACATCCTACACTTGTAGGATATAAAATTCATGTATTAATCTCAAGCTCTACACAAGATCCGTTGTATTTAGGAGCCACGAGACACCCTTTCATTCTTACGCCCACCACACCATTTACTAAGTATACAACGCGCGCTCAGAAACCTCAATTCTCAGCATCATTATCGTCGTCTTGATCTTACGTATTATCGGAAGAGTATCTTCGCCGGAAGGGGAGATGACCCAGCTCAAAGTTAAAGAGGTGTTACTCGGTCTCGGCTCTGCAAACTCTACAGTGAGAGCTGGAGGTTCGTAGGGGACACTACTGACAGGTGTTGAGTTTCATCCCCCTAAACATACAACTGAGACTAGAATAATTTATACCGAGTATGTAATTATTCTGAGGAATCTTGATCTAGAGAAACACAATCTGGTTCAATGGCTCGAGGTATATGGGCCGGACCATATCACGTGTAATAATCTATATCGAAATCGATCTCAATCAGAATAAGAATCTTAGTTCATGTCACCATCAACAGCTGCAAAGGACAGTTTCAACATTTCCTAGTATACGGCGACTAATCGGGTTAAATTTATTCAGATTCAAACAATTAGTAGTAACATAGTATTGAGCAGATTCCGAAACTTGGAGAGCAGCCAAATTTTACCAAAGTAGAGAGTCTGGACGGCAAAAACTGAGTTTTTAAGGCTCACCATTCTTCCTACATCGTAACCTGACAAGGAATCAAAGCAGTTTGGCGATGCAAATACGAAGTGAGCACATGGGGCTTAACTCGTATTTACACAAAAGAAAAGTACCCCAAGTATTAAGTCCAGGCTGTCCATGTGGATTCCAATCACAGAATCCCAGGCATATTATTATGGCCTGCCCCCGATGGTCAAATGGTGGAGCTGAGATCTAGAGATAAGCCAAGGATCGGTCCTACGAAGCGATAATAAATAATCCTGGAGATATCAAGAGGATAACACAGTGGATCCTAAATCATGGTTGGATAGAGCAATTCAAGATGACGAAGGCGGTCGAAATGCTGCTGAGGGAAAGGAAAAGGTCAAATAATGCTTGGGTGGGTAGTGAAGATCTGGTTGGTTTACATAGATGGCACTATAGTGTAACTGCGCTTCTCGAAGAAAATATGTGCGAACTGTAGACAACAAGCAGAAAGGTGTGGGAGGTTTTCACTCTAAAGGTTTCCTCCCGGGTAAATATTATAGGCTGTAGACACCTGCATGGTCCCATAGGGCGCCAAATCAGGATAATGATATCAAATTCAAATTCAACATAGTATTGACGCGAGATATTTTTACGTGCCAGATACAAAAATTTCGGCTTATCACCAATTATCTAGATTACTCATTGTCATGATTCTTTTCCATCATCTTCTCATCTACTCTGTACCATTTCTGGAGCTGATGTCCAACGATAGATCCCAACACTGTTCATGGAGACTTCAAAGCCCTGCATGAGTGTACTTTATTCCCGCGAATGGTAAGAATTGTATCTATGGTAGCTCTGCTATAAAATTACAATTTTAGATTAGATCAGATACATTTCATAGTCTAAACTGAGTCAATAACTTGTAAGGCTTCCGGGATCCATCTTGAAGAGACTAGCTTCATTTAGTAAATTAAAAATTTTATTACTAAGTTGCATACTTCTGGATGGTGAGACATAGATCTGTCTAGAATCACATCATTCCGTAGGCTGTTGAATGGATTTACTAACTCTTATTAGTATTGGGGAAATGCTGGGCTGAGCCAATCTATGAGTGAAGCGAAAATAAAGTCTTTTGCATTGAATAGGCGAATGGGATAATCTACGGCCAGAAAGGTGTCAGGGAGTTGAGTTTGCGGTGAATGAGCTGGAGGGAGAATTTACGCTTCATCAGATGCATATCGGCTTCCATGGACAGTGGGACTTGGCATTCGTTAGTGTTTGGGAGAAGTCTGAGAGGGCCCGGTCATTGAAGCAGAACGTGGCTCAAAAGTTTCTCGAGAGTTAGGCGGATACAATCCGACGAATTTGACGAATTTTTTTATTAGAGTCCCTTCTGAGTCTAAGACTTTGGAGGACAATTGGAAGAAAACTAGGCACTTGTCAGTGGTATCTCCTTCTAACCACCAGCTTTCACTTCAAAGTCTACATGGCCAAGATTGAGTAACACCTCAATCTTCACTTCGATGAGAAATTTCAATTGCACTCACGGGTTGTATCGTCTTAATCTCTCGGCGCAATCCCTTTATCACCACTATCATGAAGCTAACCTCCATCAGATCAGATGTTCAAGTCGAAGATCTACTCATGCCCATCCTTGATCATGGAAAAACCATCCGATAAGTTTCCGGGGTGTACCCAGCACTGGATACAGCAATGGTGGATTAGATCAAGTTGGCCTCTAATGTTATAAATGAAAGGAGATCAAATTGTATATCTGTAGCTGTGCTGCTGGCCTCTATGGGCAACTACTGTACTGAATGTCTATCCATCATGGCTTTTATACAAGTGGAATCTTTGCGTAACAAAAGAGGGCAGAAGCAATGTACAAGGTGAGGCCTGGGTCAGAGAGGATCCCAATGTACTAGATAGCCACAGACACAGACAGGACAGCGAAACCAAAACAGATTAATTTCTCAGTGGATAATATAAGCTATCGTGCCAGGTACAGGGCACCAGACCTAGAAATTGGGCCTTTGTCAGTTATTTTCCTGATTTGTTCTGGATTAGGCATCTTGGAAGTATTGAGTCTACCGGGATCAACTTGCCGTGTCATGTCAAATTAGATGCAGGCCTTAGTCTGGCACGTTCAAATTACAATCAACGATATAATAATACATAGCAAAATAGAGTCCCGGACACCTGTCAGATCACTTCTCTTCAGCTGATGTTTTAGCTCGTGAGTGGAGATTACTGTATTATTATAGGCCGATCTATCTAGGATGAAAGTATTCTAGAGAAATGACACGCATGAATCGACCTTTGTTGGGTAAGCAACAAGAATTATCAAAACTACTAGGTAAGGTAATGTAATGGAAGACTTGTTAATGGAAGGGAAAATCCATCAGTCTCTGCAATAAGTCCATACGATTCGACGCAGTGGTTGCTTCAAATAGAAGCGGTTCTTTTTTCTGTCCAACACTTTAAATGAATATGCTCCTCGCGGCATAAGCCAAATCAATTTACAATGGGGAAGCACTTTCTCATTAGTATCAATGTGTTGCTTCATACGTATCTTCACATCACTTCCAGCTCAGCATCGCCAACAGCCTTAGTATCTAGCCCGCCTGAGGTCAAATACAGCGACTACATCTGTGACGATAACTACCTCAGGGGCAAATATCTAAAGTTAAACATAGAAGCAGCTTGGATCGCATTGTATAATAGCGAACCAACCCATAGTTTACCAGCACATGTGGGTGATTCCTGGCCTTTCGCAAGCTCTTTTGGGTCGCTTTTTGTCTGGCCTATTTTAATGGAGAATGAATCCTTAGGCACTGGTAAGCTATGAAAACCTAATTTCCAAATCGACTCAAGCTCCCTCATGGATATATGTTGACGCTGGTTTTATCAGCCGCGGTATCCAATGTTCGCATCATCATTAACTTTCGAGCTACTTTGGTTGGAATAGTGACCGTTCATCAATCCGAGCTCCGCTATTGTCAAGAAGTCTTCAGCCCGATGAACTCTGATATATTCGATCCGAATTTACATTCCATTATTGGGTTCAAATGTGACAAACAGGTCTTCGAGTATGACTACGTTTACAATTCATACAGTGCGGCTCTCAAATCATTACAAACAAGTGGATTAAAACATTCAGAAATCTACCCAAGAATGATTATCCAACGAGATTCTCCATATCACAATTTCGCAATATGGCCTCTCTTATCACGCAATAAAATATACACACCAAACGGTAAGATCTATTCGTACCGAAACACCCAAATATTTTAACAAATTCTAAATAGATGAAAATCTGGAAAATTTTGTCGCGTTCAAAAATAGCCCTGATTCTCTAAATGTCTTCCATTTAGCTGATGGAAAAGAATTTGCGTGTCCTATTATTTGGAAGAATTTTGTGCCCACTTTATCGATTCCAAGTTCCTTGATAAACGGTATCTTAGACCCCAAAGATAGTCAAATAGCTGTAGACTGTAACGGGCAAATGTTTAAACACAAGTACATTGAGGATAACTTGCAAGCAGCCATCAGGGGCATCAAACATCAGCAAGCAGGAGGCAGACCGTACCTATATCCACAATTTGCTGGGGATGACATTCAAATATTTGGATCGCGGGTTTGGAAATGGCCCCTTCGACACCCATCGAATTTCTTTGAAGGTAAGTTTGAACTGATATTCGATGTTTGGTTTTACTAATTTGCTAGTGCGCCAACCAACTGTGGTATTCTTTCTAACCATAAAAGAATCCAAAGAATTTCATGGTGTATATTTCTTTAAAGATGGCAGGTACTCAGCTTGCAAATTCCGATGATAAATTGAGGTTCTACGTAATACGGGCCATATTTATGGTTTCCGCCAACTTTAAAAATTTTCGTTCGCGTGGAAGAAAGGCGACATCATTCTTATCTGTTAGTCGAGAACTCAGGGTCAACAACGGCTCATGACTAATGGATTGGAATTTGTGAGCGGTTGCGTATCCAAGTACAGTAAGCTCAAGTTGGAGGGCAAGACTGAACACCTGTACGCGGTGCTCTCTACGAACCTGGGAGTGAAATATTCTCCCAGAGCCAAGTTCAGTCAAATTTCGCAATATCAAAGAAGTTGGCCCACGAGGCAAAAATTCAAATTACTACACCATGTCAATCTTTCACTCCCAAAGAGTCCGATTCTCAACTAAGCTTCATCAAGTCTACAAGTACGACCTAGTACATCCTCGTTTCAATGACCACACCTCTCGTCGACTTTCTCTGGCCTCAGCCGGTCACCAAATACACGCCCACGCCGATATTTATACCCGACGGAGGAAGCAAAGCGTGGAGCACAATTTTGGGAGATAGCTCTTTGGGACGGACGTGAGAGGGATCAGGACAAGTTTACAAGATGATGCAGAAGAGGGATACATTCTCGACGGGCGTGAAATTTCGAATTTTGGAAAGAGTTTTACGAATTGAGCTTTGTGCGCGCCAAGACTTCGCTTGCGAGAGTGCAGCTGACACTATAAACACAAGCCAACGATGGAAGGTGTTGTGGTCCGCCTCCTGGTGGTGTTCTCTGGTATGGTTTGAGTAGCATGGGCACCTACTCCACTTGGGAAGGAGACATCTCAGATTACATTTCGCGCGGAGAAAAGTTGATGGATGACAGAGGCATGTCTGGATAACTCAGGGTTTTTGAGACGTTCCCCTGGGTGGGTATTCACGGATGAGGGTTGACTTGGGGTGAAGAAAAAGCCACCATAACTTCGCAGTGGTATTTGCAAATGAAATCTGAGGCATGAGTGCTCCTATTGTAAACTGAGTCATCTTTTCTGTACTTTTCTTTGATATTGTGTCATAGCTAGATAGCTGCATACGCAATTAAAATCTGATGCAAAAAAAAAAAAAAAAATAAGCTCAAGTTATATAGTCATGTGACATGATAGTAGTGAGGAGTATGGGGCATAGGACTAGGAGTTATGCAGGCATGGAATGTGATACAAGTGTACATATACAAAGGAAGGGCAGTCTTTCTAGTAGACCCTGGATAGAGAACCTTGGTGATCTAGTTACAATACGAGATTGAGCCAATCTCAAGACACGGAATTACCTTCTTCACCTATCCACAATAATCTAGGAAATAAATATGAAAAGTAATGGCCCGGCTTAGTACCTAGCGCCTGATCTGAGTCCCCTGATATCTTCAACCATGGGACTAATTTCTTCATAAAAACCTCGACTTGCGATAATCGTATTTATTATGGATGTAAATGGCTCATACCTCCACCTGTCAATGCAAACGGATGACAAATGCGGAGGGCAAGACTGAACACCTATACGCGGTGTCCTCTACAAGCCTGGGAGTGAAATATTCCCCCACAGCCAAGTTCAGTCAAATTTCACAATATCAAAGAAGTTGGCCCACGAGACAATGATTCAAAATTATTAACCGTGTCAATCTTTCACTACTTAAGAGTTCGACTCCTATCTAAGTCTCAAATCTACATGTACATCCTCATTCCAATAACTACACCTCTCGTTGACTTTCTCTGGCCTCAGCTGGTCACCAAATACACGCCCATGCCGGTATTAATACCTGCAAGAGGAAGCAAAGAGTGGTGCACTAACCCGAGAGACAGTTCTTTGGGATGTACGTGACAGGGATCAGGAAAAGTTCACAAGATGACGGAAAGGAAGAATATAACCTCGAAGGGCGTGAAATTCTGAAATTTAGCAAGGAGTTTTACGAATTGAAGAGCTTTGTGCGCGCCAAGACTTCGCTTGCGAGAGTGCAGCTGATAGTATAAAATCAAGCCAAAGATGGATGGTGTTGTGGTCCTCCTCCTGGTGATGTTCTCCGGTATGGTCTGGGTAGCCTAGTGTCAGAATCGTTGGGTTAGTTCGGAGGACACGGGTCAGCGCAGAACGGGACGGATTTGGGGTATAAAGTAAAGCTTATAATTTATTAAGGAAATAATGACCCCTGAGTCATTGAGGTTGTAGAGCGCATTGATTCAAGTAACTACCGAAGTGAAACTAAGTACAGAATTTGTAGTCACGTGTGTACCAACAACGTGGCCTACTTGATAGCCCCAATTGTTCCAAATTCTAACATAATCAGCGTCATTTGTCTCAGTAGGGACTTAATAGGGCTACGCGTCCAGCGCGTGGCTCGCCAGACGTAAAATAAAGATCATCATCTAACATAATCATTATTATTAATTCATTTAATTGTCCTGTTTGAATCTATGACTATATAGGACATGCAGGTCCTCTCTGCCTACAGGCCAAAGATACCTATGCCAGTAGTGTATCTCCTCCTATGCCTCCCATACAGCTCCCCTCAAACAGTACCAACCCTCATAAGTCCTCATTTGATCATACACTCAGAGGAGCCCTTTGCCCTTCATTATCTCCCCTCACCAGCTGTTATGAAGGAAAGAGCTTACGGAGGTTAATTGGCAGAAGGTTTACGGATGATTATCAATGAATCAATGTGAACTGCTGATATTCTTGGTATTCAGAACTATGAGGATTTTGGAGGTAGAAAGCGCTAATTATATACACATCTGTTGGAATATTTTGGAAATGGGAGTAGAAGGTAACAAATCATTGAAGGGTTCCTTCTCTACTCTCTGGCTATCGAGTATCTAGAATACATAGTTTTCCTCATTTGAAACCCTACTAGATAACTCGCTGGCAATAATGCTACCACCGAAACATACCATAACCTGCTCAGGACAGATAAGATTAGTATATCATCGGAAACATGAATATAAACCCAATTCAAAGTATAAGTTATGTAAAATCCGAACAAAAAGATATTTTCCTTGATACAGATCATCTATCAGCATTAACTTCTCCGACCCGAGTTGTCACAGGGGCAACTAGTTAGGGCGTAATCACGTGCGAATTATGGCGTAACTCTAAGCGAGGATACTTATATTTAGATCTCTGCTTGTAGGTTGATTTCGTTCCTTGAGCAACTACAATAATCTATTCTGAACATCCGAGTATTTTTACAACGCCAGCCAGTGATAGTTAGTTGCACCTTTCTTCACACGCGTTTCATATCAAAATTTAGGCTACCAGGAATAATTACAGCGCGTAGCGATTTAAAATAAGCCTTATGGTAGACTCAGTGATTCAGAGATTTTGCTACTAACCCAAGACCGAGATATATATCATAATCCGAGACAAGATAGAACCGAGTAATTAAAACAAAAACAAAAAAGGATAATCCTTGGGGAGAAGACAGCAACATTGAATCCGCTCCTTCATACACTCGTGACGATAGACATGAGAGGGCCTGGAGAGCTTTAGTGGAGGTGATAACCAAGTACCCTGCAGTACAAGAAATTTTTATTGACGTCAATTTTGAAAAGAAAGTTGGCCTTTCTATATTGGCTAATGCCCCAGCAGAAGTGAAAGATATTTTCCATGAACTTTTCGGAGTTATTAATGGACACTGTGTGGCCCAGAGGCAAACTCTACATGCCTTACAAAGGACGGATGAGGAGAGAAACGACGAGGCTCAAAAACTAAGATCAGTGTACAACAAATAGAAAAATGAACTTTCGTTGCTCAAAAGTCAATTATTCGAGGTTCCAATTAAAGAACAGAAACCCCCTTCCGTAGCTCCCACAGTTCCCCAAGCCTCTGTCATCCAACAACACCCGGCGCAATCATTTCCGCCAAGTATGATTTACTTGGAGAAGCCACCATCCATAGACCCTTTCTCAGATGATCAGAAAGACGTAGTAAAAAGGCACAACGATTACAATGCTTGGAAACTTAAACTAATCTCTAAGTGGAATACTAGCGGAGGGAACTTTGATTCTGAGTTCAAGAAGATCTGTGATGCAATCAATTGGCTCAAAGGCGATGCTTATACTCGCCTGCAGTCTAAAATTGCTTTATTGTTCTCAAGTACCAGTGATCCATCAGGCTGGCCATGGTCTACTTCTGCAGAACTTTTCCGAGAACTAGACAAAAAATATCTTACAGCTGACATACGCTCCATAGCCAGAGGAAATTTGAATGATCTGAGAATGACTGGGAAATGGAAAGACTTTCCATCATTCATTTCAGAATTTGAAAGACTTGCAGATGAAGGAGAACTCAGTTCATCTATGCGAGTATATCATCTCAGGCGTAAGGTTTCAGAACCTCTACAAGTAGCGGCAAAAAATCATATTCCCCTGTCTTCCGAAGATGACGTATATGCATGGATAGAGATTTTTTCTCAATTTTGGAAAAATCAGGAGTCAAACCGCCATATCGAAAGCAGCTTCTTTGGCAACCCAAGTGGATGGAATTTTTCTAAGTCCCATAGTAGGGAAATAATGTCTACAAGTGATCCCATGGACTTGGATCACATGCACTTGACTAGAGTCACTGTGACCCCGGCTGAATGGCAATATCGAAGAGATCACGGTTTATGTAATCGATGTGGTGGAAGAGGTCACTATTCAAAGGAATGTACTTCGAAATTGCAAGAAAAAGCAAAAGGGGCCATGATACTGCCGATCGTGATTTGGCATCAGCGGAATTGAGTCGCGGTAACCGTGGGAGTCAACAAGGTAATTTTAACTATAATCGGAGTAGTCAAAGAGGAGCATTCAGTGGTGATAATCAATATAACTATTCTTCTGCTCCATTTAGTCGCCGGAGCTAAGGTGGAAGAGATCCTCAGCCGGGCTATGCAAGAGGACAAGATGGAACTAGAAATGCAAATTCCAGTAATTTTCCGCATTTACGGATGCAAGAAGTAAACGAATGGGGCCACAATTACGATTCCCCATATGAACAGCAACATAGCCTTGGTAGCCCTGTAAATAATTTAGGCCACAATAGTGGTCGAGTTCTGGGAGAAGTTGAAACGGAAAATGGGCATGTTAATAAATATCAAATTGATAGGAACGCTCCTTGGAGTCAGGGAAATGGAGAGCCCCGGCATTAAGTCGCGTGCGGGGCATCAATGTACAAAAGTTTGTTGATTTACAGAGAAAATGTATACATCAGGATTCAACTATTGGAAAGCCTATAATCTTAAATAAAGTTGGCAAAAATTCTATTTCATTATCTGGAATCTTTCACTCTACAGTATAGTGCAAAATTTCTTTCTCAGTGTCTATACTTCTTGATACTGGTAGCACCGAGTTCATGTTTGTAAGAAAAGCTTGGGCAATTGCTAATAAACTATTCCTTATACCCCTTACACGTCCTCGCCCTCTCTATTTAGCTAACGGATGTGTTTCGGAGCTAATAACGCATCGTGTTTCTGGTTCCTTAGAATTAAGCAATAATTTCGAGGAAGTGGATGCCCTGGTTACTACACTAGGACCCGGACATGATGTTATTCTGGGATTTCCATGGCTGGAGCGTCATAATCCTTCCATTGACTGGCAATTGAAGTCAGTTAAATTTGACAAAGAATTTTGCACAAGTAACTGCTTTATTCCCGGTAATTCAAATTATAAGTCAACTTATGTTGAGGAAGTTATCGACCATGAACATGTCACTGTACCCGAGAAAGACGCACCGGAGCTTCCGACTACACTGGCATAGACGAGTCCTATTCAAGCCAAATCTATTGTTGGTAAACGGGTCAAACAAGCGACTATGAATAAGCATGAAATGCTACATTCTCCGCTAGAAGTCCTTGATGAAGTGAATTGTAATGACATCCGTATTCTCAAAGCAATAGGATTTTTTCAACTTTCAAGACAAAAAGGTGTGCAGGTAATGCGAATTATGGCAGATGAACTCGAAAAATTAGGTGAAGAGCGAGAAACCGATATCAAGGTTCTAGACTTAGTTGAGGATGAATACCAGAAATTACTCCGAGGACAGGGAAATCCTCGTGAGTGAAAAAGTAGATTCCCCAATTATTTTCATGAATTTATAGATTTAATATTTGATACAAACAATACAAAGCTACGCAGAGTCTCTGATGAAGATGTAGTTAAGTTTTTTAAGAAGGCTAATCGTCGTCCTCCTTCTATGGAGGAAATAAAGACGAAAATCCCTAAAGTTTATCATGATATAGCAGATGTAGCGTTTCCCCAGGAGGCCACCAATCTTCCTCCCCATAGTTCTTATGATCATAAGATAGAGCTCTTACCAGGAAACCATAAATTTTATAGATCTAGAGCACGTCCTTGTTCTCCATCATGTTACGGTTTGACCGTTGTTTGAGCTTAGGCGGATACGTAAGCCTGATATTGAGAGTTCTTACGATGAAGCTGTATGGGGGGAGATGAAGCTGAACGAAAAGGTACTACTAGTCAGGAGGCTGAAGCGTTATTACAACTTAGTGACACCTGGAAATACGTGGCTGGGTAAGAAGTATTGTGCCTAAGGACAAGTCACTAGTATGTAGATTCACGAGGAGGATCAACTCCTATAAATACCTGTTAGTAGTAGCTAGAGTTAGCTTTTCTCCTCATATAGTTTATTAAATCGATTTATTCATCACCAACTCGGTTTCCGTCACAAATGCGTCACTTTCTTCCAACGGAGACTCTATCCGCAGAGGAGCTGGCCGAAATATTTATCGAAAAAATTTGGTCGCTGCATGGTTCACCAGAGCGGATTGTCTCCGATCGAGGGTCTCAATTTATCTCCACATTCTGGAAATCTCTATCCCAAAGACTGGGAACTGTTCTCAAGCCCTCTTCTGCATATCACCCAGAAACAAATGGATAAACAAAGCGGGCCAATGCTGAAGTAGAACAATTTCTACGAATTTATATAAACTGGGCTCAAGATGACTGGGCTTTATGGCTGCCGCTAGCCGAATTTGCGGGGAAAAATGCTATATCCTCAACAACAGGGGTTAGTCCTTTCTTTGCAAATTATGGTCACAATCCAAAGTTGGGCATTGAAGCTCAAATACCAGCAGCCCCAATGCCATCGGAAGCTCAGCGGAAAGAATATTTTAAGGCTCATGAGATAGCTAATAGATTTAAAGTCATTCTAGATCATGTTAAGACCCTGTCCAAGATTTCTCAAGACCGTTATGAAAAAAATGCAAATTTTCATCGTTCGGACGCACCAAAATATCATATTGGAGATATGGTTATGATAAGCACTCAGAACTGGAAAATGGGGCGACCTCTTGAAAAACTCAACCCACGATGGGAAGGTCCATTTCGTGTCACAAGAACCTCGCTGTTACGGCCGTGTATTCCTGACCCTCGGGGCCTCTAATACTATTGTTCCTTCCAAGTATTGGGTTGTGATCCTACATACGCACGGACCAATTGTAAATTATGTATATATGTATATCTCTAGATACCTCTTGTTATTTTCTTCCCTTAGTTTAGAATCTTATGAATTATATTCCAGATCTGAGTCCTTACCTGATTCGACTTGTTCATCTGCTAACCTGTGCTCCCTTCTGGTCGTCACATTATTCTAAACTCACCAATACGCCTGGGAAGGCAAAATAATTTCCTTATCTCATCGAGACTGAGATTTTTTCGCAGTTAACCTCAACGCGACGAAACGTACGCCTTTGTGGTAAAGGTACTTTCAGGGAACAGCTTGTCACAAGTTATAACAGTTGATAAAGTTTTCCCACTCTCAAAAACAAAATAAATACATCAATTTTCTTAATTTCTTCCAAAAATGTCTGACAATTACAAGACTCCTAAACCCTATCTACCTCCCCCGCCAACCTCTGATGTGGAGTCTGAACCGGAAAATTCATATCACGAACCTAGCCACGACAGGATAAATTCGAATATTGAAATCCCAAATGTTGCGGTTCGAAAAGGTAAACCACGCATTTCGGAAGTCAATCGAAGAGTGGACGAGTTGACAGTAGCTCAAAATGAAACTGGTAGAGAAATGGCTGATGCAATTGTCGACACGGCCTATAAACAAATGAGTCGCCATCACGAGCTTGAGTTCACAAATAGACAACAGCAAAGCGAAATAGAATTCTTAAAAACAAAGATGGCTAGACTAGAGAAGCTCATAGAATCCGCAAGTTTGAACCCGTCGCTATCAAGACCTAACCCTATGCCACGCTCCTCAGAATGCCAAAACGCCTATTCTCCGACAACAAGACAACGCTTTCAAGACGAAGAAGAAGAGGAAGATATTCTGAGGCCATCAGTTAGCCACTATCGTACACAGAAATCACCAACTAGGAGGATAGAGTATAAGAGACAAAGTACAGCACGTCTCCGTAGCAGCGAAGAGCCCAATTTTCAAGGGTCTCCTTTTGCAAAATATCGCGATCCATCTGAGACAGTAGGTCAAACCTATGGGAACGTTCGACTAGGTACAGCCGATCGAATAATTAATCCTATTCGTGAGTTCAGAGGTATTGACGATTTGGATTTTTTTGAAAATTGGCTTATTTTACTTCGAGGTAGGATACAAGACAACGACGGACACTGGGGCTCAGATCGGAGAATCATGAATTTTATCTCTGCATCCACAAAAGCCAAAGCTCAAGAAATGCTGGTTCCGTACTTCTCTGGGGAAGACGTAGAAAATGATTTCGTGAATTCGGTTCAAATGGTAAATCATTTAATCGCGAGTCACCGTAGTAGCACCTTACAACGGGACAGTATGGTGGAGTTTGAATCACTACGTCAAGGCACTTATGAAAGTTTTCAAAACTTTAAGACCAGATTTCTTTCATTAGCTGGCAAAGCCAAAATACATCATTCCCTACGAAGAGACCTGATGTATGGAAAGATGAACCGACAGCTAAAATTGGCAGTTTACACCCAGTTACACAGATGTCCGGATTTCAATTCTCTTTGTGAATTTGCAGAACCAGTTGATAAGGAACGAATTCGACTCGAGAAAAGTTCGACTAATAACCCAGAAAAACTAAACTCCAGTAGAAGACTTTACCAACCAGAATCTTCTACCCTCGCTTCAAATCGACAGCCAAATTCTAGACCTGATTCTAGACAAGAACAAAAATTAGGTATAGATGTAACTTGTCACTATTGTAAAAAATTGGGACACACCAAGTCTGAATGCCATTTTAGAACCCCTAACAATAGGCATACAACTGTTCAAGTAATAGCTGAAGAGTCATCCAGCGTGGATTCAGATTTGTGTTCAGAGGATGAGGTAGATGTTTTAGAGAATGATCCAAAGGGAAAAGTGGAATCCTAGATAAAAACTCCCTTCTAGGATATTTAGTCAATATACAACATATTGATCTGGGTAAAATAATTTCAGAGAAAACCTACACTTTGCAATGCTCGTTCTCTGGAAATTCGCGAATAGTGGACGGAGTATCTGTTCTTCCGGACACAGGAGCAAATGGATTTGCATATATTGATTCAAGATGTGCATACGCCGTGTCAAAATGTCTTGGAGAGAAGCCGAAAAATCTCGGATATTCTATTCAATCCAAAGGCTTTGATGGAAAGAAAGGCCCTGTAATATCGCAATACATTTTGTTGTCATTGTGGGTAAATGGACGACGTCTAGATAATCTGCCTTTCTTAATTGTAGATTTAGGATCGCATGATGTAATTCTTGGTAGTAGATTTTTAGCTCACTTCGACATAATGATCGACTCACGACAGCGCCGCCTTGTTTGGCCAACAGATCATCCAGAAACACTATCTTTCTCTTCACCCATTCGAACCTCGTTGCAATATCTCTTAACGGACCGACCCAAACCGTTTAAAATCCATCAAAAAGATGTCACACGTCGGGATAGTTTGTTCAACAAAGAAGACAGAATGGCAATGTACGGCGCTCGGTCTACAAAGCGGCCCGTGCAGGACAGGAAAGTTCTTCACCCCGCTTCCAGGTCTGCCGTCCCAATTCAAACATCAAAATTGAATGAAGAATGCAACACAAATGAATCTGCCAGTGATGATTCAGCAGGAAAAAATTTGAAACTGAAAAATATTCAATCAAAATCAGATTTAGATTTATGCCATTCAAGCGCTCCCGCCCTTCATTCAAGCCTTGACTGTACTGACCATACACCTTCTTTCCTTAGTCTCAAAGAAATTCAACACGAAATCGAAGAAAAAGAAGACAATTCAGTTATGTATGAGAGTCAACACTTAGAACTAGAGAAAATTATACCTTCACACTACCATGATCTCCTTGATGTCTTCTCCAAATCCGATTCCAATTTATTACCCCCGCACCGGCCTTATGACCATAAGATTGAACTCGAAAACCTACAACATCTTTCCGCCGGACCCCTATACCCCATGTCGTCCGAGAAGCTTAAAGCCGTGCACAAATACATCCTAGAAAATATCGATAAAGGTTTTATTGAACCAAGTAAAGCGCCCTTTTCAAGTCCGGTCCTTTTTGTCAAAAAAGCAGACGGTAGCCTTCGTTTCTGTATTGATTTTAGAAAATTAAATGCAATAACAAAAAAAGACCGATATCCTTTACCATTGATTGATGAAACATTGGCACGTCTAAATAAAGCGAAAATATTTACAAAACTTGATATTAGACAGGCCTTCCACCGTATAAGAATGCATCCCGACTCTGAAGAATTGACGACCTTTCGTACGAGATATGGCTCTTATAAGTGTAAGGGTCTTCCATTCGGGTTAACAAATGGCCCTGCCACCTATCAGCGATATATGAACGACACCCTTCTCGATTACTTAGACGTATTCTGCACTGCATACCTTGATGACATACTAATTTATTCTGAAAATGAAAGTGATCATTGTGAGCACGTTCGAAAAGTTCTTTTACGACTAAGGAAAGCAGGATTGCAGGCGGATATCAAGAAATGTGAATTCCATGTAAAGAAAACTAAATACCTCGGGTATATTGTGTGTGTGGATGGATTAAGGGTAGACCCTGATAAAATATCAGTAGTAAAGAATTGGCTGCCACCCAAGTCAGTAAAGGGTATCCAATCATTTTTAGGGTTCTGCAATTTTTATCGCCGTTTCATTCCTGAGTTTGGACGAGTAGCAAAACCTCTCACCAATCTCACCAAGTCTGTAGTTAAGTTTAACTTTGATGAAAATTGTCATGCTGCTTTCGAAAGTCTTAAAAGCACTCTTACTTCAACGCCTATACTAAAACATTTCGATCCGGATCGCCAATTGCAATTGGAAACCGATGCATCAGATGGGGTTGTCGCTGCTATACTCTCTCAAAGATATGATAAATACTGGCATCCAGTCGCTTTCTTTTCGAAAACAATGCAACCAGCTGAATTAAATTACGAAGTTCATGACAAAGAAATGTTAGCAATAGTCCGTGGACTAAATAATTGGAGAGCAGAACTGGAAGGTTCCCCGTACACAATTGACATCATTACTGATCATCGTGCTCTAGAGTATTTCATGACTTCAAAAAACCTAACAGCTCGACAGGCCCGTTGGGCTGAATTACTATCTCAATATTCCTTTCAAATTAAGTATCGACCTGGTAAACAGAACACCTCGGCAGATGCACTATCCCGCCGTGAACAGGATACAGGCCCGCAAGATCAAGTGAAAAAAGAAATCCGATATAAACCATTATTAAAAAATAGTATTCTATCAAAAGAAGTTAAACGAGACTTGCACATCTGCCTCATGGAATCTATAAAAGTTGTTGACGCAATCATAGAAGCTAATCGAACTCATGACAGTCTACATGATGTGCGCGAACAAACGAGATCCAATAATAATTTAAGGATGGATAATGGTGTACTTTTTTTCAAAGACCGGTTAGTTGTTCCAGACAAAGATAACTTGAGAACGGATCTCATCCGTGATATTCATGACCAGATCTCCACTGCGCACGCTGGTCGTAATAAGACATATCTAGAGCTTAAATCACGTTACTTCTGGAATAACATGCGCCAGGATGTCGAAAGATATTGCAGGAACTGCCACCTGTGTCGTGTCCACCATGCCGCACGCGATAAAACGCCCGGTCTCCTCAAGCCATTACCTATTCCCGAAAGACCTTGGCAACACATTTGTATGGATTATATGGATATGCTAAAAGATAAAAAAGGGTTTGATAAAGTTGTTGTTTTTATTGATCGTTTATCCAAAGTCTCTGTCACCTTACCATGTAATAAAGACGTCACTGCCCGTGACACAGCAGAATTGTACTTCACATATGTCTATCGGTACTACGACCTTCCAGACTCTATTGTCTCAGATAGGGGAGCTCAATTCATTTCGGCTTTTTGGACATATGTCATGGAAATTTTGGGTGTGCAATTACGACTATCAACAGCGTACTCGCCACAAACTGATGGGCAAACAGAAATAATGAACCAATACATAGCTCATAGATTACGCCCGTTCATAGATCACTATCAAGATAACTGGTCTGATCTACTTCCTGCCATGGACAATGCGCAGCTAACACTACCACATGATTCTATTGGTATGTCGCCATTT
This sequence comes from Blumeria graminis f. sp. triticale, assembly GCA_905067625.1. Taxonomy (NCBI): domain Eukaryota; kingdom Fungi; phylum Ascomycota; class Leotiomycetes; order Helotiales; family Erysiphaceae; genus Blumeria; species Blumeria graminis. Next base: position 1,336,402 of record LR898468.1, read on the forward strand.
CAACTTTCCAGGGGCTATACACCTCGAAAATCATACGATTGGAACCCTCCAGCATATCCTAAGACGGCAAGGGAGAAATTAGCGCTAAAAGATGCAGAAGCCTTTGCACACAAATTGCAGGAAACATGGAAGGTCGGTCAAGAGATTATGCGTCAAAGCCAAGAGAAAATGGTCATTCAAGCAAACAAACATCGTCGCGAGCCTGATTTCGATGTTGGAGATAGAGTTTATTTATCAACAAAGAATCTCCGGCTACAAAGGTCCAGCACAAAATTATCACCAAAATTCTTGGGCCCATACAAGATTTTATCGAAAAAAGGGCACTCTTTTAAATTAGATATTCCTAAACAATGGTCCAATCACGATGTCTTTCATGCGCGTTATCTCAGGAAGGCCGCCGACGATCCATTACCTGGACAAATTATTCCTCAACCAGACCCAGTCAGCATAACAGGTGATGATGAATGGGAAGTTGAAAAAATACTGGATGTAAAGCTGCTGAGGGGTAAACTAAAATATTGCGCTAAGTGGCTGGGCTGGGATGATGACCCACAGTACTATCCTGCTTCTGACTTCATGACTGCCCCATCCAAAATAATTGAATTTCACAAGCAGTACCCAAACAAGCCAGGCCCTCCAAAAAATATAATGCAATGGCTAAGCGCTTGGAAGAATGGTGAGGACGATTATAGTAGACTCAGCGATGATACTCCTATGACTTCAAGCTTGAGGACAAGCTTTTTTGGAAGGGGAGGGTGATGTTACGGCCGTGTATTCCTGACCCTCGGGGCCTCTAATACTATTGTTCCTTCCAAGTATTGGGTTGTGATCCTACATACGCACGGACCAATTGTAAATTATGTATATATGTATATCTCTAGATACCTCTTGTTATTTTCTTCCCTTAGTTTAGAATCTTATGAATTATATTCCAGATCTGAGTCCTTACCTGATTCGACTTGTTCATCTGCTAACCTGTGCTCCCTTCTGGTCGTCACACTCGCCACACACCGTAACGGTAGATCTACTACAAAATATAAATATTTATCCAACTTTGCAAGTCTCTAACGTTCAATTGAGATCGAGTGAGCGAGCACCAGGGCAAGAAGACGAGGATATAAAAGCAAATGAAGGCAGAAAAATTGTAAGAACAGATGGCCAGAGAGATGTGGTAGAATATCACTTCGATAAAATTGTAAGATACGAAAAGATGCAAAATAATCGTTGGTACTATCAAGTTCAGTGGACTGCAGGTGACACAGCATGGGATCCTGCATCGCACTTAAAGGGGTGTGATGATGCACTCTGGAAGTTTTATAAACAAAATCCACAAGCAGGGGCACCACGGCCACGGCTCAAACGCAAGTGAGAGTGTTATCTTTTTATCTAATTGCTTCTCTTTATGTGACGGTCTTAAAGTGGCGTTTTATTCAAACTGAACTCAGAGCTAGATACAAATGAAAATCTTAAAGGAACGAGCAGAGACATGACTGAAAGCCTCCTATTTATTTACAAGACTATGATCTCGTTCCCTCATTTCATACCATTCTCAAAATAGATCATGACCTGGCCTCCAACAAACACCAGCATCTCCGTCTATTTTAATTCAGCTTCATTTTAATGTTTGTAATTTTAGTTATTAAAATAGTTATGATGCATGTGGCTTAGATGACTCACGACTGGTATTCGAGTCGTCCTGTCTGCAATCTAAATTTGTCATTTAAGAATAGATTTGCATGAACTGGGCCAAGGCCTATACTTGGGTCTAATGAGTCGTGGAGGGGTTCATGACATGTATGATTTTTAATATGGTTGGAAGAGTTCAAGCCTTATTTGTTAAGCAGCAGCCTAATGATAACCAGGTATGAGCCTGTGACACTTTATCTATTTTTTTTCTCATGGTACAAGAGTGAAGCTCTTGTTTAAAGGGGAAGTAGTGTCACAGGGGCAACTAGTTAGGGCGTAATCACGTGAGAATTATGGCGTAACTCTAAGCGAGGATACTTAGATTTAGATCTCTGCTTGTAGATTAGTTTCGTTCCTTGTGCAACTATGTCACGGTTTGGCCGTTGTCTGAGCTTATGTGGATACCTAAGCGTATTGTTGAAGATTCATGTTGTAAGACTGTAAGGAAATGATAGAGGAAACTGGAAGATACGGCACTACCAGCCAAGGGGCCAGATCAGTGTCACAGCGTAGTGATTCTTGATAATATGTGGCTGGGTGGCAAGTATTTGGCCTAGGGTGAAGAAATCAGTCAAGACAATCACTGAGAGGCTGAATATTATAAATACCCGTTAGTTGTAGCTAGATTTCTCTTTCTTCTTTATACAGTTTATTAAATCAACATTATCATCAACAACTCGGGGTTCCCGTCACAATATAAACTGTATCAATTCATCGTTTGCCCGTCATTAAGTATACCGCAGTCCTAGTTGACAGTGACTTAGGGCATCCTATAATCAAAGGTGTTTACCAGTAAGCACCTTAATCAAGTTGAGGTTGTACAGGAAGTTGATGCCAACGTTTGCTCTACCATCAACATCAACAGACGAGGCATCTAGCTCTGGACGATCAAGTCGTCAAAGTAGGATCTCATTCAAATCAGCGCAGGGATTTGAAGAACTGGTAACGGGTCCAGATATGGATAGACTTAACATCGGAACGGACTTAGTAGCATCTGGTTTGTCTGACCAGGAATCAATGCCACAAGAAAAACCACGAATGGACATGGAGACGATAGTCGAGGAGATGAGGAGAAGAGACATGGATCATAGGAGGGAAATGGAGATGTTACAATCTCAAATGAGTCAGATGATGCTACTGATGCAGGAAAAATCACAGGGTGAAGGCCAGGTACCCCTGAAACCAACTAAAGCTAATGACAATCATCAACCCGAACAAAAGGAGCTCTCCGGCAAGGAAAAACCACTTAAGTGGCCGGAAGCCTACGATCATAAGGATAGGAGCAAATGGGCAACCACACACGGAATACTTCGATATATTTACCGGCGCAATGTAGTGGAACGACACATCTTGCAACCATCAGATTTCTTCATGCAGCTGTATAGCCACGCGGTGACAGGGACTGCCAAGGACATGATCACCGGCCAATTTCAACACATGCTTGCAATTCATGCAATATGGGACGCTTTGGGATTATTACAGGCCATGGACAACACCTATCGCAATAGAAACAAAGAACAATCTGCGGCTGCGCTTTTCCATGCATGCCAACAATTTAGGGATGAGAACTTGTCGTCGTACCTACCGCGTTTTCAGCAATTACTCACGCGAGGCCCCAGCTCTACGGGAGATGATAAGATTAAGATGTACCAGCTTCGGAATTCGCTCAATAAAACCACAAGAAATCACATGATCGGTCGCTCGCAACCACAAACCTTTCGTGAACTCGTTGAATATCTGTCTTCACTAGGTTCGGAAATTGAGGAGGTTGGTATGACAAGAACAAAAGAATACTTACTCGGTCAGGCTGGGTATTTTGATGATGGAACACGAGGAATTGCTGGTGGTAAACTACTCGGAGGAACCTTGCAAGGAACCCCTTATCACCCAGCAAATAGAGATATCGCCAATAACAAGGATTTAGATGGGGACACAAGGATGACTGGTGTCAACAAAGTCCGTGCAAAGTGGGTTTCACAAACTGAGTTAAACAAACGGAAAGCAGACGGCGTATGTCTGCGATGTGGAGGGAAAGGGCACATAATAGCCAACTGTCATCTACTCCCAGCTAAACGCCCCGAAACCACAGTCCAAGCTTTCACTTCTGTAGAAAATGATGCAAGTACCGAAGAATTCAATGTGGTGGGAAGTGAGTTAAAAGGTTAGCTCCTGAACAAAGTCGTGTTCAGGAGCCTGGAAAGGGAGTTTCTAATATGGTAGTTGGCTCAAATCAGATTGAAGATACCGACGTAGAATACACAATGAATGGATCGTCTTTTATAATAGACACATTAATTAATGGAAGTTATTCAGTACCTACCTTGATTGACAATGGATGCAAATGCCTAGCTGCCGTTAGTAACTCCCTAGTACGCAAAGCTAACCTTCCTCGGACAAAAATAACTCCCCTTAAGCTTACCGAAGCTACACAAAATCGCCACCACGAAGATCTTATCACGGAAATGGTTAAAATGGAACTTGATATAGATGGACACCAACGTACCTTGTTTGCTTATGTAATATCAGGGCTGTCTCATGACCTGATACTTGGAAAACCATGGATGGAACGGGAAGATGTTATTTACAATGCAAAGGATCATTTCATGGACATCAGAGAAGCTGTTGTGAATGGTCAGCCACTCAGGGTTTGGGAGAAAGGTCTACAAACGAAGATAAATGCACTACAGCTAGGGTCGAATATCAGAAGTTTGTCTGCAGGTGTGTTCCTTGCAACAGTTAGGAAAGCCAGAAAATCAACGAGCGCCACCCAATTATTTTCTGTAACACTTGCAGACATTCAGAAAGCGCTTGCACCATCGAAGAAATCACCTACAAACTTGGAAAGGCTTCCTACGCAATATGAGAAATATTCAGACCTTTTTCGCAAAGAATCAACGGATAAACTCCCACCTCATCGGAAAGGGTGCGATCACGAAATTAGCCTTGAACCTGATAATAAAATACCATGAGGCCCCCTATATGGAATGTCAAGAGATGAATTGTTGGTACTGAGGAAGACCCTGACAGAATTACTTGACAAGGATTATATTCGCGCCAGTAGTTCACCAGCAGGGGCCCCAGTACTTTTTGTTCGGAAACCAGGTGGGGGTCTTCGATTTTGTGTTGATTATCGTGCTTTGAATTCCATTTCAAAAGCTGACCGCTATCCTTTGCCTTTAATTAAAGAAACGCTTGCTAAACTAAGCAGAGCTAAATGGTTCACAAAGTTAGACGTACGAGCTGCGTTTCACAAGTTGCGCATTAAGGAAGGTGATGAGTGGAAAAAGGCTTTTCGGACACGATTTGGGTTGTTTGAATGGCTTGTCATGCCATTTGGATTGAACGGTGCCCCGGCCTCTTTCCAGAGATACATTAACGAGGCATTACGTGAATATTTGGATGATTTCTGTTCTGCTTACGTAGATGAAGTACTTATCTTCACCAATGGAGATGAAAAAGAACATCAAAGGCACGTAAAGCTGGTTCTTGAAAAGCTTCAGAAAGCCGGACTAGGGCTAGATATTGATAAGTGTGAGTTTAGCGTTAAAGAGACAAAATATCTAGGTTTCATCATATCCTCAAATGGTGAGAATTCTTCGGTCAAGATGGATCCAGCAAAGGCTAAGGCAATATCAGAATGGGAAGCGCCAACGACGACAAAAGGACTCAGAGGATTTCTAGGGTTCGCCAATTTCTACCGTGGCTTTATCAAGGGATTTTCGAGAATTTGCGCACCCTTAACGTCTCTGACAGGCAAGGGTACACCATGGAAGTGGGGCCAAGAACAAAATGAAGCATTCAAATTGCTCAAGGAAAAGTTCGTTGCAGAGCCTGCTCTAGCTCAGTATGATCCTGATCGTGAAACAATATTGGAGGCAGACTGCTCTGATTATGTACTCGGTGGCTGCTTACTACAGAAGCAAGAAAATACCACATGGAAGCCAGTAGCATATTACTCTCGAAAGCTAACTGGAGCTGAAATGAATTATGAAATTCATGACCAAGAACTCCTTGCTATTGTAGCAAGTATGAAGGAATGGGATGCAGAATTGAGAGGTTTAGCTCAGGCTTTTACTATTCTAAGTGACCATATGAACTTAAAGTACTTTCTAACCACGAGAAGATTGACAGAGCGGCAAACTCGATGGGCTGAATTCCTATCTCGAATTAGTTATACACTTGTTTACAGGAAAGGCATAGAGAGTGAGCGTCCGGACTCACTCTCAAGAAGGGATCAAGATAAACCAAAGGAAGGTGATCCTCGACTTTTGAGCCGCGAGCGACAGGTTTTAACAACAGTCCATGCAACAAAATTACATGTTGGCCATTCTGACCTGGCAGAAGGGCATGAAATATTTGTCAATGAGGATCTACAGGAGCTGTGGAACCAAACAATTAAAAATGATGAAAGATATATTCAGGTAGTAAATGCTGTTCGAAGCGGAGAGCGTGTGTGGCCTAAGGATATCAAATTACAGATAGAAGGTTCAAATGAGCCTAGTCCTATTAAAGCAACTATCGCAGCCTGTGAATTTGATGAGACTATTGGAGTAGTTCGTTACCAAGGGCGTATATGGGTACCTCTCTACAAACCGCTGACAACAGCACTTATCCAGAACATTCATGACGCAGCGGTCTCTGGTCATCCTGGAAGGGATGCAACCCTTGCTCAAGTCGCTCGAGAGTATTTTTGGCCAGGGATAAGCAAATCAGTCAAGCGGTTCTGCAAAAATTGCCATGTATGCGGAAGATCATCAATTTGGCGACACCAAAAACTGGGGCTTTTCAAACCATTACTCGTACCTGACAGATTTCATCAGGAACTTTCTATAGATTTTATGGTAGACTTACCGAAGTCAAATGGCTCAACAAATATCATGGTGATCACTGATCGCTTGTTAAAATCAGTAACACTCGAAGCAATGGATAAGATGGATGCAGAAACGTGTGCTAAACGATTCCTAGAATGTCATTGGCGTTACCATGGATTTCCAAAGGCTTTGACTAGCGATAGAGGGATAAATTGGACGAGTAAATTTTGGAGACGGGTATGTGAATTAGTTGGAATTCAACAGAGACTGAGCACAGCTTACCACCCTCAAACTGATGGAGCAACAGAAAGAATGAACCAGGAAGTCCAAACTTACCTGCGAGCGTATGTTTCCTATACTCAACACGATTGGTCCGATTGTTTGGCTGCTGCTCAACTAGCGATAAATAATAGGGACGTGGCATCCTTGGATGGTTTGAGTCCATTTTTTGCGACACATGGGTACCACGTTAATCCCATCCAAATAATTAACGAAAATTCAACAATTCCTACATCTACAGGAAAAGAAAGGGCTGAAAATTTTGTCGAGAGATTGGTAAATGTAACGGCTTTTATGCAATCCGCAATGGCTGCTATTCAAGAACGTTACAAAGATTCCACGGATAAAAAGAGACACCCGGCACCAAGGTATGAAGTTGGTGATAAAGTTTGGCTACTACTGCGAAACATTAGATTGGAGGATCAACCTTCCAAGAAGTTGGGATGGCAACATGCAAAGTATACTGTCACAAAACTGATTTCGCCAGAAGTAGTGCAACTTGATATCCCTGGAAGAATTTATAATCGATTTCACGTCGACTTGCCTCTACCAGCAGAAGAAAATCCGTTGCCGTCTCAAACACTTGAGGACGAAAATCCAGGCCCTATCACTGGTGATGATGGCAAAGAAGAATACCAAATTGATGAAGTGCTTAGATGTCGGACAAGGAAGGGAGAAAGTGTATGAATATTGGCTTTGATTACGTAGATAGAGACTTAAGTCATGTGATTTAATTAGCGAAGTGCTGGGGAACTGCTATTTGGCAGGAAGGTAATTGAGAGAGAACACACATACACACTTTTTCGTACCTGTTTCAAACCTCTCGTGCTAGCACAATAATCTACCGGTGATATACCGACACTGATCAGTGATCCGTAACATCGGTCACAGATCTGTACGCGGTTACCAATCGAAGGAACGTCCCTTGGAGTCGTCGACCTTGTCTGAACTGAGCTCCGACGTGTCAAGCCCAAGGAGCATTAAGTATTCGCTCTTCTTGCTTCTGCGTCCACCAACGCACCCCGTCAATTAAGCACTAAGTATTCGCTCTTCTTGCTTCTGCGTCCATCAACGCACCCCGTCAATTAAGCACTAAGTATTCGCTCTTCTTGCTTCGCGTCAATCACGCAATTAACTATTGAAAAAAAAAAAAAAAAAAAAAAAAAAATGTCTAACTCATCAGCAGAACAAAAATCACTGGGGACTACGGAAGAGATCACAGCATATGTCAAAAACAGACTGGAGTTATATAAAGCCAAAGGTGCAAAAGATGACTCGCTTTGGGAAAGATGGTTAGAGGATTTCGAAAACTGGGACGTGGACCAGTTCAGCAAGATCAATTCAGATCTTAGGAGGGAATTCCGAGACTTCCTAATTTCTCGTGGAGTATACATGACACCAAATCCAAAAGGGAAACATATCGATCAACAACTAGCCACAGAAGTGAAGAGGGAGGAGTTTCATGAATGGACTCCTGAAGAACTTATTTACTACAGGAAGAAAAACCCTTTTGGCGTAAGCACACGATGCGATCCCAAAGATCCAAACTACGTTGAAGAAGAAAGCATACTTGGGGCCACCGCAGAGTATAAAAAGTACCAAGATTTTAGAGTTGATAACAAGGAGCGGATAAAAGATCAAACTGAAGCAGAAAAAGGAAAGGGAAAAGAAAGGAGTGGACAAACCACTGACGACAGCAACTATGCTGCAATTTACAGCAAAAGCAGCGGAAAACCACACAACCCTACATCATCACCATCATCAACTCCAGTAATTCTACCATCAACTACCCATAGAAATGAGACACATTGGGAAGATCGCCCACTGCACAAGAGTAGACAACTAGAATCCCTCGTGAGGATGTATAAAGAAGAAGACAAGTACAGTGATGGGACTGATAGCTTTGATTACAAGCGAAAGATTTTTCTCAACAACTGTAATAACGCCTGTGTCGAGAAGAAGTACCTGAAGGACGCTTTAACCATAATGTTTACCGGCGATGCCAGTGAAAAATATCTGGATCTCACATTGCACGATGAAAATTTATCTTTCGACGAGCGATGTAACATTATCAAATCACACTATGAAACAGTCCACTGGGTAAACAGACGTGAAACAATTTGGAACACTCTCAATTTAATTGAAGAAATGCGGAAAAGTCCAGATAAACTTCAAGCTTTCAACAATCTCGAAAAAGAACTTCGTCGTGTTCAAAGGGGACTCGAATCCCACGCTGGTGATGCTGCATTGCGAACCAGAATTATCAATGCTTGCTCTGGAGTTGCAGACCTACACTTTGTTTTATTCTCTCCGGCAAAAACAGCAGAAGGTGTTTGTGCAGATATACGAGCGAGATTTATGCAATTATCACTATCCGGCACATCAATTTCTCAATATCATCAGCTCAGTCACGTTGAACATAATAGCTTTGATAACTCTTATTTAGCTGAGCGGCAGTACCAACCAGTGAGAGGAAGTAGTACAGGTAGAGGAAGCCAAAATTTTCGTGGAAGAAGAAAAATAGGATCAGGACCTAGTATGGTAAAGTCAACCTGGAATAAACGCTGCATTGTGTGTAAAAAGACAAATTGTTGGTCTTCTGAACACACACCGGAAGAGCAGAGAGCAGCGTTTGAAAAAATTAAAAAGACGTACCCCTCAAAAGACGAAAACGCCGTACAACAATTTGTCCTGCAATTCGAAGGAGAATCTCTAGACGCTGAGTTACACCATTTTTTATCTGTAAACGAGCTCACTGACGAGCCAGAATCTGAGGATGGATACTGTTACCAAGAAGAAAGTCAAAATTTTCTTATTTCAGAAATTGGAGGGAAAAATGTCGCGGGCTACCTTCAAGACCTAACAACTTTCCACAAATTTACAGCACCAAAAACGAAATATGCAGCATCAAAACAAGAAGAAAAAATGTTAATAACAGTTGCATCACTAGACTTCGATTTTCCTGGTGTCAATAAAAGCTTCGATTTGGAGACAGATACCCCTGCAGTTTTTCATTTGTTCAGAAATGTATTTTCTATTGGTAATGACTATAATGAAAGATACGATGAAAGAGTTTTCCATGGCGTTTTGGTTGATACAGGTGCAGCGGGTCGTTCCACAGTTGGAGTTGGACAAGCCAAAGCACTTAAGCATTTACAAAAGGAGTTAAAGGTCGATAGAACAAGGGCTGGAGAGGTAAAAATATCGGGAATTGGTGACGGCGTTTTTATTTCTATTGGTTCTATTACTTTGGATACACCCGTCGGCAGAGTTACGTTTCACATTTTACCCTGCAATACCCCGTTTTTGCTCGGCTTACAAGACATGACACGATTAGGTGTCACACCTGATGTGCAGAAAAACGTCATGATCAAAAACCAAAAGCCAGTAGCAGCTCTCATTCGAAAATACGGCCATCTATGGATGACACTCGGCCACTTCCAGTCTTTATTTATTTACGAATCTAATAATGAAATTATTTGTTACTTAACAGAACAACAAATTAGGACATGTCACCGTCGATGGGGACATCCATCAGCTTCTAGAATGTGGAAAATTTTTCGGCGAGCTGGTCATGACATTGACATAAAAATCATTGACCGGATATCCAAATTTTGCAATGACTGTCAGCTAAACGCTCATCGGCCTCTACGATTCAAATTTACCCTCACTAATAAAGATGTTCCATTCAATCATACAGTCTACGTCGACGTAATGCATCTAGAAGACGGACCGGCTGTACATCTAATAGACGCTGGAACTAACTTAGGATCAGCAGATTTCCTTACTGGGCCTGACAAAGAAGGGGCTATCTCTACTTGTAATTCAATTGAACGCTGTTGGAATAATGTCTACATTGGTCCACCCGAAAATTTAATCCACGATGCAGGCAAGAACTTCGCATCCGCAGAATTCCGTGCAACCGCCTCGGGATGGAAGACCCGCGTTGTTGAAGTTCCCATAGAAGCGCACAATTCTATTGGAAAAGTTGAGCAGGCCCACAAAAATCTTCGCCGGGCTTATACCATTTTCAAACAACAATTTTCCGGGCAAAATGTCGACCGTCATTCAATCCTTAAAATGGCTGTAAAAGCACTTAACGACTCAGCTGGTCCAGATGGCCTTGTACCAACTCTTTGCGCGTTTGGTGCTTATCCCCGTATTACTTGGAACGATGCTCCCGCGCCAGTATCAAAACAAAGAGCGGACGCTATGCAAAAGGCAATGGACGAACTCCAAAAACATCGCGCCACACAGCTTATCAATCTAGCTAAAAATATGCGGAACGGACCACGGCATACTCACCTTGAAGATATTCCTGTGGGAGGTAAAGTTCGAGTGTGGCGCGAGGCAACGAAGAATACACGAGGAAAATGGACAGGACCGTTTGAATTGTACAACAAGGAAGGTGAGACAATAACGGTGCTAATAAATGGGGAAAAGAAAAACTTTCGATCAACATCAGTTAACAAATGGTTTGAAGATAACGAAGACCCTAATACCCAACGTGACGCTAGCTCAGACCTACCATCGTTAAATCCAGAAATCAATTTAGAAAATGATTCAATGCCATCACTTCAACTAAGACGCAGTCAAAGAGATGGTAGATTCACTGGCCAATACCAGACTGAAGATCACCTCAACATTAGCCCCGAAATACAATCTCATCTATATCTATCTCAAAATGAAGAAGCAATTCAACTCTCCCTTGACCTACGTTCAAAGGGTCTCATTAAAACTCCCGGACCACCATTTTTCGCTTCAACCAAAAAGGAAATAGACAGCCTGCTGGCGAATGATGTCTTCCAATTCATACCTTCGAACAATTTAATATTAGGAAAGCGTATCTACAAATGTAGAATTGTCAAGGGAATTAAAGGCAAGGAAACATCTACGCCCTTCGAAAAATCTCGCCTAGTTGTACAGGCATACAACGATGAAGGTAAATCCTTGGTCTTGACCCAGTCGCCTACTGTACAACGGGCAAGCCAACGACTTATTTTCTGCTTTGCAATTTGCTTGATCAGACAATTCGGCCTCATTTTGTTTCTTCGAGACATACAGCAAGCGTATACACACTCAAGGACCCATCTTATTCGGGACATATATTGCTGGCCTTCTCCGGAAATAGTACAAGCAAAGAACCTACCGCCAGGTACTCTTATGCACGTTGTGAAACCTCTGTATGGAATTCCAGAGGCGGGCAACCATTGGTTCGACACCTGGATTAAGTACTTGACAAAAGAACTCGCTTTGAAATCATCCTGTTTTGACCCGTGCTTACTTGTAACACACAGCAAGCCATTCAGCATTTCAGGAATGCAAGTCGATGATACTCTCTTCCTTGGAACCGAAGAATTCCTGAGATTAGAAGACGCTAAGCTAATAGAGGCAAAATTTCCCGCGAAACCCATTGAACGCCTATCTGAGAAAAACCCCCTTCATTTTAATGGTTTATTAATCACTCTTCGAGACAACGCTTTACACATAGAACCTAATGGTCAAGGCAAGAAGATCAAGCTTGTCAATCTTCAAGACCCCAATAGACTCGATATCTACAAGAGACAAAGAGCGCTTGGAGCATGGATTTCTTCGAACTGTCAACCACTTGTTGCCTTCAAATTATCAAGAGCAGCCCAATCTCAAAATCCTGAAGATCAAGAAATTAATGATCTCAATAGCGCACTTAGAGAACAACAGAAAGACGTCAACCGTGGATTAAGATACATTAGTCTAGATATTGACAAGCTGAAAGCTTACTGCTGGGTTGATGGCTCATTTGCCAATAACAAAGACCTTACCTCACAAATAGGTTTTGTAATCACTCTTGGGAACGAAACATTTGGTGAGAATAAATTCACTTTCTGCGGTAATATAATCCATTGGAGCTCAACTAAGTGCAAAAGAGTGACTCGAGCTGTACTAGCGTCGGAGCTATATGCCATGACCAATGGTATTGATATTGCAATCCCCTTGTGTATGACAGTCAACCAAATCATGGATCAACTAGCTCTACCGATGGTTCCGTTGATAGTTTGCACCGATAGCCGCAGTCTATACGAATGCCTAGTGAAACTCGGAACCACTAAGGAAAAGCGACTGATGATTGACGTCATGGCTATTTGTGAATCATACGAACGTAAAGAACTTGCTGAGATACAATGGATAAACGGTAAGGATAACCCAGCAGACTCTATGACAAAGGTAAATGCGACTTCAGCTTTAAATAAGCTCATTGACTCGAACGAATTGACAGTCAGATTGGAAGGGTGGGTCGAGCGAAAGTAGAATCGAGGAGTATGGCAACCGGCCAGACCAAAGTTCTTATTGGTTAAAAACATCACTTTAAAGAGTTTTCAGTGTATGAATATTGGCTTTGATTACGTAGATAGAGACTTAAGTCATGTGATTTAATTAGCGAAGTGCTGGGGAACTGCTATTTGGCAGGAAGGTAATTGAGAGAGAACACACATACACACTTTTTCGTACCTGTTTCAAACCTCTCGTGCTAGCACAATAATCTACCGGTGATATACCGACAGAAAGACAGGCCTTAGTAAAGTGGACTGGAATGGCGCAACCAGAGTGGACATGTCTCATCAATTTTCAAGATGCTGTAGCACTCGACAATTGGGAAAAAAAATGTGGCTCAGCAGAGACAAACAATGGGCCAGCGTCAAGGAAAGAAAAGAGGAGAGGATAAATGGGGGGGTTATGTCACAGTTTGGCCGTTGTCTGAGCTTATGTGGATAACTAAGCGTATTGTTGAAGATTCATGTTGTAAGACTGTAAGGAAATGATAGAGGAAACTGGAAGATACGGCACTACCGGCCAAGGGGCCAGATCAGTGTCACAGCGTCGTGATTCTTGATAATATGTGGCTGGGTGGCAAGTATTTGGCCTAGGGTGAAGAAATCAGTCAAGACAATCACTGAGGGGCTGAATATTATAAATACCCGTTAGTTGTAGCTAGATTTCTCTTTCTTCTTTATACAGTTTATTAAATCGACATTATCATCACCAACTCGGGGTTCCCGTCACAAACTACAATTATCTATTCTGAACATCCGAGTATTTATACAACGCCAGCCCGTGATACAAGTCATGTTATGAGTAAATTTGTGTAAACCTAGGATAACTGTAGCTCAACAATATCTGAGGTGGCTAGAATCTCGCCTTATAATCCCAAAACAGTATCATGGAATATTCTAGAACCCTCTATCTGGCAGTATAATGTAGAAACACTTTCCACACAGTGCTCTATTACTCATCTACTCATCATGAAGCCACCTGGAAAGTTCTTCCCTCACCGCAGTGATCGTTACCCTTGAGCATCGTAATCCTGGCCATCACCAGCACAATAGATTTTCCTTCTAGATCTCCCTCTGGTCACTAGGAGTTCGGACTTTGCTAGGTCTAACTCGATCCTATGTTCTCTGGCGAGAAGAATGAGGCTGTCGACGTCGGCTTGTATTGCGGAGATGGCATCAGCCGCGGTTTTTCCAACTCTGATGATGGTGATATCATCAGCTGTCAGATTGGAGTGTGAGAGTTTGAGCTGAAGCGAAATTGGAGGGCGAGAAGAGGTCGGATGGATCGCGAAGAATGACTAAAGGTCTACTGGAGATGATTTGGAGAACTAAAGCTTTAAAAGATGGGTAATATAAGTATCTAAAGTGTCTAAAGGTTCGAGTGGGTACTAGTGGTAACTAAGGGTACTACAGGTGACTAGAAGTGATCCGAAGGTGGTGGTTGTGACAGAACACTAAGCGTAGAGAACTCTGTACCTACAGACAAGCCGTCATACAAGTACCAAGTGCCAAGAACTGTACTGTTGTCACAGCAACATCAAGAGAAGGGTAAAATTAGAAGCTAAAGTTGGGACGGGAAGGAGAATCCTTACAGATGGCCAATTTCTTACGCACAACTCCCTTACTGTTTCATTCCTTCTATTGCCCATGATAATTTCATAGCCAATTTTAGAGCCATGTGTGGAACGGAGATTTGAGCAGTTCGCATTGGCAATCAAATAGTCAGTCTATATTTGGAATTAGTAGAATACTCAACATGTATGTAGTAACGAGATAGATTCACATTAAACCTGTCACAGTTTCATTACAAAATGCATGGGCGATCTTGTAGGTACTATATTTTAATTATAATTCTCTGATCAGAGGGGATTCCTGTACTTAATGACTAGCTATATATATAGTCTGAAATATTCCTCTTCGATAAGGTTCTCTCTGTGACTTGACAGCTTAGACTCTCCGATAATCACCTAGAAGATCCTTGATACTCCTGTAACCCTCACGAACTCTCAGTATGTTTCAACAAGGTTCAATGTGAATCATCCAAGATCTTCCCACGAACCTCTCTTCATACAATTGCCTGCGCTAGACAGCATAGACAGCATAGACTACAGGAACCCTTAGGCTTGATAGCCGTTACAGAACCTTGTTGAAACATACTGAGAGTTCGTGAGGGTTACAGGAGTATCAAGGATCTTCTAGGTGATTATCGGAGAGTCTAAGCTGTCAAGTCACAGAGAGAACCTTATCGAAGAGGAATATTTCAGACTATATATATAGGTAGTCATTAAGCACAGGAATTGTCATGGCGAGATATTCTTGAACCAGAGTCTAAGCAGAGGGCCTGAGGATAAAGTTCACGGAACAGGTTTTTAGGCTCACCCTCAACACTTGCACTTATATGGTGAGACCAGATATTGCGCCAACTGGAATTGATATGGTTGAGGTCACAGTTTGAATTATGATGGGAAATTACAACAGTCTTAGTTAAATTGTGTTAGGTAGTTATCTGTACTTAAGGAAGCTGGAGCTACAACAAAGTAGTTCTCCAGCTTCGCAATCTTATAATATTATTATAGTATTCTTCTCGCACTCTCGCCTCCTTCTAGCCTTAGTACTTCGTCGAGTTTCCATCTCTCTAGTATTCACCACCTGACCTTTCCATACCCTCGGCGAACGGCGATCTCAGTCTAACCTATTGCACAGCGTGACAAGAATTCTCTCATCAGAGAATTATAATTAAAATATTGTGCCTAAAAGATCGCCCAAGCATTTTGTAATGAAATCGTAACAGATACCCATCGAGCTCGCGGAGTTTTATCTTGTTTATCATTCATTCGGAACTTATTGTTTGATACTGTTGGCACTCAGTCCGTCTGAGACGATAGTAGATTTGATACGTGCGTATATTCTTGCGGCTTTTGACGTGGTAGAAATGCTTGTCCCTTATTATTATATACTTCTTCATTTGCCATTGTAGCAGCGGCATTTTGTAGGTCAGAACTAGCTCCTCATAAGTAGTGTACAACTTTGTCATTGAGAGGCAGGCCCAAAATCTTGAGTTGAGCGAAGTTCGGAGAAACATTATTTTCACTGATTCGGTAAATGTAGCTCCTCCGGCGTTAGCCGATTCTCTTTCAACCTTAGGATAGTATTTCGCAAACGTCTCTCTTTCCTGCTGCTTCGTTGTTTTCAAACACCCTAAAGCCTTCAACTGTTGCGCTGGGTCAGTATATAATTTGCCGAGCTCGGCAAGAAGCCCTTCGTAGGTGGCTGTCCCTGTTGTAAGATTGCGTGATACCCAAGGAGTCACATTTTTCGCTGCATCATCTTTCAACCTGTTAAATAGCGAATAGAATTGCGTCAAGGGGTCTGGGCCACATGAAATGACTTTACCATGTGTCACGGATCAAGGAACAGGCGCTGGTGCGACTATGTGGTTGATAGTATGTAAATTATCATTCTGAAGAGAAAACTACTTCAGTCTCTATCTATACATATATATACATTGTCTATGTGGTTGAGGCACAGTCCATCCCTCTCGGTTCCAATGGGATTCTTCACATGTGTTGTAGCTGTATGGTCCAATACTGCTACCCTGCCAAACTAGATGCCGATGCCTTGATATTCTGTTGAGTGGCATCATATATCCACGCATTGATGTCGATCAATCGTGCGCTACCAATATCAGGCTAGGCTCATGTTGGCCAACATGCGCTACAGGAACCAATTGGCTTACCAGCCGTTACGTTATGTGCCTGTAACTCCCATGCTGGCCGTTAAGTTCAATCTGAACCCGTGAATTCAGCTTATTCAATCTTTGCTTTTAAAGTTGGTGGCGGGGCGATAGGTTCGGATGAAGAATTGGAAGATTGCGATGTTAGATTTTCCATGGCAGATCCAGGTTTCTTCAATATTTTTTGCGTTGTTGCCTGTTGAGCATGTTCTTGGGACTGCTGCTACATCGTGGTCATCTTTCCCTGTAAGACTTGCAAAAACTATTAGCCATTATTTCAGATTGTAATGCTGCTGCGGATGTGTTTGCGTCTATTCCATTTCAAACTATTTTAGGTTCAGACTTCTTATTTTATCGTTCCTTTTTTCGTAATAAAATCGTTTGTATTGCGTTTCTTCTTTCGTTTTCAAATCTTTCCTAAATTAATTCTTAATGAAACAGATCAAGGGACTTCCTTAACTGAGTTTTCGTTGGAAAGATTAAATATATTGTCAGGGGAAGCGTACTGCCTGTGGTCAATTATAAGTTATATTTAATATAAAGGGAGAAGACTCTCATTGCTACATAGAAATTACAGGGTACGAAATCCCGGATTAACTTTATGCCGAGTCTAGCCCAATCAAAGTGCACTATTGGGAAGAGACGAGACCTAGATATCTACAGGCTATGACTGTCACAGGTACTACTTGATTTAAAGCATGCAAGCTGGCAGGCAGGGAAACTGCGACAGGCATTAATTAGTTTTGTATGAAAAAATTTTCTGATCTATATTCTATGTCGAAGCTAAGTTGCAAGTGACGAAGTTCGGTGAAAAGCAATTTTAAACAATCCAAAGTCGACTTCCCTCTATCTATATTTTCAGTTATAACCAAGCGAAGAGTAAGCGATTCTCATCTAGCAATCTTGGCTCTTTTGGTTTCTGGACCTTCAAAATAATCTCTGGTGGTGGTACATAGCTCGTCGAAGTTTGGTCAGCGTCCATTTGATGTTACAGAAAAATAATGTGTGAGTGCCGAGCAACTGAGCATTATTGAAGATGCCTTTGCTGTGACAGTCGTAGCCTGTAGATATCTAGGCGCTCGTCTCTTCCCAATAGTGCACTCTGATTGGGCTAGACTCGGCATAAAGTTAATCCGGGATTTCGTACTCTTTGTAATTTCTATGTAGCAATGAGAGTCTTCTCTCTTTTTATTAAATATAACTTATAATTGACCACAGGCAGTACGCTTCCCTTGACATTTGCATATAGGAGCTCGGGTACATCGGCCTTCTCGCATAGTTTCATGAATATATTTAACTTGTAATCAAAGCTATCACCTTCACCCTAATATTTGAGCTCCGGCCCGTACATTTTTGCCAAGCTTGATAACTCTTTACTGTAGCCGGTGGTGAGATATGCTGAAAACTCTGAGGGTTTCTTTTGAGGAGCTTGGTCCGTATATAGGTGGATAGATTGCTGCTTTTTGGGCAATTCCTGAGTTAACATCTACGGGTTTCCTAACTTGGTTTGAACAGAATTGTTTTGAGAATTTTTCATGACATTGATAACCTTGACCGAGTCAAAAGTTTCATTGGAGTTCATGATGTCTTCCTTAGTCCAATCTGTGGGGCTTTCTTCTGATAAGATATTGAATAGGGAAACTGCCATAGTTGTATGCCTATCTGTTACGGTTTGACCGTTGTTTGAGCTTAGGTGAATACCTAAGCATATTGTCGGGAATATTTACAACAAGGCTGCATGGGGAGGACAGATGAAGCTGAACAAGGCGGTACTACTAGTCAGGAGGTCGAAGCGTTACTACAACTAAGTAACACCTGGTAATGCGTGGCTGGGTAGCAAGTATTGTGCCTAAGGATAAGTCATCAGTCTGGAGATTGACGGAGGGGACCAATTCTTATAAATACCTGTTAGTCGTAGCTAGAGTTCTCTTTTCTCCTCATGTAGTTTAATAAGTCGATTTATTCATCACCAACTCGGTTTCTGTCACACTATCCCATTTAACCTAGACACCGCAAGAACGTAGGTAAATTCTGAATGATCGAAATGCTGTCCTTGAAGCCGCCTGGAAATCATCAAGGGTTTTATCGCTGAATTCATCCTGATATGCCTTCCAAAGATTATCATGTTGGAAATGGAGACACAGAGTGTTGTGGACGTACTGGCCCTCCATTTCGTCTAGGTTCCCGACATGATCTTGTGTGTGTTTAAGAGGTTGGAATGAGTAATATGGTAGCGCTTCCGGCTAATTATTGGAGACATGAGCGGCTCTCTGGCGTGGGCACAAAGAGATTATTGTGGGGTTTTCTATGCCTAGATGGCGCCACACTCGTTTATGCTGTGGCTTAGGCTCTGTGTCGCGCACACTTGTACTTGTAGCGCATATGTCCCACACTTTTAGCCTTGAGCCGAACATGACACTCCTTTAGTCAACTTCTACTTTCGTTCCAAGAATATTGCGCCCATTTCATTGCGCAATATTTCCAACATATCATCTTTTAAATTTTACCATGAGAATTCCTTGAGAGTCTTCTTGATAAAGTTATCGATTTCTCTCTGTTTAGAAAGCGAGGGAGTTTCTGGTTTAATGTTTGAAATGCCTGACATTTTCTTCGGAGTAAATTCGAACCCAACAAAAACTTGGGCTTTTCGGAAAGAAAATGGTTAAAATGCTGGGTGCAGTTTAGACGTGATAGACGCAAACCAAGGGCCTTCTTTCACAAGGGATCGATTTCTTGAATAATAGCTTAAGTTGAGGCCTTTAACAGGGACTGAACAAAATGTATCTCTATTCACAGGTATTCTGATCCGAATTCGAAGACTGATCAGTGTCGAAATATTTCCAATGGATTCTTTGTTTGAGATAATTCAATAACAATAATTTCATTCATTCATTTGTATTTATCTTCCTTTGTGAAGGAGGGCCATGACCTCATGACCTTGAACACTCATCACATAATATCTACTTACATAGCGATTACTAATAATTACCCAATTTTTGTTACATCATCATAATCATTATCACCGCCCGAACTCCAGCATCCTTGCTTTATGCACATCCAAATAAAACTTGTGTCCTATTATTCGACAGTCAGCCCGTCACAGCCACTTTTCAAAAATGGTCTTGAAATTTGTGGTTATATTGTTTACCTTCCAGTAAAAGTGTTGAACTTGGATGGTTTAAAAGTGAAGGGTGAAGCTGGTCAGATATTGTACTGCTACTGAGTCTCTACACCTTTCGTTTTACTGACAGCTAAGTTCTGTAGTAACAGTATATTTCGGAAACGCTATTTCAAACCTGCTTTAATATAAAGTCACATATCCTCCAAGCCTGAGTGACTGATACTTCAACATTTATCGTTAAGAGGGTTTAATTAGTGAAATATGTAAATTTTTTACTGTACTAATTGAGTCTATGACTATCTAGCACATTGGGCTCCTCTCTGACCCAGGCCACACCTTGTACAGTGCTCCTATCCTCTTTTGTTACTTAAAGATCATTGATATATTCCCCTTGATGAATAGCCATTCAGCTCAGTATTTACCCGTGGAATTCAGCCACCTTTTTCACGAAACCTTCTACCCAAAAAAAAGGTAGCAATGAAAGCTGCGTGCGTGATAAAAAGTCTCAAAAAGCTGTAGTCCCAGCCAGGCGAGGCCTAGACACCGGGACGACATAAGGTGCGCATATTCATCTATATCTCCCTTCTTTGTAACAGTCGAGGCCGACTTGATCCAATCCACCATCTCCGTATCGGGTGCTGGGTACGCTCCGGAAACTCATCGGATGGCTTTTCCTCCGTGATGAAGGTTTGGTGATGAGTAGAGCTCCGACCCTACCATCTGATCTGATCGTGGTTAGCTTCATGATAGTGGTGATAGGGGGATGTGTTGAGAGATGAAGACGATACAGACTGCGAAAGCGATTGGGAATCCTCATCGAAGTGAGGAAGATGTTACTCAATCTCGGCTCTACGGACTCTACAGTGAGAGCTGGAGGTTCGTTGGGGACACCACTGACAGGCGTTGAGAATAGTCCCCCCAGCCCAGTATTTACCCATGGAATTCAGCTACCTTTTCAATAGAACATTAGGGTTCAACTATGAAGTCTGACTTTTATACTTCACCACATTCCAAGTCATCGTATGCCTTCAGTACCGAATAAAAATATAGCTGTTGCTGACCTTTCAGGCACTTTGTAATTCTTCGTGGTGAAGCTTTTTTTTTAGAATTGCCACTGGTGAGGCGCCATGTATAACACCTTGTCGTAGCCCGAGATTAGTTGTCACGGAATGTGGTCGTGATCTAGTCGATCGATCGAAATATACGAAGTTTATTTTGATTTCCTAAAGTAATGATAACGCACAAATAACAATCATGCGGAATAAGAGCATCTTGAAAGGAAATATGTGGTGTTCTCTGGTATGGTTTGAGTAGCCTGGGCACCTACTCCACCTGGGAAGGAGACATCTAAGATTACTTTTCGCGCGGAGAAAAGTTGATGGATGACTGAGGCATGTCTGGATAACTCAGGGTTTTTGAGACGTTCCCTTGGGTGGGTATTCACGGATGAGGGTTGACTTGGGGTGAAGAAAAAGCCGCCACAACTTCGCAGTGGTTCCTGCAAATGAAATCCGAGGCATGAGTGCTCTTTCTTTACGATGAATCATCTATTCTGTACTTTCCTTTGATATTGTGTCATAGCTAGATAGCTTCATACGCAATTAAAATCTGTTGCAAAAAAAAAGGTCCACAGCTATACTGTGGATCCTGGCTAGGGCATCCATGCTGAGGTCATCATGTGGGGATCACATGATGACACATCTACTTTTACGTCTTAGATAAACCGACATAAATAACTTAATCCTTTTTTACCTCTCCCAACCTCTGGAGAAATCACCTTCCCCAGCACCTAGGCTACGAAAAGCTAGGAATAATATCAGCACCCACTAGGCCAAAAGAACTTGCCCTTCCGCGCGCCACTCTAGGTCGAATTCTAGCAGCTAGATCTGGGCACGGCGACTTCGCTGACTATCACGAGCGGTTCAATCATGAAAATGCATCAAATTACTGCCGATGTGGCCGTCGTAAGGCCCCACTACATTGCTTTTTCTGTCATATAGCGAAAAGAAGATCACGACTAATGCAGGGTCCGCCTTCGGAAATGATCCCGTTCATTCTTGGCACATATGAAGGAGGTCAAAGTTTGGAGAATGGCTACAGGAAACCCGATTCTTCACAGATATCTGCCCATAATCTTGAGGTTTCAAGTGTCGCGAAAAACCAGCAAACGAAGGAAGGAAGATAAGCAATTTAGACTCCTTTTTTTCTAATTTATTTTTCCGGTAGTGGAGGTCAACAGGGAGTGTGGGTTGACCTGCGCAGAGAATGGCGCCGAGCAAGTATCTTACCACCACAAATAAGAGCCTAACAAACTGCGGGAAGTAGCTATGTGAATGCACTTCCTTTATATGTTAAATAGTTTAATTTTGTTTTTTTGCTTTCCTTTAAAACATGTAGAAGCCCAGAGATTAAATCCTGGCGTCTTTTGTCTCAGTAGGGACTTAATAGGGTTACTCGCTTGACGCGTGATCCGCCAGACGTTAAATAAAGATAAATAAATAAATAATCCTTTTTTATTTATATTACATTAAATCTACCTGTAGTGAGCCATTGCTCCTCTTCTGACATAGTCATTATGACAAATATATATGTGTGTGTAAAGTATGCAATACATTTATTGCTCACGTGCCTATCCTAAGAGGGGGCACAACCACATCGTCACTGGCGTTCCATGAGCTTAGTCTCTCGTTTGACAAATGAGAATGATTCCGCCATTCTCATCCACGACCGAAAATTTTTAAAGTTGGCGGAAACCATAAATATGGCCCGTATTACGTAGAACCTCAATTTATCATCGGAATTTGCAAGCTGAGTACCTGCCATCTTTAAAGAAATATACACCATGAAATTCTTTGGATTCTTTTATGGTTAGAAAGAATACCACAGTTGGTTGGCGCACTAGCAAATTAGTAAAACCAAACATCGAATATCAGTTCAAACTTACCTTCAAAGAAATTCGATGGGTGTCGAAGGGGCCATTTCCAAACCCGCGATCCAAATATTTGAATGTCATCCCCAGCAAATTGTGGATATAGGTACGGTCTGCCTCCTGCTTGCTGATGTTTGATGCCCCTGATGGCTGCTTGCAAGTTATCCTCAATGTACTTGTGTTTAAACATTTGCCCGTTACAGTCTACAGCTATTTGACTATCTTTGGGGTCTAAGATACCGTTTATCAAGGAACTTGGAATCGATAAAGCGGGCACAAAATTTTTCCAAATCATAGGACACGCAACTTCTTTTCCATCAACTAAATGGAAGACATTTAGAGAATCAGGGCTTTTTTTGAACGCGATAAAATTCTCCATATTTTTATCTATTTTAATGTCATTAGAAAATATTTGGGTGTTTCAGTACGAATAGATCTTACCGTCTGGTGTGTATATTTTATTGCGTGATAATAGAGGCCATACTACGAAATTGTGATATGGAGAATCATGTTGGAGAATCATTCTTGGGTACATATCTGGATAATTGATTCCGCTAGTTTGTAATGATTTGAGAGCCGCTAAGTATGAATTCTGAACATATTCAAATTCGAAAACCTGTTTGTCACATTTGAACCCAATAATGGAGTGTATATTTGGATCGAACAAATCAGAGTTCATCGGGCTAAAGACTTCTCGACAATAGCGGAGCTCGGATTGATGAACGGTCACTATTCCCACCAAAGTAGCTTGGAAGTCAATGATAATACGAATATTGGACACTATGGCTGATTCACTCGGCGTCAGCAAATATCCATGAGGGAGATTGAGTTGATGCGAAAACTAGGTTTTCATAGCTCACCAGTTCCTTGTAGCTTATTTTTCATTAAAATGGGCCAGACAAAAAGCGTTCTATGAGAGTTGCCGAAAGGCCAGGAATCTCCCACATGTGCTGGTAAACTATGGGTTGGTTCACTATTATATAATGCGTCCCAAGCTATAATAATATTTCGTTTTAGATATTCGCCACTGAGGTAGTTATCATCACAGATGTAGTCGCCATATTTCACCTCTGGCCCGCTGGGTAACATAAGTGTTGGCGATGCTGAGCTGGATGTGAAAAGATACGTTTGAAGCAACACAATAATACCGCTAAAGAAGTGCTTCATCATTGTAAATTGATTTGGCTTATGCCGCAAATAATATATTCAAAGAAAGTGCTGGATAGATAAAGGAACATTCAACTTTATTTGAAGCAATCGCGGCGTTGAGTCGTATGAACCTTTTGCAGGGACTGATATGTTTTCCCCTTCCACTGCCGAGATCTGCCTTCATTTATCATACCGAGGATGCTTTTCAGCTTTAGAGAGGTGTTATGTAATAGTTTGGGCCTTTATTATGCTTTAAATTGTTTTATTGTTAATTTCTATGCGACTTAAATTGTTTAGTTTTTAATTTCATTTTCTGTCTACATATTCAGTTCCTCTTGGTATTATCATTTTTTGGTTTACCCACTTTAGCACCGATACTGAATCGCGAGGGGTTCTTCTCTAATATAACCATTGCATTTTTTTTACGAATAGTCTAATTCGTCTTATGCCTCTTTCATGGTTTCCTCGTAGCAACAGCACCTTAAGTTTTGATTTTAATGTACAGGCAAACAAGTCACTATCTATTCATCAAATAAAACCACTCGTGTCATCCGAAAGAGGGCCGATAGAAAACTCGGTTAAGCCATTGGAGTATTTTTTCAGGTGAAATTGGTTATTGTTTTTACAGATATGAACCTGTGTCTTGCATGACTTTAGGGCGAATTTTTTCAAGCGATAAATTTCGTTCACCAAAGGGGTGGGCTAATAACACCATAGACCATTCTCTTGCAATTTGTGTACCGGCGAAGTCGCACTCGAGAGGACTAAATATCTCAAAGAGTATAAAGATCCTAGTATCGTGTTAATGAAAAGACCAGCCCGAACTTCACCGTTGTCATGAATCACATCTAGCCCGGCAGCCCACAACTCCCGATCTTTACACCCCTTGGCACAGATCCTTGCACAGATTCAGCCACCACGTACCTTAGCACTTCATGTTAAAATCGAATTAATACATTTTTATCTTTTAAGATCTCAGTGCTATCCCCACATTGTTCCTTAATATCATGAAGTCGGGTCGTCTCCGTCATCTCAGATAGTAGACTCCCAGAGGATCATAATCTATTTAGTTTAAGGCTTTTGATTTTCTCTAGGTAGGTACTGCCTATCCACATCAAGTCATTTATCATGAGAGCGTATCTCAGTGGGTCGAAATATGGTGTGAATATGAGTGGGGGATTGGATTTGTCTGACAAAAGCTTGTCACGTTTGACTGAATTATGTGAGATGTCTTGGATTTGTCACTGCAATTTCCCTATACTAACATAGGCTTCAGGGTTGGGTGGTGCAGTGGTACACCAATTCGGGCCGTTCTCCCAAGTAAATTATGGGTAGCTTAAACACCTACCCCATTTGAGACGAGAGAAAGCTGGTTCGAATCCAGTAAAACCCACACATCAACCTCTCTCGTAGTGATATTGTAATTGTGGGATGATGAAAGAACACTCGTATAACCATAGGTTTTTTCACGATTTTTCCTGTAGTGGGTATGCACGGAAGATGTTATACTCCGTAAGGGTTAACCTTGAGTGGTAGTATCCGCAAATGAAATCTGAGTGTGAGTGTTCTACACGTCAAATCGAGTCATCCTATTTAAAATAAATGTCTTCTGATAAAAACATGCATGGATCTCAAGGAGCCAACTCAGGATAACAGTTGGAATTACTACGGGGTAGTTTCACGATCGATCGTAATGAGTCAGTTAAGAGTTGTACGATTCTGTGCTCTAAATGTTCGTCATGTCTTGTCTTCCACACCATTCAAGATTCACAGCTATATTGTGGATCCTACCTAGCACATCCTTGTTGATGTCATCATGTGATCCCCACATGTTGATACATCTACTTTTACATATAAGATAAACCGACAATAACTGAATTATTTATTTAACACAGGCTTCAGCCTTGTATGTGGATCGGGAATTATCCAGTTCCGGCTATGAAGAAGGGCGTGCTAGTGTCGTTGGAAAACGTGCTCGAATGTAACAATTATCTCATGAGCGCATTGCGTCCTTTTCCAAGGAGGGAAAGACTAAACACCTGTACGCGGTGTATACCAAGAACATGGGAGTGAAATATTCTCCCAAAGCCAAATTTAGTCAAATTTCGCATTACCAGAGTAGTTGGCCCACGAGGCGATGCTTCAAGATACTTCACGATATTTATCTTTCACTCCCAAAGTGTTGTGGTTATGAGCTATGCGGAAGTCACATTGCGGAGTGATGAGGAGTGGATGATGTTATAATTTGTGGTTGACAGTGAGTAGCCTCATACAATACTATACCGTAGGTATGTGGACAGAAAGTATAAAACTAAACCTGTGTCCATTTATTGTGGGTACATCTATGAAACTATATACATGCTCGCCTAACGAGTACACTAGTGATGTATGCTGTGGCCTTGAGCCACACGCAATGCCCTAGCCTCGACTACCTCGTTGTCTCATATCATAACACAAAGAGATCGATTCCTACCTAAGCCTCATCAATCATACAATTACGACCTAGTATATTCTCATTCTAATGACCACACTTCTTGTCGACTTTCTCTGGCCTTAGCTCGTCATAAAATATATGCCCACGACGATACCTGTCATGGCGAGACATTCTTGAACCAGAGTCTAAGCAGAGGGCCTGAGGATAAAGTTCACGGAACAGGTTTTTAGGCTCACCCTCAACACTTGCACTTATATGGTGAGACCAGATATTGCGCCAACTGGAATTGATATGGTTGAGGTCACAGTTTGAATTATGATGGGAAATTACAACAGTCTTAGTTAAATTGTGTTAGGTAGTTATCTGTACTTAAGGAAGCTGGAGCTACAACAAAGTAGTTCTCCAGCTTCGCAATCTTATAATATTATTATAGTATTCTTCT
The DNA here is from genome assembly GCA_905067625.1 of Blumeria graminis f. sp. triticale. NCBI lineage: Eukaryota > Fungi > Ascomycota > Leotiomycetes > Helotiales > Erysiphaceae > Blumeria > Blumeria graminis. The sequence continues at coordinate 1,363,297 of LR898468.1, forward strand.
CGCACTCTCGCCTCCTTCTAGCCTTAGTACTTCGTCGAGTTTTCATCTCTCTAGTATTCACCACCTGACCTTTCCATACCCTCGGCGAACGGCGATCTCGATCTACCCTGAGGCACGCCGTAACAATACTAATACCTGCCAGAAGACAAAAATTGTCGCGCACAAGTTTCCGAGGCATTTCTTTGAGATGGATATTAGAAAAATCAGGAGAAATCATAAGATGATTCAAAGCGAGGACTACCTCAATACTCCTTGGCATGTTTCAAGGAGGAAGCATCAACACGAAAATAGGGATACCTCAGGGCTCTCCGCTTTTCCCAAATCTCTTTTTATTCTTCGCTTGCACCATACTCCCTCTGCTCCAGATAGAATCGTCTTCGGAGATCAGATTCGTGGACGACGCCAACTTGCTAACATGGTCAAATACAACTGAAGAAAACTGCCGCAAACTGAAGGAACTACACGAAAAATGTGCTTCATGGGCTACGAAGCACGGGGTTGAATTTGCACCAGACAAATATCAGCTAATGCATTTCCTCGATGGCCCGGAAACATCATAATCTGAACGCAGCTATCCAAACACAGAGCCACAAGATTATCCCCAAATTGTCTCTTCGATTTCTTGGGATTCAGTTGGACCCCAAGTTAAACTGGGCATCTCACGTTAAAGGATTACAAGCCAAAGCGGAGTCACAACTGCAGGCATTGAGTCGACTAACTCAGTCAACGTGAGGCGCAAATTTTGACAAATCTCGACTAATATACTACTCGGTAGTAAGACCAGCGCTTACCTATGGATTCCATATCTGGGTCAGGACTGGACCGACAGGCAACATCCCTGAAAGGATACTCAAGCCACTTAGAAGTGTTCAAAGGAAACTCCTAAAGGTCATTACAGGGGCATACCAATCGACCAGTAGTAGAATGCTAGAGCATGAAACATCAACTCTGCCGATAGAAATCTACCTAAAACAAAGGCGGCAACAATATATCGGCTGTCCAATAACCTACCTGTCCAATAGACAGTTTTAGCTGCACGCAGAAAAATTAAACAAACGTGATCAGTACAGGAGAGATGATATAGCGGAATAGACCCTAATCTACAGCAACTTTGAGTCTAAAATATGACAGAAAGTAGATAGAAAGAACGCTGCGTTCAAATATTGGTCAGGATCCTGGATGAGCCAAAGGCAGAAGCGGCGCTTGGGTCCCCGAGCGCAACCCCATCCGGATAAGTGGAAAGCTGCAGACTTGTGCAAAGACAAAAAACAGGTAGACTTATGATGAACTGTAGAGAGTCACCTATCCAAATCCATCAAAACTTTAGCGTGGCCCAGAGCAGCATTGCCACACAAGCAAGAAGCAAGCACGTTGGGCTCCATGCTTACTTATACAGAAGGAATGTGCCAGTAGTAGTAAAGCCATGCTGCCAATGTGGATATCCGTCCCAAAATATAAAGCACATGGTGATATCTTATCCAAGGTGGGCAAAGGGAAGGGGCGAGTTTCTACGGAGATCTAAAACCAAATCTTTCGAAGCGATATGTGACAGAACCAAGTTGGTGACGAATAAATCGATTTATTAAACTATATGAGGAGAGAAGAGAACTCCAACTGCAACTAACAGGTAATTGTAACGACTGATCCACTTCGTGTATCTACTAACCGATGGATATGCAAACGCAATTAAAATCTGATGCAAAAAAAATAGCTGATGAATTTCCTCCAGACATCATACTCGCTAACTAGTGTCATGGTACCTATGGTTCTCGCTTATGACCTGACCTATAAGTCACATGACGCACAATTATCTTACTTATTTGTATGATTGATGCTAGCGCATGAATGAATTACAGTTATATAAGTAGTTGCACTCTAGGACAAGTTGTGCAACGTCTTATTAATATATTCTTACCCGTACTTCGTCCTCTCGTACCTCCGATCTGCTTGTGACTCCGTTCCAACGAGACCTACCCGTGATGACTAGCCGCGTATTGTTAGGTATTACTTAGTTGTAACAGAGATCTAGCGTCCTGATTAGTGTTATCTTTTCTTCTAGTTCCACCTTTCACTCCCGGTGCGATCTTATTGTAAACAATTTAAGTATTACGCTTGGGTATCCACCTGAGCTCATACAACAGTCAAACCGTGACAATATGGTAAATAACGTCAAAGATATGACTAGAATTGCACATTGAATTAAAAAAGGAAGGACGGCTAGAACAGTTTCAGATTACCGGAGAAATCGAGGCGTTAATCAAGCGAAGAGAAGAAAATGGAAACATAGGACTGTGACAGTTTGACCGTTGTTTGAGCTTAGGCGGATACGTAAGCCTGATATTGAGAGTTCTTACGATGAAGCTGTATGGGGGGAGATGAAGCTGAAAGAAACGGTACTACTAGTCAGGAGGCTGGAGCGTTATTACAACTTAGTGACACCTGGAAATACGTGGCTGGGTAAGAAGTATTGTACCTAAGGACAAGTCACTAGTCTGTAGATTCACGAGGAGGATCAACTCTTGTAAATACCTATTACTAGTAGCCAGCGTTCTCTATTATCCTCATGCGGTTTAAATCGATTTATTCATCACCAATTCGGTTTCCGTCACAAGGACAAGGATGGAATCCACACTGACAACAACGTTGTGAGTGCACTTCCTAAAGGTAAGACTATAATGGCGCAGGATTCAATCAGATAGCTAAGGGGTTTTTTACCGCAAGGTTTCCTACTTTGTAAATATTAGAGTTCGTAGATACCTTAATGGGCCCATAGGGTGCTAAATTGGGCTTGATGAAATCAAAATCAAAAATTCAAGATGATCCAAAGAATAGATACAAACTCGAAAATGTGAGATTCCAAATTTGATAAGGAGACTTACAAATTGATGAGTATTGTGCGCGCCAAGCTTGGGTTTGCAATAGTGCAGCTGATACTAAATCAACAAGCCAGCGACAGTAGGTGCTCTGGTACGCCTCTGATGACCTCCGGTATGGTTTGAGTACCCTAAGCGTGTACTACACTCGGGAAGTAGGGGTCTCCGACCACATTTCGCGCAGAGACAAGTCAATTGATGAATGAGGCACGGCTCGATGACTCAAGATTTTTGATACGTTTCCCTGGGTGAGAATTCACGGATTAGGATTGAATTGGGGTGAAGAAAGAGCCGCCATAATTTTATAGTGGTACTTGCGACCAAAATCTGAGGTATGAGGGCTCAAATTGTTTATTTATTCATCTGTTGTTTACTTTTTCTCTAATATTGTGTGATATCTGGATAGCTGCATACGAAATAAAAATCTAAAGCAAAAAATCTTTTCCACCATGGATGAAATGCAAATCCATCTATGGGCCCACACCTGCAAATAATAGATGGGAAATCCCATTTTCAAACAGAAGACGCCCCGCTTTTGTGCGTGACCGTATCTTGGCTCCGAGATAAAAATTAAACGTTAATGTCACTTAAGGACACCACTGGCGAGGGCTGGGTCTCCGAATGCCTACTCCCCTAATTTCTCACAGATCTTTTGCTCATGTTTACTTTGAACCTTGGGCTATCAGACCACCTTTATTCAACCGTTTTGGTTGAGAATGAAAGCGAAGTGATTCAAGCCCCGCATAGTGAATCTCTCGATGATGTCTGGGTGGTATTCCAACTCCAAAAGGAGGTTTTTTTGCTCCATTATTATGGCAAGAAAATAGACCAAGTAAATAAGTTAACTCTTTTTATTAGCGGCCAAACTTTACCAAAGTAGAAAATCTGGACAGCAAAGACTGAGTTTACAAGACTCTCGATCTTTTCTATATTGCAACCTGAAAGGGGCCCAAAGTAGTTTGGTAATGTAAATTCGCAGTGAGAACATGGAGCCTAACTCATATTTACGCAGAAGTGGAGTACTCGGGTATTCAGTCCAGGTTGTCCATGTGGATACCAATCACAGAACCCCAAGCATATGATTATGTTCTGCCCTCGATGGTCAAATGGAGAAGCTGAGATCTAGAGACAAGCGAAAGATTGGTCCTACGAAGCTATGCTAAGCAATCCTGGAGATATCAAAAGGATGACACAGTGGACTCTAAATCATGGTTGGATAGGGCAGTTCTAGATGACAAAGGCGGTCGAAATGCTACTGATGGAAGGGATCAGGTCATGCCTTTCTTGAGGTCGAAAAAGCTGATGTGATTGGGTCATATGGAGGGCACTATAGTGTAACTGCACTTCCTAAATGATACATTAGAAAAAACGTAGAAATTAAACAGGAAGGTTTTGGGGGTTTTCACCATGGAGGTTTCCTCCCGTGTAAATATTATAGATTATCGACACCTACATGGGCCCATAGGGCGCCATAGCAGGATAATGAATTCAAATCCAAAAAAATATGGGCTTCCCGGGAACTCGGAACAGAAATTGAATAAAATGTCGAAATAGATATTATAGATTGAACCGTGTTCGTTTTTTCTCCATTCCAGCTTTCCATTGCCATTGTACTGCGTCCTTGCCCTCACTACCTGCGCGTCCAATTCCCTTATCAACCCTCCTCAATTTTAAAGTGAAACGTGGACCTAATTCTTGCAGCCCAGTTCGAATTCCCTCAACGCCCTTGACTGCCTCACCGTCTGTGCCTACTACACTTTTCTCGGTCTCACGTTTCTCCCTAAAAATATATCTATGGCGTCGGACGAAAATATAATCTCGCTGATTATGCAGAGTCACGACCTGTCTTCCTTGAAATTCTGGTTGAGGCGGGAAAAGTGTGAGAAAGAGTCGTGCTGTCAAAAGTCCCAAGGGTGTTCGGAAATTGTTGAGGATGAGTTCGGGGTAGTGATTAGTAGGATTTCCGTGACCAGGTAGTTTTTTGCCATCAACCCAATTGGCGATGCTAAAATGACAAGTCGGACCTGATGGTAGATGCACGACTGTGAGTCCCGTTGGTTTCTTTTGAACTTCCTGGAGGTAAATGATGGACGTATACTGACGATTACTGGCAAATTTAGAAATCTCACGGAGAGAAAACTTGTGACCGTAGCGATGAGAAGAGCGAGGAATGTAAGTGCTATTAGGGAAAAGTGTACAAAGAAGGTCTGCTTCGTGGTGAAGATTAGAGTTGATAGAAGTAGTAATCAGAATCTTCGGATAAGGAGGCACAGTATCAGTGAAGAGCGTCGGAAATTTAATGGCAAGCGATGTTGGAGTGAGGTCTAGATTTGTACTGGTGCACGACGGTGCAATAGATGGTGCGCGACGTGGATTTTTAGTGTTTATATCGTCATCTTCCGTATCGAAGTCCAACATGCTGTCCACATCGCTTTCATCACCATTATCTTCTTTTTCAGCTGCGAGAGGCTCTAGCTTTTCTCGTTCAGCCTCTTCGAGTTTTCGTCTCTTGAGCTGCTCAACATCAATGCTGACACCCAGTCCATCATCGTCTGTATCATCCCACGTCCGCTTGTTATCAATGGTGTGTGGAATATTTCTGATGAGTCTTTCTTTTCTTAATTTTGGATTGTTGTCCTCTTCCCTCTTACGCTTGAATCGTTCATCTCTGCGCAGAGATTCGCGCGCTTTTTTCTGTTTCATATGGAGGTCTTGACGCCTCAACTTATTTGCCACCCTGAAGGGAAGAGTGGCTTTAGATGAAGGAAGTTTTCCTGTCTTATATTCCATTTTGGGGGCTGATGTTGTGCGCAGCAATGGATTTAAGTCAAATGATTTTATAAATAAAATTTAAGCAGCTGATGTGACAGTAGTAGTTAGTAAGGGAAACAGCTGGATAGTTGAATACTTTCTGTTTGAAGTCGAAGTTATGGAATATTTAATTTGAAGTATTTGCTGGGTCTTAAGCTATGAGATACTTCTAGCTGACGTAGAGCCGATGAAGTAATATGAAAAATGCTTACGCTGTCGCAATAACGATTTGATTTCTACATAAATAATTAGAGGGACATGTTTGTGGAGGCCGTGGTCTCGAGAAATTTTCATCAGGGCAGACGGCAAATTAAGTGCTATATTGGTTGGTTGGTGTAATGGTACAATATACGATCTGACCTCCAAAAGAAAATCTCTGTAACTTGAAAACCTAACCCACTTGAGGCTAGACAAAACCGGTTCGAATTCAGTAAGATTTAATCGAATTCCTCGCTTTAAGTGTACACCCACAATGAAGGCATAGGAGGGCAAGACTGAAAATCTGTACGCGGTATCTGTTTTACTTGGTCTATGAAATGGGGAACGTACACTTACGTTTGACGGCTAAGATATGATTTGATCGAGAGTGAATTGTAAGCAGCTCTTTGATGATGACATTTTTATCGCGACCGGGTTAAAGTGACTCTGTGGAATTATATAAGTTTAATACAGGGGGGAAAACCTCTCGCTTTACACCCCGTCAACTCGTTTACCTGCCAATCATATGCCTGCTATGCTTACTCATTCAGTATGCCTTGCCTTAGCAAATGCGCCAAGCATGTCATGTGAAGTTTTTCAACATGAAAGAAGTTGGCCCACTAGGCAATGATTCAAATCACTCCACGTTGTTTTTTCGCTCCCAACGAGTTTGACTGCTACCTAAGCCTCATCAAGCCTTCAAGTACGACCAAGTACATCCTCATCCCAACGACCATACCTCTCTTCGACCTTCTCTGGCCTCAGCCGGTCACCAGTTACACGCCCACGCCGATATTTATACCCGACGGGGGAAACAAAGCGTAGCTCACAAATCTGGAAGACAGCTCTTTGGGATGGACGTGAGAGGGATCGGGACAAATTTACAAGATGATGCAAAGGAAGGATTTAACCTCAAAGGGCGTGAAACTCGGAATTTTGGCAAGGATTTTTACGAATTAGGCTTTGTGCGCGTCAAGACTTCGTTTGCGAGAGTGCAGCTGACACTATAAACACAAGCCGACGATGGAAGGTGTTGTGGTCCACCTCCTGGTAGCGTTCTCTGGTATAGTTTGAGTAGCCTGGGCACCTACTCCACTTGGGAAGGAGACACCTCAGATCACATATCGCGCGGAGAAAAGTTGAAAGATGGAGGCATTTCTGGATAACTCAGGGTTTTTGAGACGTTCCCCTGGGTGGATGAGGGTTGACTTGGGGTGAAGAAAAAGCCGCCATAACTTCGCAGTGCTCCTTGTAAATGAAATCAGAGCCATGATTGCTCTTCTTTTAAAGTAATTCATATGTTGTGTACTTTTCCTCCAAAACTGTGACGTGTCTAGATAGCTGCATACGCAAATAAAATCTGATGCAAAAAAAACTCTATGACTGTCTAGCACATTGGGCTCATCTCTGACCCAGGCCACATCCTTACAGTGCTCCTATCCTATTTGGTTCTTTGAAAAATCATTGATATAATGCCCGTGATGAATAGCCATTCAGCTCAGTGTTTACCCGTGGAATTAGGCCACCTTTTCCACGGAACCTTCTACCCAAAAAAATAAAAATGGTAACAATGTAAACTGCGTGCGCGGGAAAAAGTCTCAAAAAACCTGCAGCCCCAGCCAGGCGAGGCCTAGACACCAGGACCACATGAGATGCGCATATTCATCTATATCTTCCTATTTTGTAACATTAGAGGCCATCTTGGTCCAATCTACCATTTCCGTATCGGGTGCTGGGTACGCTCTGGAAGCTCATCGGATGGCTTCTCCTCCTTGATCAAGGATTGGTGATGAGAAGGGCTTCAACCTTAACATTTGATCTGATCGTGGTTAGCTTCATGATAATGGTGATAGGGAATGTGTTGAGAGATGAAGACGATACAGACCGCGAAAGCGATTGGGAATCCTCATCGAAGTGAGGACTTTGTTACTCAATCTCGGCTCTGCAGACTCTACAGTGAGGACTGGAGGTTCTTTGGGGACACCACTGACAGGTATTGAGAATAGTCCCCCACTGTATTCGCAGTAGATCAGGCAGAAGCACCCAAATTTCCAAGTGAGAAGCCACAAACCAGTCGCGCCTAGGAACCATATCGTTGTTGAGGATATCGGCCACAGCCTGACGCGAAAACCTCAAGGCACAATGTCGATCTGGGCAACATTAGTTTGCAAAGCGGCCAAGCTACCATCTCTGCCTAGTGCGCAAGTCCCGAAAAGACCAGCTCCAACAAGCCGTCCGACGGCACAGACAACCTCAAAGGAAAATAAATGCCTGTTCCTTCGATTGGGGAAAGATTATCACTTGCACAAGCTATCGCCAGTTATGATCAAGAAATTCAAAACCGAAAAGGCTGGAATAGCAGCCTTAGCTATCATCTCGATGTACCCAGTCAGGTCTGATATCGCTCTCGAATGCACATCAGATGCATTGAGAGATACAATCATGAGGATTGAAACTTCTCTACAGGAAGACAACACTATGATTGAGGAAGCGTCCAAATGGACATCATTGATCGTACCTCATGTGCCATTGTACATCAGGACACTTGGAGGCAGCATCCTAGTCACCAACGACATGGTGAAGAACGACTGCTAGGCTGTATGTGGCGCCACACCAATCCAGGTAAGGCCCACAGAAACAAAACTTGACCAATTCTCAACGAGCTGAATTGTTCATTTCCAACAGAAACCAGCGAACAAAAAGTTTAATCTCTTTGATAAGAGTCGGCCGGAGATCCCCTTTTCACGCTGACGACCGATCGATCAATGCCAACGTTGCTGGGGATTCCACACAACGCGTTCCTGCACCCGGAGCCAACAATGTGGACGATGTGGGGAAGCCCACGTGTCAGAATGGAGCTTAGGCGTTTGAGCTGAGGCGGAATTGGAATTGGAGGGCGAGAAGAGGTTGTATGGACTGCGAGAGATGACTGAAGGTCTACTGGAGATGATTTGGAGAACAAAAGGTTTAAAAGATGGGTTATGTAAATATCAAAAAAGTATAAAGGTTCGAGTGGGTACTAATGATAACTGAAGGTACTAGAGGTGACCTGAGATGATCCGAAGGTGGTGGTTGTGATAGAAAACTATGCGTACATGTCAGGCTCGTTGGCTAGTTCGGAGGTCAAGGGTCGGAACAGGACGGAGTCGGGACGGACGTAGTCGGGACAGGATGTAATCTGAACGGGACAGAGTCGGGGTATAGAGTAAAGCTTATAATAATCGGATCAATCTGTGAAAGGACGGAACATGAGCTTCTAACTAACGTGTGCCCAAAACAGAATTTATATTCTATCTAAGGAGAAGGATTCCCTGTACAGATGTTCATGAATATAAAATACGCGTCGCGTAAGGTGTCCCTTTACATAAGCAATAACCACGCTTGACCACAAATGTGTTAGCGCTTGGCAAGGGACCGGATAAATTCCGGTTCCAGACTACATGGCTACAGCCTATAACACAACCTAAAGTCTAGAAAATTACAAGACAAAAAGCTACAGAACAAATCCAGTCCTAGATCTTCCTCAAGTACTCAAGAGCGGCTACTACAATCTGGAGTATGGTAGTCTACAGCTATAACACAGCAAGTGATTGCTTATGTTGATTAGTAACTGTTGCTATCATTGTAATGGGTGCTCCATATATCACGTGATCTATCACGTCATAAACTGTATTTATAAGTAGTTAACAATACTTAATGTAATATTCATTCTTCTTGCACATCAATCATAACATTGTAACCATTGCAACGCATTGACTATGTTACTAGGGAAGTTCCTGACTTGGTTGACCAGACTAAACACAGCATCTCAGCATTAGCCCATGGCACAATGGTAGTAACAAGTAGGCCGTTTTCCTCGTGGGAAGGCCGGTCTGTGACAGTAGAGAACTCTGTCCCTACTAACCAAGCCATCATACATATACTTGCTTTCCTTCCACTAGCTTATCATGACATTGGCCATTAACAAGTATCAACATAGTACCTAGTGCCAAGAACTGTACTGTTGTCACAGCAACATCAGGAGAAGGGTAAAATTATAAACTAAAGTTAGGATGGAAAGGAGAATCCTTACACCACGAGACATTAGAGTGCCAGACCAAGGTGTCAAAGTGCTAAAATTGCGCGGGACCTCACCACTCAAATTAGGGTAGCTGTATGGCCCGGTCAAGACGACAAAACGGGATAATTCTACCCCGTACCCCTGCAGGACTTCACATCATCAGAGAACGCGGACATCGTGATTATCACGCTGCTCTAGCGTACTCAGAAAGAAAGAGTAAGGCGGTTAAAACCGTCACTTCCCAGGACTCAACAATGTCGTGTTAATATTAGGAAACCCTTCAACAAAAGCACCAAAAGATAAACATAACACCGTCCACTTTCAACAAGTGAATGTCGGAAGAGGTGGGGAAAACACAGATATAGCATTGCAGCAGGCATAGGATGCCGGTGCACATAAAGTCATGGTATAGGAACCATAGACAAGAAAGAAAGAGGAGGGTTTTATAACGAAAAGTCACCCTGGCTATAATAGCCATATACCATTCGGAGGAACAGACATCCAGTCCCGCGCGACTACTTTCACGAGCAAGGGTAGTCATGCGACTCAACTATTTCCACTGTCATTAGTCCCGAAATCTGACTACTGTTTTGTAAAGATGGGCGGTCTGACCTATGTCAACGTATATTGTGCCCCAGGCATTAGTGGAAATTTGGAGCCCATACTCAGGTGGGAAGTTAGAGGACTAATGGTTGTTGGTGGTGATTTCAATTCTGTGTCAGAGCATTGGCAACCGCTAACGACAAATCAGCACGGCAATGGTAACCAGATTATGGAATGGTTATCAACTTTAAACTTGTTGTCAACTTTGTTCATGGATGTCTGTTATTATAGACATTGGAAATAATTCATGAGATTGCTTAATGAGTGGCTAGATTTGATTCTGATATAATATTGTAGAAGACTTGTCCCAACTACCAGAGGGCTACAACATCTTTATCTATCTACAGGTAAATTCCCTATATTCCAACCACGCTAGCCATACAGGACGCAGCATGTAAACCCTGACTTGTATCATCATTTTGGGTTTGAGGTTTACCGTGCATATGCTACTCGAGTCGCATGTCTGACTACTATTTGACACGCTTAGGTATCAATCCAACAACCCACACCAAAACCGAAACTACTCACATCCCTGATGATGACCCCATGAATAATTGTAACAGTAGCCTGCAACAAAGCACAATTAGGCTAGACATTGTTGACCAGGACCTAATCCAAACAGAAATGCAAGATTTACCAGTTACAGAACTCTCTGAATAAGACAACTAGGAATTACATGATTGGTGGTGTGCATCCTAAAACACTTAGAGAATTAATTGATTACCTGTCAATCCTAGGTTCTGAAATTGACAAGGTTGGTATAGAAATTACAAGGGATTACCTACTAGGTCAGACTGGGTACTTCGACAACGGAACACGAGGCGTAGCTGGGGGCAAACTACTAGGGGGGAATCTCACAAAAGATAACTCGCCACCTTCCAGCTAGAGCCAGCTTACGCAGTGAAGTTGTAGATATTGACACAAGGATGACTGGTATCGAAAAAGTCCGTGCGAATTGGGTATCATGTGACGAGTTGAATGGGCGCAAAATTGATGGGTCATGCTTGCAATGTGGGAAGAAAGGTCATGTTATAGCTAACTGTTGACTGCTACTAGCTAAGCATCCTGAAATATTTGTCCAAGCAGCAACATTTGTAGAGGATATTGCAGTGATGTCAAGGCCAAAGTTGCGAAAGGCGAGGTGTCAAAAGAATTAGCTCCCAAATCAAAATATGTCCAGGGACAAGGAAACAGAGCTATAAATATGGTCACTAGCTCAAAGTTAATTGAAGATAAGGAAGCCGAGAGCTCTATGAATGGGAATTCTTTCATTACAGACGCTGTTATCAATGTAATATATTCAATTCATACCCTAATTGACAACAGATGCAAATGTCTAGCTGCGGTTAGTAATTCCTTAGTACTTAAAGCTAAGATACCTCGAATAAGAATAACTCCACGAAAGCTTACTGAAGCTACAAAGAATCGGAATGACAATGATTCTATAACAGAAATGGTCAGAATGGAACTTGATATTGATGGGTATCAGCGTACCTTATATGCGTACGTGATACCAGATCTATCTCATGATCTAATACTCGAAAAACCATGGATGGAACGAGAAGATGTTATCTGTAATGCAAGGGAACATTTTATGGATATTGGAGAAGCTATTGTGGATGATCGACCACTGAGAGTATGGGAAAAGGGTCAAAAAGAAAATATTGATTCGTCTTGCCTTACAGCAAATATCAAAAGTTTGTCGGCAGGAGTATTCCTTGCAACAGTTAGAAAGGCTAGGAAGTCAAGGGCTGGTACAACACAGATATTTTCTGTAACACTTGCAGATATTCAGAAAGCACTTGCACCTTCAAAGAAGTTACCGACAAATTTGGATAGGCTTCCAGACCATTGCAAAGAATTTGCGGACCTTTTTCGGAAAGAGATAACAGACAAACTTCCGCCTCATTGCCAAGGAGGTGATCACAAGATAAGGCTCGAGTCTGATAAAAAAATACCATGGGGCCCCCTATATGGAATGTCAAGGGATGAATTATTGGTACTGAGAAAGACCTTAACAGATCTACTTGACAAAGAGTATATTTGCGCAAGTTGTTCGCCAGCAGGGGCCCCAGTACTTTTTGTTCGGAAACCAGGTGGAGGACTACAATTTTGTGTTGACTATTGTGCCTTGAACACTATTTCAAAGGCTGATCGCTACCCGCTTCCGTTAATTAAAGAGACACTAGCCAAACTGAGTAAAGCTAAATGGTTCACTAAGCTAGACATACAATCTGCATTTCATAAGTTGCGCATCAAGGAAGGCAACAAATGGAAAACAGCTTTCCGAACTCGATTTGGATTATTCGAGTGGCTTTTCATGCCATTTGGACTAAATGGAGCTCCGGCATCTTCCCAGAGATATATTAACAAAGCTTTGCGTGAGTACCTCGAAAATTTTTGCTCGGCTTATGTGGATGACGTACCTGTCTTCACCAACAGAGATGAAAAGGATCATCAAAGGCACGTGTGTCACAGTAGGGAGTGAGGTGGATGGTGACCGACAATGTCTGATCTGGTGAATTAGATTGTCTATAAAGAGGAAAGAATCTAGTACTATGAAACTAATAACTATTTATGGACGCGTTTAGTGTGCATTTAGACATGTCCATGTATCATGTGACTGCTTTGCCTGAACGCCTTGTTTCCTTGACATATGGTCTCTCCTTACTCCCGCTTCCCTCTATTTTGCGTGGGTTAAAAAAGATATTTTTAGTTCTGTATAGATACCTTCTTTACAGATTTAATTGCTTGTTGCCTTGCTCTATCAATTTCCGCTTTGGTGGGCTGTAATTTTTGAGGGAAGCGTCTCTCAAATTCTTGAATGGATGCCTTGGCAAATACAACATTTTTGAGAGGTTCCCAAGTCTTATCTTCAGAGTCATGGCCTCTCCACAGAATTTAATATTGGAAATTTTTCTTATTTTTAATACATTTGGAGTCAATTATGGCCTCAATGGCATACAACTTTTCACCTGATTTGTTGAGTGTGACAGGCTGGGATGGTGGATTAGTTTGGCCTGGTAAAGGGTTAGTAGGGGCTGGCCTCAGCAAACTAGTGTGGAAAACATTGTGTAATCTATCATATTTGTAAGGGAGCTGTAACTGATAGGCATGAGAATTTATTATTTTTGTCACTCGAAATGGGCCAATAAATTTGCAGTCTAATTTCTTAATTGGCCGTGTGGTTGTGATACTGCGAGCGTCAAGGAAAACTTCATCACCAACACGGTATGCAGGTGCTGGTGAGCGATTTGCTGCTGATGTGATCTCCTGCTTTTCTCTAGAACACGCAAGATTTGAGCGTAGTACTTCGAGGATATCTACCATATTAGAAGCAAAGTCATTCCCGGCACTGGTCTGCTGGCGGAGGCTCTTTGAAGACATTCTATCTGGTGGTCTTGGGAGGCCAAAACTCATGCGCGGATGAAACCCTTTGTTTGCAAAGAACAGGGTGATTTTGGTTGAAGCATTGACAGCATTATTGGCAGCAAACTCGGCCATAGGTAGCCATTCGTAAACGTCTTCCTGAGTATAGTCTATATATTGTCTTAGGTACTGTTCCATAAATGAGTTGGCACTTTCTGTCTGACCATCTGTCTCTGGGTGATAGGCAGTGGAGAGTGATATATTGATTTGAAGGCAGTGACAAACTGCTTTCCAAAATTCTGCGATAAATAATGGTCCTCTATCAGATACAATAGAGTCACACAAGCCATGGAGTCGCCAGATATCATGTACAAATAGCTTTGCAAGATCTTTCAATGTCATTTTTGTATGGCAAGGAGTGTAGTGTTGTTCTTTGGTGAGGCAATCTACTACAACCATGATTATTAAAAACTTAGTCCTTGTATTGTGTAATGATCACTTTAAGGAGTTCTAATATAAAACATGGAAGGTAGACTTGTCTATGAAATCAACTTGTTGGAGGTGTAAAATAATTATCCATCAAAACGGATCCAACACTCGAGATTTACATCTTGAGTGAGGGTCCGTGCATGCTAACAAAACAACCCAGTAACCACGTGATAAACAAGCTAATTGTACAGGGTATCTTGCTCTTCGGTTCTCCTAACTCCTGGCTAATGATGACGACTCAGACCCATAATAAGGGTCATGAGGATCCTGGAATTGCAATGCATTAGACTTATTTCTCAACAATGATGCTATTAAAACCGTTAAATTCGGCCAAAGGACCGACAAAGTCTACCAATATATCGCGCCAGTGTTGGGCTGGAAGAGGACGGGGCTTGAGTGAACCTTGATATTTGAGGCGAGAGACTTTGTTTCGAATGCAATTATGACAGTTCTTGACAAATTGTTCGACTTTTTGGGAGAGGCGGGGCCATCAGTAATGGTCAGATATAGCTTGATATAAGGCGTTCTTACCTGGGTGGCCCTTTTCGCAACTATCATGAGAAGTTTGTAAAATCAGAATTCTCAACTCATTATCTGGGACGTAAAGTCTGCCGCAGAAATAAAGGCGATTATTATGGATTTCACATTCCGAAAGGGAAACTTCTTTTGAATGTGGAATTCCTTCAGGCTTTGTCATCTCAGAAACTATTTTAGTCAGCCATCTGTCATTTCCTTCCCTATAGCCTTGTTCAAGTAACCGGGCGATTTTTGTGTTGAGCGGCTCTTCTACAATTTTTTGGAGGATTACTGGAGACAAATAAGACTTAGGTTTGAACTCTGGTACGGTTTTACTATCTTTCAGTTCTTCAATGATAGACTTGTCAAACTTGTCTGATGGAAGTAATGTTTATCTCTGAAATCGCACCCAGGGGTCGAATCTATCACTAGGGAAATCTTGGGAGCATCGAGTTAGGGAGTCGGCTTTGGTGTTCTCTCCTCCTGGACGAGACTTTATAACAAAATCGAATTGTGATAAGAATTTGCTCCAACAAACTTGACGTCGAGATAGCTCTTTAGTAGTCATAAAATACTCAAGATTACAATGATCTGTGAGAACAGTGATAGGATGATATGAGCCTTGAAGCTCAGCTCTCCATCCCTCGAAGCATCGAACTATAGCCAGGAGCTCCTTATCGTAAATTTCGTAGTTACACTCTGCGCTCTCAAGTTTTTTTGACATGAATGCAATAGGATGAAGTTCGTTATTCTCATCATTTTGAGAAAGTATTCCGGCAGAAACAAAATTGGAAGAGTCGGCTTCAACAAAAATTTCTCTCGAAGGGTCAAAGTGATGCAAGACTGGCGCTGTGATAAATGACTTCTGGAGTGATTCAAATGCTGTTTGACAGGCATTGGACCAGATAAATTTAACGTCTTTCTGGGTGAGCGCGATAATGGGCCGAACTAATTTGGAGAAATTCTTTATGAATCAGCAATAGAAGTTTGAAAACCCTAGAAAACCTTGTACATCTTTGAGGCAAGAGGGTGGTTTCCAGTTGACTATACATTGAACTTTCTGCGGATCCATTTTTACACCCTTAGTGGAGATCACTAATCCAAGGTAGGTCACTTCTTCAGCTTCAAACTCACATTTTTTTATGTCACAATGTAGTCCAGCTCCTCCCAATGCGTCCAGCACAGTATTTACATGATCCCGATGTGAAAGGATATTGTCTGAGTAGATCAATATGTCATTGATGTATGCAGTACAGAATACGTCGAGATAGGGCCGCAAGACTTTAGTGATACGAGCTTGAAAAGTTGCTAGAGCATTAGACAAGCCAAATGGCATAACCAGTGACTCAAACAAGCCATATCTGGTATTAAATGCTGTCAACCATTCCTGACCCTCAGCAATCCGGATATGGTTAAACGCAGCAATGATGTCAAGCTTGGTATAGTACTTGGCACTACCAAGTTTAGCAAGAGTTCCTTGTAGTAGCGGAAGTGAATATTGGTTTTTGATGGTGATTTCATTCAAACCTCGATAGTCAACGCAGAATCTTAAGCCTCCTCCGGGTTTTTGGCAAATAGGACTGAAGCTGCCGCTGGTGACTTGCTAGTGCAAATGAAGCCCTTCTCCAATTGTTTGTTTAGGTACTTCTGTAAGACTTAGAGTTCATCAATAGACATATTGTTTAGAGGGCCATGTGGAGGCGTTGTACCCGGCTTAAGATCGATTTTATGATTGCAATCCCTGTGAGGGGGTAATATGTCTGCACTTTTGTAGTCAAAAACGTTTAAATGATGATGGTAATGTAGCAGGAGCTTTTTTGGCCGGGTTAGGTCTATCTTTAGTTTGTAGAGCAATTTGGATATATTCAAGTGAAAATCCAGCTAATTGCATGTCTGCAGCTGTGGGGTCGAATTTTGGTCTATCAGAGGTTTCTCCACTAACAGGATGTAGTGTTTGCAGTAATTTTTGTGCATCTATCAGATCAGTGGGGGATTGGGAGGAGCTTAGTTTAGTTGGTAGATTTTTGAGATTGACACCCAGCTCATGGATTCTAGCATCCACTTTGTCTAGAGAAAGGGAAAATATTTGCACGTCACTTTTCTTTGATAGCTTATAGAACACATCAGAACCAACCTTTCTTGGCCGTCCCTTACCAATTTTTTCTGCATCAGCATCTGGGCTACTAGTACTACTTTTAAAGTTCGGGGAGGAAGTTTTCTGCGTGTGTATGAGAGCACAATGAAAGCAATTTCTTTTACAAAAGATTGAATCGAAAATGACGGTATCTTGAGACCAATTTACTGAAGGATTATGTTGTCTGAGCCACTTGCGACCCAAAATGAGTTCATATTTGCCGAGTTTTGTGAGAAAAAATACCAGTGTCTCCCCGTGGCCATTCACATCAATGTGTACAGATGTAGTATAAGTAATACGTGCGGCTGGTGTACCGTCTACGAGGTAAAGTTGACGTGGTTGATGGAGTAAATGAATGGGGAGATTACGTTTTTACGCGAAGTTGATATTGTAGAAATCATCAGTTGCACCACAATCAAGGAACGCTTGGGTGGAAAAACTTATTTCATTAGACCCTATGGTACATGGGAGAAGAAGATGATCTGTGTGGGGGGTTGAAAGGGATGAAATTTGTAGTTCTTCGCTTTCAATGATCACAGCACCTTCTTCCTCTACCATAGCAGAATCTGATAACCTATCCAACTGACTACTTTGATGTCTCTGATCGCGACAATGATCAGAGACTAAGCTTTTTCCTCCTCAAGGATAGTCTTATTATCAGGGGGCTTTCTTTTGTCTTTATTCCAGCGAGCTTCAGCGCACACTCGTGCCCCATGACCTGGATTGTAGCACCAGCTACAAAGTTTATTTTCAAAACAGTATATTCGCTTTGCGTTTTTCTCAGCTTCATTCCGAGGTACGCAATGGTTAATGGCATCTGCTGCTGTCCAAATAATGGTGGGGCTAGTTTTAGCAGCGCTCAAATCTATCATGTCTTCTCCAGCGGGAACAGGAAGAGAGTTTGTTGGCGGTAGAAAGGACGAGTGATTAGCAGGGGCTAGTTTATTCTTAGTATAGTTTGGATTAGAAGATCGGAGCACAGCATCTATATGTCGAACTTCAGCTAGGTATGAATTGAGGTCTGTAGGCATGTTTTGACGTAACATGACGCGGTTCTGAATCTGCAATACAATTAGCGGGTGCAGGGAGTCGTAAAAACGATTTATTAGTGCGTCGTCGGATAGACCGCTCTTCTGAGCAACTTCAAACCAATCAGAGATGTGCGAGGAAGTGTCTTTTTGGCCCTGTTTAATAGTAAGGATCTGGCAACGAGCGTTATTACATTTTTCGACATCGCCGAATGTTTGCTCTAGCAAAGCCAAAATAGCATCACTGGAGAGAAACTTAACCGTGCCATCTCTGTTTTTTTTATATTTACATCTAATTTGAGTCTACGACTATTAAAGTGCCATCTCTGTTGATACTATGTGAAATCGTCGAGAATGCTTTCCCTCTGAGGCGAGACACCAAATATATCATCTTTGATTGCTCGGATCGGTACCAATCTCCATTAGCAAGGAATTTCATGTTCATTTTACGGACGAAAATTGGGAGTTCTTTGCGCAGTTCAGGTGTGTCTGCCGAAAAAAATTCTGGGTCCGGGTGTTCAGGTGATTGGGGATGGCTTAATGGGGCACCTATGCCGGTAGCAGCAATTCTTGTTTCTAATTCGTGATATTTTTGTTTAAGAAGTGAGTTTTCCTTCAGTGCTTCAGAGCTGGCGGCAACCTGCTGTTTCATATGTTGGAGTTTTTGTTGTAGCAAATGATTTTGCTGTTCTAATTGGGTACTGGAATTGGTTATTGAATTCTTTGAATTTTGAAAGTTCTGCACTGTGTCTGTTAGCTCCTGGTTCTTCTCAAGTAGTGTGTTGTAATCATTTTTGTATTGATATAATTGTTTTTCAATAAGTACATAAGAATTAGCTAAAGCCATGATTTCATTGCTTAGTCCTGTAATATTTATTTCTGTATTACCACCTTGCATGGCGGTAATAAAAAGCTGATTGTTGGGGACTGAACAGAGCAGAGGATAGTTCTGGACAAAGATAGCATCATGATCTCGAAACTCATTCGAGGAAGCAGGTATTCCTGACTGATATTGTGATGTGACGCCTCCTTCAAGATTCCAAGGGTTGTGATCCATTTTTGTTAAAGATTCTGAGTTCAAATTTAAAATTGGTCAAGTTGGGTGTAAATTTTTTCATAAGCTAATCTGAGGAGTATTTCTAAAAACGGGAGTTGAATATTACGCACTATGGCAGTAATAATTGTTTATGACCTGGTAGACAATATGTCACAGTAGGGAGTGAGGTGGATGGTGACCGACAATGTCTGATCTGGTGAATTAGATTGTCTACAAAGAGGAAAGAATCTAGTACTATGAAACTAATAATTATTTATGGACGCGTTTAGTGTGCATTTAGACATGTCCATATATCATGTGACTGCTTTGCCTGAACGCCTTGTTTCCTTGACAACGTGCAGCTGGTACTTGAAAAGCTTAATAAAGCTGGATTGGGATTAGATATTGACAAGTGCGAATTTAGTGTTAAAGAAACTAAATACTTAGGTTTTATCATATCTTCGGATTGTGAGAATTCTTCAGTCAAGATGGACCCAGCAAAAATCAAGGCAATATCAGAATGGGAGGCACCTACAACAACAAAGGGGCCAAGAGGATTCCTAGGGTTTGCCAATTTTTATTGTGGCTTTATCAAGGGGTTTTCAAGGATCTGTGCCCCCTTTACATCTCTAACAGGCAATGGTACACCCTGGAAGTGGGGCGCTGAACAAAATGAAGCATTTGAATTGCTAAAGGAAAATTTTGTAGTAGTGCCTGCTCTAGCTCAATGGGATCCTGATCGCAAAACAATGTTGGAGGCGGACTGCTTCGGTTATGCGCTTGGTGGATGCTTGTTACAGAAGCAAGAAAATACCACATGGAAACCAGTGGCATACTATTCTCGGAAGCTGAGTGGAGCAGAAATGAATTATGAGATTCATGACAAAGAACTTCTAGCCATTGTAGCTAGTATGAAGGAATGGGATGCAGAGCTGAGGGGTCTAGCGCATGCTTTCACTATCTTAAGTGACCACATGAACATAAAATATTTCCTCACCACAAGACTGTTGACAGAGCAGCAAGCCCGATGGGCTGAATTCCTATCGAGATTCAGGTACACACTGGTGTATAGTAAAGGGGTAGATAGCAAACGTCCGGATGCATTCTCAAGAAGGGACCAGGATAGACCAGTGGAAGGCGACCCTCGACTCTTGAGCCGCAAACACCAAGTTTTAACCCCAATTAACGCTTCAAAGTTGTGTATAAATGGTACTTGTGTTGCAGAAGGCCATGAAATATTTGTCAATAAAGACTTACAGGAGCTTTGGGATCAAGCAGTAGAAAGCGACAAAACATATATTACAGTAGTAAATGCGGTGCAAAGCGGAGAGCGTGCATGGCCTAAGGACCTTAAGTTACAAATAGAAGGTTGGGAAGAGGCTAGTCAAATTAAAGCACCGATCGCTGCATGCAAATTTGACAAAGCTATGGGAGTAGTTAGGTATCAAGGACGAATATGGGTACCTCTTTTTGAGCCTCTTACAACAGCCCTTATACAGAACATTCATGACTCAGCCATCACTGGTCATCCTGGAAGAAATGCAACCCTTGCTCAAGTCGCACGAGAATATTTTTGGCCTGGAATAAGCAAATCTGTCAAGCTCTTCTGTAAAAATTGCCATGTGTGTGGAAGATCATCAATCTGGAGACATCAGAAAAAAGGACTTCTTAAGCCACTTCCAGTACCCGATAGATTTCATCAAGAGCTTTCTATAGACTTCATGGTAGAATTACCAAACTCAAATGGAGCAACAAACATTATGGTAATCACTGATAGATTGTTAAAATCGGTGACACTAGAGGCCATGGAGAAAATGGATTCGGAGTCTTGTGCTAAGAGATTTCTGGAATGTCACTGGCGTTATCATGGGTTCCCGAAAGCCTTGACTAGCGATAGAGGTACTAACTGGACAAGTAAATTCTGGAGACGATTGTGTGAATTGGTTGGAATAGAACAGAGGTTAAGCACCGCCTATCATCCTCAAACTGACGGGGCAACGGAAAGAATGAACCAGGAAGTTCAAACCTACTTACGGGCATATGTTTCCTACACCCAACATGATTGGTCTAATTGTCTAGCTGCGGCTCAACTTGCAATCAATTATCGAGATGTGGTATTCTTAGGCGGCATAAGTCCGTTTTTCGCGACACATGGATATCATGTCAATCCTATCCAAACCACTTCCGAAGATTCAACTATTTCTGCATCAACAGGAAAGGAAAGGGCTGAAAAATTTGTCGAGCAACTGGAAGAAACTACGATCTTTATGCAATCCGCAATGGCAGCCGTTCAAGAACGCTTTAAAGAATTGACGGACAAAAAGAGACAACCAGCACCTAGATATGTGGTAGGTGATAAAGTTTGGCTACTGCTGCAAAATATTAGGTTAGAGGACCAACCTTCCAAAAAGTTGGGGTGGCAGCATGCAAAATATACTGTAACAAAAATTATTTCGCCTGAAGTAGTGCAGCTAAACATTCCTGGGAAGATACATAATAAATTCCACGTGGATATGCTCTTACCAGCAGAAGAAAATCCGTTGTCATCCCACATCCTTGAAGACAAAAATCCAGGCCCTATCACTGGTGATGATGGCGAGGAAGAGTACCAAATTGATGAAGTGCTTAGATGCAGGACGAGAAAGGGAGAAAGACAGGCTTTGGTTAAGTGGACAGGAATGGCGCAACCAGAGTGGACATCACTTACGAATTTACAAGATGCTCTAGCACTCGACGTTTGGGAGGAGAAATGGGGCTCAGCGGAGATAAATATTGGTCCAACGTCAAGGAAGGAGAAGAAGAGAGAGTAAACAGGGGGGTAATGTTACGGTTTGACCGTTGTTTTAGCTTAGGAGGAAACCTAAGCGTTTAATTAGGAATAATTACGATAAGACTGAAAGAGGAAGGATGGGCAAATAGAGATGAAATGGAATTACTAGCCAGGAGGTTGAAGCAACATCATAACGTAATGGCTCCTGATAATACTTGGCTCGGTAGCAAGTATTAGGCCCAGAGGGAAGTTATCAGTCAGCAGATTCACAAAGCGGACCAAACGTTATAAGTACCTGTTAGTAGTAGCTAGAGATTTCTTTTCTCTTCATATAGTTTAATAAATCGATTTAGTCATCAGCAACTCGGGTTCCCTCACAGTAGCCTTGCTTGCATTCATTCAAGTTTAGAGAATCACTACTTTTATATACATATACCACATTCTATGGCTTTCCATATCCCCAGTCGCTCAGTTCCATTCAGCTCTGAGTCATCACATTCTATTACATCCTGTTCTATTCTATCTGACTCTAGTCTGTTCTGGTTTAACCATCATATTCTACATCTCTGTGATCCATAATAACCAGATGCAGGGGTGGTTAAGTCATCAATAACAACACAGAAGTGTGGTGGCCGGGTCTCACTCGAATAACCTCACTGCGAGATAAAGAAGTCGGCACTGGAGTAGGCTGGCATCTATCTCTACTGTGTTACGGCCTTGTATTCCTGACCCTCAGGGCCTCTGATACTATTGTTCCTTTCGGGTATTTTTCACAGATCCGTAAATATAATTTTAATACTAATATTAATTCGTGATAAGATGAAGGGGTAGTTAATTAAAACCATCAATTTAATAATAGCCTCCCCTATACAATTAGTCGTGTAAAACGTCATGTAAGGATATACAAGAGAGTCATGAAGAGAAGGACAAGAACACAGCCATCAATGCGAAGATATTGGCAAGAATTGGTTATGATTAATTCCGGCTGGCAAAGGCTTCTACTCTTATATATAATAGTTCGGCGTGAGAGAGATTTACTTCTCACGCAACGTCTTCTTTATTTACCCTTTACAATACATTTGTTTACCCATCTCTTCCTCGGGAAGACCACATATTCATTGCCCAGTTCTTCAACAGCAAGACCCACGTGTAACATCTACTGCAACCAGTTGCCCATTCATCTCTTCCTAGAGAAGACCTGTCATCCCTTTGACACATTTATTATCTTCACTTACCACCTAGATCTTCACTAGGCTATACAGCGCACCCCGTGGAACACTGTCAAGCCCTCATCCTTGAGATTATTGTGTTGTGATCCTATATACGCGCGGACCAATTGTTAATTATGTGTATATGTATATCTCTAGATACCTCTTGTTATCTTCTTCCCTTAGTTTAGAATCTTATGAATTATATTCCAGATCTGAGTCCTTACCTGATTCGACTTGTTCATCTGCTAACCTGTGCTCCCTTCTGGTCGTCACATACTGGATAAAACGATAATGAAAGCTATCAGAGTAGCACTCCCAGCGTGACATACCACCCCCAATAGCGCTCTCCATCGTGAAGCAGGAATACCCCCGGCATAGCAAATTCTCTAGCAAAAGTTGCTGCGGTCTGTAGCTCGTATACGAAGAATGGATATCTGGCACCCTCTAGCCCTTCGGGCGACTGGGGACCCGAAAAAGACAATAAGACGCTTAGGTCTTATATCGGGACAACCAAATCGCTTCTTCAGACAACCAGAACGGTATATGACACGCCTGCAAATGAGTGTTCGTCAAGTTCCGACAGCTAAAGGCTCTGGAAAGCTATACTTCCCATGTGGCACGCCAGCATCAACTCCTTGTAGTCGAGTAAATAAAGCTAGGTCTGGAAGCATAAAGCGATGGTTGGCTTCCCTGTCAGCTAACACAGTCTACACTTTCTCTGATGGATCGTCATCGGGTCCCGGGAAATCAGCCTGGGAATATGTAGTATACCAAGGAGGTAGGCTAGCTGGGAGTGATTCTGGTCCACTTCCAAGAGTAGAGATATTTGACTCGGAAGTTGTAGGCGTCATGAAAGTCTTGGAGGCTGCAGAAGGCTCACCGATTTATATTCTTCCGGACAACCATGCGGCCACACGATCGCTCGAAAGAGGAAGATCTAACTCCTCACAGTCAGTGGTGGACAAGTTTTCGTCACTGAGACACTAAAACGAGCGTGTGGAAATAAGCTGGATACCTGGTCATGTGGGAATCCAAGGTAATGAAGCAGCCAATAAGCTGGCCAAATCAGCCTTGGGATCTCCCAAAAACCGGTCACCAACCTCAGCTGCGCCCAGTGGAGAAGATCAAAATATAACTTTTGCGGCATTAGGGAGGTGAGTTAAACAGCGCGGCCAAGAGCTCGTAGAAGAATGGTAGCAGAAGTATCGACCGAAACGATACAAAGATCTAGACCTATTCATGCGTTGCAAAAGACCACCAGAACTAACTGTTGTGAATATCGTGAACATGACTTGTAAATATCTATTTACGACAGATACAAGGTCTATGACAGATACCTTGGCAAGAGCGGCAAACCACCACGCATGATGAGTTTGAGGCAGAGTCATACATGCTTGGGTGAAGCATCCGAGTCAGGAAGTCGCAGCCAAGGAGTATCATATATATTTAGCATTGTGTCATAGTTGTGAACCTAGGGTCTAGTGATACGTAGGCAACGGGAGATGTAACTGAGTCAATGAGTCTCAGTTTATGATCAAGTAGTACTGGCGTAGTCATGTGGGATAAAGGCTAGCGCAAGAGACATGTATATAATATAGCGATATCTTCATGTTCAGATAGAAGCAACAACAACAATAAGCAAGCAATCAATCAATCGAATATTATCGGGATTCATTATTCATATCATTCTAGTATCATCAATTAGACGATAATATTCCAATACTAACTTTACCAAGATGGGCGTACCATCGTCTTATTGCGGCAAGAACAGGCTACGGGGACTACGCCGACTACCATCGACGTTTCAATCCCGAACATGAAGATCCATAATACGTTTGCGGCCGAGAGAAAAGGCGCTGGTATTTTTCAGAGTGCCGACCTGCTTTGCAACGTTGAAGAAGCTATGAGAAAATGGCCACACCTGGGGCCAGGGAAATGATAGGGGAGAAGGGACGGCAGAAGCTCATTCAATTCTTATCCACAAGTAGATGTTACAGTCTGCCGAAGAATCAACAGGGTGGGAGTTGATCATGCTGAGAATGTCTCTAACTCGAGGAAATGTGTTAGGAAGATTGGGATGCGGCGTAGGGCACCGTAACTCAGACATTTACTGTACCTTTTTATTTTCTTCTTTTCTTTTGTTGCTTATGGCTTCACTACCGGTCATGCAGGTAGTAATGAGCTCTCAGAGCCCATCTACCCGTGTCACGTCTAAATAGATGTCAGGTTCTTCCTGTCACGTAGAAGATTTCAAATTCAAATTCATGTACATTACAAAATAGTGTTGCGACAAATATATTTATATTTATATGAAACCCGCGAATAAAGTATAACAACTATAACAAGAAACTCACCCGTCCAGGTCCCATTTCTATCATACATAGTGACCCATAAATCTGTTATTACATCTTTTACTCAACAATAAAGCTTCAACAATTGAAACTTAAATCCAACACCTACCCCAGGTGATCAGCTTTTTTATGATTTCAATAAAAAGAGATTTTTAATTTGATTTCATTAATCTGATTTGGCGCCCTATGGGCTCATTCATGTAGCTATAAAGTTAAATATATATTTACACAGGAGGAAACCTTTATGGTGAAAGCCCCCAAAATCGTTCTGTTTGCTATCCTAGCTTTATCAATTTATCCTTCAGGAGGCGCAGTTATAATATAGTGCCATCAATGTAAATCAACCAGATAATCTCTATGGACCCCAAGGTTTACTTGACATGTTCCCTTCCCTCAGCAGCATTTCGACCGCCTTTGTTATCTGGAATCGCTCTATCCAACCATGGTTTAGGATCCACTGTGTTATCCTTTTTATATCTCCAGGATTGTTTATCATTGCTCCGTAGGACCGATCTTTGACTTGTCTCCAGATCGCAGCTCTTCCATTTGACCATCTATGGCAGGACATAATCATGTGCTTGGGGTTCTGCGATTGGTAGCCAAATGGAAAGCTTAGACTGTAGACTCCGGGTACTTTTCTTCTATATAAATACGAGTTGAGCTCTATGTACTCACTTCGTATTTGAATCGCTAGACTTCTTTGGGACCTTGTCAGGTTTCGTTGGAGTAGGAATGGCGATTCCTGGAGACTTATTTTCCATCGATCCGACTTTCGGCTCTGATAGAACTTGACTGCTCTTCAGGTTTCGGGGTCGGCGACTGCTTTATGTCGAGGTAATCGGAGCCGCCTTTAATTTTTCCAGGATTTAGCTCATTCTTGGTATGCTGCAACTTTTCCTGCCTCTTTCTGCCGTTTTTGTGAATGGTTTTTCCCACAAATTTCCACCAAGTTTGCCAGATCTAATCACCTGTTATTGGCGCAAATTTCTTCTCTTCCTCGTTTGGGCAGCTTGATATTACTACAGGCAGATTGATATTTATATATTTACATGAGGAGGAAACCATTACGATAAAAACCCCCTCCCCCTATTATGTTTTCTATCTGTAGTCCTTCGTAACCTACAGGTAGTGCAATAGGCCTTAAGACCGAGACAGGACTAGCTAAAATTGAAATTTACCTCGCCATCTTTTACCTGCACTCGCGTGCCGAAAAGTGATGACTGTGGTCTTGAGTTTGACCCCGATGGCGCAAATATTTGAGGTGGTGGATTGACAAGGGGCTGTTTGCGCGGGCATCCTGGCCCTCTCTTTAATATCTCTGGCTTTTGGTTGAACACCAGTGTGAACTCTTGGTCGTCTATTTGTTTTGCCGCTGTTATTGGTTGTGTTGCCGCTGATAAACTTTTCTCCCTTCTTAAATCTACCGTTTTTTCCGTGAGTCCATACCTGGCCCTTTGAACGCTGGCCTTGTATGACACGAAGTTCGGATACGACTCCTTCTGCCACGATTTATGGGCTTTACCGCAGTTGCAGCAAAATACCGACTTCCTCGGGCAGTCTCTGGTCTGGTGAGTACCCGCACACTCACCACATCTTTTCGCCTTGATGCACGAGGCTTGAGTATGCCTCCATTTGCTGCAGTTGGAGCACTGCTTGACTTGCGCACGGGGTGACCAGAGCTGGGACGTGTACAGCATTGAGTTTAGCACAATGCTGTTTCGTACCACTTCGCGTTGAAGTGCCTCTATCGGTAGACTCGCGATCACTGATCCTCGAGAATGACCGTTTCTTCCCATCCATTGGTGCTCTTTACCGTCGTAAAGCCACCTCACCCTGTTGATTTTTAATTCTGGAATCTGAACTTTTGTCTCCTCCGTCATTTGGTTTATCAATGCGCCGTTGTCGGCATTCTTTCCTCCTCGTAATATTATCCACAATGGGACTCCAAAAATCTCGGCAGAATAATCCTACTTTATAACGCTGAACTCCTTTGGTTGCGTCATTCTCAAGGCAGCGTCTCTTTGGGAGACCGACTGCACGAACACCTCAGTATCGTTACTCCGTAACTTCCTTATATCATATGCCCCCTCGATTTGATGTTTCGCCTTGTTAAGCAGCTCTGAAGGCTGCATATCTTCTGCTTCTTCGACTCGTATCCTTACTGCTGCTTTGGTTGCCGGCGGTGCGACGACTGAGGCATAGGTTGGTCGTCCTCCCATTGTTTGTGCCGACTGAGGAGCCGCCTTGCGCGCCGGCTCCTCGAGACTTTTCGTAATTGCCTTCTTTAAGGCAAGCATCCTTTCCTTCATTGACTTTGCCGACATCTTAGATTGTAACATCTGAGTCTGGGCTTTGAAGGCGTCAAGAGCCTCATCTGTTTACACTATCGGTGCCGCAGATATGTAAGTACCTGAATTCACCAGTCTGCATCGGACCTTAATTAAGTATATTCCCACTGTCTTAAGAAAATCCATGTTGACGCGTGTAGAGGTTGTGAGAGACTCTACAGCTGTAATTGCGGCTGTTCTGCTGCCCATTGTTGGTTTTGGTGGTGCCGTGAAAAAAATTTCAGCCGCGAAATCCACCCTACTGGCTCCCCAACTCGCCATGCCGGAGCGCAACGAAAAAAATTCGGGGAATCAGGTGAGAAGGATTGATTAAGATGAATGTAATAATTAAAACGATGAAATGAAGTTCATGGAACGTGGTGCCGCTCTTATTGAAAAATGATGTTATTCCGGGAAGCCCATATTATTATGTACCTTGTAGTGGAATGACCTCACCCATACGCTAAAGTGCCAGACTTTTGACGAAACCTCCAGATCGGCTTGATCTGATCCGGTATCAATCCCATCTGCTTAATCAATACAAACCGTAGAACTTGCGTGGCTGATTCTTCAAGACCTTCGATATTGTCGAGCAACAAGTGACAATTTCGCCAATCGTGAACTACAAAACTTGTAACTTCAAGATTTCCACAGACTCAACTAATCAAGACTGACCCTTATCAATATTAGACGATAGATAGCAAAAGCAAAGGATTGATTTAAGTTATATGTCTAGATTTTGACTTAATACATGACCTTCGAGCAAAAGCAGGTACCGGTGAAGTCCCCCGACGATGCCCGCCAGAAATATTAGCCTTAGCGCCACCTACTAGCAAGCATCTACACATCACATTCAACTCAATAACCATAAGATTCGGTCAAAGCTACTGAAATGAAGTTGCCCATTCCTGGCTTCGTTTCTGTAGCTCGAAAAAATTTTGATAATCAAAAAAGTGCACGAAAAGTCTGTTGTTACTTGAGGCCCAACAAATTGATCGTCCTCTTCGTCCCATAATGATAGTGTACATTTATTGAAAATGGAAGGCAGGACATTTGGATAAGTGTTTGAACTCCCATTAATGACAAAAGTAAATTGAGAGTCATATTTTCAGCACGAGTAGAAGGATATAGATTTTACGCTTGCTAGCTGCGTCATTAGCAGCCTATAGCACTCGAGAGAGTTCTACACAGGCGAGATTGAATTCGAAAGCGTAGGAATAATTTGACTCGGTGGGGTGTCGGTTCGAGGAGTCGAGCTCAGGATTGTGGTCAGAAATTTTCATATATAAATAGTTCAGTACTGCGTACAGTAGGGAGAAGATGTAATGACCATTCGCGTATGGTTCGCTGTCAGAACCAGGTAAACTAGGCCGTTGTATTCAAGCAATCAATCTAACACGTAGTTTCTAATTATCTGTGATGGACCTGTCAGACGCATTAACGCGAAGTCCACGACCAAAATCATCTCATTGCCTACCCATGTAAGCCTTGTTGTGGGAAGTTGTGATGTAAATAGAAAAGACTACTATCAAGGAATACAGTATTAAAAATCCGGCATTACGAGTCTGAGCCGATCCGTCAAAGTCATTTATCGGTCAAGCCTCTACATCTCTGCCGCTACGAGGCGTGCCAATTTTTTGTATCATTTAAGTGTATTCAGGTAAAAAGCTATGACATAGGATCAGTACAACATGTACATTTTTGATGTCTCTTTTGGCTTCATGAACACTCAAACTCTAGATCTCTTTTGAAAATTTTACTACAAGATATTTTGGCTTATGCTGAACAGTCGACCTTGCTGCGTGAGTACCCACCAAGGGGAGGGTTCAAAACTTTTAGTTATTAGAGTATACCTTCGCTATACGTTCACGCAACAAGCGCGAAATTTGATTTTGTCTTGATGAATTCAAACCGGCTTTCTCCAGTCTCAAATGGGCTAGGTGTCCAAGTTATATAAATTCTATTTGGGAGACCTGCCCGAATATTGTACCATCACAATATCCAGCTGTGATAACTTTTAAGGAGTCGCTTACATTCTCAGATTTGATGTCATATAGCGCACAATACTCTTCAATTTCAAAGCTCACACTTGTCGAGATTGTATTTATTCTCTACATCATTTTGTAAACTTGTTCTGGTTTCTCTCACGTCCGTCCAAAAGAATTACCTCCCAGTTTTTCGCAACGTGATGTGTCTTCTTGGGATATTCATGTTGTCGTGGCCGTTTATTTGGTGGCCGTCTGAAGTGAGAGAGCAGTAGATGAGAGAAATGGTCATTGAAGAGAGAATTCACAAAGTCTTTATTGTAGGTTTGAGGATGCCTTTATAGTAATCGATCTGGTTGGGAGTGAGGGATTAAATTAGTGGAGAGTGTTGAATCGTTGCCTCCTGGGCCGACTCCTTTGGTATTGCGAACTTTGTCTAAACTCAGCTTTGAGAGAATATTAGACCCTCGGGTTCTCAGTGGACATCACGGATAGGTGATCAATATTTTTCCTCCTAGTGGTTGGATATATATATATATATATATATATATTTCATTTTACCTGATTTGGCGCCTTGAGGCCCATGCAGGTTTTATCGGAAGATATGTACTTCAAGTCGGATGATTCAATTTGACGATTAGAACACTCACACTCAGATTTCGTTTGCAGATACCACTCGAGGTTAACCCTTACGGCGTATAACCTCTTCCGTGTATACCCACCATAGGGAAAAGTATGAAAAACCTGTGGCTATCCAAATGTGCTTTCATCATCCCACAAGTACGATATCACCGCGAGAGAGAGTGGTGTATGGGTCTGACTGGATTCGAACCAGCTTTCTCCTGTCTCGAATGGGGTAGGTGCTCAAGCTACCCAGTATCTACTTGGGAGAACGGCCTGGATGGTGTACCACTGCATCATCCAACCCCAGTGGTTGGATAGTTGATATGGATTATGTTTGTTCCTTTGTGTAGCGCTTTGTAAAGACCTCTAAATGTGGTGGCTGACATGTCATATCCATCGATGGGACATTTAACGTTATTGACGACATGTACATGTATGAACTAGCAGATTGAAATGAATGTTGTATGCATAGATAATAAGGCAGAGGCGGCAGAGGCAACAATACCTGCCGTCGCAGTTTCTTGGGTCTACTAAATCGTTATTCAATTTTGCAGTACTAAGTGTTCATTGACTTTATAAGCGCAGATAAGCTAGTTCCGATTTGATTATATACTTTCGTGAACAACTTATTTTTCATGATATGAGTGCATTATGATTCTTTGACCAGAAATGCATCTCGTAGTTGTCGATATTGCGGGTTAGACTTTAGATTGGCAGATAAATATTTGATCGGCGAACTTCCCCACTAAAGCTCCATGAGAGACTCAACTTCAAGAATAAAAAATTTGACTTGAATGTGCTTACTCTTGAGAGCCCATAATTGTTACTTACGCCTGGATCTTTGGAGAACTACTAGAACTTTACGTATTTTCTCGACAACCACACATAAGAATAGGTACACTCCGCCCAAGTTCAAAATCAAAGAGGGCCCCCACATGGCGACCACGACATTAAAGGGCAAGCCCTTCGATCGACAAACTTTTGATTCTATGCTACGAAGACGCATGTTCTACACTCCATCTTTCGAAATTTACAATGGTGTAGGCGGTCTTTTTGACTATGGTCCTCCAGGTTGCGCATTACAAGCTAATATCGTCGACTTATGGCGCAAGCACTTCGTGCTTGAAGAAGATATGTTAGAGGTTGATTGTACAGCGCTAACGCCTGAGGAGGTTCTTAAAACAAGTGGGCATGTAGACAAGTTTGCTGATTGGATGTGCAAAGACCCAAAAAATGGCGATATCATCCGTGCCGACCACTTTGTAGAAGAGATTTTGGAGGCCCGATTGAAAGGAGACAAAGAAGCAAGAGGATTATTAGATAACGTGAAAATAGAAAACGTTAAGTCTAAAAAAAAGAAGCTCAAAGGCACTGAAGCCGTAAGACTAGAAGATGCTGTCATTCAAGAATACAAGGAAATTTTGGCAAAGGTTTGGCTTGCGTCCATAATACACTTAAACTAACTCTAGCAGATAGATAACTATGATGGTCCCGAACTGGGGAATCTTATCACCAAATACGAAATGAAGAACCCAGAAACTGGAGTCCTGCCATCAGCACCGGTTGCGTTCAATCTAATGTTTCAGACCACCATTGGCCCAAGCAGTAATGCTCCAGGCTACTTCCGTCCAGAAACAGCTCAAGGTCAATTCGTTAATTTCGCAAAGCTACTTGAGTTCAACCAACAACAGATGCCATTTGCCTCAGCGTCCGTTGGCAAGTCATTTAGAAATGAAATATCACCACGAGCTGGTCTACTTCGTGTCCGAGAGTTTCTTATGGCTGAAATAGAGCATTACGTTGATCCAGAAGGTGGGAAAAAACATGGCCGTTTTCATGAGGTCAAAGATGTTGAGCTTGTCTTGCTGAACCGTGAAACCCAGCTTGCCGGCCAAACTGATGTTAGAAAATTAGCTATCGGAGCGGCAGTCTCTAATGGAACTGTAGACAACGAGACATTGGGTTATTTTCTTGCCCGGATTCATCTCTTTTTGATGAAGATCGGCATTGATAAAACAAAGATTCGCTTCAGGCAGCACATGGCAAACGAGATGGCTCATTATGCCACTGATTGCTGGGATGCGGAGCTTCTGACTAGCTATGGTTGGATTGAATGTGTTGGGTGTGCTGACCGGAGTGCCTATGATCTTACGGTACATGCTAAAAAGACCGGTGCGCCATTGATGGTACGAGAAAGATTAGAGACTCCAATTTCAGTTGAAGAATGGCAAATTGATCTAAACAAGAAAAAGTTTGGGCCGTACTTTAAAAAGGACGGTAAGGTTATCGAGGCGGCGATTGAGGCGACTCCTCAATGCAAGCGCGAAGCCCTTGCCGAAGAACTTAAAGCTAAAGGCAAAATTTTCATTGATGTTGAAAGCGTAGGGACAGGAAAAGTTGAGATTAGTAATGACCTGATTTCGGTTGAGCGTCGCACACGAGTCGAAAATACCCGTGAATACACACCAAATGTGATTGAGCCATCATTCGGGATTGGTCGAATTCTCTACGCATTACTTGAGCATAACTATTGGAGTCGAGGTAGCGATGGTGGTGACGAAGCCCGCTGTGTAAGTAGACCCTTCTCTGTTTCCCCTTCCGTCTTATGCCATGCAATATCTGTGAGGTTCTAATGAATACTTTAAGATTCTTTCATTCCCTCCAGTCGTCGCACCTACTAAAGTACTTCTTGTTCCTCTCTCTACACATGCGAGCTTAAAACCTCTTGTTGGAAAAATATCTTTAAAGCTACGCTCCCTTGGCATATCATCTCGTATCGATGATTCCTCTGCATCTATTGGTAAACGCTACAGTCGAAACGATGAGTTAGGAACCCCACTTGGCATTACTATCGACTTCCAAAGTGTCAAGGACCAAACCTTCACTCTACGTGATCGTGATTCAACTAAGCAAGTTCGGGCCGATGAGCAGACAGTGCTCACTGCTGTCAAAGCTCTAGTTGAAGGGGAAAAAATGTGGAGTGATATTGAAAGAGAACTTCCATCTTTTGAAGGCCAGGAAACCGACTTAGCCGAAAGCTAGATTTTTAGTGCCGAAATGAGTTCAACTCGATTATTATCTTAGTCACAGAAGATAGAGAGTCTCTAGATCTGAGCCTGCTACCTTTCACGGCTCCTCCTGGTAGCTTTACAGTATAGCCAACAATATCTGGATAAAAGATTTCTAGGTTTCCCTCTCTCCAATTTCAGGAGATACCAATATAGCCAGGTGCGTATGTTTCGCCCCAATAAATGAAGAATTTGAGTCAAATACTGCAATAAGAAAATAAGGAAATATCTTCCTCCAATGCAAAACTTCCCAAAAATGATTATTTGTAAATTGTTTTTATTATTTACTTCAGATTATGGATGACTCTCTAGCTAAGGCACATGCTATCCTAAAATTGATGAAACTATTAAGGAAATTATGACCCCTTAGTTATTGAGGTTGTAGGGCGCATTGATTCAAGTAACTACCGAAGTGAAACTAAGTACAGAATTTGCAATCACGTGTGTATCAACGACGTGGCCTACTTGATAGTCCCAATTATTCTAAATTCTAACGGAAACATTATCTACCGTGCCTTTTTCTTGGTTATTCAACAAGTATTGATAACATAAGTATATGTTATTGTAGAAGAGGTGACCTGTCGCCACTTAACTTCTCCTTCCGCCGCAAACAGCTGAAAGTACATTCTTGGCGGGCACATGATGATTTATACTCCGAGATGAAGGTCATTAAATGAATGAATTCAGGCCCAATGAGCTATGAATCAGTAAAAATGGCAATTTATTTCTTTCGTGACATAATTTTAAAGCTCACTCAACCTTTTGACGCTTTTGACACCTTCAATTTCTTTGGTGTAGGACTGCGTTAGTGGCATCAGTACGAAGGCTCAACCTGTAAGTGGTATCCACAACTAAACCAGGAGTGAAATATTCATCTAGAGCTAAGTTCAGTTAAATTTTGGCATACCAGAGAAGTTGGCCCACGAGGTTCTTATCCAATACTTCCTACCTCGTCAATCTTTTAATCCCAGCAAGGCTGTTTCCGATCAAACCCTTGCCAAATCTACAAATATAACCCCATACATACTAATCTTTATGAGCTCACCTTTCGTCGACTAGTGTCTAGCTACAGCTAGTCTCCATGTACAAGATAGCATGAATAATCGTGGTTAGAAATCAACTCTGGTACCAAATTGTAGAGAGACAGATCTTCGAGATGGACACAAGTAAGCCCAGCTTAAGTTTAAAAGATGATGAAGAGACTAGATATAATCTCGGCAGTTGTGAGATTTGGAATTATGGGGTGAAGAATTTCTATATCGAGGAGCATTATGCGTTCCACGTATTTTTTTAATTTGGTTTGGTGTTAATTACTCTACCTGAGTCTATGACTTTTTAGCCCATCTGGCTCTTCTCTGTACTAGACTACATATTTTACAGTGCGCTCATCCTCTTTTTATAGGTGAAAAAGATTTCTGATGTTGAGCTCATTATGGACAGTTCTTTAGCTCAGTAATTACCCTTAGAGCTTTGATTTCTTTCTCACAAAATC
This sequence comes from Blumeria graminis f. sp. triticale, assembly GCA_905067625.1. Taxonomy (NCBI): domain Eukaryota; kingdom Fungi; phylum Ascomycota; class Leotiomycetes; order Helotiales; family Erysiphaceae; genus Blumeria; species Blumeria graminis. The sequence continues at coordinate 1,398,242 of LR898468.1, forward strand.
TTCTCTTCAACATTTAAATTAAAAAAAGATACTGCTCGAAACTGCGTGCGCGGGAAACATTCCTGGAAACCCTGCAACCTTGGCTATGAGTGGCCTGGTCACCAGAGACACGCGAGGCGCGTACATCATCTCCTATTGTAACAGAATCCGGGCAACTTGGTACTATCATCCAGGCCGAATGGGAAGCTCGATATTATTGGTCTTTCTGAGTCTATGACTATGTAGGACATACAAGTCTTCTCTGCCTAAAGGCCAGGTACACCCATGCCAGTAGTATATCCCCTCCTATGCCTCCCATACAGCTACCCTCAAACAGTACCACCCCTCACAACTCCTTATTCGATCATACAGTTAGAGGAGCTCTTTGGAGGAAGCAAAGCATGCGCGTAAATCTGGGAGAAAGTTCTTTGGGATGAACGTGAGACGGATCAGGACAAGTTCACAAGATGACGTAGAGGAAGGATATAGCCACGATGGGCGTTGAATTCTGAATTTTTGCAAGGAGATACACAAATTGAAGAGTATTGCGTGCGCCAATACTTATTTTGCAATAGTGCAGTTGACACTGTAAAAACAAGCCAGTGATAGAAGGTGCCGTGGTCCGTCTCCTGGTGATGATCTCTGGTAAAGTTCGAGTAGCTTGGGCACCTACTTCACCTTGGAATAAGTCGCCTCAGACCATATTTCGCGCGGAGAAAAGTTGAAAGATGATGGAGGCATGTCTGGATAACTCAGGGTTTTTGAGACGTTCCCCTGAATGGGTATTCACGGATGAGAGATGGCTTGGGGTGAAGAAAAAGCTGCTATAACTTTGAAGTGCTACTTGCAAATGAAACCCGAGCCATGATGGCTCTTCTTTCGAAATAAGTCATATTTCGGGTGCTTTTTCTCCAAAATTGTGTCATAGCTAGGTAGCTGCATACGCAATTAAAATCTGATATCAAAAAAAGAGGAGGTCTTTACCCTTTATAATCTCCTCTATCCAGCCGACGAAAAGATGGCTATTTGCGGGTGTAATAATATTTATAATCCATTTCTGTGCTATTTGAGTTTACAACTATTTTTTTATTGTTATCATTTAATGTGTATTCAGCTATCTAGCTATGACACATGACCGGTGCTATTTATACATGTTGGATGACTCTTTTGACGTTGGATACACTCATACTCTGGATTTCATTCGCAAATACCACTATGAGGTATGCTTGCTTACATAACAGTCAACCCTCCTCCGTAAGTACCCACCAAAGTGAATTTCAAAACCTTTGGTTATCCAAGCATACTTTCGTCATCCATGTATATCAGCGCCGCGAGAAATGTAGTTGTGTTTTGCCGTATTTGAACCAGCGATCTACTGTCTCGAGTGGGATATGTGTCCTAGCTATCCAGACCTTACTTGGGAGACCGGCCAAGATGATGTTCTATCGCACCATCCAACCATAGCGGTGTTTATAGTAACACCTACATTCTCGCAAGCGAAGTCCTGGCGCGCACAAAGCCCAATTTGTAAAACTCATTGCCAAACTTCGAAATTCCACGCCCGTCGAGACTGTATCTATCCTTCGCATCATCTTGTGAACTTGTCTTGGATCCTCTCACGCCAATCCCAAAGAACTGTCTTCCAGATTTGTGCGCCACGCTTTGTTTCCTCCGTCGGATGTCAATATCGGCGTGGGCGTGTATTTGGTGACCGGCTGAGGCCAGAGAAAGTCGACAAGAGGTGTGGTCATTGGAATGAGGATGTACATGTTTGTACTTGTAGACTTGATAAGGCTTAGGTAGGAATCGATTTCGATGGGAGTGAAAGATTGACATGGTGGAGTATTTTGAATCATTGCCTCGTGGGCCAACTTGTTTGATGTTTTGAAATTTGACTGAACTTGGCTGTGGGGGAATCTTTCACCCCCAGGTTCGTAGAAAACACCGCGTACAGGCGTTCAGTCTTGCCCTCCACTGCATGGTCTTGTCTTGTTTACATGTTAAATGACTATTTTGACTTTAGATACTCATCCTCTAGATTTCTTTCACACATGCCACTAATATATGTTCGATCCTACCAAACAGTCTACTCTCGTCCGTGAATATTCATTAAAGATAATTTTCAAATTTTTTTGGTTATCCTGCGAGCGAGCACTGCGAAAAATTGACTTTGTCTCGGTGGATTTGAACAAGTGATCTTCTATCTCAAGTGGGAAACGCGTACTAGGTACCTAGACTTAACTTGGAATATCCAGCCAAGACTGTTTTAATAGAGCCATCTGCTCTCTTGCAAATGAAGTCGTGGAGCGTATAATGATTTCCCACACAAACTCTCCTTTCTAAAATTCGGAATGTCATCCCTTTTGAGGGTGTAGCCATCTTTGATGGGATCTTATCTGTCTTTCCTCAATCCCTAACACGTCAATCTCAAAGATCCGACTCGCTAGGCTTGTATGCCACGATTTCCTTCTACCAACGGGTTTTCATATTGTTGTGGGTGCGTACATGGTGACCAGCTGAAGCTAGGGACTAGTCAACGATGGGAGTAATCAAAGAGATCAGGATGTACAATGTCGTATTCGTAGATTAGATAAATCTTTGGTCGGAAAAGATTCTGTTCAGAGTGAACTAGTTGTCACCCAACTTGATTAGGATAGGAACCGGACCTTAATACAAGTCGTCTGCAACGGCATCATATTAACGGTGCTTAAAGCCCAGCACCAGTGCGATAGAATGCCGAAGTCGCGGCAAGATATCTCACGGTTTTGTTTGGTATTGTTATCTCCGAGTGAAATATTTTCTAAATATACAGACATGTTACGATTGGTTTGGTTGGTTTGTTGTGTATGTCCGCGTGTTAGACAATCAGCTCCCTTTTCACTTTTATTAGACTTAGAGCATGATACGGCCCAGCTGAGTTGGGTTCACTTCTATGAAGTACGTAAACCTCGATCCATCTGAATGACAGGAATACTCCGCTTACGTGTTGAATCATGCCAAGTACGATCGTCCAAAACACCTGATCTAAGCGCTCAGGAGCTCAATTTAAACTGACTCACTCAGTATACTCTAAAGACCTAATCACATTCTCGATCTTCATATTGCCTCTTTATTTGGGTACCAGCTTTGCCAGCTCTCCACACTTTTCCATGCTATCCTCTCACCCATCGAGTCTTTCTTTCTTTTCCCTCCCTACTATCCTCCACTGCGGCTTCTCCTGTTCCTAGCCTCCAACACCTTTATTTTATAAATTTGAAGACAAATCAGCTCTTTGTCCTTGTAGTCTCACTGCCATACCCCTAACTGTGGGGCTGAAAATGTTTTAGGAGTTCGATACTCCGGTGAACATCGAATGCTCTAGTTGATGTGCCGGCGAGAAGTCATAGACCAAAAATTGATGTGTAACCGATATACATATGTATTCAAAGCTATTAGACGTATTATACCTTTATATTAGATGGGAGTTGTGAGGATTGGAAGTCCAGTATACATTATAATGGTATTTATTTCTGGATTTTGAGAGAGAATCAGCGGCTGGTGGCATCTTTACTTTCAACTCTACTGGCCAAGATGATATCTCAGGTACATGATTTACTCGACAAAACCATGTCAGTAACGGCTTTTGGACGCTAGGCCAGACTCCTTCACGACAGTTGCTCTCGGCCAAGGCTTTTCTGACATCTTTTCACGAACTTCAGTTTGTCCTGCGCCATGAATCAGGGGAGGAGTAAGGATGAAGCCAGGAAGAGAGAGAGATAGAGAAGCAAAGATGTGTACACAGGTCTCCAGAGCCCGGCCGACCACTTTCTTCGAACGCCTCAAAATGGTAGCCTTGTCTTTGGGCTTATTATTTTCTTTTTTTTTGCATCAGATTTTAATTGCGTATGCAGCTATCTAGCTATGACACAATATCAAAGAAAAGTATAGAATTGATGATTCAACGTAAAGAAAGAGCACTCATGCCTCGGATTTCATTTGCAGGTACCACAGCGAAGTTGTGGCGGCTTTTTCTTCACCCCAAGTCAACCCTCATCCGTGAATGCCCACCTAGGGGAACGTCTCAAAAATCCTGAGTTATCCAGACATGCCTCCATCATCCATCAACTTTTCTCCACGCTAAATATGGTCTTAGGCGTCTCCTTCCCAAGTGGAGTAGGTGCCCAGGCTACTCAAACCATACCAGAGAACACCACGGCTTATTACTAATATCGGCCGTGGGAGAGCCCCGTGTTAAGTGATTTCTGATATATTTTTCTTCTTCTATACACGCGCAACTGGCTTGCGTTTCGTCGGCTGGATAGGAGAGATGAAAAAAGAATAATGGCTCCTCTGTCTACATACTCAAATGAAGATTTATGGGGATATGACTGTCGAAACTTAAAATATTCAGCACAAAACTTAACCATTGAACAGAGAATGTAAGTAGTCATGAGAGAGAGCTCACTGCTTGAGGCGAAGAAACTCCTAGCCTGTAGGTGGAAGGACCAATATATCCTCATGAAGTTGATTGATTTATTGATCTACATTTAAGTCCCTACTGACTCCTAGAGTATGAAAGGTTATTTGAGGATCTGTCTAATTAGTCCCTAACTTTATGGGTCATGACTTTGAATATTGATACACATTTGTATTGCAGTTGATTATGAGGGCCAAGCTTTAGTTATCACATCCTAGTTTCCTTCTAGATATCTAGCATTTCCCCACATCATTTACTTGGCAAAATATATTTAAGACATCTCTGTGGACCATTTCCTGGTTCATATTCTTGAATTCTTTGAAAATAGTCATGTATTTTCCAAGCCTACTCTAGCACGAAGAAGATTAATGCTGTTGAGCTTCTCACCTTTGTATTTTCAATGACTCAGTGGAACATTAGGTATGCAAGAATGTAGTCACATGATCGGTTGTCGTCTCTTAATGTGGAGAATTTACAGAGTTAAACCATCCCGATTGCTAAGCGCGTCCAGACTATTCACGGATACATTTACAGCAGGCCGAGCACTGAAAGGCCGCGATCATTGCTAGGAAGTAGCATTCAATGACGATTGAAGCGACTTGTGCGGAGATGATCCATGCAGACTTTGACGCTAGTCTAAATGGCCGAGGTTGATCGCTTGTTCAGGTGTCATGCATCGCTAGTGGTCAGGCCAGCAGCTTCAGATCGTATCTAGGTCGACACAACGCAGCCGATTGATCTGCGCCGTGGAGAAGTCTCGGCAGTTTGCATGTTCGGCAAGTCGATCTGCCCATTATGGCTCAGATACCAACTAGTCGTCTTGCGTATCTAGGCTTAGATTTGGGAAGCAAGTGGTACGCTTCGGCCGCCGATGGAGCAACGAGATAAGCTAGCTCCGTATGATAGCCAGGGAAAACACTGCCTCATGCATACCCGATGCTGATCTATATATCAGTGCTCGTGGTAATAGTCGTTCAGCATCTTGTTTAAGCTTTAATCATTGTGGACCATATGTCAAGATTATCTCTCACTGTCAATTCAAGCAAGGCTCCATGTCTCAGTGCAAATAGCATCTCAAAAAACACACCACATCTACTGGATTAGCCTGGATATTGGCATGAGATATGTGTAGATGTACAGGCATTTACTTTATTTGCGTGTATATTTGTTTAAATCAGTGCCGCTGCAAGCATGAGGCTATGCCATTTTCCCGAGTTGAAAGTAGCCGTGAAGGTGTGAGTAGACATTGGGCTATTGCAAGTCCAGACGTCTTCGGAAGGAGGAAAATAATCCAGGAGGGGGTCAAGGCTCTATTGGACGTAAGAGTCAAGCGGAATAGGTAAGAGAGCCCTACCTCGAGCTTTAGCTACACATGCAGATGTCTTGGCCAGCAAAGTCTTCACGTCCCTCATCGACTACTACACTGATGCCACTTGCCCTTGACATAAGGAATGACCGGTCTGGGGGCAATTATATCAGCGAGCCGGATTGGATAAGTTGATCTAGTTGTTGTATCAATGAGGCGATAGCTCCAGCAGACCTTGGTGTCAGAAGTACAGTGTGAAAGCGCGGCTCGAATTTTATTTCAGATGCTACGACTGCCAATTATAATGGGTGTAAGGGCTCGCGGGATGCGTCATTCAAATGTGAATTAGACTTAGCTGCAGCGGTCAAGGATCCAATTTACGGAACATATCTGAGACTGAACTCGAAGATGAAGAGCCGGCTACCCGGAGCTCGTTTCAACAGGGCAACAATAGCCTTTCTTCTACCCCGGCCGGGGTCTGGCCTGTTTAAGATATATGCTTTTGCTATTTGGGCCTCCGCCACGATTGACATTGACATTGACACACGTACAGGTAAGGGTTATGCTATTGCGCTTCCAGCTGCTGAGTACCACGATATCATCTTGCTGAAGCAACTTCCTTGGTTTACACACCAGGCTCAGAGGTTATTATCTGTGGATACCAAAAGCCAACCCTTTTGAAGTACAAAATTATCCATTAATCTCACAATGATGTAGCTGCTCAGTTATTTTCCCACGCCAGTTAGCATTGGCGCCTATGAAAAGAACCATTAGTATCGAGTGGTCAATAGCTCCTTACACCGCATGGCTATATCTATTTTAGCAAAAAACAACATGGATCTTCTCGAAACTGAAAGACCACCCCAAATCCTTGCCCCCAAGTCGTCTGTGACACGAATCTCGTTATTGCTGAAACAAAGAATAGACATGACTTTACCTTCAAGTAAAAATAGAGAGTTTTCCGTACTAGTAGTCCCAATGACTGGTCAAAAACGCTGTGCTCGATATATAGGTGTCAGGGAAGGTAGTTAAAACTACATCAGGATCAGATAGGTGGCGGTACGAGATGGAAACTTTAATAAAAATACGTTTTTCTAGACTTGACTTTTAATTTTACATAGCATCTCAATCCCGCTTTAAGCTTATAGAAGATGATCGCACTTAAGTTGTCTACCTGAAGCCTACAAATATCTACATCAAGTGTTTTAGCTGCAATGATGGATATCTAGGTAAGATAAGATAAGAATTTTTATTATAGTCCCTTCTGAGTCTAAGACTATGAAGGACTTCTAGAATCTACCAACTAAATTCTGGCTACTATTTCAATGTTAAAATGAGGTTACTTAATGTTTTCCAATAGATGTTGAGGGTCATGCCCTGATATGGATATCTAGGTAACTCGAAGACAGACGAGTTATAATTTGGTAAGCTTTTTCAGGCTTCTGGAAAGTCAAAATCTTAATTTCGACGACTCGATGTTAAACTCGGTAACAATTGTCACGACATCTATGAACTCTGGGAGATTATCTAAACTAAAAAGCACTACAAATTCTTTCCAATGTCAATACAACGAATATTGAGAGTTGGATAGAGTATTGGAAAGCTAACATCACTGGGTTGGGTTTTGGAAATGATGGGCCTTGTTGAACTATAGTTTTTAGTTATCAGGCATTTCACACAGCCTAGCTGATGTGTGTGCAAATGTTTCGACCGGCTTGGGGATATAACTTCGTTAGCTCTAGCTCCGAGAAAGGCGCAACTACTGGAGAGTCTCTTTTAACTCGCATTATCTTTATTCTAGTAGTTAGCAAAAGAATGGTAAGCTCTACCTGGCAATATTCATGAAGTTTCTGTTATATCAGTCTCTGGACATTCTGCACCTTTTCCACATAGACTGCACCTTAGGATTCTTGGAGTTAATGGAGTAGGCCAAACAATTTGTATCTACTCAGGACTCTAGATTTTGCAAGGAGCTTGCCCAGGATTTTTCTGTCTCTTTGAAACTTTTAACTTCAAATTTCACCTCAGCACCCTCGATGCGTAGATATTTCACCTCATAGGCGTGAATTCATTCTTTTAGCAAAGGTAATAGATTGGGCGAGCTGCGAGAGAGGTAGCTTTCCTTTGTGATGGAAAGGAAGAGAGTCCGTTTGTCTTAGTCAGGTCTAATGGGATTATTGTAATCAATTAATGTGTGTATAGCAATAAGACTATGACTCGTGATCAGTATCTTGTATACATTTTAGAACCTAATGGTACTGTTACCTGGGAATATAAGTGCTTACAGAAATTAACGGTGTGACTATACCTTTTCCATTTCACAAGGCGAACTCCCTTCGTTAATATCAATGTAGATGTCTTATGATGGTGAGTGGCTGCAGCTAGTGGAAGGTCACCAATCCTCACACACTGTCTGGATCAGCTTGTTGAGCCGCACTTGCGCTAGAGCCAGCCCTGGACCCGTTCAGCTGTGTTTCAGTGAGCTTGATGCGTGGAAGACGGCCAGAGAGCTTTCTTCTCCCCATTGACCCACCTGTGTCCACTAGGAGTAGGAGACGAGGCAACAAAGGTGGGTCAGCTGCAATGGGCAGGTCGAAGATCAAGTGCCATCACCTCTCTAATTCCATCGCTGCCATCAACAGCTACATATTAGCTAAGTAATTCGATGTAGCTCATGGCTCGAATTCCAGCAAAGTAATAGAGCAACATCGCGCAACTATGAGGAATGTTGGCAGTTTGATACATGTAGATGCATCTAGTTTCATGTGCAGCGAAAACGAGCAGCTGCAAAAGCGTCATGTATCTGACCCCTATGGAAGTACCTTAACCCTTGCGTAAAGGTTTTACCGCCGCGCTCGAGGGCCTAACTCTTGGTCGAACTTCTGCATCAGTATATGCGCAGATGAAGGTCCAAGTGATCGTCGCAATCCTTCAAGCATGCCAGTCGAAATCCTCCTTTTAATCCCTCGTTTACGGGGATCCTCCGACGCCGCTAAGAGCTTCAGGCAGAGGAGTTGAGGAAGGGAGGACTCGATGTTCGTTGTATGAATTGCTCTGGTCTGCTTGTTTGCGCTCGGTTAGGGACGGTTGTGTTCCCGCGCAAGAGGTAAAAACTTGGTCGAATTCAATTTCTGCGGGAGGGAGGAGGGTTCCGGGGCATCACATCAACTAGGAGAGCAAAGACTCGGCAATCTTTGAAGGTTATTATACTTGCCGGGCCGAGCTGCCCAGCAGCGACCTACACAGTCTTCTCGTTGCACAGTAGCGTCACAGCCAGCTATTTTGAAAGGTTCGATGATGGATATATTGCGATTAGAATAAGCCTCATAGCTGCCTCTAACTAAATACAGTGATGCCGGCCTCCTTGTTTACTCCATGAAATTTCCGAGACATCTACTCAAAAGCCGTAGATACGGATACTTTGCCGACTTGGCGGTAGTTCGCTGCTGCCCACCTGTCAAATTAATGTTGCCGTGTTCGGGCAACTGTTACTCAGGACTTTTTAAGCAGCAATTTCTGACGTGAGCGATTGAGTGATCATGTTCATTACGGACGACGGATCTGCTCGATTCGAAATACTTCTCCCCCCGGCAGCCGTACAAATACAGAAAAACATGATCTGCAGACCCCTGTGACCGGCCCATTAAGCACGGAGGATAAGGCATTACCGTTGAATGGGGAGAGGAATAATAATTCCCTTCTTCTTCTTGGGGGCCATGCTCCTGCTCTTGGGCTTCCATTAGCGTGATTCTCTAGCGCTGCCTTTTGGTGTTGCGATATGAGGAACGCTGAGTTTGAGGATCTCCGGGTCCAGGGTCATGACCCCAATTTAGACCAGATTATAAGATAAAACAGCTTCGTCCCAGTCACTCCTTTGCTACCCCCTCACCTTACCCTGACTCAAATCGCTGCTGACCATCTCTTTTTCTCGGGGCCTCCGTGTACTCATAATTCTCTCGTACGAACTGAGCTTCACGCAATATTCAGTCTGCCCCTCTCAATTATAGCTTGACTTCACCATCATTTCGAGCCGGCCAGCTGCTGTGGCGCACAGAAAAGATACATTATTGCTCGTCTTGGTCGGCCAAAAACACTGGAAACCCTCGAGCAAGTCTCATGTCCAACTCTGAATCCAGCTCCTTCAATGGTATCACTGTTAGTCCCAGAGTCACACTCCCGGATTAACTTTAACAACTACTAAGTAAGCTAATCAGCAAGTGCGCAGGCTGATACTGTCATTGTCGTGAACAATAACCCAAAATCTCACTGCCACGCCTCCTGAAGCACCTCTCTTCATCCGATATTGCCCGCAGGCATATCTAGTCAGCGAGAATGGCGTCTCAAAATAGGTATGTGGCATTTGATTTTAGTAAATCGTGGGCTCCACGAGCTTCCACCTACAATGCGAAACGTAACACTGGCACGGAGTGGATTCAAACCGTGAGCCGCCTATGAATGGCTCGAGGTATGTGCGGACTTGCCACGTACAATTGCTTGTCATCGTTCTCAATTCTCTCCTCACCTTTTACTCTCATCCCCTTTCAACATACCTTTTACAGAAAGACTACCGCTAATTATGGTAAACATTACAGTACGTTTGCTGCTGGACAATTCATGAATCCTGGCCCAGCTCCTCGACCCCCGGCCGGCCCAACTCGACTCAATCTTGTCCCGCAAACGAGTAATCTTTCTGTAAATATGTCTCAAATGAGTATAAATTCTACCGCCTCTAGGGCATCTACCTCCTCTAACACTGGATCGATTATGTCCCTTCCTGTTCAACGGCAGCAGCCCGAAATTCATGGTGGACTAGCTGTAATCAAACAGGGACCTGCGTATGTTAAGGAGGGCAAAACTTTTCTCACCCCTTGGAAGCAGAAATTCTTGGTATTAAGGAAAGAGGCACTCGATTTCCACAAAAATGAAGGTGGAAAAATATCATACACTATCGTTTTAAAGGATGTACTAGCTGTTTCGCGCGTCGAGGCTGCTGGAACCATATTTGAGATAAAGAGAGCAGTCAACGGTTCTTCTAATAATCCAGGGGATGATGAGGGTCCCTCACGCTCCTTGCAGATAAGGGTAAAAGGTGACGATGATCTCTATGAATGGATTGATTTCATTTACGCACGATGTCCAGGAATGGGTGGTGTCAGCAATCCGACCAATTTTAGTCATTCTGTTCATGTTGGCTTCGATGCACAAACTGGGGAGTTCGTCGGGCTACCTTCTGAATGGTCTAAACTGCTTAACTCCTCAGCTATAACAAAGGAAGATTATGAACGTAACCCACAAGCTGTCTTTGAGGTGCTAGAATTTTACTCGGATATAACGAAGCAGGCGCAAAATCCGAATGCTTATTCGAGCTTGTCACCCAATGCTTCTAACATGAACCACCAGTCCAAGCAGATGGGCTACAGCGGCTTAAGCAATATTGCTTCTCCTCGACAAGTACCCAACCATCAACAATCACAGTCCCTAAATACCTCACTCACGCCTTCTAATGCAGCTAGTCGAACTAGCCCGCAAGACCTTGGGCAACAACGCCTTCAAGCCCCTAATTTTGCAGAAAAAGTTCGGGAAGAACAAAGATTAAAGCAACTTGAGATGCAGCGTCAGCGTGAACGCGAAGCAGCCGAGGAACAAAATCGAAGAGACATGGAGGCATACAATGCCTCGCTCCCAAAAACTCGAGCTCCCATGGCTCAAGCAGAGATTGGTGGATTCGGCGGAGCAGTAACTAACGACCGCTACAACCCGACCCGTGCAGCACCGCCTGCACCAACTTCTCTTCGCCCCGAACAGTCTCAGCAATCATCTTCACTTCGCGCCCAACGACAAGCGCCATCCGCGCCCACACCTTCTAACATAACTCGCTCCCAGATCTCACCACAGGCAAAAGACTCCTCTCAAATATCACCAAGTGGCGAGTCATCATCAAATCCCGAAACAACTGCTCGACGTTCTCAGGATACTCGATTACAGAAAACTGCTAATGCACAAAGACCACAATCCCGTCTAATCGCTAATAATCAAAATGTATCATCGACCCGCGCGCCGACTTCTTCTAATACCGTGAAACCTCTTAATGTAAATGCTAAACAAGCCCCGATAGCTGGAAACGGGATACAACAAAGTGAGGCTATAAAAGCAGCCGAAGCAGCCCTAACAGCAAAACCTGCCGTATCCGAGAGGGAACGAAAACAGGACGTTCGTATGTCAACGATGACTGAGAATGAAGTGATGACAAAGTTGAAAGAGGCCGTCTCAAAGGACGATCCCAATATGTCATACGCCAAGCAAAAGAAGATAGGTCAAGGTGCTTCTGGATCCGTATACGTAGCAAAGATCAAAGAAAATCCTCTATCGCCAATTGCACGAGAAGTAGTACGACAACAAGGCCCGAAGGCCCAAGTGGCCATTAAACAAATGGACTTGGCTCATCAACCAAGGAAAGAATTAATCGTTAATGAAATCATGGTGATGAAAGATAGTAGTCATCGTAACATTGTGAATTTTCTCGACGCATTTCTGCGAAACAATTTCACAGAACTCTGGGTTGTCATGGAGTATATGGAAGGAGGTGCTTTAACGGATGTTATTGACAACAATCCAAATATCACAGAAGAGCAAATTTCGACTATCTGTCTCGAGGTTTGTCTTCCGGAATCTTGATTAATATTAATCTCCTAACAACTCTCAGACTTGTAGTGGACTGGCACATCTTCACGCCCAGGATATTATTCATCGTGATATCAAGTCAGATAACGTTTTACTTGACGCTAGGGGTAACGTTAAAATTAGTAAGCCAAACTTCCTATCCAATGAAAATGTTGCTCACAATATTTAGCCGATTTTGGATTTTGTGCTAAACTAACGGAGTCAAAAAATAAGCGAGCCACGATGGTTGGTACTCCATATTGGATGGCTCCCGAAGTTGTTAAGCAGAAGGAATACGGCCCTAAAGTTGATATTTGGTCACTTGGTATCATGGCAATTGAGATGATTGAATCAGAACCTCCTTACCTCAACGAAGAGCCACTTAAGGCACTTTATCTTATCGCAACAAATGGTACCCCACGCTTGAAAAAGCCTGAGAAGCTAAGTAAGGAACTGAAGGCGTTCTTATCCGTTTGCCTATGCGTTGATATTAGGAGCCGAGCTAGTGCCAATGAGCTTCTTGCACATGATTTCCTCAAACATGGTTGCCCACTCGGTAATTTATCTGACCTTCTTGCTTTCCGTAAGCATTCAAAGTAATAATTTCCAACCTTGGGTTTACCATAATTACACCTTCCACATCAACAAATTTACAAATCATTATTCCTTGGATTGAATGAGGCCGTATCTATTTCATTAAAACTCATGGCATATGAAATCTGGCGTTCAGGGGCGAACATCTATTCCCTTTTTTACAAGACATCTATTGGTCTAAGTCCCCTTGAGCGGGCAAGTTGTAGATCAGAATGACTATGGATGATAAACAACTTCTTTGGACGATAAGTTATTGATTTCATGAAATTCTATACCTGTGACACACACAGCTCTCGGGAAGCTTTGGAATGACATCTAGGAATTATTTGATTTGGCATGATTTCTTCCTTTTTACTGGGTAGAGGATAAAAATTTGAGGGTTGAAAATATATCATCCATAAAGGAGCCTTACGGCGCATCGCTGCGGTGGGAATAGTACAAGTTAAGAATCGACGGCCCGTTAGTGGCCCCTCCCACATGGTAGAATTTGGTTTAGAGATCATGTAGGACAGACTTATTAAGATACGAGTAGCGATTGATGATGTTAATTAGTCGGATAAAGATGGTGTTGGAGGAGGCCACATTTAGAATAGAAATCAAAAATCTTGTTTTTACTCGCTGCTCCATTATTGGTGTGAGGGATCTCAATAGGGAGTGAATACGAGGAGCGATAATGACAGCTCTAACCATACGATCGAAATTTTTTGTGGGCCTGAACTTTTTATTTCTCCTAGCGTCGTGCCCGCAAAGAACGAGCATTGATAGAGCACGTGAGGGTTGGTTCAGCATACAACAGCTACCCTCTTATACAGCCGGAAAACGGTCTCAACGGTTCCAATTTCATACCATACAGACTTGCCGAAAGTCACTGTCTATCACCAGCCATTTGAAAAAACTCTTGACGACGACTCGAGGGATTAGACCTCTCATTCTACGACAAGCTCTACAAGGTGCCGCATTTGCGACCCTTTTCTACGGAGCCGAGACCTGGTACTCTAAAAAGACTTCTCAAAAGATCATCTCGCAAGTCCAACACAGGATGAACGAGGCGGTTCGGGCAGTTCTCCCAGTCTATCGCACCACTCCAATAGCAGCACTCCTACGAGAAACTGGCTGGGGCCTAGCTCAGACGTGGCTCTCCCGAATTCACAGTCGTCTAGCGGTTCGAACTGCGGCAGCTGACCCGTACCACTCTCTTCGTAGGCGTTGGAATACTAGTCGCATGCGCTGGATCCGTCAAAGAGTCTCGCCAGAACTTTCCGATGACACCATACCCCCACCATAGTCGGCACCCCGTGAGGAAAATCTGATAAAAATTGGAGCAGTAGGTAGACTCCTTGGACCAAATTCCTTCAAACAATGGCAGGTTACACAACCAATCCTAGACCTATTCGTATTTTCAGGTGGCGCTCTAATTGAAGACCAAGCAGGTGCGGGTTATGTCATCTACCGAGGTCTTACGCAGGAGATTGGGCGAGGATCACTCCTTCTTGGAAACTCGGCAGAAGTGTATGATGCTGAAATTTCTGGGTCCATGGAAGGTCTTGCAGCAGCTCTTCGCAACCCACTGGCCTATTTTGCCTCTAACGTCACTGTCTGCCTCGACAACCAGGAGGCTGCCATCCGTCGGCTCTTCGATACGCTCACAGCGTCCAGCTCGGCGAAAATTTTAATCTTTCGCAAGCTCGCAATGAACTGGAAAAGAAGATCACCCGGTCAAAAAATGACGCCTGGGGAAGTAGCTGCTCGATGGTGCCCAGGCCACGCAGGCATTCTTGGAAACGAAGTTGCCGACGCTCTCGCTAAAGCTACCTGTGCGGCTCCAGCTCTACACTCGGTATTCTCTATTACGAGGGCAAGAAGGGAAGTCAAAGCCCAGTACGAGGCTTCTGTTGCACTTTACTGGGCAGAAAATTCACCTTCTAGATACAAAGAACTAGGTATTGGCCCAAATACTAAAATTACCATTGAGCTCTCCCGTCTGGAGCGACGCATACTAGGATATCTACTAGCTGCACGGTCCGGTCACGGCGACTTCGTGGACTACCTCCGACGGTTTCAGCACAAAACCCCCATTCTATTCTGCACATACGGAGAAGAGAAGTCCCTCAATCGCTTTTTCTATTACCACCTTGGGCAGTACCAGTCTCAGCTCCACAGGGCACAGAACTCTAATCCCAGCGTATCTTGGGCTCTCGCTTCCGCGGAGGGAGTTCACGCATTTTATAGCTGGGTGCGTGTCACAAATTTCTTCGAAAGGGCACAACGAAAAGTCTGATTCGAACGAAATCACGATTTGAAGTAAACAGTTTTTTCCTTTTACTTTATTTTGTTTTGTAAAATCTTTTCATGATTTAGTACCAACTACATAGCATGAGATTCGTGGGACGGACGACCTTCATATATACTATAATCTTCGAGCGCAGGATAATAAGATCCTAGCTATCATTTGCTTTGTTGGGTCTGTGTAGGCGCCAACACGTCGGGTAGTTTTATTTAGACTGGGTTAACCTGTACGTTAGGAGCTCACGTGCTGTGCGCGGGCACGACGTTAAATATTATAAATAAATACTGTCGACAAAGACAAATTCTTTAATTTCCAGTGGTGACGGTGTAATCTCTCGGTATGCTCTGCATATCTGGGATAGCAAAGAGTAATTGCATCCAAATCGAAATTAAGAGCAAACACGAGCATACCTCCATCTGACGACTTCTTAATAATGTCGCTCTTAGCATTCTCATCCGAGTCCTCATCGACCAATAAAGGAGTTGCTTAAGTTACAAACTAGAGCTTGCACCATTAATTATCAGCCATATCCCACTACAAGCTTACAAAGCTACTCACAACCACGAGGAGGAATTTAAGTCGAAATATACAAAGCAAAAGTTTTGACTTGTGGGGGACTATTGCTTCAATGTGGCAAACAACCTGAGAGAGGATATGGAGCTGAGATGTGGAGCAAGAGGGGAAGGAGGTCTCGAGAGACTATGCTCAGACTGACATTTTCGAGGGGTTTTCAACTCTCGAACATTTGTGGGCGACAAGACCGAGATTTCGGCTAATTAACCTGGAGGTTTTCTTTTGTCGATGAGTCAACGGCACTCCCAAGGGCCCTGGACGGCACAAAAGAAGTTGGGCTAAGCTACCATACAGCAATCACGCTCTGTCAAGACTTTGAAGACTTTTCGGCACGACCTTCGGGAAGGAGCTGAAAGGAGGCTAGAAAGGCAGAGTGTAAATTCCCCGAGGTGCACATAAGTCTGCAGCGTCCAGCTGACCGGCCTCCTCGAGCGCTTCAGAAGGATTACTATGTCTTCGGACTTAGTCCTAATGTTGGTATAAGAAGAGCTCCGCACCTAGTGGTTTTTACGATTTTTTCCCGACTGCCATACACCCGCAAAAGGCCATTCTTTTTGGCTTGAGGGGAGATGATGAAGGGCAAAGGCTTCTAAATGTATGATCGAATGAGGAATATTTAGGGGCGGTAATGTTTGGGGGGAGCTGTATGGGAGGCATAA
The DNA here is from genome assembly GCA_905067625.1 of Blumeria graminis f. sp. triticale. Taxonomy (NCBI): domain Eukaryota; kingdom Fungi; phylum Ascomycota; class Leotiomycetes; order Helotiales; family Erysiphaceae; genus Blumeria; species Blumeria graminis. The sequence goes on from LR898468.1 coordinate 1,414,756, forward strand.
GAGGGAATATACTACTAGTATCGTAATGGTAGTGATTTTCGAGCTGAGATTCTTGGCAGCGCCAAATAACCTGTAAATAGCCTCCCTTAGGGCATGAGATCGTGCTAAGCCCGTATGTAGCATTACAGCGTGAATTAGAGAGATAGATTGCCCCAGACCGTCTCATACACCCATCTCCAGCACTGCTCCCGTCCCAGACTGTTAAATACCTCTCACCCCATTTCCTACACTACCCCAAGAAAGTAAGTCAAGCAAAAGCGTGCCGCCAGAGAGACTACCACTAGATAGTTGAGATGCTTCTCATACAACCCGGATGATTCTATAGGCATTGTACATGCCGAAACTCGTTGCACACTAGGGGCAACACGATATGAGAAGAATTATTCCACCAATAACACCAACCAAATTCGCACTGATAGCCAGGCTAGCATCTTTCCACTTCCGATAGTGGACTAAACTTATCATTAATTTTTCCAAATGAACAATAAGCCATAGGATAGCGAATTTCGTTGCAATTTATAACCACTCGTTTGCGTGGGATAAGTTCAAATCTATTAATCGAAAGTTTATTTTAAAATTTTCAGCATCTATCGTTCCTCTCTCTCTTACGCGCGTGCCTTTTCTTGGAGATTCAGGGGGGTTTTGATTACAGTGAGATTGATCTGAGATACTGTTTCCTCTCTGAGTCCGAATCAAGATCGATAGGCCGCGGAGAAATGAAGTGATGGATCTAAATGAGCTCGAATGTACATTAGCTGGTGATAAAACATCGTCGCAAGACAGAGATTTCAATCTACTTGAAACATTTCCATGTATTTTTATTCAGTTTATTGTGAGCCGTTGATATTGAAGGCTTTTGTGAATTAAATTTGAAGCCATGGTGAAGTGTCTGGATCACTCTTATGGGTCCGAGGTGCAGGCCTCGACGCACGCGTGTAGATCGCCCTAGGGCCTTGGCACCTACGAAGGATAACTCTCTGTGGATAGCTTGGATAAAGAATCGAGAACCAAGTTGTGGCTTCTGGTTGGTCAGTTTATGATCACAATGATTTCACGCAGGTGTCTCGTGGCTCCGACTAATCAACAATATAATGTGAGTAGAGCTTGAGACTAAGAACACGTGAATTGATTTCTACAATACAGGATCGCCAATTTATTTAAATATTCCCCCGCACCACGTGAGCTAATCAGCAGCGCACAATGTGCACGGTCGAGTTTCCATCAAACGGGATCGACAAAGTGACCAACCATTATCTATCTGCTAGCAGGCTCAGCCTGTGCTAATTGAAGCTTATGTCATCACAAGTGCAATTTTGAAGCTTCCGTGACCAGTCTAACAACCTCTTTACTTCCCAGCATCCCAAACGGCCTAGTATTCAACGAAGCCGGCTGGTATATTGTTTTCTTTGAAGAGTCACGTCACGGTATTAATAACAATGATATAAACTGCAATCAGATATCAGCCCAGCTCCCAGAGCGCATAGCACGGTTTGGTCACATGCAAGTAAGACTCGTCGCTATCTACATGACTAGTTCATGGCAAGACGGGAAAGCAAAACTAGATTGAAACTAATCACTGTCATCGTCGTGCCATAAATTACACAGCTTCAAGAAGCCCTACTGTTGAATGTCATGAACCCTGTTTGTAACTTAATATCGCTGTCATATTTTGTTATAGTCAAAGAGTATCAGGAATGTAAGGGACTGTCCTGTGCAGTTGTAAAAAATGACATAGATCTAGATGATGAGAGAAAAACAGTATATCCCTTTACTTTCTAGAAATCTAAGATACATATATTCCCGTCCAAGATTCCTTCAAGACTCTCCCGCCGTTTCAGCTAGCAGCCTATTCATGTTGAGACTGTAGCATATTAGGCTAGTCAGTACATTGGGCTAGTCATTGTATTAGGCTAATTAGTGTAACATCTAATCTCTGGACGAAACATATACAAATGTATCAAGCAAGTTGATGCAGTTTATATGTCGAGACATGTTTAGCATAACAGCGACGTCCTCGTATACACAACTGTCTCGGGATACCTGACACACCCCCCCAGGATTTAATCTTCTTTAGTTAAGTCCTGATTAGCACAAACAGGTACTAAATTTAATAGACTAATAAATCTGACGTGTCTTTGACGACTTAATGATTTGGTCATGCCATCAGCAGTCATTTCATTGGTAGAGATCCATGATACCTTGACTTCCTTTGCTTGAACTCGCTCTCTGAGCCAATGTTGATATATGTCCACATGCTTAAGTCTGGTTTTGATGATGGGATCTTCCTTTGTCAACAAACGTATGGTTTGCATATTGTCATTAAAAATTTCAACGTCGCGATCAAGATCAAATTTAATTCCTATAAATAATCTGTTCATCCAAATTAATTCTTTCGTCGCATTTGATAATGAAAGTAACTCAGCTTCGGTCGAAGACGTTGCCACTGTAGCTTGTTTGCTTGAATTCCAATGTATGGGTCCATTACAAAGTTTGAATACAAAGCCTTGGACGCTTCGCCTCTCATCTGTGTTAGCAAACGCAGCATCTGCGGAACAATTAATTGTTGGTGATTTCCCGGAATATTCGATGCATAATTCTTTAGATTGATAGAGGTAGAGAATGCAGTGATCTACAGCATCTTGGTGAACTTGGCTTGGATTAGTCATAAACTCGGCTAGATGACTAACCGCACGAGATATGTCGGGTCGTGTAACTCCTGACGCATAAATCAGTGATCCAACCTTTTGTTGATATCTCTTAACTTCTTCCAGCGAAGCCTGCCGTTCATTCTTTGGCATTTTATCTGTTACCATTGGCGTGTTTATGCGACGATTTTTCTGTGTGCACTGATACCCCTGGCAAAGTTCTTCAATGTATGACTGCTGACTCAGCCAAAGCTTCTTAGTAACCCTATCCCGTGATACTTTTACTCCCAAGAACCATTCAAGCTCGCCTAGAATTCTGAACTCAAACTTTTGCGTCAGCCTCTTCAACATCTTAAGTGCATCATTTCGACGATTGCTTGGAAAAATAAAGACTAGATCATCAACGAAAAAGAATATTATTATGCCATTAAAATCTGTAAAGACACATGGCTGACCTGGAATTTGATGTAATCCGATATCCATTAATGTTCCGGACAACAACTTAAGCCAAAGCTTTGGAGATTTGCGAAGCCCATAGAGTCCTCGAAGTAAACGAAGTATATGTCCGCTGCAACTAAAACCTGGTGGATTGTATAAATAAACTTCTTCGTCCAAAGGTGAATTACAGAAAGCATTCACTGCATCTGCTTGTATAGTTTCAAGGTCAAACAGCGCAACAAGAGCCATCAGTACCCGAAAAACTTGGAACGCAAGAGTTGATGCATAATTATCCTCTTCTGTTTTTGATTGAAGATCTCCGCGAACACAAATTCTCGCTTTAAACTTCAGTAAGTATCCCGACTCGTCAAATTTGTAAGTAAAGACCCATCTAAGTGGTATAGGGTTCATGGAGTTAGATTGCTTGACTTTTTCAATCGTGTTCTTTGCTATAAGAGTATCATATTCTACCAACATAGCATCGCGAAATTCTTGTGAGTGTGGATGATTTTTCAATTCACGCCAGTTGCTAGGAGGTGGAGGTAACTCAGATTGGTGATATTTTCGCACATCTTTGGCCTTACCAATCACAAAAACATTAAAGGTTGCAATCAGCGAACTGGGGTCTAGATTTGTGGCCCCCATTTTTTTTCGAATTCTTTTTCCTACGATAATATGACTTTTATCAATATCGCTGGGATTTACTTGAGGCATTGGCAAGTTACCATCCAATTTTTCATGACAAGTAAGTTTTTCATCTCGAGGAAGGTTTTTCACATCTTTTGAAAGGCTTCTTGAATTTTCTTTATTGTCCAAGTCATATTTTACTTGAATCTTTCTAGATTTTTCATCTTCGTTTGTGTAGCTGTCGGGCTCATTATTTCTTATAGGTGGTGAGTCCTCTTCATCGAAGATGATATCCGGAACTGACGGAATCATTTGAAAATCTACTAATGGAATCAATTCATCATCTAGACTTGGTTGTTGTTTATTATATTCAAAAAATAGCGTTTCATCAAATATGACGTCACGGGTTCCAATAACTACTTCTTCATCAGGTAGTAAAATTCTGTAAATATTTCGCGAATTATACCCTACTAAGAAACCTGTCTTTGCTCGTGGTCTCATTTTCTCGCCTTTGGGAATTGATTTATCTAGGGCGTAAGCCGTACATCCAAATGCCTTCAGGTGGCTGTATTCGTCTCGATCAAGAATTCCTAATGCCTGGCGAAGTTTTGATAACGGAGAAAGCCAATCTAGAGTTGCAGTCGGTGTTCGGTTTACAAGATATGCCGCAGTCATGACAAATTCAGGCCAATATTCATGTGGCAGATTTGCTCCATTTCCAAGACACCGTGCTTTTGTTTGTATCACCCCCCCAGAACGTTCTGATTGCCCGTTCTGCTCACTTGTTGATACTGCAGACCATTCAACTTGGATTCCTAATTCTGCAACCCATTCGTCGAATTTATTGCCCAGTCCACTTTCCTGGTCGCATCGAAAAATCTTTATGTTTTTATCGAATTGTCGCTTAACATAGGCAACAAAATTCCGAAAATGTCGTAGTAGATTTAAACCAGTCTTATTAGTGAGAAGATAGACATAATTCATCCTGGTAAGATCGTCCGTGAAGTGTAGCATGTACCTTGATCCATCGAAACCTATTGGAGAGTATTGGACCAAATCAAAATGGATCCTTTCAAATGGAAATTCTGCTCGATCAGTTGGTCTGCGTGAAATAACGCGAGTTGCTTTATTGAGAGCGCAGGTCTTGCACTCATTTGTTTTAGGACCTTTTCGATCGACGCTGGCATAATCGCTCTTTATATGATGTAGAGCTTCTTTTCCTGGATGTCCAAGACGTTGGTGCCATACATTTTCAGATCCTTCAGACTTTCGTGGTGCTCTCGAATTGAACATGACTGTTGAGTTATTCTCTTCTAGCCTCGATACAGGCAGTTCTGTGAAAACATCATGGTCATGACGATCTATAAGTTGACAGATAGTTTGACCATCGTAAGTCATAACATTAGTATCCGTGTCCCATTTGACTCCTTTTTTTTTCAAAACTTTCCAAGACACAACAGACGTCAAAAATTCGGGTGCAAAAGCAACGTTTGTTATTGTCATCTCAAAGATCTTTCCGTTGCCTAGATGGGCTGGAAATACCATATTTCCGTAACCTATGATCGGACAAGTTCCTGCTCCCGATTGAACAAAGGCGGGGCTTTTAGGCGGAGTTAAGGTGGAAATGGCGAGTGCTAAGTTGTTACAAACATGTCCGTCTGCTCCGCTGTCCAGTAAAATCTCATTTTGAAGCGGATGTGCCAGTCTAGTAGTTAAACTAGTGAACCCGACGGAAGTGGTAAATATTCCATGAGCGTTATGTTTATCTTGCGAACCTTGGTTGATAGTATCCCGGTTTTCATCTTTCACTGGCCACTTTGAACTAATATATTCTTTTAGCCAATTGGATGTCCATTCCGATTTCCTGACGAAAGTTCTAAATTTATGGCGGTCACAAGCCTCTTTAAATTTTTCCGCTACCTTATTGTCCGGTTTGAACTCCGCTGGTGCTTTTCCTTCAGCAAGGTAATAGCACTCTTTTCCAGTATGTCTCTTCCCGCAAAGACAAAGTCTTGCCTGTCCATTTTGGTATTGGGGTCGAATAACATCTGTTGGACTGTGGATATCACCTTTGGATGGCGGTGACGGCTGGTGTAGACCTTGTAAACTTGCAGGAAATGCTGTTGTATTGGATGATGATTCAAACTCGGTCAATGACCAAAATTGCCGAAATTCCAGTAACACTTCGAGAAATTTGAGTGTCGTCTTGTTTGGTACTCTTAAAATTTCCATTCTTTTATTTGTGACCCAGATGGGTAAGATGGAGTTTGATGATGATAAAAAATCTTGGATTAATTTATAATCACTAATATCAGCAATATTCAGTCTTTTGATCATTATGTCTAATCTTTCCCACTCCATCAGCCAGGAGTCGATGTTCTTACTCGATGGAGCGGCGCGTGCTTTCGTGTAATCATCGAATACTTGCATTCTTTGAATATCTTCTGATGGCTCAAGTCTGTTCTTGATTTGGATAAGAGCCTCTCGACATGTCATGAAACCAAATATTAACTTTCGGTGGTTTGGATGTAAAGACTCGATTATCTTTGCTCTGAGCTCACCAATTATCCTGCTTTCTTGTTTAAAACTCTGTATTTCGATTCGATACTGAGCATTGTCCTCTTTGTACATCGACTTTTCGTCATCATCCAAGTCTGCAAATTTAGTAGCAGTTGATTTGTAGTCCGAAAAAATAGGCTTCTTAGGCTCCTCATGAATCACTGTACCTGACGGATCGACCATCTTCCAAATACCGCTATCAGTGGCATGACCTTGGATTGTGTCAAACCATTCTATATAATTTTCTTTAGTGAGGGAACCTGCTTTAAAGAATGCCATAGTTGAATACTACAAGGTGATTTAATCTGAAAATTTATTCTTCTATACAGTTCGAGATGGGTAAAAAAATATATATAAATATCTTATTCTCGAGCTTCTTAATCGAAAAATAATGAGCTATAAGGCGTCAATCCGGGCTCATAACTATCAGGAATGTAAGGGACTGTCCTGTGCAGTTGTAAAAAATGACATAGATCTAGATGATGAGAGAAAAACAGTATATCCCTTTACTTTCTAGAAATCTAAGATACATATATTCCCGTCCAAGATTCCTTCAAGACTCTCCCGCCGTTTCAGCTAGCAGCCTATTCATGTTGAGACTGTAGCATATTAGGCTAGTCAGTACATTGGGCTAGTCATTGTATTAGGCTAATTAGTGTAACATCTAATCTCTGGACGAAACATATACAAATGTATCAAGCAAGTTGATGCAGTTTATATGTCGAGACATGTTTAGCATAACAGCGACGTCCTCGTATACACAACTGTCTCGGGATACCTGACAAAGAGCGCCAGGATATCTGCCAATTTTATTGCCCTATCATACCTCAGGTCACGGCAGTAAATTTGCAGTTGCGATTTAAACTTCAGCGATAAACTGAGTATCTAGAGGCCTTTGCGTGGCAAGACTAATTAACTCATTCTTATTTACACTATTCACGTGTAAGACTCTTGCGCGCACCTCTCACCCTCCCCCTGTGATAGAGCGTTTAGTAACTTCAGATGTGTATATGAGATGCTTTCTCGACCTCTGATCTCTATTTATTTATGAATATCAAGCTATCAAGATATCAATAGTTCAAACCACCTTGTTATAAATCATCCTAGATCCTCCAGCCAATAAATCCTCCGCGAGCTCTTGCATTTACGGCAAAGGGAGGGGAAGACCAAGTACAGATTTCTTGATATTAGTCGATTAAATTTTGTAAAGTTTTCATTACAGAATGCTTGGAAAATGTTGCAAATATATTACATTAATTATAAAACTTTGAGGAAAGGAAGTCCTACAGCTAAGTTCGGATCAGTATAGAGTTATGTGTTTGCTTTAAGAGAGTTTCTTGCGTGCTTTCTGCGATCAGAAGTCACCAATTTACACCAATGAGATTCTCTGTTGACCTTCTAGTTCTAGCTATAAATTATTTATTACCCATTGCGGGCATTTGTATCTTTTGTAGAATAGGAGAAGAGAAAAGTTCCACCAACATGACTGCACAAACATCTCATAACCCCCCCCTCCCCCGGTGAACCAGTAATGGGGATACTACCATTAAATGAAGGAAGCCTCCAATTAGAATGAAATGAAAAATTTGTATTTTATTAGCCTGTCCTGTATAGTTGGAAACTCAAATAGGACATAAATGTATTATTGTTACTAATATTTCATAGATCACTTTCTTTACACCTGTTAAAGTATCCCAACACTAGCTCCTCCTTTTGTTTTTTTTTTTTTTTTGCATCAGATTTTAATTGCGTATGCAGCTATCTAGCTATGACACAATATCAAAGAAAAGTACAGAATAGATGATTCAACGTAAAGGAAGAGCACTCATGCCTCAGATTTCATTTGCTAGTACCACTGCGAAGTTATGGTGGCTTTTTCTTCACCCCAAGTCAACCCTCATCCGTGAATACCCACCCGGGAAAACGTCTCAAAAACCCTGAGTTATCCAGACATGCCTTCGTCATCTTTCAACTATTCTCCGCGCGATATGTGATCTGAGGTGTCTCTTTCCCAAGTGGAGTAGGTGCCCAGGCTACTCAAACCATACCAGAGAACACCACCAGGAGGCGGACCACGACACCTTCCATCGTTGGCTTGTTTTTATAGTGTCAGCTGCACTCTCACAAGCGAAGTCTTGGCGCGCACAAAGCTCGATTCGTAAATCTGCTTGCCAAAATTCGGAATTTCACTCCCTTCAAGGTTATATCCTTCCTTTGCATCATCTTGTAAACTTGTCCTGATCCCTCTCACGTCCATCCCAAAGAACTGTCTCCCAGATTTGTGCGCCACGCTTTGCTTCCTCCGTCGGGTATAAATATCGGCGTGGGCGTGTATTTGGTGGTCAACTGAGACCAGAGAAGGTCTACGAGAGGTGTGATCATTGAAATAAGGATGTACTAGGTCGTACTTGTAGACTTGATAAGACTCAGGTAGGCGCCAAACTCGTTGGGAGCGGAAAAACGACGTGGTGGAGTAATTTTAAATTTTGCCTCGTGGGCCAACTTTGATTTTGCGAAATTTGACTGAACTTGGCTCTGGGAGAATATTTCACTCCCAGGTTTGTAGAGGGCACCGCGTACAGGTGTTCAGTCTTGCCCTCCACTAGCTCCTCCGTGCCGCCTCGAAATCTTGTAATTTATTTCGATCCTAAACTTAGCTAAGTAGTCCATTTCAAGCAAGTAGTATAATAAGAACATTTCCAAATACAATCAGTGAGTAGACTGATTAAGTCAACATAGGACCCCACTTCCAGTAAAGCAACGTGTTTGTTATTTTAACGTGCCAGGCACAAGCCCTGCGTCTAATTTGACTTGACAAGGGAAATTGATCCAGAAGAATTGAGTAATACCAAGGTGACCAATTCAATATGAGCCAGGAGATATCATTACACAATTCGTAGGTCCGGTGCCCTACGTGTCGCCAACACCCGCTGATCCCATCCATCAATTTATTTCTACCTCAACACCTTTACCTGCGCTAACCGTTCCGTACTGACTTGGGTCATTTTCTCTCACCTCTTTGTACCGAATTAAACAAATTGTTTCCTACATTTAAATTTCCGGTAGCACTATCCGAAGTCATAGCCTTAGCGCCCACAAGCACCCCGACGTTAAAACCCCTCGAAAAATGTGAGTCCTAGCATACCTAGTAATGACTTCTTTTCTCTTTGATATCTCATCTAAGCTGCATATTTTTCCTCGAGTTGTAGGGCTCAATTACAGCATCGGTCCCCCATAAGCCAAGATCCAGGCTTTAAATTTTGCGACTTATTTTCTCTTCACGAGTATACGTAGCACAGTAATTCTTTTGTAGGTGATGAGCGGTCATTGAAGAGTCAAGCTCCCTTCCGCAATTGCAGCAGCTACTATATCAGTCGTTGATGCGAAGTGATTTATGGTAAAATCAATCCAGAGGACTCGCGCGAGAACGCCAGGTCTGATTTTGATGAGAAGTCACCGATTTTAAATATGCTTGCAGTTGCTTTCGACATCGATTCAGATGCAATTTTTCTTTGCTACCCTAAAAATGCAGAGCATAAAGAACATTTTCATTGGCAACACTGGAAGATGAAGAATTCTTCTTTGTCTGCACAACGCTTTCGAAGGGTAGCCATGTCTTCACTCTTGATCCTGATGTTATGATTAGAAGAATCTCACGCCTTGTGGGAGTTCGGATTTTTCTCTACGGTTCAAGGCATGTAATTTGCCTTTATTTTGTCAGCTGGAGAGGTGAACATTGGCGGGATAACGGCTCTACGTATGTTCTCAAATGAATATCTGTGGGGTTATTGACACTGAATCGAAGCTGTGAAGGAGACGGTGGAGAATGTACCCCATTAAAGGCGTGGATGATACCGGGCTGTAGGTAGATTGGGCCTACTTGTCCTGGTAAGATTATAAATACAACAAAACGCATGATATGCAAGCAGGCCGTGAATTCAGTAGGGATACAATTAGCGATAGCTGGTCATATAGAGCGGGAGTGTCATCGGTTATTTTGTCAGTAGCCCCCTGCCCTTGCTAGCCAGTGGTAATGGCGGCTGATCATCGCAACAGCTGTACTCTCCTCCAATAGGATCATCTAACCCGAAAGACCACCACATACACCTCAATTATGGCCCCATTGAAATCATCCTCAGCAAAGATCACTCTACCTTACCCGCTCTATGCCTGCGACTTTGATCCCGCTAATTCTACCAAGCTAGTCGTTGGCGGTGGCGGCGGTGCCAGTAGAACTGGGATAGGGAATAAGATTGTAAGTATGATTTGCCTACACACTTGATTTTACTAATTCGCTAGATAGACCGTACTAGACGCATCAAATCCGGAGAAGCTTGTAGAAGTTGCGGATATCGAACTGAGCAAAGAGGAGGATAACCCTACGAGCTTGGCGACTGGACTAAATCATTTAGTTTACGCTGGCGTTAACGCCAGCCCCAAAGAAATTAAAAACGGCGAAAACTCGCATTTTCGGATTTATGACATCAGCCTCGAGCACGAGAAAAATGACCGACCAAATATCCGCGAAGAGACAAAACTCAGACTGTTTTCCAGAGTCGAAAAAGATTCCTATCAGCGTATTACTCGATTAGCGAAGCCACTCGTATCAAAATCACAACTAGGAGCTATAACGACTGGTCTGGCTAAGCGCTCAGAGATTGCGTTATTTGAAACGCAACCCCACGGTGCACCGAAAAAACGAGGCTCTTTGCCGTGTAAAGCTGAGGCAGTAGATGTCGATATTATACAAGTTGAGGAGGAGAGTCATCTACTCGCCTATTGCGAAGATCATGATATCTTTGTGACTGAAATTACGCCTAAGACTGATATTTCAGGATCAGAATGTATACCAATCACGCCTCTTTCAAATGGCGGAAAGCCCAAGACTGCTACCTTAAGAGCACTAAGGTGGCTTACAAAGGATCATCTTATAACACTCTCCAATCTTTACAGAAACACTGGAGTAGTGCTAGAGATTGTCAAGGTTACACCCAGCAAATTTAGACCAGCTCGAACAGTGCAATCTATCCGCCTCCCAAAATACTTCTCTAAAGCCACAGGTCTCTGCATCGTTGATCTCAATAATGCGACAAACTGTTTGGACACCCAGAATGAAACTCAATTTGTTATAGCGGTTGCTGGTCACAACCGTTCAATCTCTCTCTTTACGATCGATTTCAAATTAGAGGCCGAAGTCTTCAAACCATCAGATATTAAACCACTCTTTACCTTTGTAGATGTTCATCCTCTACAGATAACTGGTATTGCCTTCTCTAATGTTGCTCCATGTCCCGATACGGTGACAGTAGGCTCGACATCTCAGGTACTACGACTATGTAGCGTAGGTATCAGTAATACCGTGGTAGTACATACTTTGCCAATTATTAGCGCTCCTTGTGAAGACAGCCATAACAGAGGTTTAAACCCTCGTTATTATATCGTAAAGCCTCGCGGTACTGGGGTATTGAGACGTGCCGCGCTTTCAATAAGTGTCATCCTCGCTGTCATTATTGCAATAATAATTCAGGCCTTACTTGAGATAAGGGGTGAGGTTCCGTTATACCTCGGGGCCAGAGAACATGTTCCCGTGCAATGGCAGGAAGCTATTATACGAAACATACCTCAGGTTTCAATGACAATGTTACGGCCAACATTTACAATTACTCGGACAGTTATTCCAATCAGCGCTGAAACTAGTATTAACGTAGACTCAACAAGTAGTGTTCTCCTGGAAAAACTAATGAAGAAATTTGTTGCTGGTGAAAATCACGGGCTAGATGGTATTGTAGTACTAAGTGGTGAGGGTGAGCAAATAAAAGCGATATTGCATAGGCAAGATAGTGGAGCGGAACAGACGAAGGATAGTGAGGAGATACCGACAGGAAGCACATGGGAAGACTTGAATGAAGCACAAAAACTCGTCTGGATACAACGGCTCAAGGAATTCGGAGAGTGGCCTGAAGATTTTCCGGCGATCGTTTTCAAGGGCGTCTTATTTGGTGAAGTTATGGCAGCTGGTGCTGAAGATGATTCTTAACAAATGACCTGGCCTCGGAGTTTTGAAAGAGAATAGCGCTGTACGGGCTGGAATTTTCCTAATATCGCCTCTGACCAGTTCTACTGGGTGTACATGTATCATTTGTGTAGGTCCGCAGGCTTAGAGGATCGATAGCAATAGCCTTAATTTGTTTATAAATCTTTAATCACGCCTTGCGTAGCGGAGTATTTTATACGTGAGCAGCCTAAGAGGCTACACTACGTTTAAATTTTAATGACCCTGATGCTGTCTTTCAGTATGGTTTCTGCCGTTTTGAAAAGAATCGGTGGGACTCTGGAGGCCAGAATTTAAGACTGAACAGCGTTTTCTTTTGCAGTGGACATGTCCCAGAGTAACGAGCAAAGAGAAGAATAAATTCTATGAATGCTATACTGTGTCGTCTATCACATCCATTTTGATGTACAAATGTCACTGCTCTCTCGGATATGAAGTCGTGGAAGGTACAATGCTCTCCAAGGGGAAAAGTTCCTTTCCAAAATTCGAAACCTCAACCTTTTCGAGATTATATACATACTGAGCACCGCCTTAGCTATCCCTGACACCCTGATCACAAAATTTACGTGGACTGACTTAGGCGCCATGATTTATGTCCTCCTGCGAGCGCCCAAGTTGTCGTGTGCGGGTATTTTAAGGCGAGCTAAGATTAGAGACCGAGTCGATGAGAGGTGTGTTTGTTGAAATAAAGATATATGGGGTTGTGCTTGTTGGAATCGAACTCGCTGCGAGAGAAAGATTGGTAGGGTGGATGGTGTTGAAGTGTTGACTCGCGAGCCAACTTCTTTGGTATAGCTATATTTGAATTAGATCGGGTCGGGGAGGATATCTCACTCCCAGGCTGGCAGAGGATAGCGCTGAAAGGCATTTGGTCTGCGGTCTCTGGTACAATGCTATTGTCATGACCTCTCACACAAAAAAAACATAAATTATTCTTTGAAGTTGTCTGCATCCACTGACTGCTTGCTCTAGTCGTCTCCAGATCAGGAGTTAATTTCTGGAGTTGATTGTCCTTTCCGCCAATGGGCCAAGGATACCCAACTAGTAGCACATCTTCTACTATGCCTCATTTGCGGCTCTCATCCAAAGGAGCCTCTCCTCACAAGTCTTCGTTCAGTCATATGCTTAGGGAAGCCCATTCAAATCTTACTGCTTTCCCCTCCCATCAAGTAGAATGGAGACCATTAGCCCGTATGTACTAGTTATGAAAACTTTCTACCCCAACTAGGCGTAAGACTTTTCCAACACTGGCATCAGGACAAGATCAGAAGACCTGGCTACCCATCTGAATCGTTCGGAGAGGCTGGTTAGCTGTACACCGCATACTTGCTTACATCTACGAGAAGAAATCTCCGACTTCTTAGGTCGCATTGAAATACTAGAAAAATCATAGCAAGTAATTTATGCTGCAAAGTAGCCCAACTCAATCTTTTTGTGCTGTCTTGAACAGTAGAGGGTGCCGTAGACTCAATAGCAAAAGAAATCCTTCTGCCTAATCCAGGAGTCAATTTCGACTCTGTAAATCTACGTTTGGAGATGAAGTTTTTGAGGGAGACGACTGATAGATATCGAGTTTTCACCCCCCCCCCCCCCCTGATTACAGCCTCTGACTGAACTTTACTCTTGCTCGATACTTGGACAGTCCAGTCTGATGGCTGAATATCGCGCTGGGACGGAGCTAATATTGGCCGCAAGGTCAATGGCATGTGATCTCTAGGTATGACTGAGGTCGGCACGTAAGTCTGCAGGACCCAAAGGCGATTACCTTCTGCAAACAAAGATGAGTTCTACTGCTACATTGTGTTCATATCAAGAATTGTAGTCATGAAAAAAACATCTGCACATGGTGCAGAACTCAAGCAAACGTTCAGAAGGCCTGATACGCCTACATGAGGGCGGCGGTGTTCATGGTGTTGTACACACGATATTTTGATAGCGATAATATCGATCGAGAGAGATGTGGTACAAGCGGCGTGGTAACAATACGTGAAAAATGAGAATTTTATATTGTAATTTATTGAGTGGGACTTTGCGGTGTAATCAATTGACAATTAATCAACATCACACACTTATAGAGATCTTCGTAACAAGCCTTCTTCTTGTTCGTTGCATCAGTTGTTATAGAGATAAAGGACATACAATTTTCACTCATTTTTTACTTCGCGACTTGTATCTGGTGGATTTTCACCAATGTTGACGTAACTAGCGCTTTCCATGGCGAGACGTCGGCACTCCGTACTGCTAGAGGCACTGGCACGAATGAAGTCCTTTATTCAACTGAGTCAGTCCTTGATGTGAAAATTTCTCCAACAGAACTCACAGCCTCTAGGGAAACAGAAATGCCATGGCCATTATAAGATGCCGCACCCGCTGGTCATGTGGTTGGGTGCCACGAGAATGAATGCAATCGTCTCACGTGTATTCCGCTTAGCGCCCAAACGATGCCAGCTCTAATTTGCGAGCCTCGTATGACGGTGCACCGGTAGGCCACCCCACCATAGCAGTATCTCTGGTGACGGCGGCACGCGCATACCGCTCTCCTACGTCGAAGATCACGCTCCTGTGCACCGGCCCCCGTATCTGGGGATTATCCGGTGGGTGTCAACAGCGCTACGGTGTTGGGTGCACAGTTTGTGTCCGATACCATATTTAGCTGCACGAAGTAAGTCAGAAAAATACCATTCAAGAGTCTCAGCCTTGTCGCGTAATGGCATGGCATTTGCCGGCCCTTACTACGCTATAGACGATGTAGAAGTGGGCCATCATCTCTGCCTACCCAGAAAGGGTGCCCATACCACAACTTGTTTGCTCCCTCCGTTGCTTTCTGACTAGCTCCAAGCGCCATACCCTAGTGAACAATTATTGGGAGACCCAGATTAGGATGTGAGAGATATGACGTTTTTAACAGTTTGTCCTTTACAGTTCAAAATTCAAAAAGAAAATAAATGAATTAATAATAACTCAAAGCCTCACGATTTCTACAGACATCAACTCGCCAGTTGTAAGCCTTGCACGCAGTGGGCATGATGAGATATCTGGCAATTTTTATAGAAAATATTGAATCATGTAGCATGTGTAGATACCAAGTTTTGATACATGATTAACACTATGAGTGCGCTTTGTGTGGATCCTAAACGTAGCAGGCTACGTTATGTAATATAGACTACTAAATGCGGTTAGCCTATAATTAGTAAGCTACGCACAAAGTGTAGATTTCGGAGTTGGGAGTTAGGAGATGATACAGACAAATTTATTAGAACTCAAGCTTAACTATTGCATTCTGCGGAACTAGCTGTAGTAGAGCCACGAGTTATTTTTGTCACCATCCTGTTTCAATTGTGATCGATCGAAACCCACATTTATATGACCCCTGAGACTTCGGAGACACTTCCCAAGGAAGTTGCATATATAGATATTAATTGGTATATTCTTCCCATAGATCTCACCTTCCCATACCGCTGAGGATCCAAGATTGAAAGACCTCTAGATTAGTACAAGGCTCTGATAAATTGTAACACTCATGTAATGTTGTTCACGTTGGAGTCTGGGCGCAAGATAAGGAATACTGTAGTTGAATAGACGATATCCTGTATTAATAGAAAATTAAGTTACATCTAGTCTTAAGCTCTACTATACACATTGGTAGTTTGGAGCCACGAGACACCCGTAACCTGCGCCATCATAAAGCTAAGCTTATCTCTCTTTTCACACATACTAATCCATCAGGAACCTCACCGCTACCCACCTTACCTGGGATCATCATCCCAACCTCAGCCGTGAGTATCTGACTCGGGTAAAGACGAGAAAAGAATTTGTCTGTACTAGTATTCTTAATCAGAAATGTGCCGGTTCAATAATGGGGTAAGAGGAGGTGATTTCCGGGCTAGTCAGACCCTACTTAGAATACCAGTTCAGACTTACCGCTGAGGCATCCTACCGAAACGCTGTTCCCAGAAAAATAGCCAGTTGATCACTAGCAAATCCCGTCGAAACTCGAGTCATAGCCGCTGCTAGACTCGATCACGCTCTGCCAAGAATTTCCTGATATGTCAGCACGACCTTCGGGAAGGAGCTGAAAGGAGGCTAGAAAGGCAGAGTGTAAATTCCCCGAGGTGCGCATAAGTCTGCAGCGTCCAGCTGGCCGGCCTCCTCGAGCGCTTCAGAAGGATTACTATGTCTTCGGATTTAGTCCTAATGTCGGTATTAGAAGAGCCCCGCACCCAGTGGTTTTTACGATTTTCCCCGACTGCCATACACCCGCAAAAGGCCATTCTTTTTGGCTCGAGGGAAGATGAAGGGAAAAGGCTTCTTCTAAATGTATGATCGAAGGGGGACTTTTTGGGGGCGGTACTGTTTGGGGGGAGCTGTATGGGAGGCATAGGAGAGGATATACTACTGGCATAGGTATCCTTGGCCTGTAGGCAGAGAGGACCTGCATGTCCTACATAGTCATAGACTTAGACAGGACAATAAAATGAATTAATAAAAAATAATAGACTCGATCACGCCAAGAAATTCGCAGGAGCTATCTCATTCAAGACATCTACCGGCCTCCAATCATTCCATCTCAAACTTAGTGAGACTCTGGATTTTGTGCCGATATCAAAAAATATTTAATTATGGCGAGGGCTAGTCGCATGGAAATTCGCATATCGCCAGGGGCACCTCGGTAATGGCATGAAAAATAACTTCATTCAAGAGAGGAACTTGGGGAATTTGGGTAGTGTGGATGGATTGGCCAAGTCTTGCGAGGTTCATTAAGCAAAGGCCTACGAAGGGATAAAAATATAATCTCATATGCACTGAAATTTTAGGAACAGTTGGGTCAAAGAAAAAAATCAATTGTACAACATCTTAATCCATCAAGCATATATTCATTATCATCATCAAGTTCAAGAAGTGCCATCAATAACTCTTACATAGTTCGAGGGAAAAAGACCTTGCCGACCCATGTAACTGCCATAAAACCAATCGCCATTTACATCCTTACACTCCCTGATCTCAGCACCACGAGGGAAGAGAAGTTCGTCATCTACGCCTTTAACCGGATACCAGCCCCATTTAGCGACCACGCGCATACCAGTGCCACCATTAGGTGGAAAAGATATATCTTGTGTCTGAGCCGGCACTGAGACCGGTGGGGTTTTAGAAACATCTGTTGTTGTTATCTTTTTATGGGCATCGTCGCCGCTAACATGAACTCCATCGCCCCAGCTCCATAGCTGAAGTTCTTGATCTTTAAGCTCGATAGAATTGTACGACTTTTGTCGCAAACATCTTCCACCAACCATATCTTCGACAAGAGTGCGCGCTTGTCCACCAAATTTATCTTCAAATCCAACTACAACCATGCGATGTCCCTGTAAACAGCGCCTCCAGCCACTGGGACCATTCTCAATACTGATACGGCGTGTCCAAATAAGCTTGGGATAACAGTTTGTGCATATATCATAGTCACCCGGAGTTGAGTCAGAAAATGTACTTGAACAAGAAAAACAATGATAGCGAGTCTGAGAGGGCTGGATCGGATAGCGACAGATATCACATTTGGTGGAAAAAGAAAGAGGTTTAAAGGGACCGAGATCCGTGACACCAGGTCCGCTGAGGATGAGAGCTGAGGGGGGTTTTTGATTGTTATTTGTGGATAGTCTCTGTCGAGATCTGGGCTCATAGCTCATAGGGACGATTGGGTGAGTACAACATTTTCCTTGATTAACACAAGAATTACAAAACCCCCAGTCGCCATCATTACAAGTATAGCATCGCCAGTAACAGTTATTCGTCCAGGCGAAGCAGCTTGTGCAGAATGTGCCACTTTGTAATCTACTTTGGGGATCTTCGGTTGTTAATGTTGATCTAGTATCGGTTGTTCCAGAAGTAGATAGCTTTGGCGGAAGGTAGCGACATGGGGTCATAATATGTGGTTTTTCAATCCTTGCATCGCCAGACTGCTGCAGGTACTTCCACCTTTTCCACGCCGCTGAACCAACTCCTAACCAATATAAACACCCATGGCCCAGTCGATAGCAGGATAGGCAGACATTGTAGTAGCCACCCAGGCATATACCGCAGTTATAATGCCATTCGTACTCAATTCGTGGCTTTGAACATCTTGCACAGTTTATGAGTGGTTCTTTGAATAGGGGCGATCGATTGCGCGAGTTAGAAGAAGAAGATGAAGGTCTAGAGTGCACATAGGATTGAGTATTAAGATTATCTGGCAGTGTCTTTCGGAAAGAGAGGGGTGCCGGTACAAGATTCATTTCCTCTGAAGTACCGTTTACCGAAGATTTTGATGGAGGTAGTGAGCTAGAAATAGGCGGCTCTTGGCGCCTTTGCTCTTTGCAATTAGAGAACCCGTCCTTCTGAAGCGCATCAGTACTTTGTGAACCCGAGTTACATCTACGGCGCATCGGTCTTGGGCGTAGGTCTGTAACGGCAAAAGATGTAGGCCCAGGAGTAGTTAAATCAATACTGCTTTGCGATGATTTCGACGTAGCTGGCCAAGGATTTTGAGAGAGGGTAACATTTGATCGAGCCCGTAAGTCATACGCTGACTTGGTTATTGGTCTTGATGAGCGCATACTAGTAGGGCTGAGTTCCGAATTCTTTTTATTACTGCGCCCGGCGTGGCAATGCTTTTGACTATACTCATCACTGGAGTGAACCTCTAAATGTGCTGCCTGTGCGACACTTATAGACGGAGGTGGTCTACTTTGCCTCGCATGAGAACCTACGTTTGTATTATTCGAGGTTTTAGAGCGGTTATATTGTGTTTTTGTAGCTGATTGAAATTGTTCATGACCCGATTTATCGGGCGGCTCGGGTAGGGAAATATTTCTATCCCTACTACTGGCAGTAAAGTGGCTTGTCGTTGGTTCTTTCCTAGCTCGTTCATTCTGCCGCCTCCGAAAAGCCTCGGCGATTCTTTCGCTAATTAAATCTTCCTGGCGTACGTCAATATTTTCCAAGTCAATTCCATCTAGAAGGCCTTCCTCTCTAATCTGACGTAATATTTCCTCTTCTATTTTTTTAGAATCGACATCAGACGAGCTTAATAGCGAGCTGTGTGACTGATGATTATGTTGTTGATTAATTGTGCGGTTTGAGTCTTCGTGTCTATAGGATCGCTCTTCAGTACTTCGCCTACTTTGATGAGAAGTCGTGTTGGAGTGTGAAGAGCTATGTCGACTGTGTCGTTCTGGATTTCGTTCTCTTGAGCCAGGTTCATCCTGATTTCTTCGTGAGTTAGTCTCTAGCAATCTTTGATTTTGATATCTCTCATGATCTCTCCTGGTTTGTGGAGCTTGCATGCCAACCTCTCGTAAACTTAGCTGGCGGACTTCGTCAACCATTCTCCTATCAGCTTCTTCGATTTGTCTCTCTCGCAATGTTTTTCGCTTTCTTTCTGTCTCTTTGGGTAGGACATGATCGCCGATTGAATAGTATTTTTGAAGTTCTACCAGCTCTTCGGGCGACCTACATTTTCCAGGATTTGCCGCCAAAAACATTTCCAGCAGAGTCGTAACGGATGAGTTGTGTTTGGTATCTCGTACTGGCGCACGACATGATGGGCAGGTATACGGCGTCGAATCTGGTAAGATGGTGCTGGAAGTGGCGCGCCACGAGCTCAATTGCCAGGCAAACCATTCCTTCAAACAGGAGCCACAAAAAGTATGCAGACAATCGAGGAGAGTTCGTGGAGCGTAAAGTACCTCGGTACAAATCTAAAGGCTCAAGTTAGCAGTGATGGTACGATGACATGTAGATCTGCAGTTGTTAGGGCAAATGTGGGGGGTAGAGTTGTGAAATTTTTAATCGAGAAGAGACTCACCGAGCAAGTCAACTCTCTCTCGAGATCGAGACCACGAATCTTACCCTCCATGTCTCTCAACTAATTTGAGGAAAGATGATGGCCTAGCAGTGGAGAAAAGAGTGTTGAATGTATGCGTGCTGCCTTGCGTACGACAGAATCAACCAGTTCGCCGACGGGCAAGGAAGACTAGAAGATTATGGTACATTAAAACGCTTAAAATATGTGCTAATTTTGTAGATCATGCGGGCTGACGAAGAGGACTTATGACCGTACTGATATCACGATGTCAGTGTCAGAAGAGTCCAGAGCATTCCAATGATCATGGAAGGCTATACTCATTATTAGTTTGAGATAATGGGAATATAGATATGAGAAATCTTGCTGCAGACGGGCCCTACCTGACTACTCAGCTCTAACGGCTGGCTATTTACACTAAATCATCTATTTTTGGAGGAGGCGGACAGGCGGTACAAGCTTCGTGTGGAGATGGGGGGCTGCCCTCAGACATGTCTCTGCCTCTCATGTTCAGGTGCACGTTTGGACCGACCTGCTGCTATATTTTGACGGCAGGTCCGATGTCTGCTGGGGAGGGCCACATGCAGCAGCGTTGACTAGAGACGTTGGATGTACAGATCATGGTGGGGAAAAGACTAGGGCGGCGACGGCGAATTGGAATTGTTTTTTCAATATCTGATTGAATTTTGTTTCTGAACTCGCCTGAGTAGGTATCATTTCTGATTTCCTCATTAATGAGATCGCGTCTAGCTTCTCGGCGTGATGTTTGGTGGTATCACCAATCACTCCGCGATAGCCGTTTTCCATGCGAAATCGCCAAGGAAATCATTCATAAGAAGTTCTGGGCATGCCTCATACCCATGTCCGTCAGTATATCGCCATTAAGCCCAATGCCCTAAGCAGTCCGGACCAAGGGGTCTTGCTAGCTTTCCAGGGCACGGTTGCCCTGTGCAGGCTCTATCATTCATCCGAGTGGCCAGAAAAATAGCTGCATCTGGGCAATAACTCATTGACCATGGTAGTGCAAGGTTCGGATGGATCAGAGAGGCAGGATAAGCATAGAAGAGAGGGAATATTAATACTGCTAGAAACGCTGAAGTTCGCTTGTATCTAATTTAGAACGGGTACAAGGGAGCTTTCTTCAAGCAAATGGATTGTTTAGCAGAGGCCCCTACTTCACTGGCGCTCGAGCAATATATGTGTTTCAGTAGTCCATTTCTCATCCCGCCTCCGTTTGCTCCATTGGCTCGCGCCAGACGAGCAGGTAGGGTGATCGACTGTTTGATTGAAGTTCTTGTGGGCCACTCGGCGTTACCGAAAATCCTCGTCAAGTATCTCATTACTGTCCAATCATGCACTACCAAGCGCGGCTGCTTATGTTACCCTTGAGTGATTAGTAAGCATCGTTGGAAGCGCCCAACCGGGCCTCGTCCGGCCAGGCATCGTGGATTACCAAGCTGTTGATCGACATTACGATTTCTGAACAAGATGGCAGCTTTCATGACGAGCTAAAGATGGAATCGAATTTCTGGGCTGTTTCCACGGTACCGTGTGAGAGGAAAGTCCCTCCTTTTTGAGGAATGCCATACTTTATTTTAAAAGGTTAATTTAAACCCTGAGCTCTCCTCCGCTAAAGCTTCGACTATCGCCCGTTTCAAAGTCGTCCCAGGCTTCCAGTTATAGCCTCCGTCAACTCCAATGGCATTCCTATTGGCGAACACCTCAATGAAAGTAATAGCACTTGAAGAATCACAGATAAAGACTACTTGTACTCTACCTTTGTAATGAAAGTTGCAAACCACTAATTTTCAGAGAAGGTAGACATTTAGAGATCACAGGAACGAAGGATTTTTAGTATCGTCCCATTAGATAATTAATGTCAAGGTCGGCTATATCGAGGCTGAACCCCTTGACCAATACGAGGTAATGCATGCAGCCAGACATGATTTTATTCAAAACCAGCACAGGTTTAACATTGGTGGCAACTATGTGTATTGAAACGAACCTGATCATATTGATAGTCCTAATTTTACTACAACAGCTTGCATCTACCGTGCAGGGTCTAAGATACAGTTTATGCATAAGTAGATTCACAACGCCCATCATCTAGCCCTGTGCCATGTGGCGAGATTCACTTTCATCTGCTCGATGTGATCCGACTTCAAGCATCGTCTCCCCCAAACATACCTCTTCCCTGTCAGCCGATTTAGGATCCGAGTGACTCTTGAGAATTTCTTTGACATAAATCTAACCCCCTAGTTGAAGCTTTATCGGAATCGGGAGCGGCGAATATGACTGCAGGATACTGACATTCGAGCGCATGGGATTCAAATGTCATCATTTGATATATTCGGACATAATATTTTCCGCAACGCCCCTGCGCAGTTCCGCGAGATCTGGGTGATCGTCAAGGCCAACGCAGCAGCAATTGCTGAGCCACAACCAATTAAAACGTTCTAAGAGCAGTGTGTGTAGTTCAAGCTTTTTGAAATCCACTCACTTACGATTCCACGCACCGGATCGCTAATTGTGTTCCTTAAACCTGCTTCGTATTTTACCCTGTCCAGTTCGGTCTCTTGAATTGACGGCTTGGTATCATTGATTTCTAGGATGGAGCTTGATAATCTTATCCCTTCATCAAGCACAGCTTACTCTACAGGGATCAAATACTATAAGTGTGAGCTACCCCGGCGTTGCATGATCGAGCTGACCAAGAGCTGAGGAAGCTTATATAATCACCGACATCAGGTTTTGTATTTCAGTGCACGTGATTTTGGTCCCCTATGATACTTATGACACAGTAAGCTGGAGAAGATCATCTGCTAGCTGTGAGTGAGAATTTATTGTCCTAAAAAGTTTATAACTATGTAAGGATATTTAGGTCCTTTCTGCCTACAGGCTGGAAGTATCTATGCCTCGGGTAGTGTACTCCCTCCTTTGCCTCCCTCACGACTTCTTTCCAGCAGTAATTGAAACGGCTAGTGAGCCGATAATTGTCCTGTATCACGTGATGTTAATCACGTGACTCAACAATTCTGTGAAAGGCGAAACTTCACTCTAGTTTATTCTGAACATGACTAGAGGATTCTAGCAACTGGCATCGAGACTGTGAACTGGTATCAGGGAAACATAACAGAGGCTAGTATCAGACAGGAAGGAATATTCTAGATAGCCTAATAAGTGTATAAATAGTTGAGTTAGGGCACACATATTGTGGTATAGAAAATAATAAATAACCTTCGTATATTTGATCGCCCCAGCATCTATACCTCGAACTGTGACATTAATATCCCCACAGGTCTTCATTAGAGTACAAACCAAGAGGAGCCGTTATCCCGTCATTATCTCCCCTCTCCAGCCAACGAAACGATTGCCATTTGTGGGTGTGTAGCTGCAGGGAAAAGTCTCAAAAACCACTGGGTGCGGAGTTCTCCTATGACGAAGAGGCTGGCCAGCCGGGCGCAGCAGACCTGTGTATACCTAAGAGTGTCTCTCAACCTTTCTAGCCTCCTCCTTACTCCTTCCCTGATTCATGCTGCAGGACAAATCGAAGGTCAGGAAAAGATGTCAGAAAATTCTTGGTCGAGAGTAACTGCCGTGAAGGAGCCTAACCTAGCATCCAAAAGTCGTTACGGACGTGGGGTTGCCGAGTAACTCATGTATTTCAGATGCCCTCCTGGCTAGTAGATTCGGAGGTATAGATTAGTAGGGACGATATTGTGGACTAGTTGAAATATGCTTTTCTTAAGGACGGAAGGATCTTTTACTATGCTTTCGTGGGCTTTTTGTTCGCCCGCCGGTGGGTAGCACATGTTATGATATAACGAGGGCTTCTCTGACTACCGTTGTAGCGTTTGATACCGCATTATCTTTCCCCATTTCCAGCATCATTATGATCATCTTGGTCGTCTTATGTGTTATCGGAAGCGTATCTTTGACGGAGGGGGAGATAACTCTGCTCAAAGTTGAAAAGGTGGTATTTCTCAATCTCGGCTCTGCAGACTCAACAATGAGAGCTAGAGGTTCGTAGGGGACAGCACTGACAGGTGTTGAGAATAGTCCCCCACCTACTCGCCGTAGAGAAGGGAACTCCCTTTACCACTTTTCCTATTGCCACTTCTGGCGCTACGAGGCTTATCTCCACGTTGACACAGAATTTCTATTTTGTTGAGTGTATAATTAGGCACTGCATGGATGATTTGGATTAATTATTTATGATCTTCCCTAAAACCTGTGAAATTTGACGCCTATTTGAACCTGATTATTCCTAGCTCATCTCGATGACACTAAAATTATCTAGCCTCTAACACGCTCCATACCCGTCGATAATAGCCCAGGGAGTCTGACGTTTGACTACATCCAAGCCAAAAAGCCATCTGGAGTCTGTATTTCCCGACACTATCCCTGACCATATCTATTCTGGACGTGTATCAACTTAAAGTTGGGTGGAAACTCGATTTTCTCCAAGTTTTCAAGTTCTGTTATTTGCGAAACTGTGAAAATTTCACATCCAGCACATCTTAGACCATTGCTTCAGCGGAGGGAATTCATGGGCTTGATAGCTGGTTGCTTGTCACAAATTTCATCGAAAGAGCTCAACCACAAGTCTGATTGGAACGGAATCATGCTATAAATTATTCATTTTTTTTCTTCTTCTTTTAACGCCATCTGTATATCATGGGTTCTACGAGAGGTCGATTTAACTTTCACAGGATACTGGAATGACACTTGATGAAGTGATTCAATAGGCTTATATAATTTTTTGTTGTTATCCAAAATGGTGATACCATTGAAGTTTTGCACACGAGGATGCCTCAATGACTTGCTCCTGTAGCAAAGAAAAAGGTCCAGATCACTTCTTCTACTGCATTATAGGAAGAAGCAGTGCCCGTCTTCGCTTTAGACCTCGGCATCAAATGTGCCCTCGCCTTCGGAAAATAGGTCGAGCTGACAAGATTCTACGACTAAATCTTACGGGCGCATTAGATATTTCCCGGTAAAAATTTTCGATTTGATGTGGAATTAATGTTAGATGGAAGGATTTATTATTATCTTCTTTTGTTTACCGACTTTTTGGAAATTATCTTAACCATCTCGCAGTCTGCAGGAGTAATTCCAAACTACATGTAAAACAGAAGTAAAGTTCCTGGTACAGGGAAATTTGCTACATTTAAATTGGAACTCAGAGTGGCGG
This sequence comes from Blumeria graminis f. sp. triticale, assembly GCA_905067625.1. NCBI lineage: Eukaryota > Fungi > Ascomycota > Leotiomycetes > Helotiales > Erysiphaceae > Blumeria > Blumeria graminis. The sequence continues at coordinate 1,440,102 of LR898468.1, forward strand.
ACAGCTGTTTGTTTGTTCATTAACGTGCTAGGTAAAGTGACTCTCATTGTACTCCTACTGGAGCTTGAGCACGACTGGGGTCGGGCCGGATCAGGTAGACTACTGAAAAGTACAAATGCCTCGTCCCTCCTAAATGACCGGAACCATGCCGATCTCCATCCATGTGTTGAATCATAACGAGTTCAGCAGCCCAGATTGGAAACAAACAAAAACTTTCACGCGAAATCCCACATTACAAAAGAAAAACAAAAACTATCTCCCTTCTATCTCTCTGCCTCAACCACCACGCGCCTGAGCCCCGATTTAAACCTTTTATTTCTAACCAAACCACCTGGGCTGTTGGTTTGTCACTGCTAGGTCGCAGGTATCCCCACCGTCCCCCGACTAGCAAGTGAATATATTGCACTCGCCTGGACATATTCCCTAAACTGCTGCCATCCGCTTGATCCGAGCAGTACTTCCAGCGCTGGTGCCCTTCGCCTTCCACTTTTAACTCGCCATGTCGCCAGTGTTTTTCTACACTAGACAAGGTGACCTATCGACCTTTCTCTCCCGCACTCGCAGTTAAGTTCGGCTGTGGCGTGGTTAAAGCGGCGGTGATATGCCGCAAAGTCCCCGTGTCCGGTTCGGGCGGCGATCAATCGAACATAGACCGCTCTCGGTTGCACCAGCTCTGGTGGTTTCTTGCGCCGCATCTCAAGTTCGAGGTCGGCGTAATGTTTGGGGCGATTCGAGTGCCCCCAGTCCGTCAACATTTGCCTGACCAGTTCGCGAGCTTTCCGCCCAGATGAAGCGAGGGTCATCACAACATGAGTCGTCCTGGCGTTGTCCAACGAGTTAAGCTCTCTTCGAGCGAGCTCATCAGCCATTTCATTTCCTACCAGACCTGCATGGCCCGGGATCCATCCTACTTTAATAGGTGCAGCTGCTCTAGCGGCCATTACGCAGAGCATTTGGATCCTCCAGGATAATGACACTGTTGTTCCCGTTAGTAAGGCCTGGACTGCCGCGGAATTGTCAAGCAGGATATAGATGGCGCTACGACCAAGATCTCACTTTCTGGTCGTGGTTGCTTCAAGCGCAACCAGAGTTCCATGAACCTCCGCGTCACAGACCTCCGCATTTATGATCTTGCCTGAGCCGCTCTGTTCAATTACTGTGCTAGTACCACTGATAAAAGTCACAAAGGCCCATGATACCCTGTCAGTGGACGCCCCAGGACCATCACTATAAACGCAGAGACAGTCGGGTGGGAAGGTCGGTAGCCACTCTCATATAAACTTGGCCGCTTCTTTCTTGCTTGTCCAACAGGGTTTTGGCGGAGGGGGTAACGGGGGTCGGAGATGTGGGGGTAGTTCCGCCTCTGGCAAAAGTCTAAACATCCTCTGGATCCTTGAATCGTGCACTCTATCGAGACCAAGTCTGCTTTTGTTGCATATCTTTAGTCTGAGTCGGTGGCGAGCGCTATCGGTGCTTTCTGTGGCTCAGAGTCGAAGCGGATGGTAATCATCCAGTCTTCGGATTCGTGCGGTAGTCTTGAGCCTGCGTTCCTCGAGCAGAATGTATGCTGGTGGAATTCTGGTCTCCCTTCTCAGGGCTGTGATGGGCATGGTACGCTAGGTCGGTAGAGCAGCGCGGATTCCAAGTACAGAAGCTTGATCAATGGCTTTGCACTGCCTCTTATAGGAATTTTGCGCAACACCCCGATACGTTTCTCTGGTTGGCCCAGGGGACTAGAATTCAGCTGCATGCATCGCGATTGGTAGAACTACCGTGCGAATGACTGTCGTAAGTATGTCGGGCCTAGGTCCCTAGGTGCACCGAGTGAGTTGTCAGAAGTGTTGTAACAGCCGCATTGCCCTACAGGTCCACTTAGCGACAAGGCTTTCGAAGGTGAGGCCGCGGTTCAGGTACACTCTGAGCCATCAAATATCTTCAGATGCTTGTACGTCGCGAGTACCTACCCTTATGGGTGGAAGTTTGTTTCTCCCGGCTCTAGGGCCGAGAAAGTATACTACTTCGGCCTTATCTCGGTCAAAGGAGACGGCGTTATTAGCAGCCCACCTGAGAACTAAATCGACCTCTCGCTAGACAGCAGAATCAGCTTCGTTTGGGGTTGAGCCGATGCCGAGGATAGCAATGTCATCTGCATATCCAAATCTCCAACTACTGCCTCCTACAACGTCAGCCGTGTACAGGAGGAAAAGTATTGGGGAGAGCGGCGATCCTTGTGGGACCCTGCATTCGAGGTGTACCGGATCTGTCACTCCCTCCTCGTGCCTGACGCAGGCAGATCGTCCTTGGAGAAAGGATTTTATTCAGCAGATGAATACATCTGGACAGCCCATTCCCTTAATCCTTTGGAGCTGTCGTCCGTTAAGGACAGCGTCAAAAGCCCCCTGCACGTCCAGACTGACAAGAACCGTTTTCCTATGTCTTTTCATTGCATGTTCCACATCATAGATGACACATGAGACGAGGTCGTTAGCAGACCTGCCAGAGAGTGCTCCTGTCACGGATCGGGTATAAAAGCAATGGACATTTGTATAGAAGATGGTAGTTTATATTTCGACTAATAGTGAGCTATCTAGGGAGTCGGACATGTATTGATACATTCCTTTTCATACTATCCTCAGCCTTCATCCTAGGAATAATCACGGCTTACTGACTTAGATCCTTCTAGTAACTTCTCTTCTCGTCCCTGGAAGGATCTTTCTTCATTGCTAGAAGATTCCCACTCTTTCTAGGTGAAGCTCGATCAACTCTGCTCTAGTCTCGAATGTTCCACCAGAAAAATATGCCAGGTAAGCATATCTAAGAATCTACAAGAATATTCCTGATCATACCTCACAGGAGCTAAGAACTGTCTGTGCTAGCCAGCGTAGACTACAGGCATTACCCGGTTTACTAACCGTCACAGCTCCAAAGAGTTGCTGCGGAACTGCCTTGTAGGAGAGGACGGTGTGAGCCATTCGCCTTGCAACCAGTCTCTCGAGACCTTTTCCCAGGGATGAGAGTAGAGCGATGGGTCTCCATCCTTTAGCTGTGCTCAGATCACGGCCGGGTTTGGGGAGAAGGTGTGACGGCTTGTAAGCCGATAATTGCCTGTAGCCTACGTTGGACAGCGTAGGCTTAGCTTGACACTAGGCGGAGCCTATTCTCGGAAGTAGGCGCTTACAAGTGGCAATATCAATATTGTACAACTTCCGAGAATGAGGCGCAAGAGTGGGATACGAGATCGGATGTCTGGATATACAGGTAAACGGGTAAACAGATAGAAAGCCGTGTCATTGGCTGGGATAATAATCATGTATAAAGTAGCTGTTATTATCCTCTTCGATCTATAGTTCACCATAGATTGAAAATAAACTACCTCTGACCATAAGGTTGCTCAAGTGCCTATGCTTAGACTGTGACAGAAGGATTACTTCCGCTAGCTTGAATGCTTTTGGAAAGTTACTTAGTCTCAGTGAGCCCTGAAAGAGTAATCTCACTGCGTGGCTAATTGATGGCCAAGCTATCCTGAGGAGCAGGACGGAAATTGTGTCTGATCCAGGGGCTTTGTTTTGGTAGGCTGTTGAGACCCACTTGGCTTCTTTATCTGTAACGCTTTAGAGCCATAGAAGATTTCCGCGGCCGGGCTCGAGGTGATCAGTGTCGATGTCGTTTTGGCTTGTGAACCGCCCGAGAAGAAGGTCACGCAACAGAAGTGCTCGCTTTCCTGGGTCCGATACATAGCTGTTAGAAGTTTGGAGTGGTGGAGCAGCAGGTGAGGGCCGAGGCATTTCCCAACGTGCCATCTGATACATATCGACGTCAGTTGTGGCATCGGAGAACTTACACCGCTAGTATTAGCGTTGTGCACTTTTGACTACGCGTCGGAAAGCTTTCCTACTCTCTTCGTCCCTGAAAATTCTGTATTCACATTTGGCCAGTCGACACTCTATTGATCACCATGGCGCTGTCCTGCCTTTTTCACACTCCCACGTCTGCCGGTAGCCCTAATTGCATCGTTAATAGTCTGGACCAGCTTGCCAGCAAGATTATCGACCTCGCTTGTTGAGGCAATGAGCTGTTACCCTATTCCATTTGCCCAACTTCCCAGTACATTGGAAAAGTCTTCGAGGGCGTCATCGGTCACTCGGCACGGCTGACCGGTTTTGACGACCGCTCTTGTTTTGGAGTTTGGACGGAGGACAACTCCCGCAAGGGTTCGGTGGTCCGATGTCAAATCTAGCTCAAGCGAGGTATCTGCAAGAGTTCCTGCGTTGGACCACACTAGGTCGAGCGTGTTTCCAAGATCGTGTGTCGGAACGCCAGGTCTAGAAGATAGGTCCATACCATGCTCGGACATCCATTCTGTGAGCACCTGACCGTCTCCATGTAGTCTGGAAGCCATGGGCTGCCAGTTGGGGTGTACTGCGTTGAAGTTGCCGCCAATTACTGTAGGCCCAGAAGGAACCCAAGATAGCAGCAGCCGTAGATCAACTCCTGGAGCGCGATATACAGAGACAAAAGTGACACCGTCGACCTTTACTGCGGTTAAGTCTGGTGATGCTTCACAGATTGCTTGCTGATGGCACTTAATACCTTTTCGCGCATAAATAAGTGAATGTGGCCTTGCAGGATCAGCAGCGATACGGAGAGGTGCATGCTTTTCGAAACCGGGGTGCGACTTGGTGAGCCATACTCTGTCGTTGACTTGGGTCCAGGGTTCCTGGATGAGTAGGACATCGGTTCCTGAATCCCAAGCAAGTTGCAGGATGATGTCCGTAGCCGGGTCTCCTCTGCCCAGATTAGTGCAGAGGAATGAGATTGTTGTTGCCGTGGTGTCTAGCTCGGTAAGGTTGTGGTCCCTCACGAGCATTGAGCAGTAGATGGGGATTCGTTTTCGGCAGTAGCCTCTGCGGCTTTCTGCTTAGATTCTAGTTCACGGATCGAAGCGTTCCTTTCTTTGAGACCCTGTTTGCGGATTACTGCCAGCTGATCTTTCGTTTGCTGCACAGCTCTACCACCTACCCGGGTTGATCTTGCCATACAGTGTGGCTCAATCGCAGAGTGTGTTCCGTGGCAGTTAATGTACCTCAGGATTATTTGTTTACACTCGGGTGCTCTGTGCTCGATTGAGCCGCAACGTGAGCATCGTTCCGCTCGCGAGCAGATCTTTGTGGGGTGATGTCCCCAACACCGGTTGCATTGCGCAATTTTGGGCTTGCACTGGAGTCTGTGTAAGGGACCGCTCTCTTCGAAGAGTCTTTCACCCAGTTTTGGTTTTCCTGTTGCAAAATACAACACCCAGTCAGTTGATGGCCTCGCCGTGCTTGTCGCAAAAGCACGAGCTGAGGCTGGTCTGACGCCGGTTTTAAGTGTCGCTTCCTCAATCACTATTTCTGTTGTAACTGGAGTTGGACCTTCAAGGGTGTAAAGCCTATCAGGAATATTTGGTGCATGCACCGAGAGTCAGTTGGAGGCAGCTTCCAATTTCATTTCCGCGCTGTCTAAGAGAGCGGCACCCGAGAGGAGAGCGCTTCTTGCTCCATCCTCCTCTGCTTGTATCGCAAACCCCGAGTTTACGACAGTGAATTGCTTGATTGCAGAGTCAGCCAGGCGCAGCTTGCTCGCAAGGCTTATTTTTATGAAGTGGGAAGACATACGTCTCCACTGATTGTCGAGCTTGACCCGCAGGAACACACGCTCATCCGGGCGGGCTGGTTTGGAAGCTGAGGCATTAGGCCTCGGCGTTTGCTTAGGCACGCTGGCTGGTAGCGATGTTGACACCACTGGTTTTACAGGCTTTGGCTTTTTCCTCAATATCTGAGCTCAGGATCTTTTAGTAGTGTTGGAGCTTGTGGTTCATCGCCCTCAATTGGCCTAGCAGGCATTGTTAAAGCCGGCTCTTTGCCTTTTGCTTGGCTGCTGCTTTCTCTCGTGAGGATCTGCACTGCTCGTGAAGTGCTTGCGCTATTCTTTCCTCCCGGCCTAGAAGCCGGCACGGCAGGAGGTTTCGTTTTGCTGCTACTGGCAGCCTCTGTTAGCCAACTGGGTCGGGGCTTACTGGGGTTTCCACGCAGAATGTCTGCCATCATGATCTGTAGGGCCTCTACATTCTTTTCAGCAGCTCGCCGAAGCTGATGTTCGGTGGTGCTGGCCAGTAGATTGATGTACCCAATGATAAGACGCTGAGCCTCTGCGAAGTGTGTGTTGAAAGCCCCCGCTTCATCTGCGAGGAAGTTAGTCAAGGTAACGCCCATTGACTCGGTGTGGTTTGGGGGCGAGTATTGGCAGCTCGCCTCGCAGATCGGCTCTGCATTTTTTTGTGTGTTTTTATGTTGGTTGGGTGGCCCTGTGAGAACTATTTCGACATCAGGATGCATCGAATTAGCTGATGGGAGGGGAGGCCAAGAGCCAGCCTCTGTAGAGGACTGGGGAGGCATGAGTGAGTGAGGTGTGTGGCAGTATGAGGTCGTGGTGGAAAGCTGGTTGGGTTCTTTTGTAGTTTCTATGTGCTATAAGGTGCGCTAGAGCATCGGCTATGTGAATATTGTTTCGTAATGGGCGCAAGCCTAGCACTCGTAGGGCATGACACGGAGAAGGCTAGCTTCTCTGACGACTGTATACGGCTATGACTCAGTTTGACAATTGGACTACTCGTGTAATTTTTGCATTTGCTGATACCACTCAAGATCTTTTTGCTAGGGACTCTCACCCTTTCCTCAACCGTTAATATCTGCCAAAGGGAAAATAGAAAAAATTTTTGGCTACCCTAACATGTCTTTTTCATCTTGTATGTAGCCACCGCGTGCGATATGGCCTCACAGTCCTCTATTTTTCGTGTGAGGTAGGTGTCCAGGCTACTTAGACTCTAATTCGGAGAGATGACGACCAGGAGGCGGACCACAACACCTCCCATTGTTGCCAGTGTTTAAAGTGTGGGTGACACTTTCCGAATTCTAGCCTTGGCGCACACAAGTATCCAAAAGTCGAAAACAATCAAAAAATGGGAGTCCTTATATTCCAATTTGTGACCTCTTTACTTGTTTAACCCACGTCCTAGCTGCCTGTCCTCCCTCAAGACGTAAAGCCCCTTTAGAGCAATGGTTCGCCATAGAACAAGACCCGAACCTTATATATTTTGACCTAATTTCCTCCTTGCAATTATACATAGTATCTTAACTTTATAGGGGGGCTGGCCGATTTTTAATGGGGCAAATTGCCTATTGCAATTGGAGTATAGCCTTTATTGGTAATTAAGGTGAGGTGGCGCAATAAGATTGAAGTAGAGGACTAGCATGAGAAAGATAGGTCAGATATTGAGAAGTCATCGATTTTAGATGTGCTTGAGATTGTTTTCAACTTCGATTCGGATTAAATTCTTCTTGGCTATCCCAGATATGCAGAGCATATTGAGCGTATATACCGGCACCACTGGAGGGTGAAGAATTTGTATATTCCGGTAGAACCTCGGGTAGTTGTGATCAGGCCCACTTATAGATCACACAAGTAAAAATGGCTAGTATTAGGCAAGTATAACCAACAGGACAAGTAATCCTGTGTCAATGATACGTCATCGGCACACAGCAATGACAACACCAGTATCTCAGCGCGACTGGATGAGGCCTCCAGTGAAGAAAATGACCCCTGGATGAGATGAGCCAAAGCTGGGAATAAATCGAAGGAAAAAGTCACAGATGGCAAAGGTGTCAAGGGCTCGGGCGCGTGGTGGCCGAGGCTGAGGACGAAATTGCGCTTCGGCGCGTCAAAAGGGGGTTCTCTGGACGGTTGGGCTTGTCATGATTCAACACATGGGTGGAGTCTGAGGTGGTCCGGTCATTTAGGTGGGACGAGGCACTTGAACTTTACAGTAGTTAACCCGATCCGGCCCGGCCCCACCCGTGCTTAAGCTCCAGTAGGAATGCAACAGGAATCATAATACCTAGCACGTAAATGAACAAGACAATACAAGACCAGTATCCCAGCCATACATGATAGTATTGTATGAAAATTGGCGTTGGTAGGGTACCTATGGGAGAAGTATACGGATATTAGTCACGTGGTGTCAGTGCGGCGTTGGGGTTTACTTCCGTTCTGTACTCATGATAGAGATAGATAGATATACGTTTTTTAGATCAATAACTCTGTTACCCATTCTTTGTGCTAGCACATAATCTTGAACCGGTGATAAACCGACACTGATCAGTGATCCATCTTATTGGTCACAGATCCGTACGCGGTATTCATACGAAGGAACGTCCCTTGGAGTTGTCGACCCTGTCTGAACTGAGCTCCGACGTGTCAAACTTAAGAAGTATTAAGTATTCGCTCTTCTTGCTTCTGCGTCCATTAACGCGCCTTGTTATTTAAGCAATAACCAGGAGAAATTCCCTAGTCTTGCTTCGCGTCCATCATGCAAACCAAATAGACCATGTCTCTCAAACCTACTCCTACTACGCCGCCAAAATTCAACTCTGACGAAGCTGTAAATAACCATGTCCAGAATAGACTGAATCTTTACAGAACGAAAGGCTTACGAGATGACCCTCTGTGGGAAAGATGGGTAGAAGACTTCGAGGACTGGGATGTGAGTCTCTTCAGCAAAGTTGAATCAGAACTCAGAAGAGATTTTCGAGACTATGTTATTTCCCGTGGAATATATATGACATCAAATCCGAAGGGAAAACACATAGATCAACAACTTGCGACAGAAGTCAAGAGAGAAGACTTCCATGAATGGACTCCCGAAGAAATCGCATTCTATCAAAAGAAGAACCCATTAGGGGTAAGCTCACGGTGCGATCCAAAAGACCCAAGCTACAGAGAATACGAACGTACAATCCAAGCAGCGTTGGATTATGAAAGGACAAGAGGAAACATGTGTAAAGAAATTAAAGAGGAAGATAAGGATCTATCAATTAAGCAGGAAGGTAAAGAGCCCCACAGCAATTCTCCAAGATATGGAGACGAGGGAAACAAATATGGACGCAGCAATAGTGACAAAGGCAATTGTTCCTCATCATATTCACCAAATCAGCGACCATATCCACAAAGAGATAATTATCTCCCGTGGGAAGACCGTCCGCTCCATAAAAGTAGGCAATTAGAATCCCTTGTCAAAATGTACAAAGACGAGGACAAATATAGAGACGGGACTGACAGTTTTGATTACAAGCAAAAAATATTTTTCAATAACTGCAATAATGCTTGTGTTGAGAAGAGGAATTTCAAAGACGCGCTCGCTATAATTTTTGCTGGAGATGCTAGTGAAAAATACCTAGATTTAACACTGCATATTGAAGATATGTCATTTGATGAGCATTGCAATTTAATAAAGTCGCACTACAAGACAGTCCATTGGATAAATAGAAGGGAGACAATCTGGAACACTCTCAACCTGATTGAAGAAATGCAAAAATGTCCAGATAAGCTCCAAGCATTTAACAACCTTGAAAGAGAGTTACGTCGTGTTCAAAGAGGACTGGAAGCACATTCTGGAGACGCTTCTTTACGAACTAGGATTATCAATGCCTGCTCTGGAGTAGTCGATTTACACTTTGTATTATTCTCACCAGCAAAGACTGCTGAAGGTGTTTGCGCCAATATCCGAGCCCGATTCATGCAACTTTCTTTATCAGGTACACCAACCAGCCAATACACGCAGCACGAACTCAATGAGTGTCAGAAAAGTGAAAATTCCTATCTAGCAGAGCGTCAATACCAAACTGCTAGGGGATCTAGAAGAGGCCGAAGTGATAAGTCTTTTCATGGCAGGGATAGAGTCAGCAGTAGAATGGAAGGATCGAGTGCTTCACTGCCCTGGGTTAAACGCTCCCTGGTTTGTAAGAAGGCGAACTGTTGGTCAACAAATCACTCTGCGGAAGAACGACAGGCAGCATTTAACAAAGTCAAGAAAACCTATCCGTCAAAAGACCAAGACGCTGTTCGGCAATTCATTGTCCAATTTGAAGGGCAATCCATAGATACGGAGTTATATCAGTTCTTAACCATTGAGGACCTGCCTGATGAAAGCGAATTCAGCAATGAGCACGGGCATGACAACGTCGACCAATATCTCATTGAGGAAATTGGAGGAGAAAATGCTGTTGCCTATCTTCAAGAACAAACCACAAGACATAAGTTTACAGCACCCAGAATAAAATATGCGGTATCTGAGGAGGAATAGGGGATTATTTTTAGGGTAGACTCTCTTAGTATTGATTCGGACTTTTACATTAACGTTCTTGACTCGGAGATAGAAACAGCCGAAAAAGTACACCTACTTGGGAAAGTTTTTTCTCTACAAACAATGAAGGATGATAGATACAACGATCGAGTCTTCCATGGAGTTTTGGTTGATACAGGCGCTGCTGGGCGGTCTACAGTTGGAGTTGGACAGGCAAAAGCGTTGCAGCAAATTCAAAAGGAGTTTAAGGTTGATAAAACAAGGGCTGGGGAGGTGAAAATCTCGGGAATTGGGAGTGGCGTATTTGTTTCTATTGGTTCAGTTACTCTTGATACGCCCATTGGCAAAGTTACTTTTCATATTTTACCCTGCAACACAACTTTTTTTCTTAGCCTACAAGATATGACTTGTCTTGGCGTTACTCCAGATGTTCTAAAAAATGCCATGATGAAAGATCAAAGACTGGTAGCAGCTCTTATTCGAAAATACAGTCACTTATGGATGACCCTCAATCACATCCAATCATTATTCATTTACGAAGCTGACCAACATCCTATTTGTTACTTGACAGAGCAACAAATAAGAGCCTGTCATTGTAGATGGGGGCATCCAACTGCTACAAGAATGTGGAAGATCTTTCAACGAGCCGGCCATGACGTCAATATCAAAACAATTAACCAAATTTCCAAGTTCTGCGAGGACTGTCAGTTAAACGCTAATCGGCCCCTTCGTTTCAAATTCATTCTCACTAACAAAGATGTACCGTTTAATCATACTGTCTACGTTGATGTATTGCACTTAGAAGACGGCCCTGCTGTACATTTAGTAGACGCTGGAACCAACCTAGGATCTGCAGATTTCCTTACAGGTACTGAGAAAGAAGGAGCAACATCTATCTGTAATTCAATTGAACGCTGATGGAACAACGTCTACATAGGTCCACCTCAAAATCTAATACATGATGCCGGTAAGAATTTTGCGTCCGCAGAATTCCGCGCAACTGCTTCAGGATGGAAAACACATGTGGTTGAAGTCCCTATAGAAGCTCATCATTCTATCGGAAAAGTTGAGCATGCACAAAAAGATCTTCGTCGTGCTTATTCTATTTTCAAGCGACAATTTACTGGACACAATGTAAACCGGCATTTAATTTTAAAGATGGCAGTTAAGGCGCTTAATGACACCGCAGGACCGAATGGTCTCATTCCAACACTTTGTGCGTTCGGTGCCTATCCCCGAATTACTTGGGACGACGGTCCAGTACCAGTGGCTAAAGAAAGGGTGGAAAATATGCGTAAAGCGATGGAAGAGCTTCAAAAATATCGTGCTACTCAACTTGTCAATAAAGCCAAAGATATGCGGAACGGTCCACAACATCATCACCTTGAAGATGTCCCCATTGGAGGAAAAGTGAGAGTGTGGCGTGAAGCAACCAAGAGCTCAAGGGGCAAGTGGACAGGACCTTTTGAGCTATACAACAAAGAGGGCGAGACAATCACGGTAATTATCAATAAAGAAAAGAAAAACTTCCGATTGACATCAGTCAAAAAGTGGTTTGATGAAAATGACGATACTAATAACCTTGATAACAGTAACTTGAAGCAGCCGGAAACAGGTTTAGATAGCCAAACGGAACTTGAACCAATACCACCGCACCCACTAAGGCGCAGCGGAAGAGAGGGAAGATTTGCTGGTCAATATCCATCTGATGAACATTTCGTACCTTGCCTAGAACAACATTTTCCTGTATACCTTTCTCAAGATGAAGAAGCGATTCGGCTTTCGCTAGAATTACGCTCAAAGGGCCTTATTACCACCCCTGGACCACCGTTCTATGCCTCAAACAAAAAGGAGATAGATGGCTTAATTGCCAGTAAAGTTTTCCGCTTCATGCCTTGGTGTTAAGCAAAGTTATACTAATATGAATCTCTCTCAGAGTTTATTGAATTGATTGTCTCTCCCATGAGGAATCTATCTAGGTACTATATACATCTTGAGTATCCTACTAATTCCAAATATAGACTGAATATTAGATTGCCAATACAAACTGCTCAAATCTCTGTTCCATACATGGGTCTAAGGTTGGCTGTTACATTATCTTCGGCAATAGAAGGAGTGAAACAACAAGGGAGTTGTGCGTATGAAATTGACCATCCGTCTAGTCGCTAATTGTAACATTTGCATGACTAAGTTATTGCCCTTGATGCATCAGCCCATTTTACTTGCTTGTAAACTACTCAACTTAAACATCATGAGACAACATTTAAACTTAGGGTAATCTGTTTGACACTTGGAATAAGTTGTTACTGGGAAAACAAATATACAAATGTAGAATTGTCAAGGCAATTAAGGGCAAGGAAACGATCAAGCCTTTTGAGAAATCTCGTTTGGTTGTTCAAGCATACAATGACCGAGATAAGTCTCTAGTACTAACCCAGTCACCTACCGTACAAAGAGCAAGTCAACGCCTTATTTTTTGTTTTGCAATCTGCTTAATCTTGCAATTTGACCAAACTTTATTTCTTCGGGATATTCAGCAAGCGTACACGCAGTCAAGGACCCATCTTGTTAGGGATTTTTATTGCTGGCCTTCCCCAGAAATTATCAAAGCTATGGATCTACCGGCAGATACAATCATGCACGTTATCAAACCTCTGTACGGTATCCCAGAAGCTGGCAACCACTGGTTCAACACATGGATCAAATACCTTACAAAAGAACTAGGCTTAAAGTCATCTTGCTTTGATCTGTGTCTACTTGTGACCCACGTTGAACCTTTCAGTATTACAGGCATGCAAGTTGACGATACGCTTTTCCTCGGAACTTAGGAATTTCTAGAGCTCGAAGACGCAAAACTAAACAAGGCCCAGTTCCCTGCAAAGCCTATTGAGCAATTATCTGATATTAACCCACTGCAATTTAACGGTCTACTGATCTCACTCTGCAATAACTCTTTGCACATACAAACTAATGGTCAAGGTAAGAAAATCAAGTTGGTCAATGTAAAAGATCCAAACAGAACCGATATTTACAAGAGACAAAGAGCTCTTGGAGCCTGGATTTCATCTAATTGTCAACCACTTGTCGCCTTTAGATTTTCAAGAGCAGCTCAGCATCAAGAGCCAGGAGACCAGGAGATCATTGAACTCAATAACGCTCTTTACGAACAACAAATCGACCCAAGCAAGGGATTAAAATACATCAACCTAGATTTGAATAAGTTAAAAGTTTACTGTTGGGTTGATGGCTCATTTGCTAGCAATAAAGACCTCACCTCTCAGATAGGCTTTGTAATCATACTTGGGAACGAGGATCTTGGTGACAATGAATTCACCTTCCCAGGTAATATTATTCATTGGAGCTCAACCAAATGCAAGCGAGTGACTCGAGCTGCTCTAGCATCCGAGCTATATGCAATGACTCATGGCATTGATATTACAATCCCACTCTGCATGACGGTCAATCAGATCATGGGCCAACTTGGTCTACCTGTAGTTCCATTAATTATCTGTACCGACAGTTGCAACCTATATGAATGTTTAGTGAAGCTTGGAACAACAAAAGAAAAACAACTAATGATTGACGTTATGGCAATACGTGAGTCATATGAGCGAAGAGAGCTAGCAGAGATCAGGTGGATCAATGGTAAAGATAATCCAGCAGACTCTATGACAAAAGAAAACGCTACCTCGGCCCTAAGGACAATCATTGAGACAAATAAACTTACAGTTAGACTGGAAGGATGGGTAAACCGGAAGTGAATGCACGATGGCAAATAAAAACTAGTATTTTTGGGATGAATTACTTTCTTTCATAATTTCTTGAGTTCGACATTTACCATTTAAAGAGTTATCAGTGTATGAATATTGGCGTTGGTAGGGTACTTATGGGAGAAGTATACGGAAATTAGTCACGTGGTGTCAGTGCGGCGTTGGGGTTTACTTCCGTTCTGTACTCATGATAGAGATAGATAGATATACGTTTTTTAGATCAATAACTCTGTTACCCATTCTTTGTGCTAGCACATAATCTTGAACCGGTGATAAACCGACAAGTATGATCATATGATAAGCAGGTATATCTAATGACATAATTGTTGAATGGCTGAATGGTTGGGAGTTATTGCTATTGATGGCATATTTTGTGTACCATCTTTGTGTATAAATACTCGCAGCTAGACCTCTGTTCATGATTAACCTTTTCCACTCTTATCTTCAATAGTCACCAATATAGCAGATCTACAATATATATCTGTCTTCTTCACGTTAGACCTAAAGTGCTATCCTATATCCACCCAAGTTGACCATTACACCCATTGTGACAATTCTTAGACTTCTCATAACCTTGTTATTACAATAAGGCTACAGGAATCTGTCTGATTAAAGTTCTGTATCATATCACGTGCCTTATTATTGTAATATTTCCTTATATAGAATAGCGCCGGGAATAAGAAATTGGCTTCCCAATATAATTATTAGATGTTCCTTAGGAGGGAGGGAGTTAGAGAGGAATCAATTGATACCAATATTGTTACAACAAGCTTGTCACAAAACCCGTCCACTTGAAGTATTCCGACAGAATCCTTAGGCTTAACTGTTGAGATAGTACCGGCAAATAACAGTCACAGTACCAAAGGTGCGAACCCACGCCTAGTGCTGCAACATGCACATCTACTGCTCGCCACCGAGCTTTGTTACGACTGACCTGAGGATGATACAGGTCTCTAAGAAGAAGTTGTATTTGGAAATTAGGCTACGCTACGTAGGTAGGAGAAAAGACAAGGAGAAAGGAAGTGCTGGGAGCTACGAGCTTGAGGTAAGCTTGACCGCGGCTCCACCTTAGTCCGGCCTGCATCCCTGTTATATATTATCATGTGACCCCGTATTCTTCCACCAGGCTACCTCCAAGTGCCCTAGCAAGTCCAACCATAACAAGCTTCGGGCGTAGGAGTGCCCAGGTAAAAACTATACATGGAAGCAATTGGAATGGCGACACCATAAGCCCCTGGAATATAAGCGCTAGCCGCAAGGGGTCAGGTACCGCGCAGCGTATATGCAACAGCATTGAATGTACAGGTGTATCTCGAGTGCCCCTAAAGGAAATCAGTACGGTCGCCCCTGGATCAGCTATTCAGGGGCTGTTACGGCGTGCACTAAGGATACTGGAGATTGCTGTCTGCCGAAGGTAAGGTATTAATAACTGTTAGGATTACAGTTGCTAACAAAGGATACTTAGATATGATTCGCTTGGCGAGGTGCCAGGTACTCAAAGGTTGTAGAACTACAGAATAGTTGAAAGACACGAAGTCAAGAAGTCGAGTTGACAAGCAGGCAATCAAGGCTGATAACTCAGAGTGCACAGAAGTACGAAGAATGTAACAAATAACAAAAGACTGAGAATATCGGACTGTGAGAATATACAATAATAATATTATATAAATGCTAGATTGCGAGATCAAGGATCAAAAGAATGAAAGATTGAGAAGCTGGAGAGCTACTATGTGGCAGCTCCAGCTTCCTTAAGTCTAACTCGAGATAGTACTTGAACTCAACTAAGACTATGACAAATGCCGTCATGTCGCCAGCCCCTCCATCTCTAACTGTAGGAGTTTTCTCGGAAACCTTCTCAGTAAACCTTTTCCCAAAACCTTTCTCAAAACCTTCTCCTATCACTTTTTCCTGAGAACCTTCCCCTTGAAACCTCTTCAAGGATGTCTGGCCATAACAGGGGCGCTCAATTAGGGCACTGAGCTGCAACTATAGGGGCAGTGTTGCGGCTGGCAAGCAGAGGATATACGTGACCTGCGGGAGCAGCAATGGCTGCTCATGAACAGTGGATTAATGAGCGTTGGATTGGTAGTGTGATTACTATGGGTAGTTGTTGTGCCTTTAGCACGTTCACCATGCATAACACACCTTGCGCTAGGTGTGTCATGCTAGCAATACATTAGGAAGTATTTGATGGGTTTGTTTCTGTAACCTAAGCGGGGCTGTAGTATAAATAGGGGTCGGAGCTCCCCATATTGTAATATAGATTAATCAACATCTTTCCACACTTTATTCCCAATAAAGCTATCCCAACAGTCAAAGGTCAGCATCATGGTGATACATCCTAACCCATAACTGTAACAGGTTATGAGCCTGGGCGCACCCACGTTAGCTATAAGAAAGTCTCTTGCTGACACACCAGTATCCAGAAACCATGCACAACAACTCTGACAAGGTCATTCTCGGTCCAGGAGTATCCTTCACCACATGGAGGATGTCAATCTAGGCAAAGCTAGACTGCAAAAACGTTCTCGGCCACATTTTTCACACGATGAATGGTATTCGCCCAGTCAAGATGCCCATTGATCCAGGCAATCCTAACATTGCAGAGCTATCATCTACATAACTCGACAATCTCGAGCGATGGGTGCTCGGTGAAATTGAGGCAAAGAATATAATCACCCAGCGGTTGTCACCAACCATGTGCCCGCCAAACTACGACAACATGACAGCAAAACAGTTGTACAACACCGTAGCAGATAGCAGACAAGAAACCGCTACAGCCCCATACACGCTTGCACTGGAGAAATTTATGTCTATCAGGTTTGTCTCCACTGCGGATGATTATATTGACTGCTTTCTCGCAGCATACCAAGGCGTCAATAATGCTGCCAATGCAATGTCAACTCAGACGCCGCAAAACGAGTATCGAGCCAGATGCGGATAAGCCTCTGCCGCCTTTGTGATGGGCACAAAAAGGATGGAATGGCTAAGCACGTGGCGTGATACGAGAGCATATGAGTCAAATAACTGGTATGCTAGTCTACAATCTCTTGTGTCTTCCCTCCGTTCCGTAGCAGGTAACTGCACGCATCAGCCAAATACGGCTTTTGCTGCAACAGTGCCCACCAATGAGGAACTAGATCCTAATGCTTACTGCACCAAATGCCGGCACAGACATAAAAATAAATTCTGTCATAAACTACACCCAGAATTGGCACCCAACAAGGGCAACCGCAGCCGTGGTAGTAAGTTCAAAGGCAAAACCGCAGCAGGAGTTGAATCTGGTTGTGATTCAGACACAGACATTGATAAAGTTATTGTAGCCTCATCTTGTATCAATGAGTGCCCTACCATCTATGATACTGGTGCTTCGCACCATTTTTTCTCTCAAGAACAATCTTTCAGTGACCTTCAAACTCGAACAAAACCCCTTTGCTTTGATCAAGCTGTAGGCAACACATGCTTACACAATCAAGGAACTGCAAAACTGAAAATCGGGAATCTCCAACTGACCCTTCAAGAAGCCTTGTTTTCTCCAAATTCTTCATGCAATATAGTGTCTGCTGGCAGGTTACAAAGACTATGCAATATAGTTGCTGACCATGATAAATCCCTACTAGTCCTTCAAGATGCATTAAAACCAGATGTCCCAGTTACTAGATTGATTCGAAAAAATGATGTTTATTATATCCACTCACTAGCACACAGTCGATCTCCTCACATCCCCAGTTATGTTGTAGCACCTGGTGTAGCAAGGGTACCTACTACCACAAGTGCGCAATGCTGGCACGAAAGGCTGGGCCACACCGGCCAAAGCATAATAAAGAAAACCGCACAACTTGTTAAAGGACTAGAGGGGATAGACCTCAGTCAACTAACTACCTGCGAAACGTGTCATTTAAGCAAAGCGCAGAGGTTTGTCTTCAGGGAAGCAAGACCCACACCGTATGCACCTCTAGACGAGATTTTTGTAGACACTGTGGGAAAAATAATTTCTGGAATAAATGGTCATCAATATGCTATAATCATCATAGATTCAAAAACACGAATGCGATTGGTGCTTACTACCCAGTCCAAAGACACCATTGCAGCATCATTGTTACAGTTTACCCGTTGTTTAAGCTTAGGTGAATACCTAAGCGCATTGTTGAGGACTCTGAGGATAAGACTGTTGGGATCGAAGCAATGTCATAGCACAGTGAATATGGGCAATGTGTAGCCGTGCGGTAATTATTCGACCTAAGGAAAAGGTATAAGCAACGAGACTCATAGAGTGGACAAAATGTTATAAGTACCTTGTAGCTGTAGTTAGATTTCTCATCTTCATAGAGTTTATTAAATCGATTTTTTCATTACCAACTCGGTTTCTATCACAGTATAAACTCTATCATTCACATATATGGCCCGTTATTAAGTATATTGCATCATTAGATTATTGTGACTTAGGGAAATTTTCAATTTATCGGAATAGAACGGTTAGTAGATTAATTGACTTAGGACTGCCAAGGAAGTGGATGCCAACATTTGCTCCTCCATCAACATCAACGGACGGGATAATTAGCTCTGGACAATTGAGTCGCCTGAGTGAATTATCATTCAAATCAGCACACGGATTCGAAGAATCAATAAGGGGTCCTGTTGGAAATACAGTTTCCTGCTTTTCTTTCTATCAACCAATGTGGTTGCATGCATCTTGCCTGAACTATATTTCTGAGTTCGGGCAGGATCCTACACTTCTGATCCAATTGGACTCAACGTTAGAGTCTGCTTGAATCCCATTCTTCCCGAACAAATCCAGTCATTGGTTTGTTTGTACTTCTATTGCGTGACCCAGTATTCTCAGTCAGTGGATAATTATTTTCTGGTACGGGGTCCCACTTATTTCTGCAGTCGAGTCGGTTCCGGGTAACCTCTATTTCTTATAATTCCACTGTATATATCATAATACCTGTAGTATATTAGTCAATAAAGCAAACTGAACTTCTTCTCCGTTCTCAGGCAATTCTTACTCCGAAGTCTTCTCTATACTCTAACAGGTCCCAACATGGACAATCTTGAAATAGGAACGGGCTTCATTGCAACTGGTATTTCAAACCAGGAATCGATGCAACATGAAGAAACTCAGACAGACATGCAAAAAATGATTGAAGAAATAAGACGAAGGGATACAGAACACAGGAGGGATATGGCAATGTTGTAAGCACAAATGAACCAAATGATGTCAACCATGCAGAAACAGTCGCAGAACAATGACCAGGTACCCCTGCAGCCAGTGAGACCTAATCCTGGTCGTTCATCAGAACAAAGGGAGCCATAAGGCAAAGAAAAACCATTGAAATGGCCGGAAGCTTACTATCACAAGGATAGATCTAAGTGGACTACCACACACGGAATCCTTCAGTACATATATCGGCGCAATGTAGAGGAGCGCAACATACTCGAACCATCGGATTTTTTCATGCAGCTTTACAGCCATGCAGTGACTGGAACTGCCAAGGATATGATCACTGGCCAAGTCCAAGATATGCTCGCCATCGACGCGATATGGGATGCCTTAGGCTTACTTCAGGCCATGGATGACGCCTTTTTGTCGTGGTTATGAGCTGTGAGGTATATAGCAATTATGCCTCTGCTATCTGTCGGTGGAATTACACGGGCTCATGTGCAATGGTGAGTCGCGGAGATGGCGCGCTCACGCTGGGTGATGGCACGATAGACACTAAGTGCGTATCACTGTGGCCAAATGGGTGTCAGTAGGTATCAAATGTGAACTCTTACTGACAATGGTGATCTATGAAGGTGATGCTAGATGTGCATCCCGACAATTGATAATATCATCTAATGGATGATGTGAAGTATGATATTATTTTCATAGATTGATTCACTAAACTCGGCAGGTGAAGAGATTGTAGAGTACATGAACAGCGTTGGTGCACCAGCCTGTATTTTCCACCCTTTCCTCATCCAGCAGCCCATCCTCCATTCCCTTGTCTCCTAACAACTCAACCGAGCCAGCACAACACTTTTGTGATAGAAACAAAAAACAATCTGCGGCTGCGCTTTTCCATGCATGCCAACAATTTAGGGATGAGAACTTGTCATCATACCTACCGCAATTTCAGCAACTACTAACACGAAGTTCCAGTGTCACGATCCGTGAAAGCCGTATTGCGTGCGTGTGGGGATAGGGGTTAGTGCGCCTTGGCATCACGTTGGATGACTGAGCACAGCCGAGGGAGATATCTTAGGGAGGGTCGAGAGTAGCTACCTCCTCTCTTCGTCTTTTATTGCCTTTACAAGCGTATCTCTTGATAGCAATATAATAACTTATACAACCTCCTTGATGTGCCATAACAGTCCAACCTTTGAATCCGTGCGGCCGCTAGTATTTTTCTCTGCTGTAAGATAACAGCAGACAGGGGAATGCCCGACTCTCTATGCAGCGCCATATTTGGTGTAGCTCGCCATTCCGGTAGTGCCGCTCGAGCTGCCTTCAGGATTGTGCTGTCAAGGAGATCGATGTACCAACCTTTTTGCCCCGCTGAGTTGTGATTCGGGTGAGACCTGGCCACCACGCTTCTGCTCCATATAGCGCTGTACTAAGGACACAAGCCTGCACTACTTTGATCATAGGTCCTAGGGCTGCGCCGCGCTGTGCGGAGTTTGTTCGACGTATAAACTGTGTTATACGTTGTGCCTTTCCGCACCATTCCTGGACGTTTTGCTTGAAGTTGAGCTGAGAGTCTAGCCATACTCTCAGCCATCTCACGTACGGGGATGTAGGTACGCTGTGGCCTTGGATCTGAACGGATAGGCCTGAGGTATCTAGCTGTTTCTTTGGCCCTCCCCTGATTACCAGTAGTTCAGACTTTGTTGGGTCAAAGTCTATCCTGTTTTCACTCGCTTATTGAACTAGTTTGTCGACTTCTTTCTGGGCTTCGGCCACTGCTTCAGACACGGTATTTCCTATCCTAAGTATTGCAATATTGTTAGCGTACCCGAACTTTGTATTCTTATTCTCGTCTTGCAGTAGTATTGCAATATATAATAAGAACAATAGAGGTGATAGTGGCGACCCTTGTGGGACTCCACACTCGGCAATTTTATCCCGTATTGTACCATCAGGGTAACGCACCCTTATCCTTCGCTGGGTTAGAAAGGACTCTACCCACAGGCAAAGTATTCTTGGCCATCCCTGATTCCGCATCCGATGGATCGGCCGTTTGTGCAGAACTGCATCAAACGCTCCTTGTACATCCAGAGTAACCATGGCTATTACCATGTTGTTTCGCATTGCAACCTCTGCATTTTGTATGACACAGGAGACAAGGTCTACTGCTGAGAGTCCAGGAAGTGCGCCAAATAGCTGTTGAGGAACGACTCGGTGCTCTATTGCTAGCCAGGCCATTCTCTTGGCCACAATTCGTTCCGAACCTTTTCCGAGGCAAGACAGAAGGGAGATTGTTCGCCACCCCTTAGCTGTTGCCAGGTCCCGTTCAGGCTTAGGGATAAGGATGACCTCTGCAGTTCAAAACATGGTGGGGAAATGTCCGAGCTGTAAGCATGCTTGGAAGAGGTTCTTCACATGATCTCCAATTTGCTCCCAGCACGCCGAAAGTAGCTTGACCGTGATTTTGTCCGTCCCTGGAGACTTATTGCCTGCCCCAATGGTACTCAATTTTACATCCTCTGTCAATAATGTTGTGTTCCATGGGATAGACTCGGATTGTCCCGTCTCCCATGTGGAGAGATTGTGGGCTGCATTGAATCTGGTCATCAGGATGTCACGCAGATTTTCCGCCCACTCGAGTGGGTTCAATATCCGTTTTTCCTCCGAAACCTTTAAGGGAGGAGGTTCTTGACGTGACTTGGGTTTGGCCCATTTCATTATCCTAAATACATGGGTATCTGTAGTGGCGTTTTCGACCTGCTTCCTGCAGTGATCCCTTTTAGCCGCTTTGGCTGTTGTGTCACAGACGAGGATGAAGACGAGGACGGAGACGAGGACGGAGACGAGGACGAAGACGAAGACGGAGACGGAGACGGAGACTAGGACGAGGACGAAGACGGAGACGGAGACGGAGACTAGGACGAGGACGAGGACGAAGACGGAGACGGAGACGGAGACTAGGACGAGGACGAAGACGGAGACGGAGACGGAGACTAGGACGAGGACGAGGACGAAGACGGAGACGGAGACGGAGACTGATAATGAGGACGAGATATTTAGATTAATAATTAGATTCTAAAAGATGAGTAATTTACAAGACAAAAAGCTACAGTACACATCCAGTCCTAGAGCTTCCTTAAGTACACGAGCTTCAATACTATAACCAAGGGTGTAGTAGTCCACAGCCATAACACAGTAACTAACTAGTACTTTGAATGGCAACTGTTGCTATCACAACACTGTAACCATTACAATACCTAAATTATATTATTGTATGCACGTCATAACTCGGTTGCCTGGGTGCGACACGACATCCCAGAGATGGTTTGTGACATGTTGCTCTAGATCTTTTCCGGGCGTGGGCTGCTTGTTCTGGGTCTTTTCTAGATTCCCTGAATTCGAGGTGCTTTAATTTGCATTCCTCGTTCCACCATGGCGCTGATCTTCCGGCTATTCTCACTGGTTTTTGTCCCACTGCCCGGCGGGCGTCTTTAAGAGCTTCGAGCAAGTTTGATGCTTGGAGTTCGATTTCTTTCACATTGCGTATGGGGCCTGGTTTGACCCAAGCTTTGAAATACTGGACGAATTTGAGAAGGTCTTGGTTGCGGACTCGCAGATCTTGTGAGACCCCGGAAAGGTCTAGCTTACTTGCGGCCTGCACAGATCCTTCGATTGTCATATGGTCCGATGTGCAGTTGTATCTACTTGAGACCAATGCCTCAGCAAAGGTGTTGCTCCACACTAGATCGAGCACGTTCCCATCTTGATGCGTGGATACACCGGCTTGGGTTACTAGCTGCATGTCCTGCGCCAATGCCCATTCCATGATCTGATCACTGTTGCCATATTGACAAGTTGCCTGGGGTTGCCAATGTTTTGACACCGTGTTGAAGTCCCCCCCTACTACGGTAGGGCCTCGGGGCACTCATTAGAGTATGGGTTCTAAGGTCCCACTTGGCTCGGGTGCTCGGTATACGTTCACAAACGTGATGCCTGATACTTGTACAAAGCAGTAGTCCAAAGTTTGTCTGGTGAGACCCGTGAATATTTGCGAGGCTGTAATATCTTTACGGGTAAAGGTGATTGCTCGTGGTCGACCCACTATTTCCCCGATGGATTTATGGCTGTTAAAGCCCGAGTGGTTTTTCGTTATATATTCCCCCTCTTTCTGCAGTGTCCATGGTTCTTGTACCATTTCATGGATCCTTGTGGCATAGCGTATTATGAAACGCCATGCGGACGGCTAAGTTAAAACACAAATAATAGTTCAATGCACTTCTAAAACCAGCAAGGAAGACTGATAAGAATGGGCTGGTTTCATTAGGTGATGTGTAGCAGATAATTGGGCATAGGGGCTGTGTGCTACGTGCTATTTGGTAATTTTATGTATATAAATACTCGGCGTGAAGAAGCATTATTCTTCACGCAACGTCTTCTTTAATTACCTTAACAATACATTTGTTTACCCATCTCTTCTTCGGGAAGACCATTTATCTCTTTCCAGCTCTTCATCAGCAAGACCCACGTGTAGCCTCTATCGCTACTATCTACCTATTTGTCTCTTCCTAGAGAAGACCAGTCATCCCTTCGACCCACTCATCACCTTTATCTACCACCTAGATCTTTGTTAGACCACATGCGCACCCTGTGGAACACTGTCCTAACCTCGCCTTGAGATACCATGACAACGTGCGCTCCCGCGTCCCATGCCTGTTGTAACGCTATATCCATATTTTCCCCGCCCTTTCCTACGTTCACTTGGTGAAATAGAAGGACGTTTTGTTGCTCGTTTTTATTATGAGTTACAGGTGTATTCCTCATAAATTTTTCATTGTTGCTTCCAGGATTTTGATGACCTCTACGGCCTTTCCCTTATTGTCTAATGCGGCTAGCGCTGCGTGGAAGTCTCTATGGTCGCGCTCTCGAATAATTCGTAGTTCTGCTGGCGTACTAGGGACAGCTGCGCCATTCTGCCTTCTGGGACGAGCCATGCAGTTGAGGTCTGTTGACTCATGTGGTCCTGCGCAATTAGAGCGTTTGGGTACTTTAACAGTGCAATTGTTTGTTTCATGTGTTCCAGTGCAGCGGCCACATTGCTGTCCTTTGGCACATGCTCTTGTTGCATGAAAACCCAAGCAGCGTTGGTATTGCTCTATGTGAGTTTTTTCACGTAAAAGGCATGGCTGGTCCGCCTTCATCAAATCATCTGAACTTGATGGATTCCGGTTTTTGTTTAAAGTAGATGACCCAGTTTGTGGAGTACTGTCCCAGTTTTGCTTCACCTTGGCAAACCTGCACAGGTTTTACACCACAAACAGACTGACACTAGCCTTCCACCATTTCCTTTGTCACAGGTATGCTACCCTCTAGTGTCCTTATATAGAGTGGCACATGTGGGACCATGACAGAAGTCCAATATGAGGCTGCCTCAATTGTGATATTTTCTTGTTGGAAGGACTGCCCAATTCCAAGGATTGTTTCTCTAAGTGCGTCTGAAACGCATTCAATTGCCAAGCCTGATATAACTCGGTGGACATTGTTCATGGCTGAAATAGCTATTCCAGCTCGCTCGGTGATTATTTTTTTGATAGTGACTGGTGATATCTTCCGCCAGTCATGATCTTTACCTATTCGAAGAAAGAGTCGTTTATCTTCTTTACGGGGCTCTTGTCCGACCGGTCTTGTCTGCGCAACCGGTCTTCGTTTTACCAGATTGACTGGCGGGTCTGGGAGCTTGGCTGCTATCTGAGCTACTGTGGCCCTCAAAGAAGCAGTCTCCTTGGGCTTTCTTGGTAGCTCATGGAGGGGTTTTGTCGCCCTAGGTACAGAGGTTTTTAGCTGTGTACCTTCTGGTGATGGGTTCTTGCCTTAGGGAATCGCGGCCTTGGCGTTACCTATTGCGAACCCTGTCACAATGGGTGAAATATTTTCAATGAATGGCGCAACTAAGGCCGCGCCTTCGGTTCCTGCCTTATATTTTGCCCAGGCGTTGATTTTCTGCAGGAAATCCTGAGCTAGGCTCGTTTGCTGCTATCTTTGGCATTCTGATTGCTCCATGACGGCGGCAATCCCAAGAAGGCTCGGGTGTAAAGGGTCGCCTGTGTCGATTGACGCCGAGGACGACGGCTGGTTGTGCGCAGCCATACTGCTGCTTGATCTTTCGGGTTTGGGTACGGGGATAAATGTACTGGTACGCGTGTATGTATGTCGAGACGACTTGGTGTTGTGTGTGGAGATGATGTGTGCGAGCGACCGATCATGTGATTTCGTATGGTTTTATTGAGCGAATTCCGGAGCTGGTACATCTAATTCTTGTTGTCTCTCGTTGAGCTGGGACTTCGTGTTAGTAGTTGCTGAAATTGCGGTAGGTATGATGACAAGTTCTCATCCCTAAATTGTTGGCATGCATGGAAAAGCGCAGCCGCAGATTGTTCTTCGTTTCTATTGCAATAGGTGTTGTCCATGGCCTGTAATAATCCCAAAGCGTCCCATATTGCATCAATTGCAAGCATGTGTTGAAATTAGCCGGTGATCATGTCCTTGGCAGTCCCTGTCACCGCGTGGCTATACAGCTGCATGAAGAAATCTGATGGTTGCAAGATGTGTCGTTCCTCTACATCGCGCCGGTAAATATATCGAAGTATTCTGTATGTGGTTGCCCACTTGCTCCTATCCTTATGATCGTAGGCTTCCGGCCACTTAAGTGGTTTTTCCTTGCCAGAGAGCTCCTTTTGTTCGGGTTGATGATTGTCATTAGCTTTATTCGGTTTCAGGGGTAATTGGCCTTCATCCTGTGATTTTTCCTGCATCAGTAGCATCATCTGACTCATTTGAGATTGTAACATCTCCATTTCCCTCCTATGATCAATGTCTCTTCTCCTCATCTCGACTATTGTCTCCATGTCCATTCGTGGTTTTTCTTGTGGCATTGATTCCTGGTCAGACAAACCAGATGCCACTAAGTCCGTTCCGATGTTAAGTCTATCCATATCTGGACCCGTTACCAGTTCTTCAAATCCCCGCGCTGATTTGAATGTGATCTTACTTTGAGGACTTGATCGTCCAGAGCTAGATGCCTCGTCTGTTGATGTTGATGGTAGAGCAAACGTTGGCATCAACTTCCTGTACAACCTCAACAAGATTAAGGTGCTTACTGATTAACACCTTTGATTACAGGATGCCCTAAGTCACTATCAACTAGGACTGCGGTATACTTAATGATGGGCAAATGATGGGCAAATGATGAATTGATACAGTTTATATTGTGATGGGAACCCCGAGTTGTTGATGATAATGTTGATTTAATAAACTGTATAAAGAAGAAAGAGAAATCTAGCTACAACTAACGGATATTTATAATATTCAGCCCCTCAGTGATTGTCTTGACTGATTTCTTCACCCTAGGCCGAATACTTGCCACCCAGCCACATATTATCAAGAATCACTACACTGTGACACTAATCTGGCCCCTTGGCTGGTAGTGCCGTATCTTCCAGTTTCCTCTATCATTTCCTTACAGTCTTACAACATGAATCTTCAACAATATGCTTAGGTATTCACATAAGCTCAGACAACAGTCAAACCATAACACTTAGCCCCCTCAACCACAATCTGCAAATATTGCACGCAGCAATTATAGAAAAAGAGGACGTGGTACATATTGAATGGGACCCAATACAACGCACTTTGATCGTCATGATCAAGCTTGCGTAGAGCTTAACCGAAAAGGAAAGCAAAGAGGAATGGTAACAAACATAAAGGAGTGTTTCTTTTGTGGTATAAAAGGTCATGTAGAACGAGATTGTCGCCTTAAGAAATCCCAAAACAGAGCAGCAAAGGAAAAGAATAAAGCTAGGGGAGATGCCGACGCTCGTTATGTCAAAATTAGAAATATTAATGCAAATGATTCACCCTACCTGTCTTATTATCTTGAACACAGTCACACAGCTTGCTCAGAGCAAAATCTGGATAAATGTCTGGCTCTACTCAAAATAAAATCAAGTAAAAGTAAAAGCCAACAATATAAACCAAATTCCAAAAATATACAGAGCTTGATCACCGGCGGAATTCATAAACTCCTTAAACTAATACAGCTTCTAAATTCTAATGCAACAGCTTTCCCAACTATCACAAAACATGCATTACTTACCAAGCCCAGAGAAATTCTCACAATAATTGACTCCGGAGCGTCAGAACATTTCAGTGGTACGGGAGATGATTTCTTTACGCTCAAAAGATGGAGCAGTCCAAAGTCTCTCCAAATTGCAGATGGAAAAGGTATTCAATGCGAAGGCTATAGCAATATACCTTTTAGAACTAGTGACAAAATAATTGAATTAAGAGAAGTCTGGTTTGCTCCTGAGTTTGGTCAAACGCGGCTTCTGTCCGTCTGGGCCTTCAAGAAGAGAGGCATAGATGTAAATTTTGCTGATGGCTATTGTCAAATAACACGAAACGGCTCAATCTTGTTTGAAGCAGAAGGAGAGGATGGTGTCTTCAAAGTTAAAACAAGATCAATACCTCAAGCAACATTGGCCACAGAAGTTCAGCAACAAGTACCACATCAAACAGAGACTGAATGGGATATTTTACATAGAAGGATGGGCCATATTGACATCAAAGATATTGACAAGATTCTGAAAACAGGACACACTGAACAAAACGTTCCTAAAAAAATAAGATCAATTCCGATTGGATCAAAATCTTGCAAAGCATGTTTAGCAGGAAAGATGAAGGAAAACTTCAATAAGAAATCTGACAATTGTTCAAGCACCATCCTTCGTCGAGTTCATTGCAATATCTTAGGAATCTAGTCCATCTCAGTTAGAGGATATTGGTTCTACTTCCTCATGGTAGATTATGCAATAGGAATGTGCTGAGTCAGGTTACTAAGAACGAAAGAAATAAATTAGGCTCTAGTCACATTCAAGCAAATAAAGGCCGAAGCTGAATTGCAATCTGGCAGTAAAATTGTCTACATGAGGGCTGACAACAACAGGAGTGAATTTGGTACTGCCCTTCAACACTACTTAAAAGAAGTAGGTATAAAATTGAACCAAGCCCAGCATATAAACACTCAATGAACGGAGTTGTTGAAAGATGGATGGGTATTATAGCAGTCATAGCAAGGTCTATGTTATATGAGGCATAGCTACCTCACCAGCTCTGGGATTACGCTATCAAGCATGCGGCTTGGATCAAGAATAAGGCTCCCACATCTGTGCTACCTTTTGCTGATAATGACGCCCCAGCAAAATTCACTCCCGACAGCGCTTATCATGGAAAGCCTGCAGATCTAACCAACATCAGAGTTTTCGGGTGCAAATCAGATGTGCTTTACCCTTCTGAGTTAATTCCTCAGAAATGGCAACCTCACATTAGAGAGGGAAAATTCATCATGATAGGAATGACTTCGACGAAAATTTGGAAGCTACTTGATACGCTTACCCTAAGAGACACAATCTCTGCAGATGTTGAGTTCAATGAATATGAATTCCCTAAAAATGACATCTCACTCTTTACTCTACCTGACAGACCAGATGTCCTAACAACCAGACAAGTATCTTTAGAGCGAACAAAGATGTACCAGCCGCAGCTGATAGAAGCTAGGCAGAAAGGTGTTAGGCAAGCGCGTAAGAAGTACGCTGAAATTCGCCCAATTAAGGCAATGAGTTCGGGCAAAAATGACTGTGAATTGCAAAATCCTGTAACTCGCCTGCGAGAGGCTGGAGATGCGTCTGATCAACGCTATATACAGAAGGCTCCCATTAGAATGGACGAGCAAGAGACCTACATAGGTTCGGTAGAGCTACAGACTCCCGTAATAAGACGTGAAGGAAGCTCTCACTCGAACCCATGGTCTACGCCAGTCATCCTACTGCAGTAGTGGAAGAGGCCACCATGAGGGTAGTAGAGCAAGAACATCTAGGATAGCGAATGAACTTTAAAGTTAGTACTCCTCAGATTATCCGAGAAGCCAACGAACCATCAATTGGGCAGACTCCTTGCTCCCCGCCAAAATCAAGATTGGGTAGACCGCTGAGAAGAGTGGGGAAGGCTGTGTTCAATCATGTCGTTACAGAAAATGCTAAATCTGCACAAGCAGTCTATATTAATGCCGGTGAGTTGTCATTAATTCAAGTTCCCACTCCTCCATTTGAATCTATCACTGTTGAACAGGCTATGCATGAAGATCCCAAACTATGGAAAGAGGCAATAAAATCAGAATTGCGCTCTCTGCAAGCTACCAACACATATACCATTTTGAATGGGTCTCCACCTCCTGAAAAAAAAAATATCTAGCAAAATAGTTCTTAGAAAGAATTTCAGAAGTGACGGTAACTTAGACAGACGAAAAGCACGAATTGTTGTCCGTGGATTTGAACAGCAGTACGGTATTGATTACTTCGAGACTTTTGCGTCGGTAATACGGTACAGCATACTCCGGATACTTCTATCAAAGGCTGCAGTAGACGATCTTGAAATTGAAGCGCTTGATGCAGATACAGCTTTTCTAAATCCAAAATTAGAAGAAGAGATTTGTATGGAGATACCTGATTTCTTTCCTTTACAACACCCTGGAATCAATCGAAAGGAAAATTACCTCAAACTTAACAAATCACTATACGGTTTAAAGCAAGCCTCGCATATGTGGTTCAAAGAAGTCAAAGATCACTTTAATCGAATTTCTTTAAAGAGTGGAGATGCTGATCCAAATTTATTTATGGGTAGAGGTGTCTTTGTACTTCTTTATGTAGATGATATGCTAATCATTGGGAGACATGGAAATTTAAATTCTGTCAAATCAGACATCATGAATAAATAGAGTTGCAAAGCGCTAGGACCAGTTGATACTTTCGTCGGAATTCAAGTGGAAAGAAACAGGCAAAAGCGCACACTTCGCATTCATCAAACTGCCCATACAAAAAACTTATTCAGCGACTTGGAATGGAGAAAAGTATACCTAAGGATCTCCCACTCCCAGCAGGAACAGTCCTAAACCCATCTACCAAAGATGATATCAATCAAACGCTCAAAGATGATGACATCTGCCTCTATCAACAAATTTTCGGATCTGTCCTATATATTTCTAATGGTACAAGGCCAGACATATCTTATGCGGTAGGGTAACTTGCACGATCTATGTCTGATCCCGACTCAAACCATTTAAGTATGGCAAAGCATCTACTCAGATACCTCAACAGTACAAGGTCGCTCGGGATTAAATATAGATCTGTCGCTACAACAAATATCTGGGCAGCATGGACAGATGCAACATGGGGTACCAAAAATGATAAGAAATCCTTCCAAGGGCAAATAATCATATGGAATGGGGGCGCAGTAACTTGGTCCGCTAACCGTCAGAAAAGTACAGCTCAGAGCCCAATGGAAGCAGAGATCATGTCTGCTAGTGAAGGAGCTAAAGAAATTGCCTGGATGGAGAAAATTGATCATGACATAAACGTCAAAATAACGAAACCTCCGCTTCTACATCTAGACAATCAGGCTGCAATAGAGCTTGCCAAAACCACCAAATTTCATCGAAGAGCTAAACACATTGAAATTAGGCACTTCTACATACGAGACAACATGGTGATGAAAAACAGGCTATTGGTCACATTTACACCAGGTACTGAACAGATTGCAGATATATTAACAAAACAGCTACCCAGGGACCAGTTTGTAAAGTTATTGTCCGAGCTAGGCTTATCTCATTAAACGTTGAACTAATTCTATGGGCGATATTAATATTACAGAAGTTCACACAGCAGGTTATGATGGGATCAGGATAAGAGTACTCTTGTACCACAATGCAGTTTCATTTTTCTGTAGGACTACTGAACTCTTTAAGAATAGATGTAGGGGTCACACTTTTTAAGTGTTGTGGAAGTTAATGAGGCTCTAGGATATTGCAGCATGGGGGCGTGTCAGGAAATGCTGCTTAGTCAGCTAGTTGGTCAAGTGAAAGGTGTCCACATCCTTAGTACATAACACCTTTATCACTCCACACCCTAAGTACTATATCCATACATTCTCCACATATCGCATATTACCATCTGCATTATCTTACTCTCATGACTATACTTTCTCAATATCCCAACAGATTTTCGGAGATTTGTACAGCACGTGAATATCATCATGTGACACTGAATAATTACCGGATCACTAGACCTTACACACATGCGTCCTTTTGGTTGTCTTGCCTATGACCTCAATAAGGAAAATAGTAATGGTGATATGACTCAATCTCGAGCTCTCATTGAGCATCTTGTCGAATACCCAGGCACAAATATTTTCCGTATTTGGCTACCTACCAGCAATGATGTGCTTGTGACACGCAACGTTGTTTTTGATCATTCTATCTTCTAAGATAAAACGAGAAAATATGCGACAAGATCAATAGTTCAGCGCGTTTTCGAACTCCTTCAATCCCCAGACGTTTCGGTTATTGGTATTGCTGTCAGTGATCTTCTGTCAAATCGGCAGCGCAGAAATGAAAACCTCAGTTCATTGCCTAAGGATGATGATAATGAACCAGAGGTTGGAGGTGTAAGCGCTATCTGTTGTAATCAGACCCACTTATAGATCACACAACTTGGAATGGCTAGTATTGGGCAATTGAACCGACAGGACAAGCAGCCCTGCGTCAATGATACGTCATTTATCAGGAATGTAAGGGACTGTCCTGTGCAGTTGTAAAAAATGACATAGATCTAGATGATGAGAGAAAAACAGTATATTCCTTTACTTGCTAGAAATCTAAGATACATATATTCCCGTCCAAGATTCCTTCAAGACTCTCCCGCCGTTTCAGCTAGCAGCCTATTCATGTTGAGACTGTAGCATATTAGGCTAGTCAGTACATTGGGCTAGTCATTGTATTAGGCTAATTAGTGTAACATCTAATCTCTGGACGAAACATATACAAATGTATCAAGCAAGTTGATGCAGTTTATATGTCGAGACATGTTTAGCATAACAGCGACGTCCTCGTATACACAACTGTCTCGGGATACCTGACATCATTGGCACTGTCAGGAACTGAGGATAGAGCAGCACCCTCATATTCTTTCCCTACACTACATCTGAATATTCTCTCATCTTAGAGCGTTTACCGGGTTACAATGGTTGCTATGGGTTACAAATGTAGTAATAGACTAGCAGCAGGCGCACCCCTTGAAGCCTTAGTTGCTCTGGTTACTATGATGTATATATGGGTTGGGTAGAGCCGGTGTAGAGGGCCACGTCTTGTTTTCCGTCTTCCATTGACCCTGCCTTTTGTCCTAGTTTCTCTTGTCCCTTGTCCTCAGTTATAGCTAGAATCCCGAACTAATACCTTAGTCTATGACAAATCTTGTCAGATATCACTCGCACTTCTAAGTTATCCATAAAATACAACCCCTGGTACCCTCGAGTTTGACAGGCACACAGCAATGACAACACCAGTATCTCAACCATACATGATTATATGATAATATGACGCAGGTACATCTAATGACATAGTTGTTGAATGGCTGAATGATTGGCAGATATAGCTATTGATGGTATATTGTATGTATTGTCTTTGTGTATAAATACTCGCTGCTAGACCTCTGTATATGATAAACCTTTTCCACTCTTATATTCAATAGTCATCAATATAGCAGATCTACAATATTTATCTGTCTTCTTCACGTTAGACTTAAAGTGCTATCCTACATCCACCCAAGTTGACTGTTACACCCATTGTGACAATTCTTAGACTTCTCATAACCTCGTTATTACAATACTATCATGTTAGAAAATATACTCTGTACAATATCATATTGATAAATATGATGAAGTAAAGAAGACTTAAATTTTATAACTATGTGAACATTGGACTTATATATACATCTTAGGGGAGAAATTCCCACTAGTCTCATATGCCTGTCAAACCTAATGATGACCAGCCACCTCTCATCTACCATGATGAGCCAAGGTACTGTGCGTACGGTTTCAATGGGGCTTACAGTTGACTAGGGACTAAAAGCACGCCTGTAATTAGTATCACAGAATGCCGGGTAAGTTGTTAAGTCAGATGTAAGTTTTCCATTGCTTTCTGACCTAAAAACTCCCTATGAATACAATTACGCTAAAGAGATTACATAAGTAGGGGTCGACTGCAGATCTCCATCATTGCACGAGCCGCCCCCTTAGGATTGTGCGATCTGGATGCACACCATCCCCCTCTTCTACCTCAGACATCCGCGTGATTATAGGGTAATATAGCCTCAGACAATTTTCGTCTATCTCTATCCAGTAAGGTTTTGCTTCCATACCACAGAGACCTTACAGGATGACCATCTCTAACATAAGCTGGGAATAATTGTTGTCCATGATACTCATTTTGAAGAGTAAATCCTCCAGGTGTACAAAGTATATACCCATTATGAGGAGTGGCATCTGCAACAATAAATGGACCATCATAAAATGGTTCTCCTTTATGGTCTCTCTTTCTTTGCCTTAAAACCCAATCACCTTTACCAAAAACTCTCAACCGTGCCTTCCTCTCTTGAAAGTATAAACGTATTTCATCTCTGGCAGCCTTTCCAGTTGCAACATTCATGCTTGCATTTTGCACTTTAGGGCTGTACAATTTTACGAGGTCTGTTGCAAAAGCGGCTTCTTCAGATGAAGTCAGTTCTTGCACATAGGGGCTTGGTAGTTCTTCATGTGTTACTCCTAGAGCTAGTAACACGGGGGCGTAACCGGTAGAGTTGGGACGTCGATTGTATATGCTGAGCGTCCGATCTAGAATCCACTGGATACCACGAGAAGAGTTGATCGAGGATACAGTATAGAATATCCCTTTAATGATGCCGTTGAATCTTTCTACTTTGCCATTTGTTTCTGGACAATATGGCTTAGTAAAACTATGCTCGATCAACTTATCTTTGCAAAAGGAAAACATCTCTTTGCTCACGAAGGCTTGACCATTGTCTGTCACAAGTTGTTTAAAACCGAAATGTGCGTTGATTTGGTGCGTCAGTTCTAAACAGGATGCCGTGTTTGGAGACTGAGTCAATATCACCATTGCATATGAAGTTGCGTGATCTATGGCAGTGCACAGGTAAGCTGCCACACCATTATGGCATACCGGACCTGTGTGATCCATCCCCCATCTTGTGAATGGTGGAGGTGCTTGTACTGGACGTAGAGTATCCTGCGAATGTATATCGACAGGTTGTGTCATGATCTGACATTGAGGGCAAGTTTTATAGGCTTCTTGAGCAGCTAAAACAATATCTGGATGCCAGAAACTATGTCGTGACTCTCTAATTAACGTACCAATAGAACAATGTGTATTATCTTCATGCAACTTGATAAGAGCCTTGACGAGTTCACTGTAGTGAAGTATCTTCAGAAATTTATTGTTATAAAACCTGTACGTATTACCATTGTGAGAAGAGAAATATTTCTTGACCCAAGACTCGGGAAGATTACTTGGAAGAGGGGTTTTGTGTAGTAGATGCTCCTCGATTGATTGTAAGTTGATCCAAGATAATCTTTTGATATCAGGAATTTTGAAATGAAAAGATGATGGTGCACCATTATGAACAGGGTCGAAATTTCTAATTGGGAATGATGTGACTGTCATTGGAGATCTTGAAAGCCAATCTGCTAAATGATTCGACTTGCCTCTTTTGTAAACAATTGTCGGATTGAAGTGTTCAAGTATATCTATAAACCGTTGCATTCTTTGTGGTAAGTTTGATTTTTTTCGGATTCCAGCTAAACTTTCGTGATCCGTCCTAATGATAATATCACACCCTTGTATCCAATGTTGCCAAGTTTGTAGAGCCTGCACTATTCCTAGTGCTTCCCGTTCTTGAGAAGAATACCTCTGCTGTGTAGGGTTGAGTTTATGGCTAGTATATGCTACTGGATTCAAGTGAGCGCCCTCCATTGTTGGTTGTGACAGTTTTATGCAAAGGATTGGAGTTAATTGCTCGTTTGGTTGAAGTAACATTCCGCCTGTATACTTTTCTGAAGCATCAACATCAAGAACGACTGGCAATTGGGGGTCCATTGGTTTTAAAATAGGGGTAGTAATTAAAGCGTTTCTCGTGGCTTTCCAGGACGCGATTTGCTCATCATTAAGAGACACTGGGACGTTCTTCCCCTCCAGTGAAGTAAGGCTGTACAAAGGACCTGCTAGAGTTCTGAATAGCTTAATGTAGTCCCTGAAGTAATTACAAGAGTTGAGAAATGCCCTAACTTCTGTCACTGTCCTTGGAATAGGTCTATCAAGAATTGTCTGGATTTTGGAAGGATCTACTTGAATACCGTGCCTGTCTATGATATGTCCGAGAAACTTAGTTTGTGTGACAAACCAAGCACATTCTCTAGGATTCAGTTTGTATCCACACAAATCTAAACGTTCCATAACCAAAGAAGCGTTACAGGTAGTTTCTTCAACTGTATTACCCCAGGTTATCACATCATCAATCATGTTCGAAGTAATGTTACCAACTGGTTGAAGGCATTCGTCCATCGCTCTTTGAAAAGTGGCGGGCGCGTTTGTTAGACCGAAAGGCATGACTCTGAATAGATACTGACCTTGAGGGGTGACGAAAGAACAGATTTTCTGTGCTTGCTCAGTGAGTTCTATTTGGTAGAACCCTGATTTAAGGTCAAGCTTTCTATAAAAATTATGACCTGAAGCCTTGCGTATTTCATCTTGAACAACTGGTAGAGGATAAGCTGACTTCTCAGTATGACTGTTAATTTGCCGGAAATCTATAACCATTCGTCCTTTAGGCTTGCCGTCCTTCGGAACTAAAATTGCACGACTAGAAAATGGACTTAGACCACTGTAGAGAACTCCATTCTTAATGCCGGCGTCGACAAATTCCTTAAGAATGCGAGTGTCTTGAGGAGAGTATCTACCTGGAGCGGACTTTAGGTTGGATAAAGTGTTCAAAATGAGATTGTGTTTAACACCAGTTGCGTGTGTAGCACTTCCTGAAACTTTCGTCGAATCAAAAAGTAAGGGGAATCTAGTTTTGAGGTGTTGAATACACTTATCAATTGATTGCTGCTCCCTAAAACTGACATTTGGAGGTGGATTGACAACTAGTTCTTTCGAGGAATTATTTTGAGTTGAAAACTGATCTTGGGGAATATTTGTGGCAGCCCAGATTGTAATATTTGTCAGATCTAACTTATCTCTGGGAGTCGGTGTCAATATTGGGGATCCAGTAACCTTTGTAAACTGAACACAATCTGAATCTGGTATGTAAAGTAAACCCAAGTTATGCAAAACCGACCTTCCAATTGTTAAAGGTGCTGGGAATGTTCCATCAGGCACTACTCCACAAATAATTTGTACTTTTGATCCATTTTTGAAGTCAACTGAGACCTTGCAATCATAATAGACAGTTGGGCCCAGGTTCTTCCCTACTCCCTGGAGTTGTACTAGGCACGAAGACAGGTTAAAACAATTTGAAGGAAAAGTTGAAGCAATAGAAGAAACAATATAACAACTAGCAGTACCCCCATCAAAAAAAACGAAACTTTCAACTCCATTAATTTGACAAGAAAAAAAACGATATTTATCCCTAGCGCCCTCCCTTGAAACAATAGAAAAAGTACCTTCATTTACACTGTTACCCAATTTTGAATTATCTAGGCACACGGCGTAGGAGTTAAATGCGCCGCTGCCAAATCTTTATTTGGCTATTTTGTTATTATTATTATCATTAAACTCGTTATCGTTATTGTTATTGTTATCATTATCATATTCATTATTCTCCATAGAATTTGGATAAAAATCTTGAAAATCATCAGAGTCCCAAAATTCAGGCTCTTCATTTTCGAATTTTACAGTTTGATTTGCATAAACCGTTCTTGATGGTTTAGAGCGGCGCAGCGGAGGTGGCAG
This sequence comes from Blumeria graminis f. sp. triticale, assembly GCA_905067625.1. NCBI lineage: Eukaryota > Fungi > Ascomycota > Leotiomycetes > Helotiales > Erysiphaceae > Blumeria > Blumeria graminis. Next base: position 1,477,124 of record LR898468.1, read on the forward strand.
TGGGCGGAGATTTTTCTTTATAGGGTTATTTTGAGTGGAAGAACTGGCTTCAACATTTTGGTGATTTTGCCTGAACTTATTTTCCGGCTTATGTTGACCTAACTTGGCTTTAAATGTGCCGAAAATTTCTCTTGATGAATTGTTTTGGGGATAGTTGCTAAATTTCCGGTTATTTCTGCAATCTGAACTGAAATGACCCGTTTTACCACAGCCGTATCAGACAGTTTGCGCGTGTGCGGCATTGACTGAATTTATTGGGTTATCAAATATATTAGGCTGTGGCGCACGCGGACTTTCTGAAAAATCACGAAGTGGATCCCTAAGCAGCGGGATGAATTCTCGGTCCACTGTTTGTGAGTATAACTGAGTCATCCAGTTTTGTTGTTTTTCGGCAATTGTCCAGGCTATTGAGAGTGCGTTATGTAGAGGAAAGGCGTCGTTTTGTTGGACTAAAGTATTCCAAACCATACCTGCATGTGTTTGCAGTGTATATTCAACCGCGCAGTCGACTTCTCTCTCAGCCCTTTCTCTGGACGGCATTCGATGAAATGCCTGTTCAAAACGTCTTAAAAACTGAGCTATTGATTTATTTGCAGACGGACCCAAACGAAAAGCGATGAAAGCATCTACTGGACCCCTTAGATTATTTGACAGTGAGAGTAATTGCAGTATTGCTTCCACCGTCATTGGCCAAGTAGGACAATGAGTCTTACAAAAAGCACCGACTTGTTTGAAGTCCCCCTGAAATAGGTGACTTACTCGCTGCGGCCACAGGTGGTAGTAGGTTCCTTCTTGTATCAATGCTGATTGAATCTCCTGCAAATGCATAAGGTTTTCAACATCACCCGTTGCTGAAAGAGGTTTCAGTCCCGATCGTAATGGCTTATAACTGTTTCGGACATCAAGAGTAGATTTATCAAGGTCACACTCAGCAATAAGCTCGCACCAGTATTTCCACAACCATTGGATATATTGGCTGTTATTGTTGTATGACGCCCAGGTTTGTCGGTCTAATCTATCAACCATTGGTTCTGATAAATATAGAAGATTAGTCTTTTTACGTGGGCCTGGTGACGTCGGTGGTGCCTTGAAAGGTCCTTTCTTCGGATCCCATGTGGAAGACAAGCCCGGAATAGTAAAAGCAGTTCTTTTGGTTTCGAAAAGTTTAGGAAATGAAGCTTCGTCCTTTTTGTTTCGAAAAACAATTGGTTTTCGATCCATTTCGCCTCTTCTTTCTTTTTCTTTCCCTTTCTCCTTATTCTTCTCTTTTTCGTTCTCTTCTTCCTTTAACACAATGTTTTCCACTTCTGTCATTTGCTTATTGAGGATAGCAATGTTATTGGCATGGGATGATTGAGCAGTTATGATTATGCTCAAGGACTGCATGACATCTTCTAATGTCACTTTGGGTTTGTCTTCATTGACTTTCTTTTTGACAGCTGCGCTTCGAGTTGTTGGAGGCATCTGGATTGCTGCTGACAAGAATTCTTGAGGTTTGTGGTAGTTGAGTTACCTGCGCAAATAGCTATTTATGCGTACAGTTTCAATGGGGCTTACAGTTGACTAGGGACTAAAAGCACGCCTGTAATTAGTATCACAGAATGCCGGGTAAGTTGTTAAGTCAGATGTAAGTTTTCCATTGCTTTCTGACCTAAAAACTCCCTATGAATACAATTACGCTAAAGAGATTACATAAGTAGGGGTCGACTGCAGATCTCCATCATTGCACGAGCCGCCCCCTTAGGATTGTGCGATCTGGATACACAGTACACCGTAGTACATAGTACGTAAATATCCAAACGTATAGGCAATAGTAGGCGCAATTAGCGCACTCAGGACATGTGTAGAGAGAGTCGATCGTGTCAGGGATCTGAGACAAAACAGGTAATGGTTGAGTCCTAAATTTGAGAGTCAGAATTTCCAACATATCAATATTCAGATGAATAACTACTAGATTACTTCTGAATGTGAACTACAATTAATAACCCCTGTTCCTTCAGAAATTGTGGACTTTTCTCATTCTTCTGGGAACCTGGACGACTCAACAATGCAGCAGTCTCAAACTATGCAAGCTCCCGAAGGATACTGATTATATAGAAATCCTACCCTGTAGGAAATCAATCTTAATTTATTGACTATGTATATTTATGTCTGTTATTGTTGGAACACTACCAATGGTCAATTCACAAGCTTGTGTGTTACTCAATTCATTCCTGCTTCTTCTCCCTGCCGGGAGGAATTCTATAAATACATTCTTACCTTTAGCTAAACGCTATTGTAACGGCTAAGAAGCCGGTATTTTCCTGTAGCCAGTAATGGCAAGTACTGGCGTATAACCATCAGGGGGGTGGGCCGGCGCAATAGCCTTGCAGAACATACCAGAACTACTGTCGAAGGTACTAGATAAGATTCGACATGAACAAGATTGTAACTGAAACTTGGAGAAGCTACTAGAAACCATTTTCTCAGAGTTGCAACTGGAATTATCTAGAAATGAACTGACCTTAGATGGAAGGGCTTGGAGTGTAGTAATCTGTATAAATACCTGGCTAAGTATCTGTAGCTTAGTTCTGCATAGTTGAATTGTTAATATACCATCATCCATACAAATGCTCCTTGCTTTCTATAGCTGATCTGTGACAGCTATTCCCTATAAGGAAAAGTCTCAACTAGACCCTTGTACATAACATGTTGTGAGCCAGTTCACACAGTTATCATAGATATTGGAAGTAATTCATGAGATTGCTTAATGAGAGGCTAGGATTGATTCCGATATTATTTGGTGGAAGACTTCCCAACTACCAGAGAGCTACAACTTCTTTATCTATCCACAGGTAAATTCCCCATTTTCCAAATACACTAGCTATACAGGATGTAGCATATAAAACTTGATTTGTATCATCATTTTGGGGTTGATGTTTACCGTGAGTTTTGCTACTCAAGTTGCATGCCTGACTACTATGCAACACGCTCAGGTATCAATCTTATACCCAATCCAAACCGAAACCACTCAAAACCCTGGTTATGACCCCATTAATAATTGGAACAGTATCCTGAAACATAGCAAATTAGGCTAGAAATTGTTGATCAGGATTTAATCCGAACATTAATCCATTCGACACCAGTCTGATTCTTACAGGAAAGGGCAATCTAAAGCCAGCGTCAAATCCAAATGTCTTTGCCATTCAGTCACACGTGGCTACAATAGGAGACAAACAGGAATCAGATTATTTGCAAGCATTTGTGACTGAAACCTCAAAACAAATTCATTGTAGTAAAACCCCTCAAATTCACCAAAACCAACGTCCATCTCCGCCGAAGTATGTGAAAGCTCTCAGTTCTCACAGATTTGGAAAGCAATTTAGAGAACCTCTAAGCGAGAAATGGTATTCACTCTGTGCAAAAGGTTGCTTTAAAGAAACAGATAAGTCAAAGGCCACAGTAGACGCTGAAATCTAATCACTGATGTGGATTTTCCTACAAAACCGGCGAAGATGGCTTTCTTGTATCATTTCAAGCATGACCTGTAGTTCGTGGAGATTTGCAAGAGCACCTAGAAAATACCTACGTTGTCACGCTTGCAATTCGAAATTTTTGTGCTCTTGTTTCTGTAGCAAATTATTTTGATCTAGAGTTAAAGCAGTATGATGTGCTGACTGCATTTCTCATAGCTTAGCTTAATTGTAAGCTTTATGTCGAAATTCCTGATGGTATTTTTCATGTAGATGGAGAGATTCTAGAGATTCTACTCGCCTTATACAGACTTAAGGAATCACCACCACTATGGTACAAACATCTGAAAAGTACATTGATCAAACTTGACCCCAAGGTTGTCACTGGTTTCCCGTATCTGTACAAAAATGAATGGCTTCTGCTATTTGTTTACGTTGATGACATATTCAAAGCAAATAATAGCTCAAATGAAGACATTCATAGCAACTTTGAGAAGAATTTGACTCAGAAGTACGATTTAAAGATCATTGGTGGTTTGGCTTGGTTTCTCTGACCCGGGTTATACGCAACCGCCCTAATCGGAAAACCTGACTCATACAAGATGCGTACATCGATAAAGTCTGTCCTCACTTTGGTATTGACAATATTGGCAAGTTTTCAGAGATACCTACAACTAAAAACTGGCTTCCTCAATCAACTGAAGAGCCAGATAAAGCTCTACCAGTAGCTTGTCGGCTCTCTGGCGTGCATTACTGTATGGATTAGACCAGATGAAGCTCGCACTCATGTTCTGTTCGCGTGTCATCTCACAAATGCAGGACAATCACACATCTCGAAGATCAAATAGACTTGGTGTTATCTATTGGGCACAAAAGGACTCGCACTCGAGGCATCTGCTGAAGAAAAACAATTAATGGAAAGTATTACCGATGATCCCACATACAAAAATCCATTATTCTTCGGGTCATCGGATGTATCCTATGCTGATGAACCAGAGATACGCAGAAGTTCTCAAATTTATCACTTCAAGTTCAGCGGTATGATAATAGACTGGAAATTGACACTACAAATAATAGTGACAAAATCAACAAAGGAATCTGAGCTACTCCCTTTGTCGCCAGCTGGCTCACATATATGGAAATGGATACAATTTTTTGATGGAATTTCATTAAAACTTGATTGTAAGCCTTAAATTTGGTGTGATAGGCAACAAACTGTCGGTATTGCCATGAAATCTGAAGATAAACTTCAAACTAAAGTCAAGCATGTAGATATACACCTAACTTAGATCCGTCAAGATGTTGAAGTATCTCGGCTGAATATCATATGGGTTCCGACAGAAAAAATGCCTGCCGACGGTCTCACAAAAATTCTGCCCAAACAGAAATTTAAGGAATTTTAAGCTAACTCAGGTTGGTTGATATCAGTAGTTGCATGAAGAAAATGAGAACTATTGATATGAATGACGTCGATGTTTCATTTCCAAACCGATGATCTTTCAGCCATTACTATTGCTTGAGTCTAGCAAAGCAATTCTCATAGATACTGGCATGGGGGGTATGTTACGGCATGTTTTTGTACATGTTTCTTTAAGGAGTTGATGTGTTGTGCCTAGACCCACATAGCTACAGTGCACAGCTCCAGTTATGATGGTCACGCAACTGCATGCATTTGCTCTGTTTGCTCCTGCTTTGTTGAGTTAGTATTATTAGTAAGCAATAGTCTAGGGACTATAAGTAGAGAGCTTTCCTCCACAGTAGATAGAGTAAGCAATTCAGTCTTTCCTCATTCTACAGAGATCATTCTCCACTCCTCTTCTTGACCTATCCGGCCCAGCAGCACATCTGTGATCACTAGCAGCAAACTCCCACAAATTGTATGTACACCCAAATCATAGACCTATCATAACAGGTTATGAGCCCGGCGCATCCACGTACTTACAGGAGTTAGCTAACCATTGTGAAAAACCAGATTAAGCATCATGAAAATGACTGATCCAAAGGAAATTCTTGGTAACGGTATCTCATTTATCGCTTGGAGAATGGCATTGCGTGCTAAACTTGGACGCAAAAACGTCCTGGGACATGTCTTTCATGACATGCCTGGGATCTGTCCAGTCAACATCCCTACAGATCCTCTATTAGGGAGCCCAAACGCTGATGATGCCGATAAACTCACGGAAAAGTACCTGGATGAATTCGAGCGCTGGACTTTGGGAGAAATCGAAGCAAAAAATATCATTACCCAACAACTATCTACGACCATCTGCCCCCAACATTACGACAACCTGACGGCCAAAGAACTCTACAACACTGTAGCCGGGACCAGGAATGAAACTGCAACCGCACCACATGCTGCAGCACTCAAAACTGTCGGAATACTTCAAGTGGACGTGTTTCGTGACAAGCTTGTTGTAACAATATTGGTATCAATTAATTCATCTCTCTAACTCCCTCCCTCCTACGGAACATCTAATAATTACATTGGGGAGCCAATTTCTTATTCCCGGCGCTATTCTATATAAGGGAATATTACGATAATAAGGCACGTGATTTGATACAGAACTTTAATCAGACACTGGCAACAAAAATAAAAAATAAATAAAAAGAGGCCATAAAGGCAGAGCTTCATTTAGACTGGCTGCTTCGCTCCACCCATCCGTTGCTCTCAATTTTCAGGTAGTTAGAATCGACAAGTTCTTTTAAGGCATGACAACATTTGGATTTGGTCATGGCATCCGCTGGGTTAGTTTCCCCATCAATCCAACGGATCTCGGCAATTTCTCGTCTCTCGTACGACTGACGAAGAGACATTAAGTCTACCATGAGTCTCTTTTCTTGAGTTGTTCCCAGTTTTACAAGGCAATCATATAAAGACTTTGAATCGGTACATAGAACTAACGGTAATTGCGCTTGTAAGATCTTATTGAGAGTTGACTTAATCGATGCGGCAATATTGAAGCCATGGACCATTCCATATAGTTCTGCTGCTAAAACACTCCGTGTAATTCTTTTACATTTGATGGATGACCAGTGAATTATATTTGCCCTGTTGTCATCATCTGCAAGAACGATGACAAATCCGATTTGAGAAGAATAGTCATGATTATTTGCAAATGATGAGTCGGTAAATGCAATAACCTTTAAAGAATTTCTATTGAGCCTTACATATTTTAGTCCTCTAAGAGGGTTATCAGATTGCCACTTGAGCCTTTTATTTAGAAAATTTATGTCGACTAGGCTCGGGCAGGTTGTTTGAGCAGCAAAAGACAAATCAAAAGTTGCTTCTGGCTGACAAACGCTTGCGATGTATGCTCCACGTGCTCTCTGGGCGATGTACTGATCCTTTGTTGACAAATTTCTTCTAATACTGCCTCTAGAGCTAACAATATCAATTGCATTTGAATCAATAATTTTTAGGTTCTTGCATTGTGATTCCTGTGTCAGTGTAATTGAGTCTGTTGTGGCTTCCCTCTTAATGTAACCTCCATTAAACTTAATTGGGGTTGAAACGGTCAGTTTTTCTCGATCTTTAGCAATAAAACCGGCCTTCATAAGCTGACTTTCTTCACTGGAAGCAAATTTGTTATTTGCTAGGAATAGTGTGTCATCTGTTTGTAGGCCAACTATACCAAAATTTTGGTTATTGTTAAGGTATAAGAGGCAAGGATCATATGTTGACTGTTCCATTGACAAGCCCTCAGTATGATGTCGATGATAAGTATTGAACCAATGATTTCCAGCTTCTGGTACACCATAGAGAGGTTTTATAACTTTCAGGATAGTTTCTTTATCACCAATTTCAACTGGTGGACGAACATAAAAATCCCGATTCAGTTTTGTTGTGGACTGAACATAGGCTTGTGAGATATCGCGCAAGTATAAATCTAGCGGCAATATTGAGGCAAGGGCGAAAATTATTCTTTGGCTAGCTCTCTGAATTGTGGGCGATTGTGTGAGAACGATCCCTTTTTCTTTATCGTTATATGCCTGTACTACCGGTCGTGACTTTTCAAAAGCTTTATCTGTCCCTCTATGCTTTATCTCATCCACAAATCTTGAATTGAAGATTCTGGCTCCCGGTGGGACCATTGACAAGGTGATAAACTCAAACACCCCCTTTTCTAGCAATCCGTTTATTTCCTTTTGCCTGGATTCTTTAAATGTTGGAACTAAGGGGGCATCAGTCTCTTCGATAAAGGTTCTAGCTACTGCCTGATCAATGTATCTTGCGGGGGGCCGGCGGGATCTTTCTGCGTTTCTTCTGGGATTTACTGACGCTAAAGAGTTATGAAGGGGTAGGTTATCGAGAAGGCCTCCGGTCTGTAAACTAACATCGTCATTATCCTGATAATATGGCCTAACTACAGTAGACCTGAATTCACTTGATCCTGAAGGTAGCTCAACCTTGCAGGTTTCATCTTCTACACTGAGTAATTTAAAAGGGCCTGTCCATTGACCTGATTGGCCAGAGACACCCTCACGCCATACGAGGACTTCAGAGTTAATCGGCAAGTTGTGAACACTTGTGGTATCTGGACCGTTTCCTTGGCTTAAAGCTGTATTTACTAGGTTTTCAGCTCTAATCTTTTTGACTTCACTCATTGCCTTTTTGAGGGCGATAGCTCGTTGGGAAATTGAGGGAGCTGGAGTATCTGAGTGTACCATCCGTGGATATGCACCAAAAACAAGTAATGTAGGGACTAATCTGTCGGGACCAGCGCTATCATTAATTGCTTTAATTGACATTTGGAGCTTTGTTTCCTTGGTTGCGTTATCTCCTTTCAATTCTGCATCAATTATATTATAAACACGCCGTAGTATGGAATGGTAGCGTTCGACCATTCCTACTGACCAATGTGCTTCAATTGGGATATTCTTAACAGAAGTTGCCATGGATGTTGCATTTTGGTGAAATTCCCTACTGGTAAAGTTTTTACCGGCGTCAGTTACAATATGGTCGGGCGGGCCAATATAGACATCAATCCAACAAGTTTGTATGGCATCCCAGGTATCCTTGGCCGTCATGCTCCGTAGCCATCTTGCTGCTTGGAATCTTGTCGCTTCATCAACTATGTGGAGAATTGGATTTCCGTTAATATACATGATATCAACTACTATGGAGCTATTGAAATCTAAATTTTCATCTTGGAGACAAAATTTGAAACGGCTAGGGGGTCCTCTATGTTTCTGACAGAACTCGCAAATTTTTGTTAGTTGGTAAATTGTTTTCTTTTCAACCATGTCATGACCTGATCGTTGTAATATCCTAAGCAATCTTTCTGCTGAAGGATGACCAAATCTCCGATGAAGTCTTTTCAATTCAGTTTCTGTTAAAAAGCACGGATTAGAAAGGAAAGAGTCTGTTATAAAAGAGTGTAGGAATTTTCCCCAAAGTAAGAAAGCATGACCAAAACGCCGTATAACTGGAAACGATTGTGAGTTCTTCACTAGTAAATTGTTGAGGTTATCAAAAGTAACACCCAGGGTATCCATATCAGAAAGACAAAGTAAAAATGGTGTAGTGGCGTTCACAATGTGGAATTCAATCTGTCCAATAGGCGTATTCAAAGTGACAGAGCCGATTGAGGTACTACTTCCAATGCCAAATTGGACATTGATTGCACCAGATTTCGCGGTATTAATTGGTGAGGGCTGTACTTTGTTAAGTGCATTATATTGATCAATGCCAGCAGTAGAGTGCTTTGAAGCGCCTGTATCGATTATTATACCGTAGAATGTGTTGCTGTTATACCTTCCGGATGTGATAAATGAAAAAGGGTCATTGTCAACTTCACTATTAGCACTTGATAAATCGAGACCGGTGATTGCATGCTCAAAAGATTTGTTTGCCAGCGTTATTGCAATATCTTCTGGCTGTTCTATAGATCCAAAGGAAGTGTAGAATATGTTATTAACCTCATCTTTAGTCTCTAATGAGGTGGTATCTAGTGTTAGGCTTTCAATTTGAATATCAAGTGGATTATCTGTGGAATTGTTGTCACACTCAGCCTCATATTCTGCGATGTAGTGGTCTGGATTCCGATCAAAGCGTTTTGAAAACTGTTCCTTAAACCTCTTCCTTGCTTCTTGTTGTTGGTCTTCTGGGTGATTTTTAGACCAACAGCCATAAAGATTGCAAACGTAGCACTTTCTTTTGCCAAAGTCGGATGATGCTTGGTTGTTTATTGAGTGAGATCTAGCTATTGGATGGACCTTTAAACGAGAGCTAGAGCCTTGTTTATAATATCGCCTATCTGTGAGAAAATTGGATGATGTTGGCCCATCAGATTTTTCAGAAGTTGCAATTGAGGCTCGGAGATCATTGATTAGGCCGGATAGGGATTCATTAGGCTTGAAGCAGGCATAGCTACAGGCTGGAATGTTGCGGCATGCGTCCACAAGTTTCATGCGGAGAAAAGAATCTGTTCGAAATTCGGGATCCATACTCAACTGTAGTTGACGCAGCTCTGTTAGAAGAAGATTTAAACAGTTTTCTGTTGATTTTCCGGATGATTCATTCTCTTGTATTACGAGGCTTAGACTCAGTGCTTCCCACCTTGCATATTTCCCTCTTTTGTACTCAATATTTTCAAAGTAACGTTTTGTGGCATCACACATCTCATCAAATGTGGCGTGTTTGTAAACACTTAAATTTGAGTAGTAATGACTTAAAGCAGGTCCTATGAGCATCGTAGGATATGCCTTTGCAAAGAGCTGACTAGGTATCTCGGTTCTGTCACACAGGTCACGGAAAATTGTGAGCTTATAATCAAAACTATCATTTTCACCATTGTATTTCATATCTTTCTCATAAATTCGAGTAAGATTTGATAGTTCCTTAGCGCATCCTGAACCTTCGCTTCTAGTTAGAGACCGAGTTTGATAGATTGTCTGTGGGGCATTTTGTGAAGGCATGTTAGGGTGCGACGATAAAGTCTGGGCTTTCATTTTTACATCTATTTTCGAAATATCTTGATGAGTCTCAGTTTTTAGTCTAGGGGTAGGCTCTAATTTGGACCTGAAGAGGTGAGAGATTATATTTGAATTGAACGTTTCATTTGAGTTTTCGATTTCCTCTAAAGTCCAGGGGGTTGGGTCATCTTCATTAAGTGTTTCCATTAATGAAGTAACAATGCTAACACCTCTATTATTCTTAACCCAAACTCCGTGTGTACGCAGGTGGGTCCGAAGACCTCGAACGTAGACGAGAGAGGCAGCATTGAAATCATCCTCTTCAAAAGATATAAAATCTTCCTTGAAAGCTTCCTAAAGATTATCATCTTTGATCTTGAACTTTATGTAGTCGTTGAATTTCTGTTCGATGAATTTGTTAATCTGCTGTTGCCTGGCTTCTGCTTCCTCATCGAGCGCCGTCTGCTTTGATTGTGATCTCGTTGAGGGTCGTGATCCGTCTGTAGATAGCTTGGAATCGGTGTACGAGTCGGGCATTTTGAATGCAGGTTTTGCAAAAGTTAGTGATGATGAAAGTAGAAAATGGGGTCGTATGAATTTAGGCTGTTGAAATATTACGCAGAATCGAGGGCCTTGATGAAGGGGTCGATATGTGTTTAATTATTCAAGAGCTTATTTTTTTTTTTTTTTTTTGCGTAGTGGACGCGGGATTTGAGGGCCTTGTGAAAGGGGTCAAATCCTTGAATATATATTTGAAGTCAAGGGCCTTAAGGAAGGGGTCAACTATCAAGTCTATACTCCTTAGCAAACGCAATCGAGCCGAGGCCTTTATCAGGGACTGAACGATTGAATCTCTCTTCACAAGATGTATCTGATCTGTACGTCTACTGATCAGTGTCGGAATACTTCAAGTGGACGTGTTTCGTGACAAGCTTGTTGTAACAATATTGGTATCAATTAATTCATCTCTCTAACTCCCTCCCTCCTACGGAACATCTAATAATTACATTGGGGAGCCAATTCCTTATTCCCGGCGCTATTCTATATAAGTGTTGGAAGGTCTTACAATGTGATATCACAAGGGTCGACAAATGTCAGGTTGGTTATTCGAAAATGTATATGTGTTCCTCTACGTCTTCCATCATCTACATAAGTTATACAAGAGTAATCGTTAACATTAGAACACGTGATAATATTTGACGTCATGATGGATACTCTCTCCGTCGAGCTTTGACCAAGCTTATTAACCCACACCGGCAATCTTTTCTTTATGAACTAGCACTGAATAGAAAGCCCCCGTCTGCCATATCTTACTGACTAATATTACGGTCTTATTACCGATCCTTCAATTCGAATCGTTAACTCATTATTATCGATGAATCGTTCCAGGGCACGATTCGGTGACACTTTTGTCAAAGCATCAGCAGGGTTATCTTCCCCGTTGATCCATCGAATCTCCGCAACCTCTCTTCGTTCATAAGACTGTCTAAGCGCCATAATATCAATCATTAGGCGTTTCTCCTTAGTAGTACCTAACTTTACCAAGCACTCGTATAACGAGTAAGAATCAGTGCATATAACTAGAGGCATTTCAGGAAGATTAAGACGTTCAGTTATCATCTTTAAAGAAGATGCGATTGCAAGACCAATGTCAAAGCCATTGACCATTCCGTAGATTTCAGAGGCTAGCACACTGCGGGTGACTCGTTTACACTTTGTCGAACTCCAGTGAATAAGGTTACCTCGAACCTTGGTCTTATATCCGATTTGATCCTCATTGGCAAGTATCAATACAAATCCAAGTTGTGAGCTGAGGTCCTTATTATTAGCAAATGATCCATCCGTAAAGACCATTATCTTAGCCGTGGCCAAGTTAATTGGAACGAAACGTAATCCACGCTGTATGTTCTTTATTTGCCATTTGAGTCGCCGGTTTAAAGCAGTGTATTCCACTTCGTCCGGATCTTTGGCTTGTGCTGCTACCGACATATCGAAAGCTGCCTCGGGCTGACATATGGAGGCAATATACGCTCCTCGGGCACGTTGCTCAATATACCTCTGATTTCGATCTAACACCTTGTTAGTTACCAAGTTGAGTTTAAGTCCCTGTCCTTTCTGTTTAAGTACAATTGCGTCATTTTCAAAGATAATTCTTGCTCCATTGAATTCTAAAGGTGTTTCGGCCGATAGAATCACCTTAGGTTTTGCTCGGAATTGAGCTTCAGTAAGTTTCTCCTCCTCTGTTGCAGAAAAAGATTTGGTGCATAACATGAGGGTATCATCTGTCTGTATTCCCACAATACCAAATTTATCTATTTCTCCATTTGTAATGAGAAAACATTCATCAAATGTCGAAGTGGACATGTCTAGCAGTTTCCTATGGTGACCTTGGTAAGTAGAGAACCAGTGAACACCTGCTTCTGCAATTCCATACAGAGGCTTAATTACACGAATAATAGTTCCTTCAGGGTACTTTGTTTTAAGTTCCGAGGGCAAGCTTGCTAAGACGACACGGGAGAGATTGGTATGTGATTGAGGGTAAGCCTGTGTGATATCCCTGATTGCGATGATCATTCCTTTCATCATTAATGAGGGGGCGAGAGCAAGGATCAAACGTTGGCTCATTCGCTGGATGGTTGGTGATTGCGTCAGGATGGTACTTTTAGCTTGATCGTTGTACCCTTGTATTACCAAGCGAGACTTTTCATAGGGCTTGGTTGTTTTGCCTTTAACCTCACGTACCATTCGTGATTTAAAAATTCGGTGGTTTCCATGGATCTTGCTATTAAACAGTTCAAATTTGAATACACCACGACTGATTAGATCATTTATCTCATTTGAATCCGACTCTTCGAAGGGAGGTTCAGGTGACGTGATTACACCATCGTTTCTCAACTTGATAGCTAGAGCATAGTCATCTTCCTCCTTTTTAGTCAAGTATGCCGCACTTACATTCTTCGACTTGTTCATTGAGCCCAAGGGACGACCTCTTTTGCGTGGCTGAGGCTTCATAATCGGAATTTCAGGCTGAAAATCATTAGTGGATTGATCTTCGAGATGATTTTGAGGTTCTAAGTTTTCACGTTCACCGGAGTTCCGGTAGTATGGTTGAACCACCGTAGATCTAAAGGTTGTTGGGCCATTCACCATGTCAAGAGTTACATCATGGCCGTTGGTCGCGATAATCTTGTAGGGACCTTGCCAGCCATCTTTCTCACGCCAAACGCGTACTTCACTTTGTAGAGGCAATGAAAGAATCTCGTGAGTTGAAGGTCCGTTTCTAGTATTCAGAGCGTCATTTATCTGTCGGTCGGCGTTGAGTTTCCGCAAGGCTTTCATGGCTTTCTGAACTGCTTCGGTTCGCCTCAAGGTTGATGGGGATGGTGGTGAATCTACGGTCATCCGAGGATATGCGCCAAAAACCAAAAGTGTTGGCACAAGACCATCTGGTCCAGCCGTATCGTTAATCGCCTTGATTGCCATTTGTAGTATTGCTTCTGGACTTGTAGTACTATATAGCTCAGCATGTAGGATCTCGAAAACACGGCGAAGAGGAGCGTGGTATCGTTCTATCTTTCCTATTGACCAATGAGCCTCGGTTGGTACCTGTTTACATGTGATCCCAAGGATCTTGGCCTCATTCCTAAACTCTGAAGAAGCAAAGTTGGTACCGGCATCATTTGTGATGATATCGGGAGGACCTTGGTATGTATCAATCCATAACATACGGAGTGTCTCCCACGTTTCTTTGCTTGATAAAGATTTGAGGAATCGGGCACCTTGAAACGAAGTTGCTGAGTCAATAACGTGCAACACATGGCGCTCGATGATATACAGTACGTCAACAAAGATCTCATGGTTGAATTCGCGGTCATCTTTCAGGGTAAATTTGAATCGTCTCGGATCTGGACTATGCATTTGACACTGGTGACAAAATTTGGTTATGGTCTCAAGCGATTTTTCGTTCACATCATCATGTCCGGCTTTCCTTAACAAACGACAAAGACGATCCGTAGATGGATGGCCAAACCGGCGGTGTAATCGACGAAGTTCAATCTCAGTAAGAAACGCTGCACAGCTTTCGAGTCTGTTGAGGAAAAACCAGGGGTGTCCCCATTTTCGGATTACCGGGATTCGGGTGTTTCCTCTGATGATCTCGTCCGTGATGTTATTAAAATATACACCCATTCGGTCCATGTCGGCGAGACATAACAAGAATGGTGTTGGAGTATCGAGAACATGGAAAGTTATTTCTCCGATTGGTGTCCTAACCACTGTAGAGCCAATTGAGTTGACTATTGATCCTTTGCCAAAACAGACTGATGCTCGGCCAGCTGTTGATTTGTCAAGTTGCACAGATGATTCAACTCGCTGCAGTGCGAGGTATTGCTCTAATCCTGCCGTTGAAACCTGGGCAGCGCCAGTATCAGGTAGAATACCTTGGAAAACTGTTCTTGAGTAACGGTCTTCAATAAAAAACTGGTTGGCCGGGGCGTCTATTTGCTCTTTAAAGACATTAGTTCCTGTAAGTTGGTGAAGATATGCTTGATTCATTAGATAGTTTGCTGTTTCGGCTGCATAAGTTTCATCTTCAAAGTCATTGGGGGTTTCATCTTGTTGAACAGCCATTTCGTGCCCTTCGTAGCCGACAAGGTAAGTTGCGAAGTCGTTTGAAATGTCGCCTGTATAATGACAATGGGCGAGGTAACGAGTTCGTGCTCGACGACGTTCATCATTTGGATGTTTTGTAGACCAACACCCCTCTTTACCACAAATAAAACATTTCTTTTTCCAGGTGGGATTACTTCTCGTATTACAGTCAAGGTTTTCCTGTCTGAATTTGCTCCGCCGGGAATCATCCTGATCATAGTTCCCTCGGTTATTTTTCTTATACATCCCTTGCCGATTGTTGTTATAGCGTCGGTCAAGATAGTATTGGTCGTTATCCTCCTGATTATCGGTCATAAATTGGCGTGGAGGGACATCGTTCAAAGAGGTCTCGATTGATGATCGCAGGTCCGAGTAAAGTTCTTCACAGTATTTTGCTGGTTTGAATAAGGCGTTCTTAAGTTCAGGAACACCACGACATGCCATAATGACGGCGGTACGTAGCACTTCTTCTCCAATATAGTTCGGACCAAGGGCGCGTTGGCAAAGTTCAAGCTTGTCAATTAATATCTGGAGTACTTCTTGTAAAGACTTTTCACTATTTTCTTGGCGAACTTTATGAAAAGTTGTTGTAGTCCAGTCTGTGTAGTACGTATTATGGTTGATTTCTGTATCGAAATGCGCCTTAAGTTTCATATAGGCCAACGCAAAGTTCGCTTCCGGGCCGATGTAATGAAGGTAGTACGTTTCAGCCCGACCTTTTAAAATCCTTGGAAATGCTGCGTGGAATTGACCGGGTCGGATTTTCAAAAATTTACAAATGTTCAGGAAAATTCGAAGCTTGTCATCAAGTATATCATACGGCTCGCCTGAATACATTTTTCCTTTATCCCATAGCTTAGCGAATTGGGTTAGCACATGGGGATCTAAATCTTCATTTACAGTTGGTTCTGGTGGTAATGTGATGTAAGGATTCTGTAACATGGTTGACGTTCCGGCTTGTGATTGCCTAGGTGGTTGCTCATTTTTGTAAAGGTTCGAGGTGACTGATCCTTGTAATTTTTCTTTCTGTTGAGAGGCATTTGAATCAAGAAAAGAAGTTCCTTGCAACAAAACTTTTGTATCCTCTTGCTTTGCTTCCGGTTTGTATGTGACAAATCTTTCATGAGGGTTTGGGCAACGCTCATCCACGGGCCATTCAGGGCATGACTCTATTTTAAGCAAGTTCGCAAGTTGTCGTCCGATAGGACCATTATTCTTGCCAGTATAGATACCTCGCTTGCGGAGGAGGAGCTTAAGTTCTCTCTTAAATGGCTGATTTATCTTATCAAAATTCATTTCCGTCCAGGTTGCAAAGTCCTCTTGAAAAGCATAGAACAAATCATCTCCAACCAAGTTTCCATATGTGTAGTCTTGTAATTGCCGTGCAACCCACGTTGTGACATGAACTTCAGTCGGGTTGTCAGAGACGGGGGTAAACCAGAGACTCGGGTCGATTTGCTGCCATGCGACAGGGCTTATATTGAGTGTGCCTGCAGTTAGGATATCATTTAGAGTACATGTAGGAATTGCAGGGACTTTGGGAGTGTCGTTCGCCATTATATTAGATAATTTGTACAAAACTGATAGTTGCGTGGTAGGACGCGTATCTTGGCTTTAATCAAAAGTTTGAAATGAATCAGAAGCCTTGATTTATAGCCTTGATCTTCCTTACGTGTCTTCAGAGAGTATGGTCGAGCCAGGGAGGTCTGAATAACGTTGAGGGCTGTAGCACAGAAATTCCTTCTCGAGAGTATGGTCAAGCCAGGGAGGTCTTCAGGAATTGATCTGTCTCTTCTTCCTTGCCAGTCTGTGATTGCCTTGTGCAATCACTGATCAGTGTTGGAAGGTCTTACAATGTGATATCACAAGGGTCGACAAATGTCAGGTTGGTTATTCGAAAATGTATATGTGTTCCTCTACGTCTTCCATCATCTACATAAGTTATACAAGAGTAATCGTTAACATTAGAACACGTGATAATATTTGACGTCATGATGGATACTCTCTCCGTCGAGCTTTGACCAAGCTTATTAACCCACAATAAGGGAATATTACGATAATAAGGCACGTGATTTGATACAGAACTTTAATCAGACAAAAACACTGTTGAGCATCAGGTTTGTTAGTACTGCTGATGATTATGTTGACTGTTTCCTAGCAGCATACCAGAGTGTCAACACCGCGGCCAATGCAATTTCTACTCGGCCGTTAGCCTCTGGGTATTGCATAGGTGACAGACAAGGATCAGCCATTTTTGTGATGGGAATGAAGAGGATCAAATGGCTAAATGTTTGGCGTGATACAAGAGCATTTGATTCCGACAACAAGTATGCACCACTGCAAACTCTGATGTCTTCTTTGCGATCTGTAGCAGGCAATTGGACCCAGACACCCAACACAGTGGCTGCGGTCGTACCCAACAGTATCAACATAGACCCGGAAGCATACTGCAAGAGGTGCAAACATCGGCACAAGAATAAGTATTGTTATTGTCTACACCCAGAATTGGCACAGGGAAGCAATAACCGTTCTGGGGTAAACAGGGGCAATGGCAAACAGGCCTCAGTCAATAGCGTAGGAGACAATAGTGAGTCAGACTCAGGAGGGGTGATAATTGCTGCATCATCTCGAATGAATGAATCCGTTACACTCTATGACACAGGTGCATTGCACCACTTCGTCCCACACCGTTCCATGTTTAGTGAAGTGAATCGCTCCCCTAAACCATTCAAGTTCGATCAGGCTGTCGGTACTAGACAGCTATGTCAACAAGGAACAGCGACTCTTAAAATCGGGACATTTTCGCTCCAGCTCCATGAGACTTTTCTTTCACCTGAATCTTCGTGCAATATTGTGTCAGCCGGTAGGTTGGAGAGGCTCAGCAACATAGTACCGGATCCAGAAAAGTCTCTATTGGTGCAAAAACGTGACAATGAGTCTAGTATTCCCATAGCAAGACTGGTGCGCAAGAATGATGTATACTACATTTATCCCCTTGAAAAAAACAATACATCACGAAGTAATATAGCAGCTCCTGGTGTGGTAAGAATACCGCAGACCATAAGTGCACAACAATGGCACCAAAGACTCGGACACACGGGCCAGAAAATCTTAAAGAAAACCGCCCAACACATAAAGGGACTCGAAAATATAGACCTAAGTCAGCTCACAACATGCGAGACATGTCACCTCAGCAAAGCCCAAAGATTCGTATCTCGAGAACCTAGACCAATCCCGTACGCACCTCTAGATGAAATATTTATAGATACAGTAGGCAAGATTACCACTGCAATTAACGGACTACAGTATGTTGTTATAATTACAGATTCTAAAACTCGCATGAGATGGTCATTATTAACCCAATCCAAAGACCAGATTGCCTCTTCTCTTGTGCAGTGGATTGAATTTCAACACCATCAT
Organism: Blumeria graminis f. sp. triticale; assembly: GCA_905067625.1. NCBI lineage: Eukaryota > Fungi > Ascomycota > Leotiomycetes > Helotiales > Erysiphaceae > Blumeria > Blumeria graminis. The sequence continues at coordinate 1,495,561 of LR898468.1, forward strand.
CATGGAAAGAAAGTCCGCGCAATCTTTAGAGACGGAGGCACTGAATTTTTACGCATTAAATCACACTGTGAATAGCATGGTATTCGTACTGATGTATCCGCTCCAGATACACCTGAGCAAAACGGAGTATCTGAAGCAGCAAACAAAGTAGTTTTAAGACTCGCAAGGTCAATGCTGATTGATGCCCGCATGCCTGCACTTTATTGGCCCTGGGCAGTTCGACATGCATGTTACATTGTTAATAGATTATACTGCTTACGCACTAAACAGATCCCATTACTTGATTTCATGCAAGGCCTTCATCAGCCGCACACTGGTCAAGTAGACCTTACGAACCTTCCAAGGTTTGGCTGTCGAGCATATAAACTAATACAACCGAAGTCAGGTAAATTCGAGCCCAGAGCAGCAAAAGGATGGTTTATGGGCTTCCAGGAAAATACTGACAAGAACTTCATCATTTAATATCCCCATTGGACAACATCATATGGCTGGAAATGGATAGAAAATTTCACTCCCCATGCATCTTTCAATGAAGATATAATGTTTGGTGACGAGCTAAGTCCAATCAATCAGCAGAAAACAACGAACTACTGGGCCAGTGATAACTCATTATTTACAGAAACAATGAATTATCAACATAATCCTCCTTTAACTCCAGAACTTCAAACTCCAGCATCGTTTGAGGGGGAGAGTTTATCACCCACCACGCTAGAATCTGACTCTATTACACAAGATGCAACCGAAGATTCCGCATTAGCCAATAACATAAACAATCGGCCCAAATCAATAGTTCAAGAAGTGACTTCACTCTCGTCATCAGAAGAACAATTACCACCAACAGACATCAGAAATGTGAGTTCCCAAAGTAGTGAGCAAGGTTCATTAAGTGAATCGTACCACTCGAAAGATATAGCAGACTCCCCCCCAGAATCATACTTCCCTAGCCATTCACAGGAGCTTAGCCTGCAGCCAGAAGATGAGGGGGATTCCAGTTCTGAAGAAGAATCAGATGAAACTCCATACAACAAGATCATGACTGGATGGGACCCTATACGCTCTATTGTTGGACAAAAACGAGCGCACTCACCAGAAAGGGAACACTCGCCGGAAAACGAGATCACAAGAACTAGGTATGTCAGAGAGGTTAAGAAACATGACTACAAACGTCTCCACTATGGCAAGGCAGCACAAATCTCCAACGATCCAAAAACCTGGAGCGAAGCCATGACTAGTCCGGAGGCCGTGCAATGGAAAAAGGCTACAGATGAGGAATTTCGCTCCCTCAAAGAAAAAGGAGCCATAAAAATCATTCGCCGCACAGAACTTCCACAAGGACGCAAACCTATGAAATGCAAATGGGTATTTAAGAAGAAATTTAGAGCAGATAGCAGCATCGAAAGGTGGAAGGCTCGTTGTACAGCGAAAGGCTTTACCCAGCGTCAAGGCATTGATTACCATGAAACTTTCGCTCCTACACCACGACCGGAAACTGGTAGAATCATGCTTGTGCTAGCCCACCAATTTGGCTGGCACCGTAGGCAAGGTGATGTTCCAACCGCTTTCTTAAACCCTGACATTGACATTGACCTTTACATGGAAATGCCCCAGGGCTATGAAAAAGAAGGATGCATAATTCTCCTTCGCAAAGGACTCTACAGTCTCAAGCAGGCAGCAGCTCTGTGGTATGATGATGCCAAAGCAACCCTTGCTAGACTTGGTTTCCACCCAACTACATCAGACGTATGTCTATACACCAACGCCCACCAAGATGTATTCGTGGTTATGCATGTAGATGATTTCCAGGTGATGGGTCCTAACTTAGGCAAGATAGAAACGCTGATGCAAGCCTTACACAAGAGATATAAGATAAAATCGGTGAGCACAGACTTGTTTTTAGGCATCCATATCAGTTACCCCAGAAAAGATACCCTAGCATTATCACAGGGTCAATACATACGCACACTGATAGATCGACACGGCTTAAAAGACTGCAAACCTGCTTCAACACCCCTTGAGCATTTAATGCTTCCAAGCGATAAAGAAAGCACACCAGAAGAGATTACAAGATACAACTCCATTATAGGTGGCCTGCAGTTTCACGCAAATAGCACTAGACCCGATATCGCATTTTCTGTCAACCACTTGGCGCGATTTTTGACAAACCCCTCAGGTGAACATCTACATGCAGCTCACCGGGTGCTAAGGTATCTCTCTAAAGAGCCGGATCGAGGAATAACCTTCAACAGATCAATAGATAAACCCTCACTTAAAGCTTACACGGACGCAGATTTTGCAGCAGATCCATCAACAAGCAGATCAACTTCCGGATCACTGATTATACTAACTTCAGGACCAATAAGTTGGCGATCCCATCTTCAGCGGGAAGTTGTTTTGTCTACAACTGAGGCTGAGTATCTTGCTGCCACCGAAACATGTCGTCAGCTACAGTGGACAAAATCGCTTCTGGAAGAGTTAAACATTACTGATCACATTGAGGGAGCAAAATGCACCAAGTTGTACGTGGACAATCAATTGGCAATTTCCCTTATCAAAAATCACGACAATCACAGAAGATCAAAGCATATCTCACTTAGGAACTTCTATTGTCGGGAGCAGCATCAAAAGGGATTGATTGATGTGTCCTACGTGCCTTCTTCTGATCAACTAGCTGACTCACTGACCAAGGTTAAATCATCAGTCGCTATTCAATAACTTAAGGAGTCGTTACCGACAGGGGGAGTGTTGTGCCCAGACCCACATAGCTACAGTGCACAGCTCCAGTTATGATGGTCACGCAACTGTATGCATTTGCTCGGTTTGCTCCTGCTTCGTTGAGTTAGTATAATTAGTAAGCAATAGTCTAGGGACTATAAGTAGAGAGCTTTCCTCAACAGTAGATAGAGCAAGCAATTCAGTCTTTCCTCATTCTACAGAGATCATTCTCCACTCCTCTTCTTGACCTATCCGGCCCAGCAGCACATCTGTGATCACTAGCAGCGAACTCCCACAAATTGTATGTACACCCGAATCATAGACCTATCATAACATGATGGTACTGCAGGGGCTAGACTCGGAAGGTGCGGCGTTGGTGTCTTGGCATGTAGATATCCTAATATGAAGGATAAACATAGAAGAGACCAGATAGATAATATAATCAGACGGTTTTTATCGCTACCCTTTTAATGCTATTAAGTCCATCATAAATGACTTGATATATTCAAGGTTGAGAGATAGGTGAGAGTCCCTAACACAAAGGTCTCAAGTGGTATCAGCAAATGCACCCACTAAACGAGTAGTCAAAATGTCAAAATGAATGATGGCCATATATAGTAGACGAAGGACTAGCCTTCTCATTGTCATGCTTGATGATTACTAGGCTTGTACCCGTCACGTATAACTATTCATTCACTTGCTCATAGGTGTCCGCAGAACAGTTGTATAATTCTTAATATCACGCACCATTTGTAGCAAGGCACTAAGGCTTGATGCTCGGGATATATGTGTGGATAAGTAACCATTCATGTTAGAAAACCATTTTGAACTTCAAGATTCATCAGTCCGACTTCAACAGCCTCTCAAAATTTAGGGCTTGTTTCTAAACTGATTTCCTTGCTCAGCCTACAGCTACCAATTTCATCTTCGTCTTTTCTACCTACAGGCCAGGGATAATTTTGCACCTGGTAGTAAACTCACTCATATGCCTTGATTATATGACCCTTCCTGTTGATAGAACTTTAGCACTAGTGCTCGGAAATGGAAGAGGAGTCTACTGGATTGTATATATATTACTTCTTCCTAGGCTGTCTCGAATCTCCGCTTTTATTTTAAATCATTTAATGTGTATTCAGCTATAGAGCTATGACATATGACCGGTGCTACGTATACATGTTGGATGACTCTTTTGATGTCAGAGACACTCCTACTCTGGATTTCATTTGCAAATACCACCATGAGGTATGTTCGCTTACACAAACAGTCGACCCTCTTCCGTTAGTACCCACCAAAGGGAATTTCAAAACCTTTGGTTATCCAACCATGCCTTCGTCATCCATGCATACCAGCGCCGCGAGAAAAGTGGTTGTGTTTTGCCGGATTCGAACCAGCGATCTACTGTCTCGAGTGGGATATGTGTCCAAGCTATCCAGACTCTACTTGGCAGACCGGCCAAGACGATGTACCACCGCACCATCCAACCATGGCGGTATTTATAGTGTCGCCTGCACTCTCGCAACCGAAAACTTTGCACGCACAAAGCTCAAATTGTAAAAACTCCTTGCCAAAATTCGAGATTTCACGCCCGTTGAGACTGTATCCAATCCTCTGCATCATCTTATCAACTTGTCCTGATCCCTCTCACATCCATCCCAAGGAATTGTCTTCTAGATATGTGCTCCACGCTTTGCTTCCTCCTTCGGTAGTAAATATCGGCTTGGGCGTGTATTTGGTGACCAGCTGCGGCCAGATAAAGTCGACAAGAGGTGTGGTCATTGGAGTGAGGATGTACTAGGTCGTACTTGTAGACTTGATGAGGCTCAGTTGTAAGTCGGACTCTTTGGGAGTGAAAAATTGACAGGGTGGAGTATTTTGAATCATTACCTCGTGGGCCAACTTGTTCGGTATTGCGGAATTTGACTTAACTTGGCTCTGGAAGAATATTTCACTCTCAGGTTCGTAGAGGAAATCGCGTACAGATGTTCAGTCTTGCCCTCCAATCTCCAAATTAGATGGCACGCACAGGCCTATCCAAATTACTCAGCGAGCGTTGTATAACGAGCCTAATGGCCTTAGGCTCTTACATCTAACTTGAATGGAAGCAACAGTTCTAAACATATATTTGATGACTCATCACTCAATCATACACACAATAGAGCAATTAGTCCCTCATCATCTTCTCTCTCCGATTAACGAGACCTAAGTAATTTACGAATTTATGGTAGCAAGGAAGACTCCTACTCCCACTAAATGTGAAACTCCTCTAATACCAACAACAGTCCTAAATCCGAAAGCAGTTGCCCATTTAAAGCGCGATCAGGAGCCTTCCAACCTGGCTTTGCAGACTTATAAATATTTAAGAGGAGCACTCCCCGAATTCATTGCTTCTTTGAAGTCCCTCCATTACACTCACCTTGAGACTAATCGAAACCTGTGTTGAGATATCAGAAAATATTCGGCGGAGAGGATATACTTCAAAGTAACGCATCCTAACTATTTTGCCTATTCTTGGATAAGGAGGAATGCCGCGAATTCATTGAAATTAGAAGCTTACCCGGCTGATCTTAAATTCAATCCCAGTCCTGTAAAATTTGCAGTGATAACTAGAGGTTCGTAAGGGAATGCGCCGATAGATGTTAAGCCATGACCTCCCGGCGACTAGTTAAAAATATATTGTGATTGCTCTCAAATGCTTAGGTTCCGTCGCTATGATAAACCCACCTGATATCAGCCAACCAAATTCCCTGACATTCAGCAGGAATTTTGAACTAGTTATCATAGCTAAGAGAGCTATCACAATCTATTTAAAAAACACTGAGCATATTCATTGTAGCAATCCATTCAGCACATATTCACAAATTGGGTGACGCAATTTGCCACATTAATTTTTGGTCATGGCCGTTTTATCTAACATCTACGGCAAGCAGCCTCCTCAAGCCAGAAAAAGAGTATAGTCGGATATCACACAATCACTCGCCACTAACTAGAAGATGGATTCATCAGGTTACGTGGGCTTGGCGTATCAACTTCTAAATGTGCACTACATGCTACCATGGTGATTACAGTACTTCTTCCAAAAGCTGTGAGGATTGTGCTTGAGACTGGCAATACCGCAATGTGATCCTATGTTAGCGACGATTCATCAATTGGGCACTAAGCCGTTGGTCTGAATCAAGGTTGATCTTTCAAATTTGTTTGATGATGTTTTAGCAGATGCGAATTGATCTGACACACTAAAAATCACCTATGTTGTGGAATTGTAGATGCGAAGGTTCGACAAAAATTGTCCATTACTTGAGAGTGGACATCTTGTGAAAATGTAACAAGCTTAACTTTACAAATCGCCGACAATTTACAGCAGAACGCCTTGCGGTTGAAAGAGCGCATTCCGTGAGCGATTGAGTCTGGACCAGAGAGTCCGTGAACAACATATCTGAGCGACTTCCAAGGGTCCTCCCATTAGTTGCTCAATTTAGGCTCGCGGTAAAAGTTATGTTCAGAAAGTCTAGTCCAACTGTCCGCATGAATCCGGTATAGCACAAGCGCACGCATCAAGGCACCAGAGAATCAGTGCCAGGCCAGGGGGGGTGATGGGCGCGTACAACACGACAACTCGGAAGTGACATGGGAGAAAGCAATACCTGCGTGCGAGACGGTCGGTCGCGTAAAGAAGGCAAAGTCGTCAGGGCAGGGCAATTTTCTTTTTCGCCTTTTTCCTAGTTGCGAATAGCCCTAGCCAAGTGGGAAATACAGGATCCCATTCGCGCACACTCGACAAAAACTCGAAAATATTGCGATGCAAAGGCTGTTTCTTTTTAGTAATAAAGCTTACAGGAAGGTAGGAGGCCATCAAGATTCTCCCAGCCTCCCCCCTTTAGACCCTAAAATTCTAGAATCTGTCATCTAGTATTCTCAGAGCTTTCCCGTCCCTTAACACGTGACCTAGGATCATTTCAGATTTCATGGCCAGCTTGTATCCCAGAGGGCGGCTGTGCGCTGGCACAGCGTTAATGCAAAGTGTAAGCCCCTACCCACCATGAACGGCCCTCCCCGTGCAAGGATTAACGTCAATCATAGTCTTGCACCCTCAGGACCGGCTTCGTTCTACTAATCTTCTTCTCGGGGCCTTCAGAACACGCCTGGCGGCTAGATTAAACCTACTGGGTGAGCGAGGTCTAATTCGAGTGATGCGACTAACATTTCAACAGTGTTTTGGGCACTTTGCCAGTCTTTCCACCAGTACCAACATTGCATGATTCCGAGCTGAAGCCAGTGGTGGAGCTATTTTATCTATTGAAGTAAGAATCGAGGAAAGACGAAGCAGAAGTTAAGACTATACTAGCGAGAACAAACATACAGGTAATACTCGATCCAGTTCAGCTTGCTTGTCAGAGGAATACGGCTATTTTCGAGAATATCTTCTGTTGTGTGGGAATTCGACTCATGACCGAAGATAGGGCCACCCACGAATCGCTGCGGCGTTAGATACGGTCATGTATACAGAATTTTCGCGTTAATTAGAGGGGCTTAACCGATAAACAAATGATATTAGTGGTATCTTCACGTCTGTTGGCCTCATACACGCTCAAAAGTCAACTGGCCGTTACAGCCAATGAGTAATTTATATGCCGAATTTTGCAAGGCCAGATCTGATTCAAACTTAATCAAGAGACCTAATCCAGCCGGAATAAAGTGATAGCTACAGTAGTACGAAGAGTCTAATTTCAGATACAGCTCGTCGAGCCCAGACAGAGTATATTAATCTTGCTCATGTGTGCCGTCTCTTGCTCTAATGCCGACAGTGGATCGTTAACAAATAATTTTTAACAGCTTTTCAGCCCGATACAGTGAATTGGAGTCTCGAACTCGTCATCGGAAGTTAGTTTAATTGGTCTTTCCCCAGTATTGCCTCCACGATACTCGAGTTAATTAGGAGGAGCTGGGTAGCCATAGAGTGTTCCACACTCAACACATCACGAATGTCCGACTAGGAAATCAAAAATTGAGTCGTGAATTTGCCCATTCAATTAATTATTCATTTTCAGTATGCACATCAAACACGCCTCTTCAAGAAGCTGTCATACACATTTTAATAGGTTCTACCCTTCAGTGAATAATAGCGAGAAATTGACTGAATAAAGTTCGCTCAGTAGGTAAATCAGATAGTTAAGCTTAATTTCACGTCTCGTGGAAAAGCTTGACTGAAAATATCCGGTTTCCGAAAGCTAATGAGGATTTGATTTTATCGGAATATTTGAAAATTTATCATACCCAACGAATGTGAACGATGCCCATCTTGCCATAATGTAGTCCTTGATACTCGTTTGTCGTTGTGGCCGTGCGATCGGTGCGGATGCTCCCTAAGCTAATATCCCTGCAATGTGTATTGGCCCCACAGATAATGCGCTAGGCGCAGGAATAGGTGTATTTAGTAAAGTCGATCAATGAGCCGGCTGTGTCGTTACTTCCTACGTGTATCTGCTATTTCACGATATCTTCGCCGAGACACGTTGCCGGCTAGCTCGAAGGTACTCCAGCCTCTGGCTCGCATGGAAGGCTGATATAGTTCATTCTGCGGCAGGTAGGACCTCGACATATCAGCAATTCACGATGTTTGACGAAATCTTCTGTCAAGCGGGTGTTTAACGCCACGCGAAAGCATACCCTCTTACCATTTAATCTCTTCCTTTGCTTGGCTACCATCCCTTGTTAGGCACGGGAATAGGGGTAAATTTGAAGGTTAAACGGGAAAGCCCAAATCTTCCCCACGCTGTCGATATACAGTAACCCTTAGCTCTTACACTTCAAAGATATTCACCTCTTTTGATGGACAGGGTCGTAGCATCAATTGGCCAACTGGTGTGGTCGGTTCGGCCAGTGTGTAAAATTTGTTTGTCTAGGTCCGCCCAGGCAATCAACCATTGGTCACCTTGTACTTGATCAACGGGGCTTGCATAATTTGCAGGAACCCGATGGTAAAGACTAAATTGTTACTTCTTCACGCCAATGTCTTTCTGTTGGGCGTTGGTCTATCAAATTTCGCGTATTCCTCTAGTAGACAGTATCGGGACAGGGATAAGGGCTCGATAAACTCTTTTCGTAGCGGTTACCCAAGTTGCCTGAATGTAACTAATAGATTCGCGGAGACATCGAACTTGTGCTCTACCGCTAATTAAAGTTGAGGACGAGTCCGGCAAATTTATCCAGCAGGCAGGCTGGCTATGAATTCCGAGCAGCAGTAGCCAGCCATGGTAACCTTATTGCGGAATCGAAACGAGCGGTCTACAGTGCTTGGGGAGCACAGTCTGCCAAACCTGACAGGTCGGCCAAGTAAACAGCTCATCGAACTGATATAGCCAATTTAGCCTTCCCCACAATCATTAATCTGTTGCGGCCTCCAATAATAAAGACAGCAATTCACAATGATCTACTGCAGGGTTAATTGGCAATCAGCTACTAGGGGGGCTTTGCCGAATCGTCAGAGCGTATGTACATTCTGCAATAACACAATGGGAGATCATGGCCACCCAACCGGGGCCTAAACCTTGATTGAACCAGCTTTCAATTCTCAGGGATCGTTCGGAACGTGGTAGCCCTCGTGCCATTTGCCTTCCTTTGAACACTTCAGGCGGCGAATGATTACGCGCCTGTACAGTTGAGCAATGTTGCATCAGTCGGAGTTAGTACTTCGGACCTAGCCGCCTATACATCTATCCTCAACTTTCCTCTCCGGTGCAGTCTGCAGATCAGGAAGGCTGTCTCACCTTTCCTTCGACCGGGAAAGAAATACCTCCAGGGGTTGCTGTAGCCTTGGCTAGTATCTGGGCGCAGGTTGTCTCTATTTCCGGGGCTTGGACCTCCCGGGTAGTAGAAGAAATAAAGATTTTATTCAAACGACTCGTTGCTACATTTCATGAGCAAACGGTTGAAATACTCAGCTGATATAGCTACATGCGTATAATGTCCTCCCTCACCGTACTGCAATACACAATCTCATTCGAATACCTTACATAGATGGCATTCCACCCAGCAGCGCTTTGTTGACAATCTTCACCTGAAATCGCCCCCGATGGACGCCTATGAGACTGACCGGGATACGTGGGACGAAGTAGCTCTGAAAAATTTCCTACCAGCCGACGAGATAAATCTATTTCATTCATGGAAAGCTTGCCTTCAAAATAATGCTAATTTCTCAGATGTTCTCAGTCAAATTCCTTCGCCCAGCTACCCAAGTTGTCTCCCTGCGCTATGTTTCTGCGCTGCCCTAAGAAGTTGTGATGAAGCTTGGCCAAAAATTGAGGTTCTCAGTGCATATACGAAGCTATGGCAGACTTTGCCAGAAGCAGTGAAGTCATCTTCAGACACCATCGCGGCTAGTTTCGTGAGTAGACTCCAGGAGGTTTTTTTTGGATATATCAAGAGTCCATTGCTACTGTTCAAAGCTTCCGATTCTCCAGCCCTCATCAATCCCACAACGGAGCAAAGCATTTCTCACAAGGAGTTGTCGACTTTCGTTCGCGCTTTCAGGATTCCATATCGCTCGAGCAAGCTATCTCCCAGTAAGCTTAGGGTAGCTTTGGCACTCCCGAATGGATTTCTTCTTGGATTAGCCTGTCTTGCCGTATCTTCTTATCACACTGCAGCGCCAATCAACATCACAGGAGGCATGCGACAATTTCGAAGTGACTTAGAGTTAATTCAACCAGAAGTAGTCTTAGTTCTTGAACATGATATTCAAAAGCTTGGTCTAGACCAAGATTGGGTACTGAAGACTGGTTTAGTAGTTCTTACTGTGGAAACCAATACTTTAATGACATTCACTATTCCGCCGCCTTCAGATATAACTCATAGACCTGTTGATGAATGCTGTCCAAACAAATCGACCGATACCGCGTTTCTACTTTTAACTAGCGGAACTAGTGGGACTAAAAAACTAGTACCTGTATCAACTTTGTCCCTATTAATCGGAGTTTCATGCGTCATTCGGTCTTGGGGTCTATCACCAGACGATAGCTGTATCAATATGATGCCTCTCAATCATGTGTAAGAATTTATTACCTTGGTGTACAATGAATCTAATTGGTATAGGGGTGGAATCGTCAGAAACCTGTTCGCTCCGATTTTCTCTGGAGGCTCAACAATTCTCTGTCCTTCGTTTGACCCAAATCTTTTCTGGGATCTAGTACAGAGCAACCAAGGAACATGGTACTATGCATCACCGTCAATGCACACCAGTATACTAGCTGAAGAGGAGTTCAGAGATTATGTTCATTCCAATTCTAAAATAAGGCTCGTATGTAATGCGGCCGGGGCTCTTCTCCCGGCTCTAGCCCTAAAGCTCCAGAAAACTTTTGGTTGCACTATACTGCCTAGCTATGGGATGACAGAATGTATGCCGATTTCAACACCACCATTAGATTACGTTTTGGGACGACCAGGGACTTCAGGTATATCCTGTGGGCCTGAAATTGCAATTATGGACGATGAAAATAAAGCACTATCATCTGGTGAGATTGGCCGCATCTGTGTCCGGGGAGGAGGAACCTTTGCAGGCTACCTAGAAGCAGGCCAGATATCTCAAAATACACTTACTCGAAATGGATGGTTTGACACTGGTGATCTCGGATATCTCGATGGTGATAGTTACTTGTATCTGACCGGCCGGGGAAAAGAGGTTATTAATCGTGGAGGAGAGATTATTTCACCTTTCGAAGTTGAGGAGGCCATTATAACTGCATCTCAGTCAACCAGCTCAGCCATATATAATCGCGTGAAGGAAGTACTGGCATTCTCTGCACCACACGAAGTACTTCAGGAGGTAGTTGGAGTCGTTATTGTCCCTGACTCTAGGAGACCTCGACCAGATATTCGGATGCTTCACTCTGCATTGAATGATGTAATACATGCTTCTAAGATACCTTTTGTAATAGTTTATATGGAAGCCCTCCCCATGTATAACAACAAAGTAATTCGCATTAGGCTTGGAGAACGGATGAACTTGGAATCACTCAGAGACAACTCCAAATTGCCACAAAGGCATTTTTCCGCCATCTGCCCTCCAGCTAATAGCTCCTTAGAATCACGCATAGTAACCATCCCATGCAAAATCGATGCTCAGCTCATAAAAGAGTCAATTAATCAAATTTTCAGCTCAGAATTTGACTTACATGTCGGAATACAACCAGAAAGTGGCCTGTCTGAGGTCATTATTGCACCCAAAGATGACCAAAAGCTATCTTCCGATTTGAAAATGACGGTTAATGAGCAGCTTTATTTGAATGTCGATGGCTACCAGATTCCTGCGGACATTTTGATTATTGATTTTCCAATTCCTTGGATAAATTCAACTACTGTCGATGAAGTTGAGCTTAGCGGCATAATCAATCGATGCAAAACCAAGACAGCAAATACCAACGGAGCTTCTGCTACACAAGTGAAAATTATTGCCGCGATGGCCGAAGTACTCGGCATACCCAATCATGTTATAGGTCCTGGTTCGGATTTTTTTCAAATTGGTGGTGATAGCTTGAGTGCAGGGCGATTATTATCCACTTTGCGTCGTGACTTTAACATTCGGATTCCGATTCATCAACTCTTTGTGATGAGCACTGTCCAGGATTTAAGTACCTTAGCTAATGAGATCGTTTTGACATCAGCTACTAAGTCAGACGAAATCCCGACCTCAGAAGTCGATCATGAGCCGATCAAAATGTGTAGCTCTACAAATCCCATGGTGCTTATAATTCAGCTTCTACCCATTATTTTTTTCTATCCAATTAAGATGGCATTCTGGTTTACTATGTTCATTTACTCTTTAAGCATCATCTCGGATTATTGGCGAGAATCAAACTTATTAGCTCAACTTTTGACTCTGCTCGTCGCTTTAAGTCTTTCGCGCCTCTCGACTCAAATAGCTTCACCGGTGTTTGGAATTATACTGAAATGGGTTATCATTGGACGTTACAAGGCTGGAAGCTATCCTATGTGGGGTACATATCACACAAGATGGTGGATTGTTGATAAAATCTTGATGATTTATGGGAAGGTACGTTTGACAATCGTATAATTTTGCAAAACTGACAAATTTCAAAGGGTGTATTCCGGTACTCTCATGTGTCTCGGCTGTTTTATTATCGAGCACTTGGAGCTCGTATAGGACAAGGTGTTACTATTGAGAGAGGAACTAATATTGGAGAGTATGATCTATTAGATATAGATGATGACGTTTACTTGGACCGCTGTACATGCAGGCCCTTTGCCTGCGAGAAAAATACAACAATGTTTCTCGGTAAAATCAAACTAGGTAGAAATAGCAGCGTTGGATTGAAATCATACGTTGCTGCTGGCTCAACTTTGCCAGCTGATACTTTCATAGGACCTAACTCATCTTCGTACGAAATAAACGATGCTGAAGATGACAATCGTGGCGACACCAACGGCAAGGTACCGGAGCCCCATATACTATTAAAAATTCTTGCCATATACCCTGTACAGATAATGGTACTTTCTATCTCTGCCATTCCTTGGATTATGGCTATAATTGGGATGGTTGATAGCAAGCCTTCGGGTAATTCACACAATGGCGTTTTAACTATAATCAAGTGGCTTGCTTCCCCGCGACGAATTGCCTTCCACTATTTAGCGGTTCTTTTTCACCAAATTTTGAATCCAATAGTCCGCTTTTTGAGTGTTGTCTGCGTCAAACTTATACTCGACAAAATTTGCGGAAAAACGACTGATAGTAAGATCAGTAATCTTTCAAGCTTGCAGATCTTTCGAATAGGAATGTTGGATGCATTAAATCCTAGTCAGGCTTTGCAAAGTGTTGTCAAGCTATTTGGGAACCATTACGAATTGACATCTGTATCAGCTCGCGCGCTTGGTGCAAAAGTTGGGAAACGAGTTTACTGGCCCGGAAGAGGACCTTCAGTTCAAGACTATGATTTACTAGAGATTGGAGACGATGTAGTTTTCGGGTCTCGATCCTATCTTTTAACTCGTGATGGAATCAGTTTAGCTTCTGTTAAAATTGGTGCGGGCTCTATGATAGCAGATCGAGTCGTGATCAATCCCGGTACCGTAATAGGATACCGGGCGGTCTTGGGGAGTGGAACAACGACACGACGGAGACAATTTTGTGCACCAGAGACGGTCTGGATAGGAAAAAAAAACGGAAATGCTATTTGCCTTTCTCAAGAAAAGATAGCCGGGACAACCCAAAGTCTTGAGTTCAAAGAAGCTTTTGTATTCCCAGACGAAGAGGATCAGCCTTACAGAAAAGAAACGAATACGAGCGATATGGTGGGGAGCGAAACGACAGAGCAGCCTCACGAGGAAATAAGTTCAAACGAGACTAGAAAAAAAGGATTGCACGCTGAATCGTACGACCCGAGTCTAGGGTACGAGTACCCGAAAGAACTTGACGGAAAAACAATCTCTCCGTTCGGCCGCGCGTTTTATGCACATCAAGCCCCCTATCACGTCTTAACCCTCCCTACTATTTTCTTATACTCGTCACTGAGCATATTTTTAACGAGAGCTCTCTGGAATATAAGCACTACTGTGAATCTGGTTCTCTATTTTCTAGCGAAAAGCACTGGCCTTCTATGGCGACGTCCGTCACGATCCTTGATAATTTATGGCCTTAACGTTTGTCTTATGTCAACCTTTATGGTATTCGTCACCATATCAGCTATAGTAATTGTAGTTGCTGCTAAATGGATAGTGATTGGTCGTCGTCAGCCTGGCAACTACGATTGGGATAAGAGTAGCTACTGCCAACGCTGGCAATTATTCCTTACCATTGAAGGTTTTCGTTCACGTTGCCTTGGCGGCAACGGCGTGCTGAATCTATTCACTGGAACCTATTATATTGTTCTGTATTACCGATTACTTGGTGCTCGTATAGGCAACAATACGGCCCTCTTCGCTGGAGGCTGTCCCTCGGCCTTCATTACAGAGCCGGATCTCCTCGTAATTGGTAACCGTGTAGCTATCGATGACGCTAGTTTGGTTGCTCATATTAACTCGCGCGGTACATTCGACCTGCGTACCCTAGAGATTGCCGATGGCGCGGTGCTGCGCAGCGGAAGTCGCCTACTCAGCGGGGCGAGTATGGGACGCAATAGCCGGCTACTAGAGCACACCTTAATTATGGCGGGCGACCGGGCGGATGAAGGCCTTACCTATCAGGGTTGGCCTGCCGAGGTCTATACCAACAACGGTGTTGCTTGAATTGGGTTGATGCGATGGGGAGTTCAGGGTTTTGACATGTCTTCTATTCACTCGTGACATGATTGATTTTTAGCGGGGGTTAGGGAAAGGCAGGCTCGATGGGCTACTTTGGGATAGGGCCCACATCCATGGCTTGGCTGGATGGCATCATGACTTGATGAGATGATTTCACTCGCCACTTGGCGTCTTTAGAAGCCCCGAAGGTTTGGGCTGGCGTAAGAATAAATATCTACATAATAAAAAATTTCACACAAGATTCTTGCATCTGATGCTAATGCAAGAATAACGACTTCTTGTCATTTGGCATGCTGTGTCGCTATGTGTTCTTTCTATCATATTTTCCTGTAAGATGTAGCACTCCGCCATGCCTCGAGTGACACGTGAGAAAAATGATACTGACATTCAAGTTATGGGATGGGCAATGTGATGAGCGCATAAACTTTGCCGACATTCGTTCAAGATCAAATATCTATCCTATAAAAGACTACATCTTTAGTTCCCAACCCCAAAACCCGACTCGAAAGAGCTTTAGCTATCTACCAACGACATATATCTCAGTCATCGCTCCCTGTGAGTTATACAGATTAAATCCAGAGGCTTTTGCCAGAGTTTCCAATTTCAAGAGTTTGCTCAAGAGCTCAATAGAGAATCAAAAACGTATTCAAGGTTAGAAAAATATTACAATACAGATTTCGTTTTACAGACGCTTCATCTTATGTTTGTACCTGTGAAGCCACAATTGTACTTTATTCTCATCCAACTAAGCATCTCAGTCAATGATCTGCACAAAAATATTATATGTAATGCATGGGACTGTAGATCAATACAATGACTTGCTCCGTTTCGAAATGGCCGTAGAAAAATATAGTTTAGAATAAAAATGAGGTTGGAGGCGTGAATTTTTTTGGTGTTAGCGTTAGCTGCAAAAAGGTATCCTGTTCAAACGGAATACGAATAAAAATGAAAGATTCCAAAATTAATCCATAACGCCTCGCAAGGAAACTCCGCAGGGTAGATAACTGACGAGAGAACTAGGATTATCTCAGATAGCATTTAGTTCGCCATTCTCTAAGTTATTCGCGCTCAGTTCACTGGGCTGGGCTTCGCTCTTTGCGGAAGTCGAGTTGACGATATTTTCAGTTGGTCCGTTTATTTGGCTAGGTACCACTGCCTGATCAGAGTCTAACCGTTTTCTCCAGCTAGCAAGGCTGCTGGTTAGCCCTTCCCCAACGTTTGGTGCTGTCAACATTTCATCTGGCCCTTTCGTTGATACAGTTCGTTCATCGAAATCAAATGCATTGCTGAGCCGATAATTTTTATTGGTGTTCTGCCAGTGTGAACGTAATGTTTCCAATTCATTGGCAAGGCTATCAAGTGCCATCGAGCTACGATTTCCACTTTCATATGATGCCTCTGATGTAGAATCGGTTACCAGGGGGCTGCGTTGGTACAGAGCTGTAGAGGCAGCAGTAGGCGTAGCACTACGATGGTCTATAGATCGTGAATTTCGACGATAGATATCTACTGATTGCTCAACTTGATCCAATAGAACGGACACTTTGCGTTCTGCTTCTTCTGCACGCTTCAACAAAAGAGCCTTCTGTTCCTGTACTTTTGCTAGGTCAGCCTTGACTCGATTCTGTAGATCTTCTTGATCACGCTTTAATGTATCGCGTTCCTGTTCAGCCGATAAGAGCTTATTTCGAACATCTGCCAATTCCTGTTCAAATTGCTTAGAAGGAATTTTCAACTCTCCTTGCAGCAATTTAATTTGCTTGTAAAGCTCGGAGCGCTCATTTTCCCACATAACTGCTTTATTTCCGCCAGCCGTTCCTTCTTCGACCCCTGATATCCGCTCATTTAATCGAATATTATCTGATTTATAACGTGTAAGCTCATCATTGAGACGTTTAAGCATTTTTTCAGTTCCCTTCACATAATTTACGGCAGATTGGTAATCACTTTCGAGCTGAGTAAGTTTTTCTCTGTACAGACGTTCTGATTCTTGTTCACGAGCTTCATACATCTGCTTTGTTTCTTCTTGAGCCTCAAGGCTTGATAGTAGTTGTTGTTCAAGAGTCTTTATCTGGGATACATCGGTGGTATCAGACATTGAAGGTGGGCTTGAGAGACCACGAGTTCTAGAGTTCTTTGTTGGAGTCACACTACGTTCCTCTAATATGTATTTCAAAGTATTGTGCTGTACATGTACTGCGTTAGATTCTAATTGTTGATTTTCAAGCTGATACTTCATTTCTGTATTTGAAGCTTGAAGAGACTGTATTTCTCTCATGGAGGCTTGAAGTTGTTTTCGTATAGACATACCCTCACGACTTGCTTGTTCTTGATAGGCCTCCAAGCCAGCAATACGTTCTTCTGCACTCCGTAGTTTTTCTGAGGCAGTGTCAGCTGCCGCTTGATATTTTCGGACCAGGTCATTTGCCGTTTGAACTTGGGTTTGGAGTGCAACGAGTCGCTGATCGTTTGCTTGTTTTGGAGTATCGACTTCAACAGATACTACGCGAGCCAGTCCTGCCTGAATAGCTTGCCATTGGGATTTGGCCTCATTTTCTTGTGTTTGGATTAGTTCTTCTGCGCATTGTAGCTTCCGCGTTATTGCTTCTAGTCGAGTTGTACAACTCTCATGTTCAAATCTTATTTGCGACAGTTTAGCTTCGGACTTCTCTCTTTCCAAACGCTCGTCGTCTAGCTGCCTTTGTAGCAGACTACGCGTCTCAACAAGTGATCCCATGGCCTCTTGGAGAGAGGCAAAGGTGTTCTCTGTATCTTTAGATGAGCCTAGGGCGTTAAGAAATTTAACATCAAGTTCATCCTTATCGGCTTGAAGTAATTGAGCAGATGCGACTGCTTCGGCGCAAGCGATTGATTCCTTCCTGAACATGACCTGGGATTCATGTAATTCAGCTTTCAAACGTTCTACTTCGCTTGAGTTCTGCTGCTTGTAGCTTTCAAGCTCTGAGATCCGAGCTTGAGAGGTCTTGGCTATTTCTTCAGCCACTTTTTTGCTTCGCTTTTCCGCCTCTAACTCAGTATTTAGTGCCTCAATTGTGCTCTGTAACTTATTTTGATCAGAGAGTGCTGTAGCAAGCTTCCTACTAATATCTACAGCCCTATCATTCGCCAGAGTTCCCACATCATACGACTCGCTGTCAGGAGTCAAGATACTATCTTGATTACCGCAGTGTGCAGCAAGTTTTGCCTTCGCATATATGGCTTCACGCACAGCAGAATCTCGTTGCTTTTCTACTTCAGAAATTTGCTTCGCAGCTAGTATAGCTTGTCTGTCAATAGACCCCTGAACATTGGCAAGTTCTGTCTTCATTGAAATTAGTGCCTCAATAAGGGGCTTGTCATCATCATCAAAAGTTTCCAAAGACTTGTGATCTAAACAATTTGGCGTGGTTGGTGTATAGCCCGCTTTTCTTGCAAGTTCTAACTCTGATGCATACCAAGCGTTGCGATTTTTGGCGACATCAAGTTCTTTGAGAAGAGAGACAGCTTGCGAGTTTCGTGCAGAGCCTTTTCTAACTAGTGGGTTAATTAAATTTCGGTTTGAGGGGGGTGGTGAGGTCTGCCGGGAGTTTATCACATTCCGTAAGGAGGAGTGATCATTGGTACTGTCCACAGAACTCTGCTGACGATTAGAACGATTTCTTGATGATGGACGGAGTGATCCAGAGCCTATTGTATTCATGCTAACTGGGGGGCCATTTTCAGTAGAGCTTGGTTTGCTTGCTGGTGGAGATTGCCCGGCTAGTACTTTCCTGTTTTCAGCCAAGGCCTCTTTTGAACCGTCTTTTGATAATAGAGACGTAGTAATACTATGTGTCGGTGATACACCGGAGGGAATATCACCGTTTCGTGCGGTAACATCTACGGAAGAGCTTCTACCAGTCTCATGCCTTGCTTGTGATCTATTTCGACCAACTGCGTTAGATGTCGCACTGTTGGATCTTGGAGTTGGAGCCTGCTGTTGCGGAGGTGGGCCTGAAGATGTTTGCGACGGAGTTGCTCTTGGCAATTTTGAATTAACCAGCTGTCCTTGTAGAGAGGGTTGCGTGTGTGTTGAAGTAGCGATTCCATTCATCTCACCCCAGTTAGAGTTATTTTGGCTATTTCCACGAGCTACGATCTCGTTTGATTTTTTGGCCTCGGGTGACGTCATAGCATCCCGTATAGATGTCCCACGGGTGGTAGACGGAAGGGCTTTATCAGATGTACTAGGGCGTCGTCCTCCAGGAATGCGGTCGGAACCCAATTGAGTTGGATGATCGTTAGGATACCTGATTTTGGTGGTGTCTAGGATGTAAACTATCGACAGATCACCAACTTCTCTGGTTGCAGAGCTAGGTTCCCCAGCTAGGACTATTATTTGCTTTCCATGAGCAGTCATGCTATGGCCGGACCTTGGCGAAGGTGATGGACCCATGTTTTGAAATGTGTACCAGCGTCTTGAAGGTATTCTAAACGCAGCCAAATCCCCGAGATCTGAGCCGTCCTCTGTTCTGCCCCCAAAAATATACATAACGTCGTCGACAATTGCTGCTGCATGACCCTCACGTGGAGATGGTATGTATCCAATACAGTCGAGAGAGGCCCAAGAATTTGAAGTGGGCTCATATGACCAAACATCGTTGAACCATTGAAAACCATTAGTTCCTCCAAATCTGAACTCTTTAGCACATACAATCGGTAATTGTATTTAACTTACAGAAAAAGCTTTTCGTTGTATGTCACAATCGAGTGATTGGTTCTTGCAGGTGGAATTTGGCCTGGTGGTGGTCCCCCCTCATCGCTATTTCGAATGAGCATTTCCCACCTGTTAGTGGGAACTTGAAGTTGGTTTAGGTCGAACGCGACTAGATCATTCATAAAGTATCCTTCTACTTGACCTCCAAAAACGTAAATCTTGGACCCTAGAATATTTAAAGAATGCCCGTATCTACCAGTAGGCCTGGGTCCTGCTGGCACAGCTCTTGACCATTGTCTCGTAGCTAAAAAAAAAATTACTAGATTTCTTTGTATTTGATTTTTAATCAACTTACATGTATTTAATAAGTATAGGGTTTCGTCTAAGATATCTGAATCTTCCATTTTGGTGTCACCTCCATATATGATGAACGCATTCCCAACAAGTAAACTAGCATGACCAACCCTAGGATTCGGTCCCTCTGCTGTTGTAGATAGCGGATAGCATGCCATATTCCCACCGGCTTCCACCATCCATAAATCACCCTTTACCATAGAGCTGTTAATGAGACCGCCCATCAAGTAAATATTGCCTTCTTTGGAGGCTGTTGCGTTTACAGCAGCTCCGTAACGGGGGAAAGGCCCCTGAAGCGCAGTAGTGTAAGTCAATCGTGCTTGAGACCATGGATACAAAGAATTTGGATTTGCAGCCATAGGCTGAACAGCTGGTGCCGTCCCACTGCGCAACTATTTATAATTATTAGATTATTCAGTAAGTTTGAAGGCACTTTTGAAGTACACGCAAACATTAAACTTACGGGAAGGTCTTGCGATTGATCCAGTGGTATTGTGCGACGGCCATTAATTTGCTCTGGGCTGGGTGTTCCCGCTGGCGCAGCGGGAGATGGAGCAGCAGTCTCGTTCAAGCCATTGATGGCGGGAGGAGGATAGCCAATTCCTTTCTCGTTGATACGAAAATTGACACCTTGATTCGTGGCCGGCAACCCTGCGCTGGCTTTTGAGCCGTCCCTCAGGATTTGTGACCTGTCTCCATTCTTCTTACTTTTGAAAAGGAATGCCATCGTGCCATTCGAGGCGATCCACCTCGTTATCTACACAGGTGCCACCGCCAAATCTATTTCAGTGTTATGAAAACGCAATCTGATTGTTCTAAAAGTTTTTGCGGCTGTTGAATTGATAATTTTGGATGAAGAACCTGACGTTCCGGAGAATATTGCAAACGTCGAAAAAATGTGCGGGTGAAATTTACTGTAATGGTTAAACGTATGTACTGCCTGTACGAGATTATTTTCGCACGAATATGTCGACGGGGCGGGTCAGAAGAGAGGTTGGCGGGAGTAGGATGTCACGTTGGTGACGGCAGAAGTTCAG
The DNA here is from genome assembly GCA_905067625.1 of Blumeria graminis f. sp. triticale. Taxonomy (NCBI): domain Eukaryota; kingdom Fungi; phylum Ascomycota; class Leotiomycetes; order Helotiales; family Erysiphaceae; genus Blumeria; species Blumeria graminis. Next base: position 1,516,609 of record LR898468.1, read on the forward strand.
GGATGAGAGCGCACGTTAAAGTTGGGCCTACTTCCCGGGTAGATAGCTAAGAGGTTCAGGCGAAACCGGATATCAAGTGCCAGTGGGTCGACAAAGACACTTTGAACGGACAGAAGGCTGGGATTTTTGTAGGGAACCTATGAAAGTTGTGACTGTTCATAAGATCTTCGCTTCCGTTACTTTTTGGACGTCCCAGACAACTTCTCTTGCTTGTCTTATTCAAATATTGATTTCACATTTATGTATCGGACGGATCTACTGATATCCTTCAAACCACCAAGACAGTAGCTAGTACCACTGCACTTCTAATTTTACAGGCTTACACACAGCTCAGGACATGCCTACCCATATATATACCAGTACACGTTGTACTTTCTTACTCTGTGATCCTACGATGACAAATCCCGGTGTTCTAGACCACATTTCTACAGAACAGAATAATTTGAAGCAGATTCATTGAACATACTTTATCTTAACGTATCGCGGTAGATACTTCATCCTAGGCCACGTCTCTGAATATTACTAGATGATTATTTCATTGGAGAAATGTGGTGATCAAATAACTTTGTTTAACCAGTTGTAGCTTCTACACATTCAACAAAGTATATGAAATGAATTATATGCGAATGGTTTCCTGACCGAAAGGGTAACCTTGAGATTAGATTATTGAATGAATAGTAATTTCTAAAATATATCTCTCAGATCGTTAATTGACAAGGGAGCCTGAACCATTTTGAACAAGCCCAGGTTACTCTTGCACTGGGCTGAAAGCCAAAACCTATTTATGCTTGAGACTTTTTAGTCATCACAACCTTTATTATTAGCCTTTTAATAACGGTGGATACGATTTTCTCTTGTCTATGACATGGATTCGAGGCTTGCACGACTAGCTACATCGATATGTTGTTAACGTTTTAGAGGATTGGCCTGGCTGTAATCTGCAAAATTCTTTCTCAAAACTATCATGTGCTCGGAGAGATATGGACTTGTACCATGAAGCTGAGTGTTTTCAAGGCAATCCGGTTACTTGTCTCCGGGGACATCCAATTTCATGTAAATATTTCGAATACATTCAGTAAGAAATACATGAGTATCAACATATCAACTCATCAGATGAATTGTGGTTCTATTGTAGGAAGGTAATCAGGCGGATCACGCGCTAGATGTAATTTTCGTCAACCCCACAGGTGCCACCAAAACCCGATACTCTTAATGCCCCATCTTAAATATATTTCAGCGACACATCACTTCGTTTCGGCCTGTACGTCGGATAGACTTGAACCAAACCTAATGATTACGATTGAGGCGGGGAATTTGAGATTCAAGTTTCGTCTATTTTGGAGCAAATAATTATCCTTGATCATCTGCTACACCAAAGTTTTAGGCTCTGGATCGAATTCTTATAGATCACCAAGAATAGATGGATGCTATGAATCAAGATGCAAGGTTCCTAAAAACGGCCAAATTCTTCAACAAGAACATAATAGCTAATAACTTTTGATGTCTTGTGTACTGCTATTCGTAGACCCTGTACTGGATGGCTTGGTAGCATAGTTATAGTAATAGAACACTGGAAAATTAATTGTAAGATTTTTAATCTAATCTATAAGGATTTAGTGATGACTGCTCCTTATTTATCATTTATAGGTATATGTTGAATGATCCTTAGTCTAAATTTTTGGTATAAACCAGAATAATTGTCCTTTCTCCATCTCAAACAATGTATAACATGTAAGCTCTCACTGTTTAAACTCGTCTTTGGGTGGAAGGGATGAGGTAGAGGCTTAAAGGTCACCATGTACGAGAGAACTGAGACTTGGAAGTAAAAGTTCCTTATTATTGTTATTATACATTTCTGGGATTGATTTCTATATTCACAAAAAGATGTTTCCAAACAACATCTTGGCCAAATCACTTGGTTTTGGCCAGCGGCTTTTGACATCCTGTTACCATCATGTGATATAAAGCTGTTGCTCGCCATAAACTCCCAGGATGAGAATGCGTCGGATTATAACGGTCTACTTATAGGCCAAGATTAGCTATACGAGTTGTATATTCTCTTACATGCCTCATGTAATACTCCCCTCAAAATAGTAACGCTCCTTACAAGTCCTTTCGATCATAAACTCTGAGGAGCCTTGATATTTTGATATGTTCTCTATGAGAATAAAGGAAGTCTCATAATTCCCCGGACGGGTATACTATTCAATGAAAGAGAATATATTCAGACTGATGGACCTGACGATAAAAACCTACAAACTCTGTCCAAAATACGAAATAATTGAGTAAGTTACTATAATACACAACATCTAGATCGATCAAAAAAAATCCGCAAATCAAGCTTTGTAGAAACAAGAGTCTCGTGTTTCTTTACCCATGAAAAAAATAATTTGTAGTTAGAGAATAGAAACCTAAAACAGAGCTTTATAAGGAGGCCAGCGTATTTTAGGGAAAGTAAGCCGAGGAAAATATTCGCTCTGGTTTTCGTTTGAGATCCATAAGGAGCGGAATAAACATCATGATTTGTTGCATCGTCTTTTTGGTACGAAATTTGCATCGTGTGTATTTATTCTCATAATTTCAATAGAGCTTCTTATCCCACTTTGTGCACTATTCTACCTTCAGGCACGAATATGCATTTCTGATTAGGTTTCCTGTGGTAAAAAATTTTTAATCATTTAATGTGTATTCGTCGTATGGTAAATTATTTATCCGTACTGGAAGCGTCGACTATCTGAGCTAGACTTGTCCTCTCATACCAATATTCCTCACATGGGTTATCGAGCTAGATAGCTGCAATGCTCGATACCGATAGAATGAGCTAAGCTTCCAGGTTTTTATAGATGTTCCGATAAGATAACTCTTGTAGGAGCTTGAATAATAGGGGAATAAGCGGAAGTTGTAACGCGGACGTCTTGGATCCCACAAGTGATGTTGAATTTTTGCCACGCAAAGTATGCGAGGCAACAGTCAGGACCAGTTTTGATTCGAGTTATCACGAAAATTGAACCTCAGAGCAGTGAATTCTGCTTAATTCGGATGACTAGAATATCACGATGGGCCTGTATTACAACCACCTTGTTGGCGCCCAGAACAGTAAGTGACACTCTACCAAGGAAATTGAATATAGCTGAATGAAGCTTGTACCTATTTCATCCTTTGGTATTTCAGAAACTACTGGGCCCAGGTAAAGCGTGGGCCGGGCCGCGCTGTCTGTGCCACTGCGAAAGTAATGGATGGGTCACGTGAGGCTGACATTTGAATCGTTAATCAGCCTATGAACGAGGAAAGACTAACCAATTTGTATTACTTCTTTGCGGAGGATTGAATCGGTTGATATCGTAGTCTTCCAGGCCCTTTAGCTAGAATTTCTCTACCCCGAATCTCCACACTTATCAGCCGGCTCCATCGTCACTGTCGCAAAGAAATATAAGGAGAGGATAAGTAAATGATGAAATTATCAAGACGAAATAGGCTAAATTAATCGTAAGTAATAATTAATCGTTCGCAGTTTCATCATAAATTGATGAGAGTTCTTACATGTCTCATAAAAGGCCGATAGGAATTTTTGAAAACCTAGGCGATGAAAACTACAGCGGTGGCTAATTAGTTGATTGACCGGTCGCAACAACTTCACGTGTCCCCATTCAGAAACGAGGAAAATAATATCTGACGCATCAAGAGTGTCAAATCTAAAGTTCAACGAAAAGGCGCTGATGAGTTTCGTTGAATTATGTGAATATCATTCATTATCATTCATCGTTAGACCGCGTGTTCACGAGAAATTCCGCGACAAGTTCTACGGAATAAATGGTTCCTTAATCATGCTACAGGCTGAATGCGACACTGCAAACACCGCCAAAGTTAGATTTTGTGGTGATACTTTTTTTTGCATCAGATTTCAATCGCGTATACAGCTATCTAGCTATGACACAATATCAGAGAAAAAGTACACAATAGATGACTCAATTATAACTGGAGCACTCATGCCTCGGATTTCATTTGCAAGTACTACTACGAAGTTATGGCGGCTTTTTCTTCACCCCAAGTCAGCCCTCATCCGTGAATACCCACCCAGAAGAACGTCTCAAACACCCTGGGTTATCCAGACATACCTCCGTCATCCATTAACTTTCCTTCGTGCGAAATGTGATCTGAAGTATCTCCTTCCCAAGTGAAGTAGGTGCCTAGGCTACTCAAACTATACCGAGATCATTACCGGGAGGCGGATCACGGCACCTTCTATCGTTAACTTGTGTTTACAGTGTTAACTGCACTCTCGTAAACGAAGTATCGGCGCGCACAAGGCTCAATTTGTAAAACTACTTGCCAAAATTCGGAATATCACGCCCTTCGAGATTATGTTCTTCCTTTGCATCATCTTGTAAACTTGTCCTGATCCCTCTCACGTCCATCCCAAAGAACTGTCTCTCAGATTTGTGCGCCACGCTTTGCTTCCTCTGTCGGGTGTAAATATCGGCGTGGGCGTGTATCTAGCGACCAGCTGAGGCCAGAGAAGGTCGAAGAGAGGTGTGGTCATTGGGATGAGGATGTAATTGGTAGTACTTGTAGACTTAATGAGACTTAGTTGGGAGTGAAACTCGTTGGGAGCGAAAAAACGACGTGGAGGAGTAATTTTAATTTTTGCCTCGTGGGCCAACTTCTTTGATATTGCGAAATTCGACTGAACTTGGCACTGGGAGAATATTTCACTTCCAGGTTCATAGAGGATACCGCGTACAGGTGTTCAGTCTTTTCCTCCGTGGTGGTACATCGTCTTGGCCGGTCTGCCAAGTAGAGTCCGGATAGCTTGGACACAAATCCAACTTGAGACAGGAGATCATTGGTTAAAATCCGGCAAAACACAACCTTTCTCGCGGCGTTAGTATGCTTAGATAATCAAAGAATTAAAATTTTACTTTTGCAGAACCTCGTCGGAAGACGACTGTTGCATGTAAGCCAACGTACCATATAGTGGCATTTGCGAATGAAGTCCAGAGTATGAGTGTCTATGAAGTCAAGAGACATACAACATGTACACATAGCAATGATCATATATCACAGCTAGATAGATTAATATATATTAAATGATATAAGAAAGATTCATGAATCAGTACAATGTTGGGCCCTCGAACCTGGGCATGAGAGAAATGTTATAAAGACCATGCCCATTTGTATACCTGCAAAGTAGTTCCGTCTTACCTTAATCTGCAATTGGCCTTGACTTGTCAGAATTTGATTTCTAGCTATATCGAATAGGATAACACTATTCAGCAATCTTCGGAGCGACAGTTTTAGTCTACGCAAATTTTGAAAGGGGAATTGCTATATCCATGAACTTTCGAAGTCGGCTAACTTTGCTGCCCATCAGGTGTACACATGTAATAAATTGATAGTCAGGAATACCGTATAAGGGCCGGTAGTAACAGATGCATAGATCGAATTGTGTGCAATTATTGCCGTTTGTCCCAACAAAGAACACAAGTATTTGTACCTAGTAGTCTCCATTTAAATTCGTATCAATAATATGTACGAACGTGAGTGTTTAACTCAAATAATGACAAACTGTGAAACAATGCACTTACATTAACTGTCGACGTCTTAATCTTTATGTATCATGCAGTCGTCTGGCCTGCAGATACAGTCACCATTATTATAAGCTTCAGATATTATATAGACAAAACGCCGATCGAAAAGATTAGGTGATTCACGAGTGTGAGTGTATGTGTGTGAGTGTTTATTGCTCTAAAAAGTCTGTAACTATGTAAGGATATTTAGGTCCTTTCTACCTACAGGCCGGGAGTATCTATGCCTCGGGTAGTGTACTCCCTCCTTTGCCTTCTTCACGACTTCTTTTCGGCAGTAATACCCCCAAAGATCTTCATTCGAGTACACACTAAGAGGAGCCGTTATCCCGTCATTATCTCCCCTCTCATGCCAACGAAACGATTGCCATTTGTGGGTGTGTAGCTGCAGGGAAAATTCTCAAAAACCACTGGGTGCGGAGTACTCCTATGACGAAGAGGCTAGCCACCCGGGCGCAGTAGACCTGTGTATACCTAAGATTGTCTCTCAGCCTTCCTAGCCTCCTCCTTACTCCTCTCCTGATTCATACCGCAGGACAAATCGTAGGTCGTGAAAGGATGTCAGAAAAGTTTTCGTCGAGAGTGACAGTAGTGAAGGAGCCTAGTCTAGCATCCAAAAGTCGTTACGGACGTGGGGTTGTCGAGTAACTCGTGTATTTCAGATGCCCTCCTGGCTAGTAGATTCGGAGGTATAGATTAGTAGGGACGATACTTTTGACGAGTCGAAATCTGCTTTTCTTGAGGGCGGAAGGGTCTTTTACTTTACTTTCGTGGGCTTTTTGTTCGCCCGCCGGTGGGTAGCACATGTTGTGATAAAACGAGGGCTTTTCTGACTATCGTTGTAACGTTTGATACCACATTATCTTTCACCATTCCCAGCATCATTATCATCGTCTTGGTCGTCTTATGTGTTATCGGAAGCGTATCTTTGACAAAGGGGGAGATAACTCAGCTCAAAGTTGATAAGTTGTTACTCAATCTCG